>JAKSZU010000007.1:20175564-21375564 GCA_026018925.1 Tupaia tana
GAGACCTAAGACAAAAGTGAAGCCACAAGCTAAGAAGACAGAGCATGTTGTGGGAGAACTCGTGAGCAGAGGATGTGGAATAGTATTCTCTGAACTGTTGAAATTACCCGGGAAGTGTAATAAGATGCCTATCTTATCATGAGAGCCCATCTGAGGTTTGTGGTCACAACTGTGATAAGCGTTTGGTTGCCACAGTTTTCAAGTAATCAGGAAAATGGATTTAACTAGGGCGGGGATCTCCTCAGAGCTCACAGAAGGCTTGGCTATTTACCGAGAGTGAAAACGACGGAGAGAAGACCCAGAAGCACACCAGGAGATGATAAAGGTTCTCAATTTCACTTTCTAAGTGAAAGTCTCCAGTAGAAAGGATGGGAATGGTAGAGCATGCTTTAAAACAAGGTTCTGGAAGGTAATCAGACCCCCTAAAAATGGTTGCCAAACAAGGTGCCTTCTGTGCCTGAGGCTGACAGAGAGAGAATGGAGTAGCAGGTTGCTGGGCGGATCGCAATGCATACTGAGGTTTGTACAAATGTCAAGTGGAGCCAGCAAGACGGGAGGCCGTCATGGGTGGATGAGGACCAGTGGCCAGGAGACAATGACAGCAACAAGGAGGTGCAAGGGGGTGGGTGTTTTAAAAGAGGAGAAAACAGATGAGTTGGGAATGGCAGTGTGTGTGTGTGTGTGTGTGTGTGTGTGTGTGTGTGTTGGGGGGCAGGGGTCACTTCTTAATGAGACTGTAGTGAACCAAGGACTCTGGTAGACAGCCAGCCAGCCAGGTTTCCACAAAATCAAGAAGGTCAAAGAACATTCTGTGGGGACTCTACCAATGAGACACAGGGTGGCCAAAGGCACAGGGGAAAAAAGAATACAGCCAATGCAAATAGTCGTTGCAATGGGTGGACACCACTTTAAAGCTGGTGGTGCTCAGGTATAGCCTCATTAATGCAGTGGTACTCAAGCACGCCTCATTTGAACAGTGGCTGCAAATTTGACGTCTCTTAAAAAAGGCAAGCTGAAGGAATAAAGGCAATGGCAGCTCTGAGCTCAGTAAATTGCCTCAGACACCTGTCAGCAACTGATGACAGCCAACCCCATCAACAGCTTGTTAGCACATAACCATCACTTCCACCTCAGCCCCAGGGCAGGATGGCAGCTTTAGACCAAAGTCAGCCACCACTAGAGGGCAACACAGCCCCAGGACTTGAACTCCCAGGCACTAATGTTAGTAAAACAATCCTGTTAGTAAAACAGACTGAAAATGACTCCAAAATTCAAGAAAAATTTTTTGAGTTTTTTTTTTGCTATAGGGCGTGTGCGCTCTCCAGACAGACAGAGAGGGACAGAGAGACAGAAAGCGAGAAATCACCCCCCAGGGGGGATGGCCACGCCGCAATCCCTTCTCCTCCATTCTCCTCTTGGGATCTTGGGCATGCATGCACACGCACCCGGCGTGAGTTTCAAGCCACGGGGTCCGGGACGCGAACCGCTGTCAACTACGTGGGAGTCCAGCAACATAGCCATTATGCTAACTGCTGGTCCCTAAAATTTGTATTTATTTTTTTAAAATGAGATATCACTGTAACAATTTTAAATTTTTTTAATTTTTTTTAAAAAAAAGAGTATTATGTAGAGAAAAAAGTCCCAAAGGCTTCACACCAAACTAGTAACCATGACTCATGTCCGGGGAAAATGAGATATGGCGGATAGGAAGGGAGGATAACCCAAAGAAAACAGTGCACTTTCACCCGTTAGCATACGTGCCACGTTAAGTATTTTCAGGAACGAGGTCACATATTATAGAATCCACGACAGCTGTGTTCAGAGGGATGGAAGAGCCATCTCATCTATCTCTATGGGTTGTCTATCTTCATGGGAAATGAAGCCCCTAAAGATTAATTTGCTCAAATAATAGAGACAAAATTAAAATAATGCCCAACACTCATTCAGGATCCCAATATATGGGAACACTCTTTGTTTTGTCTTCTATTAAAAATTAACATTCGATATTTATTCATCCATTCTCTCCCTCTCAAATATTCTACTCTTTTCTCTCCCCTCTACTCCTCCAAAAAGGGGAGAAGAGACACCTGAGAGATCGTGGACCTGAAATGATGTATTTCCCCCAGGGTGGAGTCAATGATCACAAACGTCTGTTATTTCCATCACTTGTCAGAAAATATTACAATCCTGGGACCTGCAGATGACATAATGGTTATGTTGCTGGACTCCCACATAATCAACTGTGGTTTGAGTCCCAGACCCGGTGGTTTAAAACTCACGCTGGGCATGGGGCGTGCATGTCCAAGATCCCAAGAGGAGAATGGAAGAGAAGGATTGTGACGTGGCCATTCTCCCTAGGGCATGATTTCTCACTTCTGTCTGTCTGTCTGTCTGTGTCTTTCTCTCTGGCAAGTGCACAAACCCTATAACAAAAATCTCTCGCTTAAAGAAAAAAGAAAAAATTTGCTCTCTCAATGAATGAAAATAACCACTAAAAATCTACCTAGTTCATATCTTCAAATTATGTGCAGTTTATAAAAAAAAGCCCAAGCAGCATAGTGTAACAACCACCCAAATACAAAAGATTCAAGGAGGGGAGAGGTGGTAACTACATCTGTTGGATTAAAGAAATGTTTCCTGAATTTGAGCATAGAAGGGACTCTTTTAAGGAGCAGACATCTGTGGGATGCTCACTGTGGGCGGTACATAATGCGAAGAGTATTTCACGTTGTGTCATCCCATCCTCACCAAGGCAATGCAGGGACTACGATGAACCTCATTACAGAGGCAGGGAGAATGCACTTGGCCAGCAAATAATAGCACTGGGATTTGAACTTGAGTCTGCCTAGTTCACACCTTGTCTAATCACAGTCCTTGGCTAAGCAGCTCAGAAGGCCTTGTCTTTACTTCCGATAGGCATCTCGACCTCACTCCATCCTGGTCCGGCCTTGAGAAGATCGTGACGGTCATACATGGGCTATCCAATCTCGCTGACATCAGGGAGGCACGAAGACAGTGGATGGACCCGGGTCCCAAAGAGAGCAGGCGATGGAGGATTCACAGACCTTGGCAAGAAGGTTGACCCTCAAAGGATCTTCAAAGGATCAACAGGTAGAGCAATTGAAGGAGGAGGATTGAAGAAGACTGCCCAAATGGCCTGCACGATGGTGCAATGGTGACACTCTGCTGCGAGGTGAGAGAAAGCCAGGGATGGCCTTTGATCCTCAGCTCTGGCTGCCCATAGAACCACCTGGGTAGTTTTTAAACAAACCCAGCAATGGCAGGCTTGCCTGCCCTTGGTAAGTGAAATTAGGACCTCTGGGCACAAGGCTCAGGGCACTAGTAAAGTTTAAACCTTCCCCAAGTAATTGTAATGTGCAGCCAAACCATGGGGCCAAACCAACAGCGAAGAGGACCAGACCCGAAGGGAGAGCTGGGGCTGAACTGCAGGCTCTGGGCCGTCATCCAAAGTGAGCAGCCTCACCTGCCGCAGAGCCACAGAGCTTCGCTTACTGACCTCCAGCAGCAATCTTCTGGTCAGGGCAGGGAACGAACACACAGGGTTATTCAGGGCAGCAGGACAGTGCGCCAGGGTAAACACGTGTGTGGACACAAAGGTGCTGTAGCGGCGGCTGATGCGGTCAGGCGGAATACTGGATCTATGATTCCAAGACAAAAGACCGGACTGGAAGAATCCAGGGAAGCCAAGGGACTAAGCTGGGACAGAGTGACTTCAAAATGGCCCGGGCACCATTACAGATACACGCAGATGGATGCAGGGTCACACCGCCCCATAACTGTCCCCACAGTTTGGCCACTTGAGAAAGGCAAGCGGGCAACTTTCCTGCTTGTTGTCCCAGGTGCTTCTGCACCAACTGCCCTGTGAAAACCAGGGGGACAGAAGGGCCAGGTGTGGCCCAGAGAGAAGTGGAGGACCAGAAACGACAGAAGGAAGACTGCAGAATCCTGAGCTTAAAGGTAAAGTACTTTCAAATGAGACAGTGGCTTAGGTGAACGGGAAAGAAACTACTGGATGTGTCGATAGTTCAACAGGAGAGGAAGAAGACAGTGTGTTAGCACGTCCATGGGGATACCAAAGGTCTTCAGGATGACACGGGGCCCGGGGGAGGATTACAACAGAGACTGGATTCAGAGGGGGCCTTCCAGAAAGGCAGAAGCAGGTAGTGTGAGCCAAGGCCAGGCTCTTCCAGAGAAACCCGGCTCAGGTTGGTGCTGAAAGTGATCTGGCCAAAGTGCAGGGGAACAAAAATGATGTCAGCACCGAGTGTAACACTGGCTCGCCTGGGCTATGTGGGGTCCTTCACTGAAGGCAGGGGCAACACCTCTGTGACGGTTTAGACGACGGCGTATCCTGCCAAGTTTTATAGTTTGGAATCTGAGTTGGGAGGAGAAGAGGCCTAATGGGCGGTGACTGGACCATGAT
This sequence comes from Tupaia tana, assembly GCA_026018925.1. Taxonomy (NCBI): domain Eukaryota; kingdom Metazoa; phylum Chordata; class Mammalia; order Scandentia; family Tupaiidae; genus Tupaia; species Tupaia tana. The sequence continues at coordinate 20,180,009 of JAKSZU010000007.1, forward strand.
GATCACACCATGGAGGCCACACTACCTTGTGTAGGTTAATACTGGCTTGTGAGACCCAGTGAGGACTAGTTCTCATAAGGAGGAGTTTATAGCAGGTTGTCCTAAAAATAAATAAATAAATAAGAGGGCTCCCTGTAGCTGTCTGTCTGTCTCTCCAAGCACCTGCCACCTTCCATGCTTCCACCAGCCTCACTGTAGGCCAGCCTAATGCCGAAGGCTACACTTTTGGACTTCCCGGTATCCAGAACTGGAAGTTCATTCACTTCTACTTCTTTATAATCGCTCGGTCTCAGTTATCTCCGTTATCAATGCAAAGAATGGACTAAGCCAGCGTCCTCGAGTGATGATTATTTTAGGTAGAAGTAGCAGCAGCTTCTTCAGCTGGGCAATGATGATATAAGACAGGTCCCTTCAGTGTTTGAGGCCCAACAAGGGGGCGTTGGGGGCTCTAGGACTGGTGCAAAAGATCGTTTGGCTAAAACAACAACAAAAAGGGGAGGAGGGAGACAGGTTCCTAGAGTGGGGAATGGGCCTAAGAAAAGGGCAGGAGAGATTTTAGGATTGATTTTTTTTTTTTTTAATTAACTTGATTTTGAAAACAAATTGTTGTTTTAGCAAAGCCCTGATGAAGCACCGTGTATGCCAACAATCATAATGAAAACGATGGAAAGCCACCAGTGTGTTTCACCAATTTGGTTTCCATTTTTATCTATACAGAAATGCTGAGACCACAAATTCTGCATCGCAGACACTTAAGGAGCAGGGATGAATCTGCATGCAGTACAGGGTCACCAGTTGGCACGGAGGTTAAGGCTGCTGGATCCCACATGGCAAACTGCGGTTTGAGTCCTAGACCCAGCAGCTTGAAAAACACGCTGGGGGGAACCAGCAATTAGCGTAATGGCTATGTTGCTGGACTCCCGTGTAGTCGACCACGGTTCACGTCTCGGACCCGGTGGCTTAAAACTCACGCCGGGCGCGTGTGTGTGCGTGCCCAAGATCCCGAGAGGAGAATGGAGGAGAAGGGATTGCGGCGTGGCCATCCCCCCTGGGGGGTGATTTCTCGCTTTCTGTCTCTATGTCTCTCTCTGTCTGTCTGGCAAGCGCATGCGCCCTATAGCGAAAAACCTCTCAAAAAAAAAAAAAAAAAAAAAAAAAAAACACGCTGGGCACATATGCACACGTAGCAAAAATCCCAAGAGGAGATGGGGGATTAAAAGAAGAGGAAACCCACTGAATAAAGCAGAGGCAGCCATTACCTAGAGGTTAAGAAAGAGAAGGTTTCCACCAATAGCATTAACAAGGAACGGGGACCCTCCTGTCAATGTCACACACAGGCAAAGGAGCCTTGGAGTTACTGAAAGCCACATTTGCATCATTTCAAACAAGCCTAGGGAACTGAATTCAAAGGTAAGTGTAAAGTAATGAGAACCGTTTTTCATACTTAAAGACCCAGTCTCATTAGGCTTATAAGTTTACCATTCCAATACAATATAGCTCCTCAGTAAGGGAAGAAAAACGGCTATTTCCCATTTATTACTCACCTTTATTCCCACAAATAAGGATTAACGCACAGGAGAAGGGTGGCTGACATCCAAACTCAAAAATGTACTCAAATTAAATTTGAACATGATAAAAAATAAATGGATTGCATAGTATCTTGAACATAAAATATTTTAGATGGTAGTAACAATGGGCTGTTTTTCCTACTTCAAGCAACTGGCCCTGAATCTATCCTACATCTTCAATAATATATGTGCTGATTTAAATTAGTGTCTGGAACTATGACCTTAAATGTGTCTGGGGGGATAAAAAACATTCAGAAGAGAAAGAAGTGGTTTTGCAAATACTCTGGACTAGGAAAATCTATGTTTTTAAATTTGTAGTTCATTCTTCAATTATTTACTGGGTACTTCCTTACTCCCCTAGTTACAAAGGCTAGGTGTCTTTTTTTTTTGCCACACCTGAAATTCCCTTCGAGATGGAGGCAACTCTGCCCACATATGCCTCCTGCCTCTCCCAACCTCAGTCACTGCACCCAGGGCAAGAAAAAACGGCCAGCCTTGGCATGAGTTTGGGTAATAATCTGGCTATGCCAAGCCAAGACCCTTCTGCTTATTCAACTTCACCCTCCCTATAGAAACCTGCCCAAGGATGGACTCTGCTTGGTGAGGCAGCCCAGACCCATGCTGGCGCTAACCAGAGTGAGCACAAGGCATGTTAAGTCAGCCTAATTTGACATTCTGCATTATAAAGCCCACTGGTCTGGCCCCATGGAAGCCACACTCTTCTATGTCAGCATTAGCACCAGCAGAGAGGACATTTTGGCCTCTCTCTGCAAACTCTTCTGTGATTTCTCTGGTCGGATATATTTGCTGGATCTCTAAGCCCCTGACACTGACCTCTGTGGTCACAGACCAAGGGGTGGCTCTAAATTTAGAGTGCACACAATTCATGGTAAGGATGTTTGCTTTTATTTTTTCATTTATTTGTTTGTTTGTTTTCCTATTTATTTATTTATTGCTTTAGCCATAGGACACAGGCACTCACTGGAGAGAGAAACAGAGAGAGGGAAAGTGAGAACTCGTCCCCCAAAAGGTATGACCATGCTTCAATCCCTTCTCCTCCATTCTCCTCTCGAGATTTGGGGCACGCATACACATACATGTGCCTGGCATTATTTCCAAGCCTCTGGGTCCAGGACTCAAACCATACTGGGCCATGTAGGTATCTAGTGCCTTAACCACCATGCCACCTGCTGGCCCCAAAAGGCTGCTGTTTTTAAATCCAAATTCCTGAGACCCAGGCCCCCAAACAGCTGCAGCAAGTTTGAGGAGGGTTCAGAAATCTGTACCTGTGACCACTGCAGCCAATCAAAACCACATTTTGGAAAAGCGAGAAAAAAATACATGGCTCTCTACGTTTGTGCTTAGAAGAATGTTTTAATAATAAAACCATTTCCATAAAATTAAATGGGTTTATGGTCAATTTGGTGACCTACAGAAAATGTTCACAGAGTGAGACTGCAAGGAAGAAATGCATTTCCACCTGCGTTGTCTAGAACAGATGCCACTGCAGGGTCACTGTTCAGTCAGGATGCAGCCGCGGTGTGAGCCTCAGCCCCAGGGAGGTGTCTGGCCCTCGTACAGACACAGGAGCCGCTGAGAGGGACACAGAAGTTTGAGGGAACGTTGGCAGTAGTGGGTATGATAAAGGTATCTAAATGCTGTGAGGCCCAAATATACATTTTCTCCTCCAGCAACTCCATCACCAACCCAAATTTAAAGTTAATAAATGTAGAGTGTTTCCTAAGGCCTGCCAAATAGGCACACTGCATTGATTTTTCTAACCTCTTAGCAGGGGGAAAAGAATCTTATTCCAAGATCTATAATATTAAGATTGCACAAAAGGGGAAGTTTAAAACGAAATGTACTAACTCTGTATTAATAATCTTCATGGAGTGCGCTCATTGATCAACGTCTGGGTCGTGTCCCACTGTCCCTGCTACACTGTGGTACGGCACACCCGGGATGGGCATGCTGTCCATTTCAGCAGCTACTAAACTGCAAGTCATTCAGCGAGTCCTAAAAGACTCATGTCCATTGCTCAGCTTGGACCCTGTTCATAGCCTTCTCTCACCGAAGCACTGGCAGTTAGAATCCAATATTTTTCAACAACTTCTACAATTATAATGAACCTTGAAATTCATTTTGGGAAGGCTCCTGGATATCTCTCCTAGGACTGTAATATCCTGCATTAATGAGAAAAACAGAAGCTCACCTCTGTTTCTTACGCAAATAATTACATCTCCCCCAAGATGGCATTTAAAACCTTTACTATTAACATAAATGAATTCCAATGGGGGCTTAAATACATCCCAGAAGACAATTCTATGCCGTTATTTTAAAGTACCTATGGTGTGACCCAACCACAAAAATTCTCAGGTAAATACCAGCAGAAATCAATGGAAGACAAAAGCCAAAGGGCCACCACATTCATAACGTGAACTCTGCCTTTGCAGTGGGTGGAGTAACGGTCCCCACAGATGTCCACACCCTAATCCCTAGATGTGATGTCAGGTTACACGGATAAGAAGAATTGAGGTTGCAGATGGAATTAAAATTGCTAATCAGCTGACCTTAAAATAGAGAGATTAACCTGGATTTATCCAAATGGGTAAGTGTAATCACAAGGGCTCCTGAAAGGAGAAAAGAGGGTGGAAGGGAAGAGTCAGAGGAGATGAGCCTATGAAAGGCTGGCTGCAGAGAGACGCTACTGTAGCTGTCTTTGAAAATAAAAACAGGGACCAGGGGCCATGGGATGCAGGTGCCCTCCAAGTTGGAAAAGGAAAGGGAACCCCTTCTTACAACCTCTGGAAGGAATTAGTCTGAGCAACACCTTGGATTTAACCCAGTAAGACCCATATTGGACTCCCAGCCTGCACTAGCGTAGAATGAGAAATCTGTGTTGTGTTACGCCACTAAGTTTGTGGTGATTTGGAGCAGCGGCCACAGGAAAGCCATGCTGGACTCCGCAGGATGTCTGTGGCTCCTTTCTCCACGTACCAGGATGATCGTTGCTACCCTATACCACGGACTGCACAAAGAGACTTATGGACTTTAAAAAGCAAAGAGAAAATCTGGTACTGGAAGCAACACAGCTTCTACAGTCAATAAATAACACACTGGCCTGGGTATCAGAAACATGGGAAAATGCATTTTCTAATTGATGGGTGTTCACTGTGGGAGAGTCGCTCGGTTACTTTAGAAAGCATGGCCAGGGACCAGAAGATGGCATAATGGTCATGTCACTGGACTCCCATGTAGTCGACCATGGCTCGAATCCCAGACTCGGTGGCACGTCAGGCACATGTGCGTGCATGTCCAAAATCCCAAGAGAAGAATGGAGGAGAAGGGACTGCCACATGGCCATGCCCCCTGAGGGATGGTTTCTCACTTCCTTTCTCTGTGTGTGTGTGTGTCTGTGTGTGTGTGTGTGTGCGTGTGTCTTTCTGTCTCCAGTGAGTACATGCACTGGGTGAGTTATAGTTTAAGAAAATAAGAAACATTAAGAAAAGGGGCCAGCAGGTGGTGTGATAGTTATGGCACTAGACTCCCACATGGCTAACAGTAGTTCAAGCCCCAGACCTCGACTCGAGGCTTTCTCTCTCTCTCTCTCTCTCTCTCTCTCTCTCTCTCTCTCTCTCTCTCAAGCACAAGAGCCCTACAGCAAACTAAAAAATTATAATAATGATAAATAAAATTAAATAAATAATCCTTTAGAAACAAACAAACATTAAGGAGGTCTCTCCCAGCACTGTGAGCAAGCAGAGTCCTACTGTTGGCACGAGCATGCGAACCCTCGTGGAGGGCACAGAAGGAAGCATGGGTACAAGAGTCTGGAGCCCCAACTTGCAGTCACAGCTCCCAGGTCTCCAGCTGGGCTCTGGAGCAGGCGGAGCTCTTTTGTTCTCATCTCAGTTTATAACTTGTCTCCTTGCAACCTTCTTTCCACCAGCCCAACCCAATTCCAACCCACTGGTTACACAGCACCCCAAGATGGGCATTTTTAAACTGCGTGACACCTCCCCTCTGCTAAAGTCCTTCAATGATATCGCACCACACCCTGAATAAAATCTGAATTATCAGCGTGTCTGTAAGGCCCTACCCTCTGGCCTCCTTGGGCTTCCTCTGTTCCCACAGTCTCTACACTCCAACCACACAGACTTGATTTCAGTTCCTCTAACCTCCCAGAGCTTCCCTGCACAAAAACCCCAGCCAGCTGTCAGCATGCCCTTTTCTGCAAGCCCCTCTCCCTTCTTCTGAGTCTCAGCTAAAGACTTTTCTAGACACATTCCCACCAAAGAGAAAGCAAAACTCGAGAGGTCCTGCCATTTTTCCCTCAGAAAACTCTTTCCTCCACAGCCCTTGGTCAATCTGTAACTATTAGGTGATCAGGAAAGTCACGACTTATTTTTCTATGCAAAAAATGTGTCATGACTTCCCCATTGACCCAATACTTCTATCTTTGTCATTTCAGGTCTATCCCTCCAACTGGACAATAGACTCTAGGAATGTAGGAACGTCATCTGCTCTAAACACCAGCAGAACATCAAAATCAGGTAAGTTACTCAGGGAAGCATGCTGACTACCTATGTAAACTCCAGAGGGGTCAGGATTATGCATCTCTTTAGACATGGCCTTAGTCAGTTTGGCCTCCTATGACAAACTACCATAGACTGGGTGGCTTATACACAACAGAAATTCATTTCTCAGTTCTGGAGGCTGGGAATTCCAGTAGAAAAGTGCCAGCAACTCAGTCTGACTAGGGTTTACTTCTTGGTTCAATGACAGTGACTTCCTTGCTGAACTCTCTTTAAGTCTCTGTTATTAGGGTGATAATCCCATTCATGAGGACTCTGCCCTAGGGACCTAATTACCTCCCAAAGGCCCCACCTCCTAATACCATCACATTGCGGGTTAAGATTTCAAAATGAGGGACCAGCAGAAAGCATGACGGTTATGTTCCTGGACTCCTGTGTAGTTGACCACAGTTTGAGGTCCTGGACCCGGAAGCTTAAAATTCACGCTGGGTGCACGTGTATGAGTTCCCAAGATTCCAAGAGGAGAGTAGAAAAAGAGGGGATTGTGGTGTGTCCATCCCCCCTAAAGGGTGATTTCTTGCTTTATGTCTCTCTATCTCTCTCTGTCTCTCTGGCAAGTGCACGCATCCTATAACAAAAAAATCTCTCTCTGAAAAAAAAAAAAAAGATTTCAACTTGAGCTTTTCAGGGGACACAAACATTCAGTCCTGTAGAAGAAACTACACAGTTTTACAATACAAATATTCAAACATATAAACTAAAAATACATCTTTTATCATCCAAACTGAAAGAGGCTATAAAATTAAGAGAAATAGAGACTGCCACTAAAGTTACTTAATTAGAGAAGTAATAGGTATGACTTTTATACTAACGCATGAATAATTTTCATGCAAATTTAAGCTTGAAAGTTTCTCAAATAAAAGGCATTGGACTTTCCAGCTGATTAAGGTGAAGAACCAAACACTGGGAAAAAAAAAATCGCATCTTAAAGTAAAACATGGATCTGGTAATGGGGGATACGTACCGCCTTAGAAAACATACATGTTAATGTAGGCAATTCACATACAACCAAACACTGAAAATCTAAACAAATGAATAAAAGTCTGAGTTGCAAGTCAAAGAAAGCCTGTCGGAAAAGTAGAAATGTGATCTGTTTCAGGATGAATGCTATGAAACAGCATGTGACACCCAGTAAGATGGCTACAATCAGACAAATGACCACATGAATCAGAGAAGCTAGAACCATTGCTGGTGGGAATAGAAAATGGTACGGCCACTCTGGAATACTCTGGCAGTTCTTGTAACAGTTAAACATGGACCTAGAACATGCCCTAACAATTCCACTCCAGGGGATAGGCCCAAGAGAAATAAGATGTTCATACAAAAACCTTTTCAAGGGCCAGTGGGTGGTGTGGTGGTTAAGGCACTGGACGCTCACAGGGCTGATCAGGTTAGAGTCCTGGACCTGGTGGCTTGGTTTCTCACTTTTCCTCTCTTTCTGGCCAAATAATAATAATAATAATAATAATAATAATAAATAATTAAATAAATAATTCTTTTTTAAAAATTATGTCATGGTAGCATTATTCTTAGCTATCAACAAAGTGAAACAACAGACATAAATGGATAAGCAAAACTCTCCAGCGGTCAGCATGGCTTCTATCTGTAGAAAGCATATGGTGTTTGTTTTTTTTAAGAGGTTTTTGCTATAAGCCGTGTGCGCTCACCAGAGAGACAGAAAGCGAGAAATCACACCCTGAGGGGATGGCCACGCCTTAGTCCCTTCATGCACGCACATGCGCCCGGCGTGAGTTTAAGCCACTGGGTCCGAGACTCGAACTGTGGCCGACTACCCGGGAGTCCAACAACAGAGCCATTACGCCATCTGCTGGTCCCGAAAGCATATGGTTTTACAATACACTGTATTCCATACAATGGAAAAGTTTACATGATATAAAGAAATGAAGTGTTGTTACATGCTCCGACATAAATGGCTCTTAAAAACATTACACTAATTGAAAGATGCTAATCACAAGGAACCAGTTACACACTCCAAGATTCAGATTTATAGGAGCTGTCCAGAATAAGCAAATCCAGAAAGCTACAATGTAGATTAAAGGTTGCCTAAAAGTGAAGACAAGAATATGTACAAGAACTGGGGGTAATAGCTACCTTCCTTATTGGAATAAGGGGTTCTTTTTTAGAGTAAGAAAACATTTTAAAATCGTAATAATGGTGGCACAGCTCACTGAATACAATAAAAGCCGCTGAACTGTACATGTGAAATGGGTGAACTACGTGGTACATGAATTAAAGCTCAATAAGTCTTTCAAAAAAATCATGTGCATTTCTAACATTTAATTTATTAAAAAACAAAAACCACTGACAAAAGGTAAATGGTGGCAAAAGAAATGCCTTTTTTCACTACATACTTACATGCGTGAGAACGCACACATTCACATGCCCAGGTATATATTGACAAAGAGAACATTCAAAACTGATTTATGGCTTAGGAAAGGGAAATGAACAAGGCTCAGCTTCTTAGACAAAAACTTAAATCAGGAAAGGTCCGGATTATGCTAGAAAATCCCACTAATATCTCAGTATTATCTTTAAATGCCCTCAGGACCTGATCACCTCCCATCTCAGTGCAGCCTATCACAGGTGGGCTTGGCAGGACCTCTCATCAGAGCTATCAGTTGACAGCACAGCTGTCCTCTGGAATATACCAGGGACCTCAGCTCAGAGAGGACAAGAGCTCCGCAGCTCCTGAGTCTTGCCCTGGCTAGGTCCACTTGGCTCAGAATCAGCACTGGTGGGCCCATGACCGTGTCAAGGCTCACTGGGGCCAGGAGAACGCCACCACCCATTCTAAAGACAAGCAGTCCAAACATTTGAGGAAAATCGTAATCACCACCTGGATGAGAAACCACAAGTTCTCTTCTTCAGTGCCAAGGCTTTGAAGAGGAGTTTGCATTCACTGTCCTTTCACTTGCATGTGGACCTTGCTCTTACACCCTCCAGACCTGTGAAAAAGCAGGGCATGTGGTCCCCCTTAGGCATCTCCACCTCAACTCATCTGAGATCACAATCTCTGTGTACCCCAGCCTACCCATCCCGCCCTGGATAAATGGCACAGTTCTCCTCACGGACACCCAAGCTCGAAGCCTGGAGACCTCTCCACCTTGGCCACGTCCATCTTGACACAAACCATCTTAAGAGCTCCGCAATCTGTCCTCTCTCTGGGTCCTACAGGTGCAACTCAGGTTCCAGACCTAATGAGTGACAGAACCGGGATTTAAACCTAGACAGTCTTAAATCTAAATCTGATCTCTACTAGATCGCAATCTGCTGATTAAAATACCACAGCATAAAATTAAGGCATATTAAGAAATGTAATTGTAAAAGACTTACATAATCAGTTTCTCTACAAACACAAACAATTTTGGAGCTGGAAGCCACTTTGGGGGAATCTGACATGACACCCAAACAATTTCTCCCCTGAGAAGAACGCACTATGATCTGGTACTCGGCACAGGAGGCACTCCAGGATTGACTGAAGGCATGAGTCAAACACCAATCAACATAGAATACCGACTTCTCAGCCTAGCATGGAGCTCCCAGCCAGCTTCTCTGCACCTCCTCGAATTCACCCCAGTTCTGTTCCAGCTGATCCCACAACAGGCCTGATGACTGCATGTCTCTGTGTTCTGGGAATGCTCTCCTCACTGCAAGAGAAGTCCTTTCCACTCTGTCCCTGACTGACTCGAGGGCCATTTACAAAAATCATCTGGACCAACACCTGCCCCTGCAGCTCTACGGCTCCCCAATCCTGCGACCAGACATGTCTGTGGTGCTTCGCGGCACCCTGACACCTCGCCGAATTCTGAGGCGTTCTCCTGCCGTGCCAGGCAAGAAACATGGTGGGTAAGGATGAGGGGCCTGTGTAGGACCTGCTTTCACACTCTTCTAGCACTATGACTTCAGCCGAGGGGTTGAGTTTCCCAATGCAAAATAGGTGTGATACCACCCACCCTGCACGCTGTTTTGAGGATTAAACATAGCTAGGGATTTCTGTAATAATGTTTTTTTTTTTTATTTCCAGAAAAGTGTCTGCACTCACCAGAGGAAGACACAGAGAAAGAGCGAGAGAATACCCTTCAATGGGGCATGGTCATGGCACAATCCCTTCTCCTGCATTTCTCTCTATTCTTTGGGATCGTGAGCAAACACGCACATGCACCTGGCCTGATTCTCACACCGCCAGGTCCAGAACTCATCATGTAGTCAGCCCTGTGGGATCTGGCTCCCTCAGTCACTAGGCTATGGGGCTAGCCCAATAAGAACTTAAGACCAAAACCAAAAGTTACCATCAGCCAGGCACTGCTTAGCACTTCACATATATTAAATCCATTCATCTTCGATGACCCTATAAGCTTATTTGACCACCACACAGACTTTTTTATCTAGACCACAGCATCGTGCCTTGCCCTTCCTAAGTCCGCATGCCCATTACTCAAGAGACTTTCCACAGTGGGGAGCCACGAGGGCTGAAGCTTTAGCTGCTATGGGTCCTCCTACAGAGTGGTTGATTCAAAACTCTCTTAAGCAGCTACAAAAAAATTAGGCTTCTGCTAGGGTTAGAAACCTAAACTGGAGTTAAAGGGGCCAGACTTGAAAGAGTAAATACATGGGGTCTGGACCTGGCACAGAGGGGAAGGACCTGACCCGCATGGGAAGGATCCAGGTTCTCACCCCGAGACTTCTCCCAGTACACGTGTAGGCACGCACGCCCAGAATCTGGGGCTGGCTGAAGCTCGCAGCATTGAGGCCCTGGTGGGGGTGGGGGGACCAGACCTCACATGCTGGACTGCATTTCAAGTCCCAGCTCCAGTGACTTAGAAAACACACCGGGTGTGGGTGTACTCAGTGGTCCCTTCTGAGGGAATTGAGGAAATAAAGGAAAAAGGACGGCAACATGACCACACCCCACTGAAGGGTTCTTTCTCTCTCTCTTTCTCTTGTACAAATGCCCTCCAGAGGAAAAAAAAGACCCCATTGAGGGTGCGTTGTCTGTCTCTCTGGCTCATGGAAAAAAGACACAAGAACTAACTTAAAAGAGAGAGAGAGAGAGAGAAAGAACAACTTTCACAACCCCAGAATAAACTCCACGCACACAGCTAGACATGAGCTTCCAGCCCAAGAAGTTGAGCCAGGCAGTATCCCAGGGGCCCTGCCACCCTGGCAGCCCTGCTGTCCCCATACTGGAGTGTACCAAGACAGAGGCCACCTGATACCTGGACCGGTCTCAGGTGCAGGTGAGGTCCCTCCTCTCCCTGGACACATCAACAGCCTGCCCAAGAATGCTTTTCTTTCTACCACAAACTGGCCTTGGCCTTGGCCAGGCTGTCAGCCGATGCAGCCATTTTGTAGCTGGGTATTCTAAGGTTTCTTTTTCCAAGATACTTCCTGAAATCTAAATGCTCTGGAAGGCTGGTCCCTGAAGAAGGCAAGAAGTGTGTGTTAGCAGGTAATTTAGTTGGCATCACAGGATGATGTCTTGTGGGTTGGCTTTCCTATTTCTTTTTTTTCTTTTCTTTTTTTTTTTTTTCTCCAAAAAGCACCATTTGAAAATATGCAAGTCACACAGAAGGAGAAAAGCTGGAGTTGTTAAATTTCATTTAATAAAACCTAAGATGCAGGCAGGGGGCCATGCTGTGTGATGGAGTGAGCTTCATAATAATAATGCTGACTTGTTGTGCCAGGCCATGACCCATACCACCTATTTTTCTGAATTATTTTCACAATATATATTAAAAAAATACCCTCTAGCCAGAAAACAGTACAAATGACTCTAAACAAAAATAAACAGTTTTTCTTGGAAATTTAAAAGATTTGGGACCATTAGGTGGCATAGTGTGTAAAACACTGGACTCCCACATGGTCAACCACTATTCGTGTCCCAGAACTGGCAGCTTGAAAGTCACACCAGGCACATGTGCGTGCATGCCCCAAATCCCAGGAGAATGGAGGAGAAGGGACTGTGGTGTGACCATGCCCCTAGGAGGGATGATTTCTCACTTTCCCTCTCACTCTCTCTGTCTCTCTCCAGCAAATGCATGCACATACCCTACGGGGACAGGGGGTTGAAAACTGGGGTAAAAATCTTGAGGCTGTATTATGCCATGTTCAATAACAAGTATTTATTACATTGTTGCCAGGCACTGCCAGGCACAGACACTCCTGAAAGGATTAAGGCGTGCTCGCCTACCCTCCGAAGTCTCCGCGTGATGCGGAGGGTGACATGTGGGACCAGCTGTCATGAAGGCAAGGCCCATGTCCTCACACAGGAGGTGCAGAGGGCAATGTGGGATGACTCTTGGAAAGCTTCAGAGGAATCAGTGCTCAACAGGCTCATCACGCCTCAGGGGTATTCCTGGGCATCAGGCAGCGCCTCCCTAGGTCAGCCCCAGTGCAATCCTTGCCAACACATTTCCCGCAGCTCGGACATGGCCTGAGCCCGTTTCTCTCTCTCTCTCTCTCTCTCTCTCTCTCTCTCTCTCTCTCTCTCTTTTTTGGAGAGATTTTTGCTATAGGGTATGTGTGCTCACTAGAAAGACAGAGACAGAGAGATAGAAAGGGTATGTGTGCTCACTAGAAAGACAGAGACAGAGAGATAGAAAGTGAGAAATCACCCCCTAGAGGTATGGCCATGCCACAATCCCTTCTCCATTCTCCTCCTGAGATTTTGGGCACAGACACACATGCACTCGGCATGAGTTTGAAACTAATAGGTCCAAGACTCGAACCGTGATCAGCCATGTAGGAGTCCAGCAACGTAACCATTACACCATCTGCTGGACCCATACGTCCACATTTCTATCAACTGCTGCCCAAGCCCCACAAGATGCTCTGACCTTCCAAGTCACAGACTTCCCACCAGCCCTTGGTGCCTGCTGACCTTCACCTTCTCTTCTGCACGTAGCTTTCTACCAAGTCAGTGCCACCACAGCCACCTGCAAGACACACAGAGGCAGTCTCCTGTCTCCTCCGTTCAGACCATTCTAGAAGTGTCGGCACCAAGTGCTCTTTGTGTACATAGGATGGGGCATGGCCATGACAAGTCGGCAGTGCCCTGGCCTCAAGGATCAGCACCTTCCACCCTTCCAATGGGCCGTGAGCTGGGAAACCACACCGTCAGCTGGCTGGGAACATGCAAACCAAGGCTGAGCAGCCTGCAGACAGCAAGGGCCACATGATCAGACTTCAGTATCATATTTTTCTGTTATGTATCTTATTTGTATTTTATGCATATGTAAGCTGATTTCATTTATTTCTTTCATGAAAGAGGCAGAATCAGAAGTGCCCTAGAAGGGGTCTCTCCGTTCCATGATCCTTCCTCCAGCTTCCCAGGCAGCCAGGGTCACAGGTGCATGCAGGTGAGCCCGGCATGTTTGTGTCAACCTGGAACCCAAACCAGGAGCTCCCATGGGGCTCCAGCACTAAACAAGGACACTCCCTACTTGGCTACACCACCACAGTAGGGCCAATATTCTGTATTTCAAAAAGAAAGAAAACTTGAGGTCAATATTGGTCCTAAGAGAGGGCCCTATGAGAGACCTCACTACAAGAAAAAAGCATCAGGCCACGGTGGTAACACATGCTACTAAGATGTCACGCTCCACAGGCTGGAAGACACGGGAGATGCAAGTTCGATTCCCTGTCCATCTGAAGACTGGTGTGCTGGTGTGTGCCTATAATCCCAGCGACTCGGTGAGGCTAAGGCAGAAGGATCACAACAGCAACAATACATCTATTTTTCAAAAAGGGTACTGTTCTGTACTGTACAGAACTTTTGCCCTATATGCCGGGGTTACATTTATTCAATTTCTAGTTCCAACCATGTCGTCAATGTGTGTGTGTACGGGGGTGTGTGTGTTAAGAAACAACACACTTCAGGTAGGTGAGCTACTACAGTTCCTGAAAGTCTATTTTAATCAGACTACCTGGGCTACGTCTGTGCCCAGTGTGCACCAGAGCAGTCCTCCTGGGTACCATCGCTGCCTCTCCCACCACGGAATGTGCTGTGACGGCAGAGAGAGGGAGGGGAGGAAGGTGCAGAAATGAAGCAATACCTCCTCTCTTATTGCAAAAACAAAAATGATCAGAGCTTAAAAAAAAGTCAAGAAAGTGAAAAACAGACAAAAGGATAAAATTAAGATTGAAGTTAAGTCAACATAAAAACCAACCAACCAAGGGACACGACACATGGGCTCCTGTTGCTAAAGCTTCCTGCTAGCCAGATCAACACTGGGAGTTTAATAAGTACGCTGCCAACCATTTGCTTCCATACTCATTTAAATAATACCCCCTTTCATTTAATCATGAATAATTCACCACTTTAAAAGAAGCACCCAACATGACACAATAAAACACTGGGGGGGGGGGAAATGTTCACACTGTCTCTTTGCTTTCTCTTAGTTAACGGTTAACACTTGCTTTAAAGCCAATCACAAGGGTAGAGCCATCTGAAGAGGTTGAAAATGGCACCTGTCCTGGGATAAAATGGCACAGAATAGGGCTTAAACTTCCATGGTGAAAACGGTTTTTTCTCATGACATCATTCTGGAACCTACCGATGGAGGCCATGCGAACCTCTAACGCACACACGGAGGCTCGCAGGACCGTGTGATGAGCAGCACAGTCACTTGTTACTCGAATGACACTTCACGCTGACTAAACCGACAAACACTTATTGGAAACCTCAGTCCTCATTACCCAAAACAAAGACTCGGCTCTTGCCATGCCTGGGCACTCCAGCCACCAAATGCAAATTAAACCAAGAGAACAAAACCCGTATTCAGGAGGCGCAGATTGCAAAGGCCTTGTTGTGAGCTGAGCCATTCACAGACCCTGAGGAGGACATCACAGCGGAGCAGCACAGCTGGGCCACGCTGAATCCCTGAATCCGCAATGAAGGATGCTCCTTGCAAAGCTCACAAATGTCCGACTCCACTGACTCAAGTCTTTTTGCTCTGTATTTTCTCACCCCCTTGTTCGGTCTACCAGGTTGAAAATTGAAATTTTCAATCTGGAAAAATAAGACGTGCATTCCCTGCTGGCATTTTTTGAAGTTGTAACTAAGCGCCCTTAACTTAAAATCGATTCATTCATCTTTTTTTTTGCACCCTAAAAAATAGCTTCATTCTCCAACATCCATTAATTCCTATATCAGCAAATTGGGTAGGAGGAAGATATTTTCCTCAGGTTTTCCAGGAAAAACAAGCCAAAAAAAAAAGGGGGTGGGAGGTTAGGGGACATTTTGATTTTGAAGGTCTTTCCCACTACTAGGGAGAGTCTGGTTTACCAAAGCCCGAATCTGTCCCACAGAAGTGAGACTGAGCTGTTTTGGCCAAGCTGCGGCCTGCCCAGGTAGGAGGTGTTCGAGACTGCAGTCCAGGCCGTGCTGTCACTAAGGACAGGATCCCAGACGTGTCTTCAGCCTCCTCATGGAACTCCAGTTTAGGATCATGCGTTGGTGTGGGAAGAACATGCATAGGTCAGGAGATAGCAACTGTCCTCCGGGTCTGCTCAAGAAAGCAACAATTTGTCACCTTGGGAAAGTTCCTTAACCACCAATTATCTCTGACAAGCAGGTGACAGATAATGTTCATTACAGTCATTCCTCTGGCCTCCAGAACTGGCTTCCGAAAGTAACAATCTACTATTACCATCCTCATTCCAGAAGGTTAACTTCAGAATCAGCCACACCTGACGGCCTGAAGACCTCAGGCTAAGGGCCTAAAGGGTACCCCAAAGACACCCCCTTCTCCCCCTGCCTCAGCCAAGTTCCCTCCCAGCTGCAATGGGGAAAGCTCTCCTGTGGGCACTTCCATTTCCTTAAAGGAGCCTGAGAATGTAACATCCCAGCATCCTTCTCTGTCCCGGCTGTCGGGAAACTCAGTGTGACGTCTTTGTCAGGAGTCCTCGCTATCCATTTTTCATCCCTCCCTTCCTGCTTCTGTGTTCATTAATTCCTTTTATTGGGCCTGCACTGCTATTGTAGGCTCAGTTTATTTTATAAAGCAGAAGGGAGATAAATGAAGCAAGAGAAATGGAACATGACCTATCTTCCTTGAGGCTGGAGAGTTTTCTTCAATGCATGTGTGCTCGTTAAGGCGTGGGCACTAAAGTAGTCTCTCCGATCATTCATACCTTTTCTACAGCTGAACACCAGGGCCAACTCGGTAGCACAGTGGTTAAGCACCGTGTGTAGGGAACTGGATCCTTCATAGCCAACCACAGTTCAAGTCCTGCCCTGACACCTTGAAAAACAAAATGTGTGCATGCTCAAAATCCCAACAAGATGAAGAAATGGAAGGGAAAGGATTGCAGCATGACAACATGCTACTAGGGGTTCTCTCCCTCTGCCTTTCTGGTGAGCAAATGTACCCTCTAGCGATTAAAAAAAAAAAAAATTAAACTTAATTTCAAAACCAAAGATCATTCTTACATCCCTAGGGTCCACTTGAAATGCCCAGGTCAGATTCTCTATTCTTTCAATAGAGCAAATTAACCAACTTAGCAAATCTCTTGATTCTGGACTCCTGGGGTTCTGCAATGTGGTGGTCTTGTTCAATGCACCAACTAAATTTCCTTTAACATAGGATTGTCCGGGAGAGTCACCTGGTGACCTGAAATATCACCATTCTACTCTAAAAGAGAAGAGCACTCTAAGAACGCTGGGGCCAGCAGGTGGCATGATGGTAAGGCACTGGACTCCCAGAAGACAGATCACTGAGGGCTGGCATCCCCAAAGCCATGTATACACCTTACATGGCTGCGTGACCACTGCTACAGTCAGGTGGGCAGCCCAGACCACCACAGCTGCCTTTGCTACTGCCCCCCCTCCCCACCCCGAGCAGCAAAATGACCTCCTTCTTGTTCCCTTCAAGTCCTGGCCTGCCCAGCCCTGACCTTAAACATGACCTCTCCTCCCTCCTCATGGTTCGGCACAGCCTTTTCCAGATCTCATCCCCTGTTCTGAAATTTTTCTGGATAAAATCAAAAGAAAAAAATACGACTCTTGGGGCTAGCCCAGTAGTTTGAAAAACATGCCAGGCACATATACATGCGTGCCTCAAGTTCCATCATAATGGGAAAATGAAAGAGAAGATATTGTGGCATGACTGTTGCCCATTTGGGAGGTGCTCCTCCCCACCCCCATCTCTGTTTCTGGCTAATACCCTCTGGCAATTAAAAAAATAAAAAATAAAGAAAGATGAGCCAGCAGGCAGCGCGGTGGTTGGGGTGCTGGACTCCCAATGGCTGACTGGAGTTTGAGTCCAAGACCTGGTGGCTTACTTTCTCACTTTCCCTCTCTCTCTCTGTCTCTCTCTGGTGGACTGGACTAAAAAAATAATCATAACAATAAGTAAATTCTTTAGGGGGAAAAAAAAAACTGGAACCAGCAGATGACATAATGGTTATATCGCTGAACTCCCATGTAGTCAACCATAGTTTGAGTCCTGGACCTGGTAACTTAAAACTCAGGTCAGGCATGTGGCGTGCGTGCCCAAGATCCCAAGAGGAAAATGGAGAAGACATTGCAGCGTGGCCATCCCCCACCCCCCGTGGGGGAGTGATTTTTCATTTTCTGCCTCTCTGTCTCTGTCTCTCTGGTGAGCATACACGCCCTATAGCAAAAATCTCTCTTTAAAAAAACAAAAACAAAAACAAAAACTACAACTCTACAACTACAGTGGAATACTTTTAAATGTTTCATTTAAACCCCCCTCCAGCCCACAGCTACACCAGGCAGTATTGGAACCCACTTATCTCTTCCTGCTATCTCATCTACTATCTGATGCTGGTGGGCATTTAATCTGAAGGGAAGGTCCTTGGGCTCAATTATCTTTAGACTCTTTCAAGATAAAGAGCTGAAGGTCGCTGCTCTGGTGCTACAGAGGCTGAGGCTGCATCTCGGGACTTCCCCACCAATCCAAACAGAACTCTCGGCCCCATGCTGGGCCTGGTGGTTCTGCGGAACACAGGCTTGACTGCGTTCCCTGTTTCGCTGGTCCTGGGAATGGAATCCTCCTACTTGGATCGGCCACTGCAGTCTGCGTGGCCTGGGCAAGGATTCACAGGCAGACACTCCGTGTTCTTACCAGCATTTGGCACAGAGCTGGCACGAAAATATCACTCCGAACAGTAATTTACAATGGTCTCGTTTCCTTCCCGTCAAGGGAGGGAAAGGGGGAACCACAGAACTAGAAGGCTGTGTCATAAGCCTTGGGAACAAAATCGTCCTCATGCATTTCCTTTCTTTTTCTTTTTGTAATGTAAGAAAAATTTCCAAATGCTTTGCCTCTTGACATGCCATAGTTCGATTCGAAATCTTACGAAGCGCCAACTTTAATGCCGTGACGTTCAGAACCTTACGTAGCCAATGTGAAATGTGTAGCGAGGAAAAATGTCAGCCACCTGCTTGTCTCCCAAGTGTCAGTTTACCACAATGATAAAAATTCTGCAAGGCTGAACAGAATTCACAGCCTGACATACCCACATTCCGTGGTTCATGGGCCTTCGGGAAAGTGGATTGGATTTTTCCATTGTGAAGAGAAAACCCATCTCAGCAAGGGGAGCTGGTGTCTGAACTTACTGATGTTTCTTGTTTTAAACAAAATCCATAATATGAAGCCTGGAGACACAATAAGGCCAGAGGGATTCGTTTCAGATGAGGACAATCACAGAATGACTTTAGAATCCAACCATCCTGGGAACCTTCCCAGAGTGGTGATTAGATAGCCAAAAATGTTCTTCCACATTTTCAGAAGCATACCTAGTGGCTGGACGGTATCCCATGAAGGTGATGATAATGTAAATGAGAAACAGGAGCCGTACACTAATGTTAGATTCTGTGAACACTGTGGATTCCTTTAGGAAGAAGCAAACTCATCCCAGCAGGAGGAGTTCCAAAATGTAAACATTCAGCATTCCAAAACCTAGGTCTAAAACTCTGGATCAGGTAAGTCAAAGCTTTCAGGCAAGGGACCAGCAGCTGGCGTAATAGCTATGTCGCTGGACTCCCAAGTAGTAGACTGCAGTTCGCATCTCGGACTTGGCTTAAACTCACACCGGGCGCGTATGTGTGCATACCCAAGACCCTAAGAGGAGAATGGAGGAGAAGGGATTGCAGTGTCTCTCTGTCTCTCTCTGTCTTTCTGGTGAGCACACGTGTCCTATAGCAAAAACCTCTCCAAAAAAGGGGGGGGGGGGGGGGTAAAAAAAATCTTTCAGGCAAAACTTGGAGAATATGGATGGGCTAGCCAGTGGCATGGTGGTTAAGGCAGCTGGAGCCCACATGGTAGACTCACAGTTCGAGCCCCAAACCCCACAGGCTGAAAAACATGCATATGTCCCCAAAATTCCAAGAGGAGAAGGGATTCAGTGTGACCAGCTTCCCTGAGTGGTGCTTTTTTCATTCCCCTCAACCACTATCTCTGGTGAGCACATGCACCTTGTAGTAAAATTTTTTAAATAATAATAAAGTACATGAGCACACCTATTTTTATGCTCAAATAAAAATACTGGAAAATGCTCATGATAAGAAATAAAAGCAACTATGGAAACAGTTACAGGAAACTGGCAAATGGTCACATCTGCAGGGTGTCAAGCCCTACAGTTCAATCAATGCCCCAGATCCCCCAGGGGTGAGTATTCCATGTGACTTGGCAGAGGTGGGCATGGGTTGTCCTCCAGTCACCATTCCTCCCTATACTCTGTCCCTCTGCCCAGACCCAGTCCTGGAAGGCCCCAGCGCACTCCAGTCTCACCCACCTGCCCTGTCCTTATCTCACCTCCCACGGTTCCCGTGTCACAGGCTAATCCAACTACTCCCCTTGGGGGGATGGGGTACAACTCTGCAGCCTCACACCTGTGCTTCTTCCTTCCTCTGCCTGGAACAAGCCACACACACCCCCCCGCGTCTGTTTGCCTTTCAATTTCCTCCCCCCTCCCCTCCCCGGCACGGCCAGCTCAGACCTCATGGCCACAGCACAGCCCTCCAGGAGGAACAGACTCCTGCCTCACTGCAGGGCAGCACTGCCCACGCTGCCTGGGATGAGTGCAGAACATCGGATTCAGTGTGTCTGGGACAATCGAGACACACAGTGAGTAAACGAGTGACTGAGCGAGTGAGGGTAAGCACGAGGGAGCTGCACAGGTGGGCAGGCGAGCATGCGCTCCTTCAAGCCCAGCCATCCTTCACAGCGTTTCCACCTCCCTGGAGCAAGCACCTGGCACCTAGGCTCTCCAACGAGCCTGCTGAGTGATCGTGCCCCTGGGGGACCGGCTCCACAGTGCTGCGGCCAAGCACAGCTGCGGCTCCATAAGCACTGGCGGACACCTTGCCTGCTCAGGAGCAGAGAGCTCCAATGAGGGACGTCAGGGTGGGAGGCAGGAAAAAAAAAAAAAAGCATGAGGAGTGGAGATAACAAGGGCCCAGCTATCCAGGAGGCTGAGGCTGGAAAATCCCCACAAAGAGAGACTGTCGAGAACAATAAATGAATACATAACAATAACATCACCTTAACTCATGAAAGATCTAGAAAAATACTCAACTCTGAGTGAATATACAATCAACAGGCATCCGAAATCTTTGAGACACACCTGCATCACACCCACCTGTCCACGCAGTGCCCACGACATTGAAGAGTAATGACACAGGCGTTGTTGGTTTTGAAACTCACAGGCCGTGAGCAGGGAAATCCCTTCCTTGTTTCCGCATGTTCTTCCTAGGCACTCACAAACAGGCAGAAGCAACAAGCCATACAGACTGTGTATTCTCTGTGACTTGGACACACCCAGCTGCACACAACGGCCTGGTATCCAACCCCCTCAAGAAGCAGGCACCCTGCCCAGCAGGCCATCTGCCATGCTACCCCTTCCTCCACTCAGTCAATGGTGATGGGGCCACCAGCCCTGCGGAGGTGGAGACCACAGAGAAAGGGACAGCAAGAAGGGCAGGAACTGTGATTACGGACGTGTACGAGTTCAGGCTGAACGAGAGAGAACAGGGGCATATTCCAGGTGGATGAAGGCCAGGAACTGTCTGCACAGGAGTACTGGGGACAATGTCCAGCAAGCCAGGGTGGCCCAAGATGAGATACTGGAATCACAGGAGGAGAAGCTACAGAGGGGGGATTAGAAGAGCTTTGTGAGCTGGACCAGGAAAATGGGCCTCATTCAGCAAGTGGAGAGTTACTTAGGTCAACCTGTACCTGCCCCTACCTGGCTATGTGAGAAATAACAAGACAAGGGAGTCTGGTTCCAGAACCTCACCACAGTACAGCCTCGCCCACTCTGGAAGTCCCTGGGGCCTGGACTATGTGTTCCTAACATTCAGTGGGGTATGAAAAGTTTTTTAAAGAATGGCTCAGTTTTATAATGGACACTCTACACTCCTCCAATTTTAACCTGTTTGAGATCTTACATTTCATGCTTCTAAAATATCCAAACAATCTCCCTAGCGTGTCAAACGAAGTATTAACATCTTGTGTTTGGAGAGCTGGTGGGAACTGTCCCCTGGCATGACCTATGCATGCATGCCCCCTGCATTAGGTCGTGAGATGACATCTGAGCACGTGCCAGAAGAGGGAGCGGCATGGCCAACGACATCACAGTTCTTCACATGAGAAAACTTCTTGCCCTGGTACCGAATAGATGCATATTGTAGCAACTTGAGGGTATTCAGCTTCACTTTGGGTGGGGTGGTAGATTTTTTACCCTCCTGGAGATAACTCGTTTGCTATTCCTGTTTTTCAAGAAAAACCTGCCATACTGTAATCCCAGCTAGCCTAAGGGACTAAGACAACTTTGAAATGTTATCACTGCCCAACACGACAGACTGGAAAGTGGAGGAGGAACCTAGTGTTTAACTCCATCTTACGCATTCCTTCGCAAACATCTTACACTTACTCAAGATGCCTGGGAAATGAATACTTCTTGAAAAACTCCCTTGTGAAGAGCTCCATGCTGGATGGCATGAAATATAAGCAAAGAAAAAAAACACCACATTCAGCAAAATCTATGCTTGCAAGAGCTCACAACCTATAAATGAACCTCCATGTCCACTTCATTGAAATGTCCTTCTGCATCGATGACACGCATTGCACACAAAGCTTCGCCCGTTCATCTTAAAACTCAATCTGCCCCCGTACTGCGAAAGCGCCATTCAGAAAGAGGGAATGTAGAGACTTTTTCTTTTGGTACCGGAGACAGAATCACAGATTTTGAAATCTGTGATTCCTAAATTAAAAACCATAACTTGACATTTTAGCCATTTGCACCGCATTTCCAGCGCTATCGCTTTCATGCTTTTAAAGGAACTCCTTAATCTTCCAGATCGAGCTCTTTCAGGCTGAGACTCCTCTCTCTGCCCGTCTCCTCCTCCTCCTAACTGCCAGTGTGTGCTGTGTGATTCCAGCTCACCTCTGTCTTTGCTGAGCCAAGCAGCAATGTTCTTCGCAGAACCTCTCACAGCAGGGTCTCATCGCAGACCCCCGCCAACGGCTCCTTACCTGCCCGTCCAGCAACGCGACCTCTGCCATATCCCTTGGATGCCCTCAGCCTTGGCAAAGGGTGCCCAGGAGACTCGACTCCAAATGAGAGGGACTGGGCGGTCTCTCCTGCCTTATACACACAACCCCCCAAGTTACGTGAGCATTAAAGGAATCCACAATAACGTGTAGTTGCCAAACGCTGTTCTAAAGTCCCAAGCCACGTGAGCAATACCACACATGTGTATTTACATCAAGATAAACCCTAATGCGTGCAGTCAGCAGAACACAGCACAGTAGTAAAGAAATCCTCGGAGGACCCCAATTTAGATGGCAACCCTGGCCCTTCCCCTTGCTAAGGTCAGGAAGGATGGCAGGGTGCATGACCTCTTTGAGGTTCAAATGCTTCATCTGAAAAATGTGAATCAAGCAGGGGCCAGCAGGTGGCGTGGCAGTTAAGGGCACTGGACTCCCACATGGCTGACAATGGTTCAAGTCCCAGACCTGGCGACTTGCTTTCTCTCTCTCTCTCTCTCTCTGTTTCTCTGTCCTTCTGAATGAATAAATAGATAAAGTTAAATACAATAATTCTTTTGAAGGAAGGAAGGAAGGAAGGAAAATGGGGACCAAGCAGATACTTCTACTCTAGACTGAAGATTAAATAAGTCCTGTGCACTGGTGCCTGGCACAAAGGCAGCGCTCAGTGATGACAGCAAGCATGAGAGGTACAGTTCCACCAGCAGCCTCCACGCCTGGGCACCAGCCACGCTCCCAGCCCCTCAGAGAATGCCCACGTCCCATTCCATTTCAGCTCGCCTTCACTTTATACGTGAGGACATGGGAGTCCAAGAGAGTTTAATAATTTGCGCAAGGGGAAAGAAATGCAAATTAACTCCGTATCTAAGGGACCCCAAAGCCTGAGCTCTGTCCTTCTGCTCTGGAAGGCTCTGGAACCTTCCCTCCCTGTGCCAAGTTCTGACCACCATACTTTAGGAAAGCTGCAGACCAAGAGGAGCCTCGTCAATGTGGAGCCATGAGGATGGGGAAGGGCCCGGGCCCAGCGGGAAGAAAAGCACGGGGCAGCGGGAGGTCTCCTGAAGGCTGTCACGAGACATGGGCTCCATCAACTTGCTTCTTGTGTAGTTCATGTGGTGGAATGGTGTGCTGTGTGCAAAATTTATAAGACGATTTCACCCCAAGGTGAGGAAGAACCTTTTCACATATGTTAATATAAGAAGGGTGGAATAAGGTGCTTTGGGATGTGGTGAGATTCCAGTCAGCTGGGAGACTCGTGCCTCAGCCAGATACGCACTTACGGGAGACACGACCTGCTTGGATGCTGGACTAGAGCACCTTGAGGTTCTCACCAAAGCTAGGGGGCAGTCTGCTATTAGAGGGTTGTTTATGAAACATCTCTCTGAAAAATCATCTACAGCCCAGCGAAGGGGTGTGTGCTGCTGGGACATTGTGCTCCGTGGGCTGGGACCTCACAGGGGCCACACAGTCCAACCTGAAGGCCAGGCGTGGAGGTGTGCACCTGTAATCCCAGCCACTAGGGCAGGAGGTCCGAGAGCTCAGAGTGTGACTCCGTGTGAAGAAGAGCTGGGCGCAGTAGTGTGGGCCTGTAGTGTGGGAGGCTGAGGCCGAAGGGCAGCAACACAGTGTGACCCTTGTCTGTCTTCAGAACAATGAGGGGTTGGTCGGCAGAGTGGCACCATGGCGGAATACTGTGCTCTCAAAGGCTCACCCACATGGGCACGTCCCAGGTTTGCATCTGGAGACCTTGTGAGTGGGCACATGCACTGTGTCCGGGAACTGGGACTGCTGAAGCCGGGGGTGGATCATGGTGTCAAAACCCTGCTGAGGTACTCGCGTGCTCACTTCGTCTCTCAGAAAAGAATAAACAAACTTAATTTTTTTATTTTATGGGAAAAAACAGTGGCAAAGTATGAAATCTCTAATGCAATAAAGTCAGTCCTGAGTGCTATCTGAATAACACCACCATGATGAGAAAGGGAAACTCACCTGAGAACACAGAAGAAACCGCCCAAAACTCAGAGGACTTCACATGCCCAAGAAAACAAGGCGGCCATGCCAGCTGTGCTCAAGAGATTTCTTGATCCAGTGACAAGGACAGTGAGGTCCCCAACTGCTGTGATCATTCATACAAAAGTAATAACTTCTGCTGGGCTTCTAAACAATTCACATGATTTTATGTTGTTTTGTTTTTCTAGAGGGCACATGCAGTCACCAGAGAGAGACGGGGCGGGGGGGAGAGGAGAAAGCACCCCCTTCTGGGGAATGGTCATGCCACAATCCTTTCTCCTCCCTCTCTCTCTCCTTTCAGGATCTGGGCATGCACTCACACACACCTGGAGTGTTTCTCAGGCTGTCAGGTCCAGGACTCGAACTGGATGACGGGCCATGTGGAATCTGGCCACCTTAACCACCAGGCTATGGAGCCAGCTCCACACAGTTTCCACCAATCTCCTGGGAGAGCTGCAGGCAGTGACCACCAGATAGAAATACGGCACCAAAAGGTGGAGGGGAAGTGAGAGGTGACTAAGAACCATGGGCAGAGGTACAGTGCAAGAACTAATACATGGACACCCAAACAGTTCCATGGCCACATCCATGAGGCCGGTAACTCCCTGTTACAGGCAAAACTGTGAACCCCAAAACTCATACGCTGAAGTCCTAACCCCCAGTGCCTCCAATGTAGCTGCATTTAGAGATGGAGCCCATAAAGAGGTAAATAAGTTAAAATGAGGTCATCAGAGTGGGTCCGAAGGCATGTGACTTTGTCAGACCACGAGAAAGCACAAGTACACGCTGGCCATCCACGAGCCAAGGTCACAGTCTCAGGAGCAATCAACTCTGACAATGCAACTTCGGCCTTCCAGGCTCCAGAAGCGTGAGAAGAGAAGTGCCTGTGTTGCAGCCCCCCGGCCTGGGGCGCTCTGTGCTGGCAGCCCCGGTGGACTCATGCACTCCCAGGGGCTCTTGTTCACGGGTGCAGCATCTCCCATCCTCCTTTTGACTTTCCTCCAATGCATTTGGAACCATCTGAATCTGAAGCATCTGGAAGATTGTTATTTTAAACCTCCCAATATCCCATCTCATTCCATGCCCATCAGCCACTCCCAAATGCTTTCTCCGAAATCAGTAACTCGCATTAGTTACTTTTTCTACAGCCATCTTTCCCTATGAGCAAACTATAGGATTATTAAATAAAATCTGAATGGACAGGAAGGCTACACACACACACACACACACACACTCACTCA
Organism: Tupaia tana; assembly: GCA_026018925.1. Classification (NCBI taxonomy): domain Eukaryota; kingdom Metazoa; phylum Chordata; class Mammalia; order Scandentia; family Tupaiidae; genus Tupaia; species Tupaia tana. The sequence continues at coordinate 20,205,961 of JAKSZU010000007.1, forward strand.
CTCACTCACTCACGAGTTAGGCTTTCTCTGAGGTCAAATCTTCTACTTCCCGGAACAAAGGCTAAGGTATTTCCTAAGTACCAAACTGTAGGCTGTACAAGACAGGGAATTTAATCTACAAGAGGACTTCAAAAGATCATAGGAAATTAGAATTATACAAGTCTATTTTGATGTAAAATGTTTTGAAATTCTGCAATCTTTTCATAATACACATTTTCCATAAACTTTTGTTAGACCCCGCGTAGCCGTCCAATGCTGCATCTGCGGTACGCAGTATCCAGCAGGAACGGAGTTCATCAACACCAGGATCTTATTCTCACAGTGAAACTGGAACATGGCTTTGTTTGTTTGGGTTTGTTTGTCAGAGCTCACCAGAAAGAAAGGGAACGTGAGAAAGCACCTCCCATGGGGCGTGCTCACACCACAACCCCTTCTCCCATCTCTCCCTCCCTTGGGGACTTGGGCATGCACACACATGCAGCTTGTGTATTTTTCAAGCCACCATGTCCAGGAGTCAAACTGTGCAGTTGGCCATGTGGGATAGGGCTGCCTTAACTACCAGGCCACGGAGTTGGACTGAATTGAAACACCTCATAGGAAAATATCAAGTAAGTGTGTGTGTGTGTGTGTGTGTGTGTGTGCGCGCGCGCGTGCACGCACCAGTGAGTAGGATCAACAAAATTGCCATGCCTGCACTATAAATTTCGCTCAGCTTCCTCAGAGGTCAGAACAGTGATGGAAACCAAGCATTTCTTTACACAGATTGCTGCGGCAGAAAATGACATTTTTTCTGAACACTTACAACACAGACACTGAGGAAGAAAACAATGCCCGCCGCTGCATTTACACAAACATGCAATAACGAAGTTCATACCGTCTTTTCAGCAGCACCCATTAGTAAAAGCAGAGGACATACAGATAATATTAAACTTCAACCCGTAAGATCCATTCTATGGGAGGCTTTGCATATAGGGGCTAACTGGTAACAAAATAGCATTCAGTGTAACATAAGAATACAGAGGAGACCTGTCTTTAAAACAAGATATTCTTGGGCCAACAGGTGGCATAGTGGTTAAGGTGCTTGATTCCCATATGGCTGACCATGGTTTGAGTCCTGGACCTGGCAACTAGCTTTCTCACTTTCTCTTTCTCTCTCTTTCTTTGTGTGTGTGTGTGTGTGCACGCATGTGTATATCTGGTGAGTACGTGTGCCCTGTAGCAAATTAAAAAAATAATAATAATAATGATAAAATAATTTGTTTAAAAAAAAAAAAAAACAAGCCATTCTCACAGGTCTGATCATACTCTAGCATGTAGTGGTCACATGAAGCATATCACTGACTTGCACACAAATTGCATTAGGCAGCCTCTGGGATGGCCCTCAGGAACTCTCACCTCCAGATTCACTCTCATGAAGTCACCTCCCACACAGAACAGTGCTATGTGTACCCAACAGGCTACTACAGAAATAGCAGAGTAACTTCTGAGATTAGATCATTAAAAAAAATAATAAAAACACTGCAACTTCCACCTGCTTCGTGAGTCACATGTTCCCAGGGAAGCGAGCTGTCACGACGGTGAAGACATTCAGGCAATCCTACAGAGACAGAGGCTCACCTGGCAAGAAAATGAGGCACTGCCACCAATGACTTGCCAAGCATGTGAGTGAGGCAACTCGGAGGCAGGTGCCCCATCCCCTCAAGTCCTGCACTGACAGCAGCCCTGGCTCATGTCATGATCACAACCTCATGAGAAACCCTGAGCCACATTCAACCCACTGAGCCATGCTAGGACCCCTGACCCGTAAAAACTGTGGGAGATAATCAATGTTTATTGCTTAAAGCAACTAAGTTTGGGGGCAATCTGGACTGCAGCAACGAATGACTAAAACAGATTTTGGTAACTGGAATTGGGGTTCTATTGTTTAAAACCAAACAAACAAACAAACAAAAAACCTACAATGTCTGAATGGTTTTGGAACCTGGCAGTTGGTAGAAACTGGAAAGACTTTTTTAAGAAGAGTGCTAGCAAAAACCCTGAAGAGTCCTGAAGAAGCCGGGCAGAACTCTAGTGACCTGGTAGGAAGCCCTGAGTGATGGTATAAAGTGAGGAAAATGTTACTGGGAACTATTAGAAAAGGGATACTTAGTAGTTTGTGGCAGAACGTTTGGCAACACTGTTGCCTGCTATAGAGAAGGTTGAAGATGCACCTAATGGAACGGAAGCTCCATCTCAAGAAATTTCCAGACAGTTATGAAAGGTGCCACCTACAAAATGCTTTGTTAAGAACTCAGGGGAAAAAATCCAAGGGGGATTTACCTTTCAGGCAAAGAAAAAGGCTTCTAAGAAGTAAGGGTGTGGTCCCTTAGCAGTTTAAGCCCAGTGTACAGAATGGCTTTTCTTGAAGGGAACTAAAGATATGGCTCTTGTCTAATAAAGTAACCCTGATAGGATTCACCGGACAGTTACAGTAATTTTTTTGGGGGTGGTGGTTGTTGTTGTTGGGGAGTTGTGTGGTTTTTGTAAGAGATTTTTGTGAACATGTGCTCACCGAGAGACTGAGACAGAGAGACAGAAAGCAAGAAATCACTCCTCCTCGCCCCCCAGAGGAGATGGACATGTCACAATCCATTGTTCTCCACTCTCCTCTCAGGAGAGGAGGCACACACAGCATGCGTTTTAAGCTGTCAGGTCTGGGAATCGAACCCAGTGCACTGTGTGGGAGTCCAGCAACATAACCATTATGGCATCTGCTGGTCTCTCACAATGTTTTGAAATGGATCATACAACAGTGATCGAATTTCATCAGCTTGAACCAAAAGGCACAAAGACAATACAAAATAAAATTCTGCTGGTAAGAAGCAGACTAGGAGGCCAGCAGACAACATGGCAGTTCCCTTGCTCAACTCCCACATGGTCGACTAGGATTCAAGTCCCAAACCCGGTGGCTTGAAACTCACGCAGGGTGTGTGTGCATGCCCAGGATCCTAGGAGGAGAATGGAGGAGAAATCATCGGGTTCTGATTAGAAAAGAGCAGAGAAGTCACTTAAGCCAATTTGTAAATAAGGCACCTTACAGTTCAGGTTATCCTTAAAACACATCAGGCATGTGACCATCTGTCCCTGGTAACAGCAGAACAACAACAGGCTAATAGCCAGGAGCTCGAGAGTTTTTCCCTGACATCTTTAGAAGGTAAAATCTTGTCTTCCTAAATGAGTAATAAACACTTTCATGTAGTTAAAACAAAATCAGAACATACATCTTAAAAATAGCATAGGAGTTAACTAGCACAGGAGTAGCATAGGAGTTTAACTCATAGCATAGGAGTTAAAGCAGCTGGATCCCACACGGCCAATTAAACAGTTTGAGTCCTGGACCCAGCAGCTTGAAAATCACACTAGCCACATGTGTGTGCATGCCCAAAGCCCCAAGAAGAAAATGGAGGAGAATTGACTGCAATGTGGCCATCCCTTCTGGGGGTGATATCCCTCGCTCTCTTTCTCTCTCTCTGGTAGTAGATATGCCCTATAGCAAAAACGGGGGGGGGGGGGGGGGGGGGGGAGGAGATCCCTCTATAACCCTTACTCCCATCCTGCCAGTTTCCCCAAACACACACACACAGGGAATTCTTCCAAAGTTTATTTTTGCAGATATAATACAAGGAATATGAAAATCTCATCTTACTCTCTCCCTTCTAACCAAGAGGCAGCATATTTTACACAGTCTTCTGCACCTTGAAAATTTTGAACTAGCTGGCAAGCTGTCCATTCAAAGACCTATCCTCTGGCAAAGGGCTGCATAATGGATGTTCTTCAGAGTCCACTGAAGTTGGAATCAAATGCTTTAAAGAACTGAAAGTCAAAATAAAATATGAGTAAAATTCAACAACTCAAACTTCAATATCTGTAAGAAAAATCTACTCAGACCAAAAAATAAACAAGGTAGAACTCAAAATAGTATTTAGCAGGAATCCCAACCAAACCTTCGCCAAGGAACCAGCTGCAAAATCTGTTAAAAATTGTACAATTTGGGTATCAGCCCAATAACGTAGTGGTTAGGTAATGTGCATAGAGAGCTGGATTTCACATGGCTGGCCATGGTTCAAATCTTGGCCCTAATGGCTTATTTAAAAAAAAAAAGAAAGAAAGAAAGAAAGAAAAAAGAAAGAAAGAAAGAAAGAAAGAAAGAAAGAAAAGAAAGAAAAATTGTGTATGTGTGTGTGTGTGTGTGTGTGTGTGTGTGTGTGTATGCATGCTCCAAATCCTGACAGAATGGAGAAAGGAAGCAAAAAGGATTGCAGCATGACCATACCCTGTTGATGGGGTGCTTTCTCTCTCTCATGTGCCTTCTTTCTCTCTCTTCACTTTCTTCCTCTTGCTCCTCCCTTCCTTCAACAAGCACACATACCCTCTAGCAATGAAAAAAAAGTACAATCTGAACTAAAACAAATGATTAACAAATACACTTGTCTCCATCCACCCCCAAGGGTCAGATTCCTGCAATCTCTCACAGGAGAATCTGTGGTTAATTAGTACAAAAGCAAAGATTCTTTTTTTTTTTTTTAATGGGAGCAAGGGGGTTGGTGGCAAAAATTCAGCTTGGAAGAAAGCTACGGAAGCTGTTACAAAGAACCACAAAACACTAACTACAGTACCAGTGACACTTGGCGTATCTTATCACAATGGGACCTGTCATGTATTTACCTACTTTCCCTATTTCACATTACTGCATCTGCAAATGTCCAGGTTCGAAACCATGACATCACCTCAGCCTCCTCCTTTTCTGAACCATAGGTTCACTCTGCCTTTCTAAGGACCCCATCCTTCCCTTTTCCTGAATTTGCCTCATCATCTCATACTCACCTCCTCCCTTCCAGTCTCTTCCCTCCTCAGTCTGCCCTGCACAGCAGTAGAGACTCATTTTCCTGATGCATACTTTTATAATGTGACCCTGAGTTCATTCCCCCAGAATGGCCCCCATAGTTTAGAGAACCGGGGTCACACTGCTGCCAGGCACGTGGCCCTCCACAAGAGCCTGATGTCGCATGTCCACGCTCACCTCTCATCACCGCCAAACCTTTGGCCCTGCACCTTCGCTCCCGCATCCCATTCACATCAGTTCCTAATCTCGAACTGCTAACCACAGTGAGTGGGCTGAACTACGCCCCCCAAATGTGTATACTGAAGCCCTAACCCCCAGTAACTCAGAATGTGGTTATACTTGGCGACTGGAGTTTTAAAGTGATTAAGTTAAAATAAGACCAATAAGTGGGCCCTAATCCATTGTGGTTGCTGTCCTTATACAGAATAAACATGAACACACAATGAGAACCAGGGTGTGCACCCACAAAGAAAAGACCACATGAAGACAGAGAAAACCGCCAGCTACATGCCAGGGAAAGGCACTTCAGGAGAAACCAGACCTGCTGACAGCCTGATCTGGAACTTCCAGCCTCCAGAACCGTGAGGCAACAAATACCTGCAGTTTAATGCACCCAGTCTGTCTCTTCTGCAACGACAGACCTAACTATGAATAATACAACCACCCCGCCACTTTCCTCTTGCAATGCTAAAGCTTACCCCTAGTTCACCTGCTTTATTAAGAGAAAATTCATATCCCATATAGCTCACCCACTTAAAGTTTACAATTCAATACTTTTTAGTATATTTCCAGAGTTGTACGTAACAGTCAATTTTAGAATATTTTATCACCTGAAAACAAACAAACAAACCTATACCAATTAACATGTACACCCCTTAGCCCTCAGCAACCACTTATCTATTCTCTGTCACAGATTTGCCTGTTCTGGACATTTCATGTAAGACAAATCATACAACATGTGGCCTTCTGTGACTGGTTTCTTTCACTGCTTTTCTTTCTTTACCAAGTTTTCAAGGTCCATCCACATTATAACAAGTGTCTGTGTTTCGTTCCCCTTTACAGCCACATAATACCCCGTTGGACAGATACACCACATTCCATTTACCCATTTGCCAAGTGATGGACACTTTGAATGTTTCCAGTTTTCCAGCCTGCCTAATTTTTAAGTCTTACGTCTATCCCAAAGCATAAGGATTAGACTCTACTCCCCAAACCCCATGGACAATATGTAATTCATTTACATCAATACCTAGTGCCAAATGATTACACAATAAGCATTAGCTACTACCTAAATTATGATGAAGGAATGCAGCACTTCCTGTATATATACCACTAACTGCATCCTTGTTCATGATCATTGATTGTCTTTTTGTTTTTAACTGTCTGAGGACATGTGTGCTTGAAAAAGACAAAGAAAGCACTCCCCAATGGAGCGTGTCATGCCACAATCCCTTCTCCCTTTCTTTACCCTATGCGACTTTGGACAGGTACGCACAGATGCCTGGTGTGTTTTTCAAACTGCTGGGAATGGGATTTGAACCGCAGTTGTCCATTTGGGATCTAAAGTACATGAGCAACCCTGCTCATTATCTTTTCATGTTCATTCAATTGGTGAACATTATTGAGCCTTCACTGCATTAAGAGACTATGCTACATCTATATATTCAGTTTAAAAAAAAAGGTGCCTTCTCTACCCTTAGGAATTCTAGTCGATTAAGATTTCTACTTAGAATTTAAATTCCTACTAAAAATATTTATGCTTTTTGACTCATTAGGAGAAACTAATAGTATGATTAATTAAAACTAATTTGACTAAAAAGAATTTGATAAAGAAAATGCTTCCCATGCCCCTATTTACAATACAGAAATATACGAAAGAGCAAAAAAAATCCAAAAGTATGTATTCATAAGAAACTTGTGAAATAACATCAGTTTGTCAGTCAAAGTTTGTTACAAATAACTAAGTAAACAGCTACACAATGGGCTATTTTGAAATCATTTATAATGTTTACTAAAGTTTTTTATAAAAAAGGAAATGTTGGTTTTATAAATGTAAAAGGTGATATAAAATTTGCTCAAATCTGTATTACTTTAATGGGTAGGAGATTATTCATTAGAAGATAACGAAAATTAAAAAAAAAAAAATTCAAGTTGCATATTTAGTCCTGGGTTACAACTATTTTCTGTACTGTTCCTTTCTAAAATAAAAGGAATGCATTATTTTACTTTAAGCATAAAAACATATCTCAAATACAAGAGCTTATTAGAATAGGTAGCTACCACCAACCCTAAGAAGTATCATCGGAGAAATAGGCAAATTGAATTCTCTGGAAAAACCAGAAAGGTCAGCACAGGGTCAGTCAAGTCTTAATTTTTTCTGTAATAGTTAAGGTAAGTGCTCTGAGGCAAGGACAAAGGTTCAAGATGCACTTTGGAAGTACAGGAGGAAGAGTCAGAAAAGAAAATAAACAGAGTGTAGCCCAGCATCAGGGCTGAAAAAGACAGGAGTGTATTTGTGTGTTTTATTTTCTTTTGGCTGAGTTCATTTAATTCTAGCATCCAGATTTTCACAGGTGTTTGAATATCCTTTTCTGCAAATAACAATAAATCTTCTACTGAAATAACAGGTTGTGTTCAAAAATTTCACCCTAAACTAGTTGTATGAAGCTTGGAATGCATTTCCCAAACACAAAGGAGTTTCTAACGTTATCCACAAATGTCTGCGTAACTCACAAAACAGCTGGAAGACCTGTTTGTTATTCATGAAAAGTAACAGAGAACAGGACCAGCAGATGGCGTAATGATTATGTCACTGGACTCCCACATGGCTGACCACAGTTTGAGTACTGGACCTGGAGGCTTAAAACTCATGCCGGACACATGTGCATGCGTGCCCAAGATCCTGAAAGGAGAATGGAGGAGAAGGGACTGCAGCGTGGCCATTTCCTCTGCAGGGATTTCTCGCTTTCTGTCTCTGTCTCTCCAGTGATCACACATGCCCTATAGCAAAAATCATTCTTAAAAATAAATAACTAAATAAATATGGGACCAGCTGTTGGTCTAATGGCTATGTCGCTGAACTCCCATGTAGTCGACCATGGTTCGAGTCTCGGACCAGTAGCTTAAACTCACGCTGGGCACGTGTGTGCGTGTGTGCCCAAGATCCCGAGAGGAGAATGCAGGAGAAGGAATTGTGGCATGGTCATGCCCCCTCGGGGGTGATTTCTCACTTCCTGTCTCTATTTTTCTGGCAAGTGCAAGCACCCTATAGCAAAAACCTCTCCAATAAATAAATTAATAAGACTTAAAAAAACCCAAAAAAGTAACAGAGAACAACATTACAGTAATATTAATTACCCACACAGTAGCTTTGAAAGACTCAATTTTGGGGGCCAGGGAGAATGATGGTTAAGGTACCAGATCCTACATGGCTGACTGCACAGTTTGAGTCCCAGGCCTGGTGACTGAAAACCAGGTGCATGTGTGTACATGTGTACATGTGTGCCCAAAATCCTGAGGAGAGAGAAGGGACTGTAGTGTAGCCATCCCCCCTGGCGGGGGCGGAGCAGTGATTGATTTCTAACTCCCCCCCCCCTATGGTGAGCACACATACCCAATGGCAAAAACAAACAGAAGAGGAAGAAAAGAAACAAAAAAAGACTCAGACAACTTTCTATTTCTGAAGTTCTGATGATTAGGATTTTGGTTGCTCTCATTTCTCCAATAATGATCTCCAACAGCCCTCCCCCGGATTCTACCTTCTCCCCACCCCAGATGAAGCTTTTTTCTTCAAAAGTAAGTGTTGTCAGGACCAGCAGTTAGTGTAATGGCTATGTCGCTGGACTCCCATGTAGTCGACTGTGATTCCAGTCCCGGGCCCAGTGGCTTAAACTCACACCAGGCACACGTGCGTGAGTGCTCAAGATCCCAAGAGGAGAATGGAGGAGAAGGGACTGCAGCATGGCCATCCCCCCGGGGGGTGATTTCTCACTTTCTGTCTCTCTCTGTCTTTCTGGCGAGCGCACGCGCGCTATAGCAAAAAAAAAAAAAAAAAAAAAAAAAAAAAAAAAAAAAAAAACACAGTTGTCCTGGGTCCCCACTGACAGGACACAGGTCAGCCTGGTACCAGCGTGACTTTCTGTCCCACTTCAGAATAACAAGTTAGCTTATAGGGCGGAGGGCAGGGAGGACCCTAAACTCCAATATTCACTCTTTGGTGGATTTCCTTTTTCTTCTTTCTTACTCGTATTTGGTTGTTAAGACAAAAGAATGAAAACTATCATTCAGTCTTCAGGGCAGTCAAGGGTGGCTGTTCACATAGGGGACCTGGTTCTGACGAAAAGTGGGTGCAGGGCCGGACCGCACTTTCCTGGCCTCGCCGACCTGGCTCTGCTCTCTAGTGGGACCGGTGTTTCCCTCCCAATCACTTTTCTTCAGCAAACCAGTCACGAGGGGGCTCAAGGTAATGAACACACAGCTTCTCACCACTGCAGACAGAAATGTCCCCAGAGGAATCAGAACACCCAACAGAAACAACCCCCCTCATTGCCCATCTCAAACTTCTAAGCTTCAGATAGTCAAGGGCCAGGAGAGCCTAAACCTCAAAGCTTGTGAGGTCAGACATAAAGCTTTCCCCAAACTCTGAGATCCGAGTAGAGCACTGCTCCTGTGGGCTGCCTGTGCACACGTCAGAGCCAGGTGCACGGGAACCTGTCAGGTGGGTTCTCTCACCAGGGACCACCTCCATTGTCCCCTTCTCCTTCTCCAGACGCATTCCCTTCAGTATTTCTATGTTCATGCCTCACTCAGTTTTAAAAAAAAAAAAAAAGAGCCAGCTGGTGGCTGGTTGTTAAGACAGCTGGATCCCACATGACCAGTGGCACAGTTCGAGTCATGGACCCAGGGGCTTGAAAAATACACCAGGCACATGTGCATGCCCAACATTCTGAAAGGAGGGAGAGATGGAGAAGGGACTGCAGCATGACCATTCCCCATGCAGTCTTCTTGGGGACCTCAGTCAGCGAGGTGGCCGAGCGGTGGCAGACGGCCTGCATTCCACTAGGTCTGCCACTTGCAGCTGTGATTTGGAGCAAACCATAGCTTCCTGAAGCCACTTCCTCCACCTGTGTAATGAGGTAATAGCAGTACCTGCCTTGAGGGTGTCACCGTTAGAAAGGAGCCTTTTTTTAAAGCCTGAGGAAAAGGTCTGAAATACAGCTAAGAGCTCTGTGAGTGTGAGCTGAATAAAGTAAGCGGGAAGTGGACACACACCACGATCTACCACACGCTCCTCACTGCTGTCATTCCGGAACCAGAATCCTTTCTTCCACTAGCTCAACCCCAGATTAGACAATGCTAAAGATGAAGTGATCCTTAGGATCAAATATCCCTTATTATTTCAGATGTGACAAAATGAAGGAATTAAAATCAGGGACAGGAAGTGGTTTGCTCAAGGACATGGTTATGATTAAACCCCAGAGCAGAGCAGAGCAGAGCCAAGCCTCCCTGGAGACTGTCTCATCAGCATGAGCTGCAGGTTGCAGGCTCCTGAGTTATGCGTGCTCACCTTACACACACCCAGCAGGTACGGGAGGCATGGCGGACTGCCATACCCAGCCCCAACTGCCTGCACCACCCAGAAGTAACGGAACACTTTCTAGCATCTGGATCACACAGTGCATTTTATCAACACTGTCCTATTCATAGTCTCATTTAATCTTCCAACAATGAAATGCACTGACCCAACTAGCGACTAAACCTAGCTCCACTCAACCCAACCCACAGTCTGTTTTCACCATCTCACTGTCCCACTGGGTTCCTGAAATCAACCAAGCAAGGAATGGTCTAACCTTCTACCAAGCCCTTGGAAATCAGCCTAATTTAAATTAGGAACTTCCTGGAGACCTGTTTTTGGCAGAAACAAGGTAGGTACCGACAAGATGATCTCTGCAGTCACACCCAGCTCTTAAAAACCCATTTCACGTTACTGTTTTATTTCAGACAATTTCTGCTAGGCAAACTATTTCCCAGCCTCAGCATTACTGCATTTCATTCTGGACGGCTTGTCATGGAGACTTTCTGGTGCATTATAGGATGGTTAGCGCATTCCGAGTCTCTAATCACTGGGTGCCACTAGTGTCCCTGCTCCAGGTGTCACAACCGCAACTTCTCCAAACACTGCCCATTGTCTCCTGCAACACAAAATACTGCCAGTTGAGAATCATTCCTTTAAGCAAAAGATTCCACTGAAGCCAAAAAATGGAACTTTGTGGTTGGGACTTCGGTGATAATGCAGGTCGAGTTTTAGGGAAGGGTCTGCCATGTAGTAGCCAGGAAACACTCCCTGGGCAGAGGATCCCAAGTCAGATTCATCCTTGGACACCCCTGGAAGCTTTCAAAGTAAGATTCCTGGGCCTGCCCCGCCTCTCTACTCAGAAGCTCTAGAATGACACTTGGAATTTAATCTTGAAAAACATTCCTGGAAGAGATCCGTAAACAGATATTGAACTGTGGTTAATGACAGGCACACTCCCTATGGAGGACTAGAGTCTACTGATGTCTGGCACATACTTGGAAATGTACCCAAAAAGATGAGTGGATACAGGGATGAAAAGAAGGGATATACATGGGATACGGCAAACAGAGTTAAATGGTCACGTGAATTCAAGGGGTAGGCAAGCAGGTGGCCGTTGCATATTTTTTTCAACTTTCCGGTGGACGTAACATCTTTATAATGAAATGTTGGGGAGGAGGAGCTGGAGCACTTCTGATGGTCAGCAGGATTTGAAAACTGCAGGCACAGACTGGCTCCAACTCCTTTCTCAGTTGAAGGACGCAGACTTATCTCACCTCTCACTTTATTCACTATGCAGTTATTCTAACGTGACTAAAGACATTTGAGAAAATAGATCCAAACCTCAAACAACACTTTATTTCCTTGCCGGAGGACATGTGCACTCACCAGAGAGACAGAAGGCATCCCCTAACAAGGCATGGTCACTCCACAATCCCTTCTCCTCCATTTCTCCATTCTGTCTGGAAGTTGGGCGTGCACACTTGCACACACACCCAGCACATTCCTCCAACCATCAGGGCCAGAATTCAAATCTCAGTTGACCATGTGGGATCCAGTTCCCTTAACCTCTACGTTACAAGGTTGGTCCTCAAATAGGATGTTAAAAAGTCAGCTGGCAAGCTACCTCTTGCTTCATATCCTAATATTCCATCAACATGAAACAAAACTTAAGAGTCTTGCCTAATTAGTTTATTTCAGTTTTTCTCATTAATATCTCAAGCCTGAGGGAGAGTTCTTCATAGGCTACCAAAGTTTTTCAATCCTTTTTTGCACCCAATTTTAGAAAGGAAGGTGTCCTATTACGTTGGAAGAATAAAGTTAAGGACTTGCTTGTCATGGGACATTAGTTGACCACTCAGTGTCCCCACCTTACAACACATACAACTCGAATCACAAATACCCTGTCTGGCTAAGCCCCAAAATACACCAACTTCAGCTGGCATACTTGTGGACTTCTCAACTCATCGAAAAATCCTAACCACCAAAAAAAAAAAGGGGGGGGGGGACAAGCAGTTAGCGTAATGGCTATGTCGCTGGACTCCCATGTAGTCGACTGCGGTTCGCGTCCCGGACCCGGTGGCTTAAAACTCACGCCGGGCGCATGTGCGTGCCCAAGATCCTGAAAGGAGAATGGAGGAGAAGGGATTGCGGTGTGACCATCCTCCTGGGGGGTGATTTCTCGCTTTCTGTCTCTATGTCTCTCTCTGTCTGTCTGGCAAGCGCACGGGCCCTATAGCAAAGAAAAAAAAAAAGGACAGGTAACATTTCCACTAAATCCTGGTTCAAACAATCAAAGGAAACACTCTTCATCTAGTTCTGTGTTTATCAAATGGCGTAATCATTTCTCTGGACAGCAGCAATGGCTATGTGCCATGGCATTTTGTGCCAACTTAATGATTACCTGGATCACTACATCAAAGGAAAATCAATGACAAAACACATGATCTCCAGCTATTATGGGGGGGAAAAGTTCTTAAAACTACTTCCCCTTTGTTCTCTAGGACAGGAAGTTCTTGCTACTAGATGTTCTCTGTTCCTAAAACCCTACCACTGATTCGATCTGGGAAAACATACTCCCTTATGAGAGAACAGAGGAAAGAGGACTCTATACTGATGTCTATCCAAATCCACCTTGAGGGGTCTTTCTCTCACTTTACTTCCCACACTCCTGAATTTCCAACGCCTCTTTCATATTTTCCCCCTTGTTCCCCGTTTGAGGCAACCATCATTTACACATTAAAATAGCTAAACTGTACCTGGATGCCACAGTGTCTTGCTTCCCTTCTCCCTGCTTTTGAGCTGTGAAGCACCATTTCTTTCCCTCTAGTTAACCATTAAAGAAAAGATTTCTTTCAGTCTTCAAAACTCATTATCCTTGCCTACTCTGGAATAATTTAATCCATTTCGTGTCTCCCACCATCTATCAGGCAGATGCTTTCTAATATCTTTAAATTGCCCATGATTATCTCTATAGCTTTTTTCCTCTTGGTGTTTTTTTTTTTTCTTAGCATGATTTTGGGAGATTAAGAGCAAAATGTTAGGGCAAAGGAGTAGTAAGAGAGGGAGGAGACATTCAGGTATCCAATGTCAATGGAAACAAGCTCACCATGTGGCCCTCCAGGTCACACTGCCCTCTTAACTAAGCTCCTCATTGCAGGAATGAAGAATGTTCCTAAGCATTCTCATCAACCCAGTGATAAGGAAGCAGACCTGCCAGTACAGTCAAGTAGATGGGGAAAATTTGATGCGTATTTATATGCAGAATTATACATGAAGTATAAGATGCCTAAAGTCTGTAGAAGCCAGATAATTCAGCTTAATGTATTGCTTTACTAATACCTTACTTGGAACTGGATACACTATTATCTATAGACTATTTTTAAGTAACCGTTTTATAGAGATTTAATTTGTGTAACATAAAGTTTACCTTTTTAAAGTGTACAATTCATTGTTTCTGGATATATTCACAAAGCTGTGCACCTATCATCAGCTAATTCTAGAAATTTTTCATCTCCCCTAAAGAAATTCCACATCCATTACAATCACACCTTATTCTCCCCTCCCACCAGCCTCCAGCAAATACTCATTTATTTTTGTCTCTATGAATTTATTCTCATATTTCAAATACACGTGTGGCCTTTTGTGTCTGGCTTCTTTACTGTAATCTTCTACTGTAATGTTTTCAAGGTTCATTCATTTTATAGCATTTACATTCTTTAAGGGCTATAAATACTCCATTGTATGGGTAGACTACATCTTGTTCATCATTCATATCCTAGTGCTCACCATACATGTAGGGGTTTATTCTAGACTCTTGATTCTATAGCACCACACTGTCTTGGTAAGTGTAGCCTTCTGTTAAGTTTTAAATCTGAGAAGTGTGAGCCCACCAACTTTGTTCATTTTCAAGACAAGTTTGGCTATTGTCCATTGTTATCCCTTTGAGTTTTAGAATCGGTTTGCCAATTTCGGGTTGGGGAAGCAGAGGGGAGAAGCAAGCTGGGATTTTACAGGTAGTGTACTCAATCTGTAGATAAATTTGGGAAGTGCTAACCCAGATGCAATAGTGTGCACTGGTAGATGCTGCTACTCAGCAGGTTCAATGCCCAGTCCACCCTAAAATGCCAGGCATGAGGCTAGCAGGTGGTGTGGAGGTTAAAGCAGCTAGATCCCACATGACTTGAGTTCCCACCCAGTAGCCTGAAAAACACACTAAAAGTATATGCATGCACACGCAAAATCCTGAAGGGAGAGGTACAAAGGAAGGGATTGCAGTATGGCCATCCCCCACCCTCTTGGGGGGCTGCTTTCTCTCATTTTCATTCACTACCTCCCCCCACCCCAGGGAATGTAAACACCATCTAAAAAATGGAAGGAAGGAAGGAAGGAAGGAAGGAAGGAAGGAAGGAAGGAAGGAAGGAAATTGGAGGCCTAGCCAATGGTGTGGTGTTAAGGTAGTGGGATTCTACATGGCTGACTGTGTGACTGCAGTCCAATACCTAGTGGACTGAAAACACACTCGGCATATGTGTGTGTACATACATGCCCAAAACCCCAAAAGGAAAGACAATGGAGGAGAAAGTAGAGAGAAAAGGACTATGGGATGGCCACTCCCTTGGATAGTACTTTCTCTCCTTTTGTCTCTGTCTCTCTCCAGTGGGTATGCACACCCTATAGCAAAATTTTAAAAGAGAAAAGAAAATTGGAAAGCAGAGCCATGTTAACAACAAAAGGCTTTTAATCCATGAGCATAGGATGTTCTTCTGTTATAATTGTTTTCTTTACTTTCATTTTCTTGTTTGTATACAAGTCTTGGACTTCCTTTATATCTCATTTTTTATGCTGTTTTATTAATTTCCTTCCAAGATTTTCCATTGTTCTTGTATTTACAACCTTGATGGCTTTATTCATTAGTTCACTTTTTTTTATGTCAATGCTTTAGAATTTTCTACATACAAAATCTTGTCATGTATGACTAGAAATAGTTTTATTTCTTTTCAATCTCATTGAATTCATTTTTTTTCTTGACTATTCTAGTTATAATCTCCATAAAATACCAAATAGAAGTGGTAAGAATGACCATCCTGTCTCACTGCTGATCTTAGGAGAAAGCAATCAGTTTTTCACAATTAAATATGATATTAATTGTGAGTTTTCCATGGATGATCTTTATCAAATTGTAAAAGTTTCCTTCTATTCCTAGTTCTTGAAAGGGTACTGACTTTTGTTTAATGCTTTCTGTACACTATTGAGATGATTACTTGGTTTTGTTTTTTATTAATACGGTTCATTACACTGAGTAGTTTTTATACAGTAAACTAAGTTTTATTTCTGGGTTAAATACCACTTTGCTATGGTATACAATCCTTTTCATATGGTGCTGGATTCAGTTTGCTAGTATTACATTGAAGATTTTTAATCTCTATGTTCATAGTTTTCTTGTGGCATCTCTGTCTGGTTTTGGTATCAGGTTAATGCTGGCTTCATGGAATGAATTGGGACATTGCCTCTCTTTCTATTTTTTCAGTTTATGAGAACACTGGATAGAATTCACCCAGTAAGTCATCTGGGCCTACTGCTTTCTTTCTGGGAAATTTCTGATTATCAATTTAACCTGTTGTTATTAGTCTATTTAGATTTTCAATTTTTTCCTTAGTCAGTTATGCCAACTTGTATCTATATGAATTGGTCCATTTCATCTAGGTTACCTAGTTTATTGTTACAGAACTATTCATAACATACTTCCTTTCCACCCCCTTACCTTTTTCTTCTTCTTCTGGGACTACTACTATGATGTCATACAGGTCTCTAAGGTTCTGATCATTTTTTTTTCATTCCTCAGATTTGACTTTTTTGATTGGTTAATTTTTCTATCAGTTCATGTCTACCAAGGCCTTCCAAGTTCTTTCCAAGTTCTTTCCTGGGCATGTACAGTGTCTTCTAGATTCCTAGGAATATGTGGAGTTTTTCAAAGACTCCAGCAGACAGTCCATTCCCCTTTCTTTTCTTTCAATGTTTTGATCAGCCACTTGTTGACCTCTAAAAGTAATACCACCTCAGGCAGCTGTGATTTAAAAAATACCACTGGTTGTTTTCAACAAATGCTCACTGGGTAGAGCTATTTGCACAAGTGAGCTGAGTCAGGACAAATAGAGACAAGACCTCAGAAAGGAGCCTGAAGCAAGTTGCCAAACAGGTCAAATAGCAACCAAAATTTTAGGGGGTGGTCCCTGTTGGGAGCTCCTGTTCTGTTCAGTTCTGTTCCATTCAGTGGCTGCTGAACTGTTTTTCATAACCATAGTTGAAAGATTGTTGGGTTTTAAGGCCATCAACCAGGAGGAGAGAGGGTAAATGGGATTAGCAACAAGGTTTGTTGTTCCTACAGAGATCCCCATGTTTTGCTTGAAAAATAACTCCTTGGATTGTTGCAATTTGAAATTGATGGTTTGGCCCAGTGTTCTCATTGGTTTTTGTTTAGAAAGAATTTTATTTATTATTATTATTATTATTATTATTATTATTATTTAGTTTGACCATTGAGAGAGAAAGAGAAAGCAAGCCACCAAGTCCAAGACTCAAACTGTGGTTGGCCATGTGGGAGTCTAGCATCTTAACTACCATGCACCTGCTGACCTTGTTCTCACTGTTTTTATGGAGTAGATTTTCATATATTCTTGCTGTGCCATCCAGAATTCCAGGATCCTTATCTGTATTTTGCACAAAATTTTAATTGGATATTTGCCATCATTTTAAACACAGTCTTACTATCATTCAGGATTACAGCATTAGCACTTCCTATACATGTCCCAAGAGACCACTGCTTTTTTAATAACAGAAGCAGTATGAGAAGGAACTGGAAAATTCACATCCATTGTCCTTTATCCCGCCAACTTTCTTCCAGGGGAATCCCTAAGGCTGCCTCCTAAAACTGAGCTAGTAAAAAGATAAAAATTATTGGAATCTAGAGCACTGTTAGTAGTTAAGTTTCCCAAATTTCTAATTTTATATTGACTTTAACATCTGAATGCTGGTTCCTAGTGAGATGACCTCAATTTCAATTCTAACATGGCTGGTGTTCAGCTATTTCAAAAGTCATGGAAATATGGGGCGTGGTGGTTAAAGGCACTGGACTTCCACCTGGCCAACCACGGTTCAAGTTCAGAATCTGGTGGCTTGCTTACTTTCTCTCTCTCTCTCTCTTTCTCTCTCTCTCTCTCTTTCTCTCTCTCTGATCAAACTGGAAAATAATTAACAAATAAATAAAGTTAAATAAAAATAACTCTTAAAAAAAAAAGGAAAAGTCATGTTAATAAAGGCTTTAACAAGGTGCTCATACGCTGTTTACACCACTGAGTAAGGGCAGAAAGCAGTAGTTGCACCTTGTGATAAATGGTTTTCCAAGATGCATGTGTAACGGAGCCACAGAGAACACATCCCTTTAAGAGGGGAATCAGAGAGCCAGAGACCCTGCTTAGACTCCCATGGAGACAGAGTCTCCCATTCATTCCAGGTGAAGGTTGAACCACGGCCATCTACCTTAATGGCACTGCTCAAGTTTGACATCTCCCAAGCTTCAAAACTGGTCCATCATCTCCAGTGGATCAATTCTGAATTAACAGATAACACCAAACACAAGACAATGACGTAAAGAACTTATTTAATTATTCTTTGAAGTGGCCCTGAATCACATTCATTCTTCTCTTACCAAACTCTCTCACTTCACAATTCATTTTTCTACTTGCTGAGACTAAAAACAAAGTATGGTTGAGAACAGAACAGAGAGTTCTCAGTTCTGTGTGTTGAAGAATTCTATAGCCTTGTTGCCTAACAGTGCAGTCGCATTTTGCCTTCAGGAAGTTCCACTCCACCAAGGCCAATCCCCTACCTGGACACACACTCACCTGCACTCCCTTGCTTCCACCACCAGCTGTCACCTAAAATCCTTGCATTCCTGAGCTGGCTAAAATGTGCTGGACTTCCCTGATCACCTGATCACCCGGCGTCACCTCCTCGCTACACAGACTACAGCGTTCTTTTCTCCAGCTGCCAGCTGCGACTTTAGAGCTCCCCTGGAACACAAATTACACACCAGAAAGGGCCATATGCAAGGGGTCTTCGAAAAGCTCATGGGAAACACACATTTAAAAAAAACTATGTAGATTACAAAAAATGTCTTCACTGAAATAACCCTGTACTTTAATTCCACTTTTCCATGATCTTTTTGAAATCCCTTGTTAAATGGGCAGCTACGAAAGCACTAGGAATTTGGCAAGGTCACCACTCCTTTTACTTCTTAGCTTAGACTTCCCTTCCTTAGCTGAAAGACTCGATTCCATGGGAACTACAGTTACCCTCAGGGACTCCTGGCCAGGGGAAATCCTGGTGTGTCACTGTCGGTCACTGCAGGGCCTCACCCCATCCCACCCAACCCGCCCCACTCCTAACCCCAAGCACTGCTTCAACCAGGTAGTGTCAATTAGCTCATTCCCTAGTTAACCCTCACACGAAAATAGCCAAAAATACTGACGAGCTCAGCGGCTGGGTTGAGGTACCAAACCACATCCTCTTAGTCTCGCTCTTCCAAAGCCTGAAGTCACCGTGTCATTGCATGCAGACAGACATGTAAGAAATTAGATTCAAACACTTGTAAGTATAATATATGAATCTGGATTTCTAGCCAGGCCTGTTTTAAACTAGGACTACATATTGCTTAACTGATTAAAACCATAACAAAATTCTCCACGTCAGTTTGCTTCTGTGGAGCCCAGTTTTGTCATGCTTCTCATCTGTTGTACTGTTGTTCTTTCTTGACAAACACTAAAATATGTTCAGGTTCACTTTTGGAGTTTAGGGAGTAAATCTTTAAATTGAAAGCATACTGAAAACCATTTAAAGAGGACAAATTCTGAATTACACACTATGGATATCCATGAGGGGATCTAAATTTACAACCCTCACAAACATAAGCCCAGTCCCCAAACACCCTGCAGCACTCCATGAGAAAAATCTTTCTGAAAGTGAATTCATTTCCTAGTTCCTAGAAATCAAAGTCAAAAGGAAAACCCAGAACCACCTAACTTCTATGAAAATGAAAGCGCTTACCCAAAAAGGATCATGCAATGTAGCAGAAAATATACAAGAAACTTAAGTGACCATGGGGAGAAACATTAAGGAAATGTGTATGTATTTCTACCGTATAGACAGTCACCAGTAATTTCTGATAGTTTACTTCTGTTAAAGTAAACGTCCCAAGTTTCTTTCCTGATACTAACGATAAAGGCTGTCGAGAAAGTCATGACGCATTTTGCACAGAAAAGCATAGTGGGGCCAGTAGGTGGCATAGTGGGTAAGGCACTGGACTCCCACAAGGTGGATCACAGTTCAAGTCTCAGACCCAGTGGCTTGAAAGTCACACTGAGTGCATGTACAAGTGTGCCCAAAATCCTGAGAAGAGAATGAAAGAAAAAGGACTGCAGCATGGCCATGCCCACCGGCAGGTGATTTCTGGCTTTCTGGCTTTCTGTCTCTTCCATGAGCACAAACACCCTGTAGCAAAAATCTCACAAATAAATAAAAATAAAAACAGAAGAAAATACATCATGACTTTTCCCACAACCTAATTATTAGAACGTGACTGATTCTTTTTTGAATATTCTTTAAACACTACAAATGTTAGCATTCCATTTAGCCACCTGGGGACTCTAAATGCTTATTTCACCAGCAAGTCATCATTCAATCCCTTTTGAAACCGCCACTGGAGAAGTTGCTATTGAAGCCTGCGCTGCACTGCAGCCAGCAATCTGAGTGGTTGGCAGGTACTCTTTCCCGGAGGATAAATTTAGCTTCTAGAAACAGCTTCAAAGTCAACCATAGTGACTAAGATGAGTATTCAACCCAGTTAAGACCACTTTAATGAGGTGCTATCCTCAAGCAATGAAACTAATATGGCTAGTAACTAGCTAAGAAGGCAATATTGACAGTGTAAGGATTACCAAGAAATGCACTTACCCAGAGTCACCTCTCTAAGAGCCTCCCAGGAAACAACCTGACTGGCAATGCTCACTTGGCTGGGCAACATCAAGCATATGTCTTTAAAAAAATAATCAGGGGTGGGAACCAGCAGTTAGCGTAATGGCTACGTCGCTGGACTCCCACGTAGGCGACCGCGGTTCGCGTCCCGGACCCGGTGGCTTAAAACTCACGCCGGGCGCATGTGCGTGCGTGCCCAAGATCCCGAGAGGAGAATGGAGGAGAAGGGATTGCGGCGTGACCATCCCCCCTGGGGGGTGATTTCTCGCTTTCTGTCTCTCTCTCTCTCTCTCTGTCTGGCGAGAGCACGCGCCCTATAGCGAAAACCTCTCCAAAAAAAAGGAAAAAAAATAATAATCAGGGCCAGCAGGTGGCATGGTGGTTAAAACACTGGACTCCCACATAGCTCACCATAGTTCAAGTCCTGGACCTGGTGGCTGGCGGGCTTGCTTTCTCTCTCTCTCTCTCTCTCTCTCTCTCTCTCATGAACACATGTGTCCTATAGCAAATTAAAAATTAATAATAATAAATAAAATTAAATTAATAATTCTTTAAATAATAATAAGGTCATTCCTCATTTTATTGTCATTCCTGGCTAAGGAGGGGGGGGGAGGAAAAGAAAAAAGAGGAAAAGGAAAGAATGTTAAGGGAAGAATATCAACGCTAGACAGGAAAGGAGGGTGACTGAATGTGTAATGGCTGACTACCAGCTACGCACCAAGCCAAGCACGAAGATCCGAGCACCACTGTGCCAGGCGCTCCAGAGCCAGTTATAATTGATTTTTGTTTGCCTTGGGGAAAAATATGACAAAAGCATTTACCACTTGGAAAATCAGCAAGATCATCCAATGGTGACGATGAAAAAGGTTGCTAGGGAATGGAAAGAGCTGAGACTCAATGAATTGTATTAATTTGCCAGGGAAATTCTCGGAACCAAACCATCTTTTAAAGGAAAGACAAGATGGTACAAGATCAAATACCCAAGCTGTTTCTAACTGACCATCTCAATAAAGATACATTCCTGGGGCCAGGGTCAGTCATGCACATTGTGACAACATCAGCGTTGTGCAACAGCAGGGCTGATGAATAAAATATATCAACTCCCCAAAGAGGCTTCACTGTTCAAAATGATTCCCTCCTTGCTAGACACATGATTTCTTCTGGCACAGGGAGCCTCAAGCAATATTTTTTTAAGATTATTTTTACCATAAACCATGTGTGCTTTCTATGGTGGTGGGGGGGGGGGGGGGAGTCAGAAACATCCCGGGCAGAATGGCCATGCCACAATCCCATCTCCTCTTGGGATTTTAGGCACACAAGCACACATACCCAACGTGTTTCTCAAGCTACCGGGTCAGGGACTCAAACTACACAGTTGTGTGGGACCCAGCACCTCAACCACCATGCTACCTGCCAGTCCCCAGCAACGATGATCTTAATAGATTAATACAAGCTTATTCTAGATCGGCTAAGACCTTTTTATATAACTGAGTCCTCCCCATGATTGCTGGGGCTCCAATCAGCCTAAGTATTCATGATCAGGCAGGAATAGGAGTGCCTGCTGTGTCTCCAATAACATGACTTTAGATCAATGATGTTTCATGTGCAGCCCAGAAGTCTGATCACAGCGATTAAGGAAAACAGAATAAGTTACCACCACCCAGACTGACAGGTCAGGAAAGGAAACTTTGTCCTAGTGACCGGCACTTCCTGTAGACAGATGACAGATGTAACAAAACAGCATCACCTATCACATGGAAGTCACACTGTTCACTTTCACTGTATTCATTTGGGAATTAGATAGGAAATGAATCTGAATGTTAGTTATGATGTCGGAGTGATAACTGTAGTGATATACCAACCATAAAGATATTTACTGCTCTTTTATGTTAGGAGATATTTTAAGAAATAGTATAATAAAAATAAGTTAAGGCAGTACATAGCTCCTCACTGGAGTTTTCTCTCTGAAGGAGGTCTACTTTATTCTAGCTTAAAAAAAAAATTATTATTCTGCCATGCTGCCTAGTATCGTCACACTACGGAAAAGGAATCACGTTTAACTGTTCTTTCCATGGAAAGCAATGTTGAAATAAGCAATTCCTCAATGGAAAATCTTGGAGTGAAAAAAAAATTTTTAAATAAAAAAAAATAAAGCAATCATTAAGGGACTGGCAGGTGGCATGGCGACTGAGGTGCTGGACTCCCACAAAGCCAACCATGGTTCAAGTCCCAGACCTGGTGGCTTGCTTTCTCACTTTCCCTCTCTGGTTAAATTTTAAAAAATAATAATAATAAATATTTTTTATAAAAGAACAATTAAGCACTGAATTATATTAACACTAGCATAAAAGACAAAACATGTTATTTTTATGGTTATTCTCTAAGATCAGGTTAAGTTTAGAAATGTTCCTTTAATTGACTCACCCTTCAATTTCTTTGTCAGAATTTCCCATCACATCTTTCATGTTATATATGGGAATTGAAACAAGGCGGAATTCGAGAAGAAACCATGCTGGAGTCCAACATCGTAGTATCATCCAGGCTAGCCGCCAGCTACATTTGCATGTCGGCAACAAACTAAGCAAAGTGTTAAGTTCTCCTTTCCCCATTTTTTACCCCATTTTATATTAGTCTGTGTTAAAATTAAAGCATAAACTCAGAGGACCAGCAGGTGGCATGGAGGATAAGGCAGCAGGATCTCCACTGACTCTGTGGTTCAAGTCCTGGACCTGGCTTGAAAATCGCACCAGGCACATGTACGTGCATGCCCATAATCCCAAAAGGAGAATGGAGCAGAAGGAACAGCATGGCCATCCCCCTCAGGGTGATTTTTTCATTTTCCTTCTCTCTCTCTCCCTCCCTCCCTCCCTCCCTCCCTCCCTCCCTCTCTCTCTCTCTCTCTCTCTCTCTCTCTCTCTCTCTCTCCAGCAAGCACTCGCACCCCATAGCAAAAAATTAATTTAGAAAACATGAATTCAGTATTTGTCTCTCCCAATGTAAACCAAGAGTCCCTGTTTATACCCTCATATTCTACGATCGCAACTCTCCTACCTGCAAATGCCTTACTTCTATCTACTTCTTCTATCTACTTTCTAACCAATTTGAAGAAGCTGCAAAGAAGTTTCTCTCAAAGAACCACTGCCTGGTCCCAGCACCTTCAGGACAGACCCTATAGGTGAAAGACAGGAACCTTCTGCTCACCTGGTGGTCCCAAGAGCCCAAGTGTACCCTAGGGGCTGATTGACCAGGCCAAAAGTAAGACTTCAGAGCAACACAAAGACATTTTTTTTAAATTTTTGCTATACAGCACATGCACTCAATGGAGACAGAGAGAAAGTGAGAAATCACCCCCTAAGGGAGATGACCATGCTGCAATCCCTTCTCCTCCATCCTGCTCTTGGGAATTTGGGCACGCACGCACTTCACCAAGTCGGGGACTCAAACTACAGTCAGACATGTGGGAATTCAGGGCCTTACCCACTACACCACCTGCTGGCCCCAAGACTTTTTTTTACACAGAGAAATCACAGCCATAAAAGCAACAATCTCTCAACAAAGCAGCCTCCTTCAGAGGACAACCAAAGACCATCTTAAAATGCAAAATAATGAGCATGGTTCTTCTGGAAGGAGGTATGAAAGACTTATCTTTTCTTTTTTTGGAGATGTTTTTGCTATAGGGCATGTGCGCTTGCCAAAAAGACAGAGAGACAGAAAGCGAGAAATCACCTCCCAGGGGGATGGCCACGCCGCAATCCCTTCTCCTCCATTCTCCTCTTGGGATCTTGGGCACGTATGCACACGCGCCCGGCATGCGTTTAAGCCACTGGGAGTCCTGAGACATAGCCATCACGCTTACTGCTGGTCCCACGAAAGACTTATTTTTGAAAGCAAACAGTGGTGCAAAAGCTGATTTAAAAAAAAAAAAAAAATTGGGGCCAGCCAGTGACACGGTGGTTAAGGCAGCTGGATCCCACATGGCCAACCATGCAGCTCAAGTCTCAGACCTGGTGCCTTGGGGAAAAAAAACACCTGGCACATGTACATACATTCCCATAGTCCTGAACTGGACTAGGGGAACCGGAGGAGAAGGGATTGCGGCATGACCACACCCCATGAGGGGTGCTTTCTCACTTTCTCGTCCTTTCTCTGTTCTCTCCAGCAAGCACATATGCCCTCTGTCCCCATTTTTTTGTTGTTGTTGTTAAATGAGCCAGGCATGGAGTGCACCTGTAGTCTAGCTGGTAGGGTAAGGCAAAGGGACTGCAACATGACAAGACCCTGGGGGAAAACAAAAAAGAAAAAACCCTCTAATTGAACTAGACTAAAATAAAACCAATAAAACCAATTGATTCTCAAAAAAAACTCCTCAGCTCTGACAAATGAAAACATTTTTAATAATTCAAGTACCTCTAAATCCAGAATGGTCCTTCATGTGATCTATAGGATCCTCCCATTTTCTTTTTCATCTTATCCTTTTCCAATGGGGATGGTCATTAACGTGAGAGGCCCATAAGAATTCACACCCACAGGCAACAAATAGGGTTTGACGTGATCATTTTTACATTCTCTTCCCTTGAGTATAGGGATATTTTTAAAGAGAAAGATGGTAAATGTTCTGCGGGGGAAAGCCAATGTGTAAATGATGCTAGTTCTTTGCCTACTGCGAGTCCTTCAGGATTGGAAAATTCGATCCTGTGCAGGGCTTACTATAAATACCCTCCTTCCTTCCTGTCCTCTCTAGCCTGGAGCCACCACTACAGAAAAAAACCCACAACTAGTGTGCATCCTTCCTCAGACTGCTGACTAAGGACCCAAGCAGCAAGACCAAGGCAAGAGAAGGGCATCTCTAGACTCTGACATACGGAAGACTCGGGTTCAAATTTCGTCTCTGGAACTAGCAGCTCTATTGTGTTGGCCCACTGACTCTTCCTTTCTTCATCTTTTTTTTTTTTTTTTTAGAGGTTTTTGCCTTAGGGCATATGTACTCTTGAGGAGAGACAGATACAAAGAAAGTGAGAAATCACCCCCCCCCCAGGGGGTGGCCGGGCTGCAATCCCTTCTCCCTTCTCCTCCCAGGATCTTGGTCATGCACACACACTCGTCTGGTGTGATTTTCAAGCCACAGGACCAGGACTCGAACTAGGCTCAGTCATGTGGGAGCCCAGCAATGGAACCGCTATGCCCATCTGCTGGTGACTCATCCCTTCCAAACCTCAGTTTTCTCAAATGAAAAACAAGAAACCGGCATTACTCTCACAGGGCTGGTGCATGGATTACGCTAGAGAACCATGTAAAAGTGGTAACATCTCAAAATGGTTTGTCAGTCTCGGCACTATGAGCAAAAGTTCCAGTCCAGGGAACTGCTGAGGGGCTGCCTGTGTGGAAGGCCCTCAGCCACATCCCTGGCCTCCATCCACATGCCAGGAGCATCTTCCAGGCTGTGTGACAAGCAAAAATGTCCCCTGGCAAGGAAGGAAGGGGCCAAGAGAGCCCTCCGTTTAGACTACCGTACTAGGTATTTAATAACAAATGTCCATTTCTCCCTCCTCCAACCCCTTCATGGGAGATCATCAAATCTCCTTCTCACCCAATCAATCAGTAACCAACTCCACTGGAACCTGCCTCCTGAAACTTTCCACCGTGAGTCACCGCCACCAACTCTGAGATGTCCAAGGATTTCCAACTCCAAGCCATTCTCGATGTGGCTGGGAAGCTTGAGACAAGTCCAGGATGCAGGAGCTTCTCAGGTGCCTCCACTGATACAGCTCCACCCCGTTCCCTGAGCAGGCGCAGGCGCTCACATCCAGCCACTGCTCCTTGGGCATTCCCAGCCTGGCCACCCAGGCCTTGGCTGTGCTCCCCCTCCCCACGCCTGCCCCCAGGGTCTGAAGGACTCTTCAGACACCCCAAGGTAGCATACTGCCTCATCCATGTCTTGCATCTTGCTCTGCCATTCCCTAGTCCTGAGACCCTGGGCAAGTTAACCTCTCTGTACTTAGTTCCCACCCCACCTATCCAGTGACGGGAACAGCACCTATCACAAAAGGTTCTTGAGAAGATTTATTAGGTTGTCAGAAAAGTCAAGATGCATTTTTACACAGGAAAAAATATGTCATGACTTTTCCGAAAACCCAGTATGTTAGGTGTTTTCTAATTTCCATTTTAATGACAAGAATTATATACATGTATTGTGTATAATAGGTCATTCTGAAATGTGTATATACTGTGAAGCAAAATAATTAGCATATTCATTACCTCACACTTATTTTTTTTTTCGTGGTGAGAACACTTAAAATCTACTCTTGAAAGGACCAGCCCCATAGCTAGCTGTTCTGGAAGCTGGATACCACAAGACAGACCATGGTTTGAATCTCAGCCACAGTGGTTTGAAAGACATGCCAGGCACATAGGCACGCATGCCCAAAATCCTGATGGGACAGAGAAATGGAGATGGGATTATGGCAAGACAACCCCACTGGAGGTTGCTTTCTTCCTCTCCCTCTCTCTCTGTGTCTATATCTCTTTGACAAGCACATGCACCCTCTGGCAATTAAAAAAAAAAAAATCTACTCTTGGCAATTTTCCAGGTGACACTATTTTTTTTTTTTTTCATGTTTTTGCCATAGGGCATGTGAGCTCACTGGAGAGAGACATAAAAACAGTGAGAGGGAAAGTGAGAAATCAACCCTTCGGGGGATGGCCATGCCACAATTCCTTCTCCTCCTGGGATTTTGGGCATGCATGCACATGCACCCAGTGTGATTTTCAAGCCTCCAGGACCAAACCCAAACTACAGTTGGCCACATAGGAGTCCAGTGCCTTAGCCACCATGCCACCTGCTCATCCCACAATATACTTGCATTAACTATAGTCACCACATTGTTCCAATGGCTGTTTAGCACAATGACATGAGCATCCGGCACACAGACAATTCTGTGGCTAGGACAAGGTGGTGTGGCAGGTCCTGAATGTCCTAATACTCTGTTGTCCAGGGAAGAGGTGCCTTCTCCATTTTCCAGGTCTGTTGTGGTGGCTTAACTCCTGGACAACAAGGACGCTGCCCTTCTTTGCTAGGAAGCATGAATCCTGGAGTCCAAAAAGAAATGTCAGTTTCAAGGAGATGCATGGGTCTGCAATGGCAGTTTCAACAGTCCCTTTTAAGAACCGGTGGAGAGCACCTGGCAGGTGGCATGTTGGTTAAGGAGCTGGACTCCTATAAGGATGACCACGGTTTGAGTCCCGAACCTAGTAGCTTGCTTTCTCACTCTCCCCCCCCCCCCTTTGTGTCTCTCTCTCTCTAGTCAAATTAAAAAACAGTAATAATAATAAGTAATTTTTTTTTTAAGTTAGAAGAACCTCTAGAGGATGGCTAGTGCTATGGTGCAAAGAACAGCAAGAATGGCACAGGCTTACCTTTGACAGGTTTGCACCATAGCGCTCTTGCAGCCGGGAATGGCAAAAGGTCTGTCCGACTAGAATTCTGGGCAAGAATATATAGTTAATGAGTAAAATTCTAAGTAACGGTATAGACTAGAAAACAGAAGGGGTAATCTGTATTACATGAATAACGCAGGGGTCAAAAAGATCTTTTAAAAGCTTTTGTTGTTGTCGTTGTTGTTTGTTTTTGACCAACTGCTCTCATGAGATTGTCTGGGCACTTACATGGAGTAACCACTCCAGGGGCCTGACAGTATGCTTAGGTCTGCAGACAGTGTGAGGCCCAGGCCCTGAGGGAGGCTGGAATATATTGAAGTAGCAGAAATAACTCTGCAGGCAGGAGCTACTGAGTGTGGGGTGTGGAGAGGAAGAGAGACAGGGTGCCCAGCTTCAAACGAACAGCTGCAGCTCTGGACGCTCAGCCTTCCTGGGTCACTGACCCTGGTTTAGGCCCGATTCCCAGCTTTACAGATACTTCTGTGCTACCCCAACATCCTTCAACAAATTCCCTTTCTGTCTAAGTGTGTCAGAATCAGTTGTTGTTGCATGCTATCAAAAATTCTATCACAGGGCCAGTAAGTGACATGGAGGTTAGAGCACTGGATCCCACAAGCCAACTGTATGGTTCAAGTCCTGGACCCAACAACCTGAAAAACATGTCAGGCGCATGTGTGTGTATGCCCAAAAATCTCAAGAGGAGATTGAAGGAAAAGGGACTGAGTGTGGCCATTCCCCATGGAGGATGATTTCTCAGTTTCCCTCTCTGTCTCCACCAAGCGCACACATGTCCTATAGCAAAAACTTTAATAAAAATAAATAAGTAAAAAAAACTCTTATCACAGATTTTGTGTCAAAAAGAAGAGGTGCAGGTTAGCAGGCGGTGTGGTGGTTAAGGCAGCTGGATACCATGTGGCCAACTGCACGGTTTGAGTCCCAGACTTGGCAGCTGGAAAAACTGTGTGTGGGGGGGAGGAATAAAGGAGGAGGAACTGCAACATGGCCATCGGCCATCCCCCCTCAGGGATGGTTTCTCATACCCCCTCTTTCTCGCTGTCTCTATCCAGTGAGCATACACATCCTATAGTAAAAATTTTTCATTGGAAAGATAAAAGACTTGAATTTACTTTACATGCATACTCATCTATTAATGTGTGTTATTAGAAAAAAGAAGGGTCAGCAGTTGGCATGGTAGTTAAGGTGCTGGACTCCCACATGGCCAACCATGGTTCGAGTCTTGGACTTGGCAACTTGCTCTCTCACTTACTTTCTCTCTCTCTCTCTTTTTCTCTCTCCTTCTCTCACCAAATTAATAACAGGGGAACCAGCAGTTAGCGTAATGGCTATGTCACTGTACTCCCACGTAGTCGACCGCGGTTCGCGTCCCAGACCTGGTGGCTTAAAACTCACGCCGGGCGCGTGTGCGTGCGTGCCCAAGATCCCGAGAGGAGAATGAAGGAGAAGGGATTGCGGCGTGACCATCCCCCCTGGGGGGTGATTTCTCGCTTTCTGTCTCTATGTCTCTCTCTGTCTGGCGAGTGCACGTGCCCTATAGCAAAAATCTCTCAAAAAAAAAATAAATAAAAACAGTAAAATTAAATAAGTAAATAAATATTTTTAAAAAGAAAAAGGGGCAGGTTCTACAAATACAGCCAGAGTGGCTGGTAATGAGGAGTTACTGGTTAGGGAGAGTGGCTCAGTTCTCTCTTCATCTCAGACAGAGATGAAGACTTCTGTCAGTGGGTGGGGGTGATGGTAGCACAACACTGTGAATGCAGAGTACCCCACCGACCCACAGTTCCAATTTCCTATTGTCAACTGCAGTCCAAAAATATTAAAGGGAAAATTCTAGAGGGACCAGCAGTTGGCATAATGGCTATGTCACTGGACTCCCATGTAGTCGACCGAGGTTCAAGTCCCAGATTCAGTGGCTTAAACTCACACCGGGCGTGTGTGCATGCATGCCCAAGATCCCAAGAGGAGAATGGAGGAGAAAGCATTGTGGTGTGGCCATCCCCCCTGGGGGGTGATTTCTCGCTTTGTGTGTGTCTCTCTCTGTCTTTCTGGCAAGCGCACACAGCCTATAGCAAAAACCTCTCAAGAAAAAAAAAAAAAGAAAATTCTAGAAATAACCAATTCATAAGTCTTAACAGCTCTTTGTATACTGCACTGTTATGATTATTCAGTTTCACTAGTAATAGCTGTTAATCTCTTACTGTGCCTAATCTATAAATTAAACTTCAGTGTAGGTATGTATGTGTAAGAAAAAGCAAAGCATATACAGGCTTCAACACCATCTGTGGTTTTGGAATCCACCAAAGGTCTTGAAATATATCCCCCTTGGATAAGGGGGGCCTAATGTATTTAGGGCCACTAACTATACACTGTCATTTAGTTAAGATAGCAAATTGTACAGGAATTTTATCACAATGTTTCAAATCGTTTTAAAACATCTGAATGGCTGAGTGGGAGAAGGGTGGAGGGTACTGAGACTTGGGGGAAGTTTGTCATCCTTGAGACTCCGGAGTAAAAACAAAGTGGGTGAAACTGTCATTGTTGTCTGCTAGAACCCATACTGTGTGCCTCTTCATTCCAGGTTACTTTTTAAAAAACTGTTTTTATTTATTATTATTTAAGTTTTGCTGTAGGGCATATGCACTCACCAGAGAAAGAAGAAACAGAGAGGGGGAGAGAAAATGGGAAGGCATGCCACCAGGTCCAGGACTCGAACCATGGTCAGCCATATAGGAGTCCAGTGCCTTAACCACCATGCCACCTGCTGGCACCATTCCAGGCTACTTTAAAATTGCCTCAAGACAGAAGCAGCGAGGATGAGCAGGGCATAGAGACCTGCTGCTGAGACCCAGAGATTCCCAGAACCAGAGACTTCATCCAGATAAGATCTGGCTGTGGTTATCAGACTATGGGATCTCCTGGAAGCAGACCCAGAACCTAAGTTTCCCCAGAAGCAGTTTTACCAAAGAAACTCCCAGTTCCACAAACACCAGCCTGTGGCTGTTCACCCCCAAGACAAGCAACCCTGAATCCCAAACTCAGGCAAAGCAGGACCTGAGAAACGGAACTCTGCCTGTGCCTTTTCCAGCCAGGTGCAGCTCAGAGGACGGTGGCCATGAGTGTCTCATTCTGGACATACTCGGCAGAACCAGGGGCTGCAGGCCAGAGGCTGACCAGGCAAACAACCTGGTTATTCAAGGTGCAGCTGGCTTCCCCACTGGGAGGGTCTCTATCTTCCCATACTACAAATATTAGGTCATTGAGAAAGTCATGACATTTTTGTTTTTCTATGCAAAAATGCGTTACAACTTCCCCAATGACCCAGAAGGTTTACATAGCTATCCTGTACTTTATTCACCACTGCAGGATAGATGGCTGTTTGAAGGGACATACTTTATTTTGTAACAAGTCACCAGACCACTTCAAAAAAAAAAAAGATTCCTTTCCTTTGAGATGTAAGAGAAGGAATAAAGCAGCTTATCGGCCAGAGATCCCTGCACTACCTAGACGAGTAACTGAATCACCTTCCTGGAAGAGGGGACATTTACACTCACGAGGCCATGGGCACTTTGGCAAGTGTGTACATGGGAAGGAAAATGGACTGTCTGCGGGGCAGACATGGCCATCGTGGCTGGGGGCATCCCAGCTCCAGGCGTGGGCAATAAAGGCAAACCCACCCCCTGCTTGCCACGGCTGGCTTCAGGAGGAGCAGACGTAAGCCTCAATGGGCCACTGGGACACAGGGGAGGCTTCCTGGGTGATGTGAGGACTGAGATTTCTTTAAACTTAAGAGAAACTCAGGCCGGTGGAGTGGTTAAGGCACCTGGATCCCATATGGCCAATCACGCAGTTTGAGTCCGGGACCAGGAAGCTTGAGACAAGGCAAGCATGTGTGCCTGTGTGACCAAAATTCCAAAAGAAGAGAGGAGAAGAGGCAGCAGTGTGAAACCATTCCCCATGGTGCTTTCCCACTTCGCCCTCCCCCAGCTCTGTCCCTGTCTGGCAAACTTACCCATCTGGCAAAACTTTAAAAGTGAGAGGGAGAGAAAAAAAGAAAAGAAGAGAAGAGAAGAGAAGAGATGAGGGTACCATTCTCTTTATTCTTCAAGTAGTTAAAAATAAGAATTTTAAAAAGACCTCTGATCACCAGTGGCAGCCTCCCCAGGAAACAGGCCCCTACAGCCGCCCTGCAGAAGGCCACATGGCGAAGAACAAGCCAGGCTCCTCGGTAACATCCCGGGGATGGCACATGATGTAGAGGAACGCTTCCGAATCGACCCATCAGAACCGATCAAGACAGATAAGGTTACAATCCATGACAACTATCAATATCTATCCTAACACGTGGGCCACTCTAACACACACACCGAGACTGATCAACTCAAGTCCCATAATTCTAAGAGACTATCAAGTGTAAGTTGTAACATTTTTTTTTTTTGGAGAGGTTTTTGCTATAGGGTACATGAGCTCGCCAGAAAGACAGAGAGGGACAGAGAGGCAAAAAGCACGAAATCACCCCCCAGGGGGGATGGCCACGCCACAATCCTTTCTCCTCCATTCTCCTCTTGGAATCCTGGGCACGCACGCACATGCGCCAGTGTGAGTTTAGGCCGCCGGGTCCAGGACTTGATCTGTGGTCAACTATATGGGAGACCAGCGACATAGCCATTCCGCCAACTGTTGGTCCCATATCTTTTGAGGAGTGAGGGGCAAGGGGAGCACAGTGTGAGTGCAAGGAACCTACCATGTGAAGCTCATATCCAAGTAGTAAACGGCCTAGGAGTGGGGCAAGATCAGCAGCGACATGGGACTGGTCAGCCCCACCCTTCGGTTTAGGAAGGGATATCTATTCTCTAGGCACACCCACCACTTGGACCTCAGAAATGAGCTGGAAGGCACACACAGAGCTCACAGGCCTGTGATCTGTGTACGAGGGAGTACACTTACAACAGCCATCATCACTCTGACATCTGGAACTATTCAATACCGAAACTGGTTAAGAACAAGACCTCGAACTCGAACTCGAAACCCAGGAAAGCCAACGTAAGCCAACCGCAGTCTGATCACAGGCCACAATGTTCAGAGCACATGAAAACATTTCAGAGAACACCAAACACTACTGAAAATGCACATGACTGCTCTGCAGCTGTAACGCACATTAGGGTGGAAATATAGATCTAAGTGTGCCCAGCGGAGAAAATTATACATCTGTTTTATAAACTGCAAGTGAAAACAGAACTCCAATTCCAATCACTACTTCTAAAAGATACTTTTTTATTTTTTTATTTTTTAAAGATTTTACTTAACTTTACTTATTTTATTTTTAAATTTGACCAGAGAGAGAAAGAGAGGAAAAGAAAGAAAGTGAAAAAGCAAGCCACCAGGTCTGGGACTCAAACCACAGTTGGCCATATGGGAGTCCAGGGCCCTTACCTACCACGCCACCTGCCAGTCCCACTCTTTGTTATTTTAAGAATTATTCATTGAATTTTTACTTACTATTATTTTTTTTTAAGTTGCACAGGCTCTCTCCAGAGAGAGAG
The DNA here is from genome assembly GCA_026018925.1 of Tupaia tana. Taxonomy (NCBI): domain Eukaryota; kingdom Metazoa; phylum Chordata; class Mammalia; order Scandentia; family Tupaiidae; genus Tupaia; species Tupaia tana. Next base: position 20,239,439 of record JAKSZU010000007.1, read on the forward strand.
AGAGGGAAAGTGAAAAAGCAAGCTGCCAGGTCTGGGACTCAAACCACGGTCTGCCAAGTGGGAGTCCAACACCTAACTACCACACCACCTGCTGGAGCCAGGTACTCTACCTTTTATCTGTTAGTCCACCTCCCAACTTGCTGTTGCACTCCCGGCATGGTGGTGCAATGACCTTGGTATCCCTTGGATACAAAGCACAAGCAGGCCCTTCATTAAGCACACCAACTGCACGAACGCAGCATCGATATTTGTACTAAACAAGTGCTCTCATTTTTATCCAAGCTTGATGTGCATGCATTTGGGAAGTTTCTTTTGACCTCATTTTTAAAGTTGCTTTTATATTCTGAAAATAAAGATTTTAGAAATGCAGAAAATACAGGTTAGCAAAAAAAGAATAAAACAGGACTGTCGTGTCTCTGCTAAAAGATGACCACCAAGAACATGGTGGGATAGACGCCTGATCGTTTTCCTATGTGTGAACACTTTTAACCACAATAGGACTCCACTGTAACCTACATTTTCTACCTAACATCACTGACATCGCCACGATATTAAAGATGCTTCAACACCTCCTTACCCCACCCATCCAGGCACCCAGACTGCACTGCCCTGTTCTCTACCTCACTTCTCAAAACCAGCTTCTGGCGTCCTCTCTCTCCAATACTCACTGAAAAGTAAGACATCCGCTCACGCCTGGCACAGCCTGCATGGCACATACCAACCTCTCAGACACTTGCAAAACCTCAACACGGCGAGCCTGGCTCTCGCTAGGTACGGCTCAGCCCAAGAGCACATCCGTTTCTCCTCTGGCATTAGCAGGCAGGGAGGAAACAGCCAATTCAAAGTTTACGAACCAACTTACTGTCACTGTGACAGCATCGAACACCACACACCACACAGGCACGAAAGCAGCGACCGCGACAGGAAGTAGACTGATTCTCAGCTTTGCTTTTTCTTTAAACCTCAGGCTTCTTCCCCTTCCCCAAGCAAACTAGGGAACACAAAGTCAGCGCTGCGATGCCCCCCGAAGATAACTCACTTGTGAAATGAGTGAGGAAAAACATACGGAGACTGGAAAAGAAAGACCTTTCACCAGACTCGCACTCTTCGGGTTCAAGGGTTAGCCTGATGAGAGAGTATGTGGAGCTGTAAGTCAGTGGGACACGCACACACTGTCTTTTCATTATTGAACAGTACTGAACGCTTACCCAGCAAAAGAACGCTCTAAATACAGTCGGCTGGCTTTCATGATCTTAAGAACTAAAGTGACTTCCAGCCCTTACAAAAAAATATAAAAAGGTAAATAAAAAAATTTACACAGGTAAATAAAACTAACCCACATTTCAATGCAAGCATCCTCAACTTTTTTTTAAATGGCCAGAGAGTGGGTGCACTTGCCAGAAAGAGACTGAGAAACAGAGAGGGACAGAAAGTACCCCACAATGGCCAATGGGGTGTGGTCACACTGAAATCTCTTCTCCATTTCTCCATCCTGTCGGGATATGGAGCACACACGCTGGTGCACACACACACCTGGTGTGATTTTCAAGCTGCCACGGCTAGGATTCGAACCCCTCAGCCAGCTACATGGGATGTGGATCCCTGAACTACCAGGCCACAGGCCACCTCATCTTCATCTCCTATATTATTTTGGCTCCAAAAGATGTCCTCACTGGACTCCTCACACTGGTGATATCTAATACTCAACTCACCAAACCTAAATATAAAACATAGAGGCATGTCAGTCAGTTAAAAAACATTAACTATGCCTTTAAAACATTCATGGGCCAGCCCGTGGTGTGGTGGTGAAGGCAGCTAGACTCCACATGGCCAACTGCACAGTTCGAGTCCCAGATCCGGTGGCTTGAGCAATATGCCAGGCACATGCGCATGCCCAAAATTCCAAAAGGAGGGAGAAATGAAATTGTGGCATGACCAGCTCCTTGAGGGGTGTTTTCTTTCTTCTCTCGCTCCCTCTCCGTCTCCCTCCTATGAGTGCCCCATGGCAAATTTTAAAAATAATAAGATGTTCAATTGGGTCAAGTCAGCATAGCCGACCATCAGGAAGGAAGTGTTCCCAAGCGTGGTTCTTCTCCCTATTACAAAAACCTCAACACTGTGACCACAATGGGAATCCCCGCTTCACGACACGCGGTAGAAGACACATTATCAAATGTGATCTGGAACTACACTCACCGGACCCAGAGCGGGGCCCTGCGTCAGGCTGGAAGTCACTGTAATTAGAATGAGAAAACCGTGTTCACACAGAGGAGACCAAGAGGCAGAGGCCCTCAGGCCCTTGTCACCGCACCATCAGGTCCCCCCACCTCCCCAGCCTCCACGTGCATGACCCCGATCTGGCAGACGGGAGGCAGGACCACTCCGGAGCTACCCTAGTGACACTTCACTTCAGTATCCCTGGGGAACTCTGGGCTCCCTGGAGGCCTGGCCAAGCAACAGCTGAGGGGACATCACTCACACCAGAACAGGACAATCTCTCAGTCTATTCCTCCTCTTCAGGGACCACCATCCCTCTGAGCCCTTTCATCTTCACAGGACAGCTTAACAGCACAGTTTTTCACACTAAAGAAAACTCACTTTTGAATGTCCCTTGGTGAACAGGCCAAAGAATATGAAATCTCTCAGTGGGGGACCAGCAGTTGGCATAATGGCCATGTTGCTGGACTCCCATGTAGTCGACTGTGATTTGAGTCCTGGACCCGGTGGCTTAAACTCACACCAGGCATGTGTGCGCGTGCACACCCAAGATCCCAAGAGGAGAATGGAGGAGAAGGGATTGCGGCGTGGCCATCCCACCCCCTCCACGGGGAGGGGGGGTGATTTCTCGCTTTCTTTCTTTCTGGTGAGCACACACGCCCTATAGCAAAAACCTCTCAAAAAAAAAAAAAAAGAAAAAAGACAGAAAGAAAAGAAAAGAAAGAAAGAAATCTCTCAGTGGATGCTTGCCTGCCGAGATGGCACCAAACACTGACTTTGATGACACCAAGGGAACCTGTGAGCCCTGCCATTAAGCTTGGTGAGTTCTGAATTAACACAGGACTCTGGTGTCTGGGACAAAGTCAAATTAAGTGTCAAATTGAGGCCGGTCACCCCAGATAGTGTGCAGTTTGGCTTTTTCTCCCCTAAATGCATTACAGTGATGGTCAGCATTCAGACAGCTGGGGCTCAAAACAGAGCATGACAACCACCATGAGATCCCACACTTCCATGGGCTCGGTGGCCCAGGTCTTCGCACCACCGAGCTCTCTGCTGGAACCTGAGCCATGGTCTTGCATCAGGAATCAAGATTATCTATGGCAATCCAACACCGGAAGTAGTGACAGTTATTGCTTTAGCTCCTTCTCACAGGCAGTGACAGCAAGTGATGGAAGGAGCCACGCAGCAGAACCAGAATCATGTACAAGTTCCTACACACCCGAGACAACTGTGACTGAAAGGACCCCTTCCGTGTGCGTGCGTGTGCAGGGACTTCTTTCTGCAACTCCAAATCTCTGTCCTGTCCTAAATGAGCGTATGCCTTGAGGAAGGGGAACCTTGAAAACTTGAAAAACTGAAGTTCACGATCCCGCCACACTGAGAAACACTGCTTTAGGTATTTTTATTAAATCACTGATTTTCATTTAAAAATATGTTTTCTAAATCTAGTTTCTTTATGTGCATCTCTAAACGATGTTCTCATTTCCATATTCCACCAACAGGCAACACCCGGGCCAAAAAGAACATCATACAGACATTGCCACCTATAGTCAGAAAAGGAAATCCATTGGTTTATACTGTGACCTGGAAGAGAAACCACATGAAACAGAAAGTAACATTTCGCTACACTTCTCACACCTCTCATTAATGCTACTAGCCTCATACTAATTATGACCGCTATATTAGGATAGCCGTTCTGATGCTCCTGAACGCCGACTGTCAAAAGATCAACATGCAGATTGCCTTATTACCAGTCAACAAATATTTCTGTTAGACAAATCCACTTACTCAAACGCCTGCAACATCAAAAAGTTGGGACACTCAAACTGGGAATCTCTCTTTTTCTTAATGCTGCCATTTATCCAAGACTCAAAATCAAGAGGAGTAACAAAAATCTGTTTAATACACATCTTGTAACTCAAAACAGAAAACTATGTCATGCTCTCAATCTCGCTCACCACGTTTTTATGCCATTTAAAATACCACACAAGGCAGAAAGGTAATTAAATTAGCAATGAACACAGAGTTTCACTGCTATGCGACAGAAGCCATTTGGGACTCAAATGTATCCTTATGCATATACAATAATGTCACAACCTAAAACCAGTCTTTTTAAACAGTTTCATTGAGATGTAATTCACATATAATTCACCCACGTTAAGTATGTAACTGGATGGGGTTAGTATACATGCAGAGCTTTTTGGTTTTTCCTTTAAGATTACTCCTTTTCCTCCTGAATATGTATCAAGCATAATGCGGTTCCCCACAATCTTCCCCACATAGGTTTCCTGGCGATGTGAGCACCCACTGCACTGAAGAGATGCCTGATTACCACACAACGGTGCCCCTTTAACTTGGAGCCTGCCTGGTACTTAAACAGCAGTCACCTGAGGATTCCCATTCTATGGCTTTGCTCACCCTTTTGAACAAAATTATTTTCTTAAGGAAACTGCTTTTCAGTAAGGAAATAAACAAGTCAAATGAACATTCTGACCTAACAGAACTAAGCAACACAAATAAAAATGTTAATGTCTGCAAATTCCACAGGTAACACAACCTTGAAGAAAATAAACATTTTAATGAGTGTAGAACTTAAAACAATATATCATATTTACCACTTTAAAAACTGGATTTTAGGGGGCCAGCAGGTGGTAAAGTGGTTAAGGGCACTGGATTCCCACATGGCTGACCACAGTTCAAGTCCCAGACCTGGTGGCTTGTTTTCTCACTTTCTTCCTCTCTCTCTCTCTCTCTCTCCAAATTTAAATAAATAAAGTTAAATAAAAATAATTCTGAAAGGAAATGGATTTTAGGGGCCAGCAGCTGGACTCCCACATGGCCAACCAAGGTTACAGTCCTGGGCCTAGGGGCTTGCATTTTCACTTTTCCTCTCTGTCTTTCTGGTGCCCTATAGCAAGTTTAAAAAATAATAATAATTAAACTTTTTAAAAATGGACTTTAGAGCCCTGCCATGGTGGCACGTGCTAAGATACTATGCTCTGCATGATGGGGCCAAATAGGGTTCGATTCCCAGTTCCCCCTAAAGGTCAGGTGCGAGGAAGCCCACTCGTGATTCTAGCAACTCAATGAGGCTGAGGCCAGAGGATTGTGACAGTGAACCCTGTTCAAAAAAAGTGTCACCATAAAACCTCAGCCTTTTAGAGCTGGTTTCTTGAATGCTGGCTGTCACGGCACAGACTGTAGCAGGCTACGACATCCTGGGTGAACAGTACCCCATCTGGATGCTGGGCCTGACACAGGTGTGTGGGGTTGGCTTCACTGGGCAAGTCTCTCCTTTAGAAAAACGCCTATCAGCATCCATCTTTAGATACAAACACTATAATCTCTAATTGTTACTTCCAAAGCAATATTGACCTGACCATTTTGCACAGAAACAAAGATGGCATTCAGGGTTTCTCTTTTTTTTTTTAAAGAATTGACAACTTTCATTTCTTTTTTTATAGAGATTTTTTGCTATAGGGCGTGTGCTCGCTAGAGAGACAGAGAGAGAGACAGAAAGCAAGAAATCACCCCCTGGAGGGATGGCTATGCCACAATCCCTTCTGCATTATCTTCTTGAGATTTAGGGCATGCATGCACACATGCAAAGCATATGTTTTCAGCCACTGGGTCCGGGATTCGAACCACGGTCAACTACCTAAGAGTCCAGTGATGTAAGCATTACACCATCTGCTGGTCCCAAACACTGACAACTTTTCTTAATCATTTACTTTAGCCATCACTGACAGATGGTTCATCAGTCAGCAAATCATCTGGAGCAGGTTTTTTTTTTTTTGGCTAATGCCCACTTAAGAGCACCTGCCTATTCTAGACCTATTCTCAGACACAGAAAAGTGAAAATTTGACTACTAGTTGGCTTAAAAGTGTTGAATGATTGGGGATATTGAATCTGATAGTCTAGGGTTATGCAAGTTCCTAATCACTGCAATTCATCACTTTAAAACATGCTTGTTTTTGTATTTAATATCTCTAAGTAAGTATACTTCATAAAATTGACAGATCGTAATTCAATGCAATGTTTTCTTTCTTTCTTAACTGTACAGAAAACAACAGTGTGTCTTAAATTGACAGCCCTTTAAAGGGAAAAAAATCCGGCGTATCTGTACCAAGGGCGAGCTTTAACTGTGTCCAGAAGTAGGTAATCGTATGCAAATGATAAAGAGGACCTCCCCACACATACCACAGGCAGGCTGGGACTGGGGACCACAGCACAGCTGCCACACCTTAAGGGTCAGGACCAAAACACTAACTGTTGCTAGGTGAGAATGTGGGCCAAGGAAGAAGATTTTTACCATTTTCATGAAATTTTCAAGCTTTAACCACTATAGAGGGCCAGCTGATGGCCTGGTGGTTAAGGTGACCGGATCCCACATGGCCAACTGCGCAGCTGAGTCCCAGACTTGGCTGAAACCCCAAAAGGAGGGAGAAATGGTGAAGGGACTGACTGGAGCATGTCCATGCCCCATGGGGGGTGGTTTCTCTCCCTCCCTCTCTCCAGCGAGTGTACGTGTATGTGTCCTCTATCAAACTGAAAAAAAAAGAAAAAGAAAAACACACTATGGAAGCTACCCTAAGCAAGATCCGCCTCAATTCTGGCCCAGGTGCCGTTGCTTAGAACCTGAGCTGCTTACCGCTAGCTTACCTTACCTTGAATAATCTAGCTATGAAGACCTCTCAAGACACTTGGAGGAAAGGGAGGATTACTCAGGGTGGTTAATAACTAGGGCTCTGGAGTGAACAGACCCGGCTCCAGACTCCCTGTGTACCCTTCCGCAGGTCACCCAAGTGCTCTGAGCGCCCGCCATTCCTCATCGTAAACCGTGGCATATCTCAGAGTGTCTGTGCAAGGAGGACATGGGATGGCGTGGCATCAGGGTACAGCACAGTACACGGAGAGGAGGCAGCAGAGACCGCCAACTCTCCTTGTCTGGACGGAATAAGGAAAGATGTCTAAGTACCACTTCATGTCAGCCTGGCCTGCATTTCTATGCCAGTTGCCTCATTCTAACCACCAAAAAACATTTCAAATGTTATGTTTGATTTATAAGAAGGCTGTCACTCAAACTCTAGTATTTCACTCAGTAGAAAACTTCCACTGAAAGATACCTTTCTAAAACGTCACAAGATGACATGAGTAACATTTGTGAGTAAATTATGCCAAAATGTGCTACCGACTGCCCGAAATAAATGAAAGACAAAAACAAACCACCAAGGACTCAAGCCAGATGCAGAAAGTAGTCCAAACTGTTCTAATTCCAAACCAACATCTGATCCTGAGCTTTGAGTCAAAAGTTGCGTTAAACTGTTCAGCCCTCCAACACCCAAAGTCCTAAATCTGACGGCAGTTTTAAATTTGGTTACCTAAACTGACATGATTTAAATCAAGGCAAATAAGATATAACTCAGCAGAGGCACCTCAGCGAGAAACACACAGCAGAGATATTAAAAAGCACAAACACAAAGGAAGCCCACAGCTTAATCCCTTTCATTCTACAAACTGGGTAGAGCGAGGCTGACCATCCCAAGAGCAGCACTGTCTGCTCATCAAGGTTAACGCAACGTTCCACCCAGCACAATGGTGAACTCATCTGTGAGATGGGACATACCTAAGCACACTGCAGATACACTCTGCTTTTTGTCAACGTCAGATTTTTAAAAACACAGATTTACTTTTAAGAAATGTGCTAGGTATGAGTGATTATTTTGCCAAGACGGTTAAGGTGAAGCAATGGAGCCATTGAAGTATCTCTACAGGTGAGGTTCTGAGCACACGAAGCTTGTAGTAGTGCACCCACAGGAACACGCCTTGGAAAAACAAGTCTGCCATGTGTTTCATCGGGCACACTACTGTTAAAATCTTGCATTTGTTTTCTTAGACAGACTAATTCGGGGAGACAAAACAAAGCTGTGTAATTCAACAATGCGTTGTTAATATTCTACGAAGGCATTCCCTGATTCTCCAAAGGGCAACCTGACAGCATGAAACCTCTCATAAAAAGCAAATCCCATAGAAATGTGAAGTCATCAAAATAGCCCTGGCTTATGTATTCTTTGTAGGAGAAACTGTAAAGCACAGATGAGACTTGTCTTGTGTGTGTAATGTAAGTGTGTGGAACTAAACAGTACCAGCAACATGGCAAGAAATAAATAATAAAAAGGTGTCTTTATCACCTATTCAGTCCAACGCCCTCTAGCAACACTCAGGAGTGAGCCTAGGCACACATCAACACAACACAAACACACTAGGGTTGTTTATATTCCATCCTTCACTTTCACACGAGACACCAGCTAAGACGGTCAGTAATGACTCATCTAGACAAAAGTGGCAAGATCCACTGGGGGTATAGCTGGACACTGGCCACCACGGTAAACAAAGACAAACCACGGAGACATGAATGGGATTCGTTTACCACTCACATTTCCTGAAACATTCTTACATTATTTATTTTCAGGGAGCTTTTTAAAATAATCATGATATTATTTTTTTTTTAAAGAAGCCAAGATGAAATGCAGCCGTCTTCCATCCCAGGCCAGCAACCTCTTTGTTTAGGGATTGTCTGTTCTCCGCACCTCGGTGAGCTCACCGCCTGCCCTCTGCTGATACCAACTGAATGGAGAAGTAGACACGCAAGGCAGAGCCCCGGAATGAAGAGAGAAGCCAAGAGGGAGAGGTGAATTCCCCAGGGAGATGAATGTTACTTTTCACCCCTCCCCAGATAACTATACAAAAGGCGAGGTGTGGGGGGAGGTATTTTATAGCGAAATAATCAAAAACATAAATCGTACATTATTTGCATTGTGATCATTCTTTCATCAAATAAATACAACAAGCGTTGCCTAGCATCATCAAGAACAAAGTCATACCCCAAACACCCCACCACCCCAAGATACCTATTTCATTACACACTTACCTGGCACACAGGCACACACAAGCACACACACACCATGCCAGAGTAAGCAAGCCTCAGAGAGCGAAGCCATAACGTGCGCCTGTCTCAGATAACAGCCTTTCTTTTAACCCCACCCCCAATACCAAAGAAAGAGGGAACCTCAGGAAAGGAGAGGAAGAAAGAGGAATCGCGAAAGCCTGCATTTCCAGGCATCAACTTTTCATGAAAACGCACAACCAGGATAGGAAATACCTCCCTGCTGAGTAATGCTTCAAGGGTTGTAAATTCACCTCCCGAAAGGGAAGCCAAGGCCAGCCAAACCTGTGCGCGCACCCCGCCAGATGGCAAACCACTCCTACCTGCTCGGTCCAGCCTCCCTGTCACGCCGCGCCCGCCACCGGCCTCCCACCCCCCCTTTTGGGCAGACCAACACACCAATAAGAGCCGAGCACGGCTGGCCGGGAGAGGGCTGAGCAGTGATTTAGCAGGATTGTTTCAAAAAGGGGGAGTGGGAAACCGGGAGGCGACAGAGAGGGTAAAACAAAGCCCTTCGCAGTCAACCCGGCCGCTTTGAGGGAGTGGCTTATTTCCTGTGCTTTATTAATAAAAGGGATCAATGGAGCTTTCCTCTCTCCACCCACCCCGGAGGTACCGGGCTTCGAATCCTTGGGAGGAAAAATATGGCAAGGCTGCAAGCTTCCTCCAACTTTCCAGTAGCACCTGCCACCATCCCTGACCACCTCCACCCACCACGACTCCGAATCCACAATTCCGGCTTTAGACTCTGCAAGGCGGAGGGACAGACACACGCAGCTTCCAGCGTTCCCCCACTCCCACCCAGCTGCACACACGCGCTTCGGAGCGCTGCTGCCACAACCATTGCAAAGAAAGTTCCAGGGGGACCACCCGGCTCCTCCGCAGCCCCGCTCCCCCGCGCCGCGCGGGTGTCCAGACACAACCCAGACGTGACACACAGCATGGACTCCCGGGATGCAAGGGCGAGGAGCGGAAAGTTGCCCAACAGCCACAGGAGACGCGGTTTGGAGGAGGGGGCCGGCTGGCCGACAGGCGAGCGCGCTCTCCCGACCCCAAAAGCAGGGAGCGGCGGGGTGAACCCCAGTCTCCCAGAGCGTCGCATCGCTCTATTTACAAACAATGCGTTCGGCTGGCGTGGAGGGGACGGCGGAGGGACCCAAGCCCCACGCCGGGACCCAACTCCGGGGTGCTCTCGCATGTGGAGCTCCCTGCAGACGAGGGGGACGCGCAACCCACGGGTGGCCCCATTTCCCCACCACCGCTGCGGGCGCGAAGCAGGAACTCCCTGGGGAGTGCGGGGCGGGCAGGGGAGCTGCTCACCTCGTCTTCCGAAAGTCCGTAGACTGGCTCCCCGAGCCCGGTCGCCATGGAGCCGGCGCCCCGTACGGGGTCCGAGGCGCTCCTGGCCGGCGGGGCTGCGGCGCGGCAGTCGGGTCTTCACTCTGGCTCGGGGGCCGCCTGGTCCCGCACCCGGCCCTGTGCGCGCCCAGCTAGGGGAGCGGCCCGGCGCCGGCAGGTGAGGGAGTCCGAGCGCGCGCGTCCCGGCCGCTGCCTACGCCGCTTCCTCCCGGAAGGCTGCGGGTCGTGCAGGCTGGCGACTCCCCAGAGCGCGCTGAGCAGCGGGCTGCAGCCCCGGCGCCTCTCCCTGCCGCCGCGGCGGCGGCGCCGGCTTCCCCTTCCCGCGGCCTGCGCCTCCTCCCGCCCGGCCGTCGCTCTCCTAGCCGACTCTGCCAGCACTGGGACCCGGCTCGCCCGCCCCCTCGCTCGCTCCCTCCCGGCCCCCGCTCTCCCCGCCCCCTCCCCCGCCTCTTCCCACCCGGCGCCGAAAGGGGACCCTCCCAGCTCTCCGGGGCGGGCACAGGCGCCCCCCAAGCCAATCACAAAGCGGGCTGGGGGGCGGGCCGCGGGGCGGGGGTGGCGGAGTTCTGCCCCCACGCCCACCCCACCCCCCCGGGCCTCCAACGCGGCGCTCCGGGGGTCACTCGGCCGCGGGGCGGGTCCGCAGGGGCGTGCCCAGTCCGGCTTGGCCAGTAGGGCCGACCCACCTTCTTCTCCTGGCTTCCCTCTGATTTGGGGAGGGGGCCAACTGGACATTGGGGGGCGCTGAAAGCATTTTCCAAACAACAAAAAAATCCTATTTTTTTCACCCTTATGTTTTGTTTGTTTGTTTGTTTTTATCAAGGGCCCAGAGCTTGCTGCAATTGTTAAAAAAAAAAAAAAAGGGGGGGGGGGGGGGAATGGATGTTTCTAGACCCCTTTAAATTCTCGGTAGCCCCAGCTAGCTGGGCTTGGCTACATTGTCATCTCCCCGGAGCGATCAGCCTGGCCTGGCCGCCAGCCGGGGAGAGGCTGCCCCGGTGTGGCTGCGAGTCGCCACTGCCAGTGTCAACCTCGCAGGAACAAAACCAGCACAGCGCCCGCTCTGTACACGCCCACCCACTCGGAAACAGCGTGGCTCTTTGAATAAAAGATCGTCTTTGAGACGCAACGTGAAATACCAAACTCAAGTTTAAGGTTATCCTCTGCATATGCAAACGATTGAGACGTCTTATTAGCCACCATGGGGTTCTTCCCACATCCCAGCTACTGTTGCTGTAGCAAGCGGTTCATTTCAGCCTTCGAATTTATAGGAGTGCAAGAAACTAAGTGGAAGAAATTCGTCACTAGACTTTTTCAGGAAGCTTTGCCTTAAATTTAGGTGTTAAGTGCAGTTGTGAATTCCAAAAGAAAACAAGAGGCCTAACATGCTATTTGCCTTTGAAAAGAAAACATGTTAAGTGCCTACTTGGGTATAACAAGAATGCATTTAGGATTTTCATTCACGGAAGAGAGAAATCACGTGATCCGAAATAATCAGCTTGCCCCTTCCCAGCCACGTTACTCAAAAGCTGTTTGCCTTGCTAGATACTTGTGGGGTTTTGTTTTGTTTTGTTCTGTTTTCTTTTCAGAAGAGGAGCTCACCCAACCTAACACAAGCTCTCTTTTGCCTCCCTGCAACAGGACTATGGTTTAAAGGTTACGTCTCACGGGAGACAGCCCCTACGGAGTCAACACCCTGTTCTAGAAGTCCTGAGCCATTAAGTCAACAGTACTTAGATGCCTCTAAAGTCTAACTGAGGAGAAGTATATGAAAGGGTGTTTAAAAGACGGATCCCTACTCGATCTTTCTACACCAGTCTTCCCACTTTTCAAACTTAGTTTCTTTTAATAACAAAAGGTATACACACACACTTTCTAAGATGCCCTTCACTCCTAGGGATGGGAAGAGGACCAGAGAGGGTCTATCCTCACTAGCCATACCTTTGTCAAATTTGCACAGTTTATATATTTAAAAATGTTTAAACTTTCTGATAAAACATAATTTCTAATTCACAGAACACCCACCCTACACCCTAGAGGCGCACGGCTCCAGGCTTAATCTTTGGGTAGAATTGTATCCTCTAGAAACTGGAGAGAGAGCTTACTTCCTTCCGCTTGCTGTCCTCTATCCTCCTCCTCCCACGTCCCACCCACAAGAAGCCTGAACTCTGGGGGCACGTCCTTGGTTTTCCCTGAGGGATTATTATTAGAAACTACAATGTGAAACTTGCCAAGTGTCATTTATTACGGGGTGTATATGTAATAAAAGCATGATCCATGTCATCTGTCAACATACCCAGTAAGAAGGCTCACCAGAGATTTATTTTAGACCTCTGAGAAAAAGCTTGTTTTCTCTCAAAGAACGGGTAAGCTTTTGCATGTGGATGATAAACATAATTACAACTGATTGGTGTTTTTCTATTTACTGTGGCCACCAGGATACTCAAGGCCAATTTGATGGCCTGAAGCTATAAAAGGATCCACAAAAAAATTACATCAGTCTCTTGTGTAACTGAATATCAACTTTCTCCCATCCGGTGGTTCCTTTACATTGAACGCACATTGAAATCACTGGGAGAGCCCTAAAATAGACTGAGTACCAGGCCCCCGCATAGGAGACCACAGTTTCAATTGTTCAGGTATCAGCAGTTTCAGCTGCATCCAGGGGATGCTCATGTGCACATAGGATGAGAAGCTAGGCCTAGACCAGTGGCCCCCAAACCTGCTACACACAGAAACACCTGGGGGTAATACTGCTGCCCTCCGCCTCTCACCCCAGACACCCTGATCCAGTAGTACGGGGTGCTAGCTGGGCATCTGGAGTTCTTAGGTGATTTTTTTTTTTTTTTTTTTTTTTTTTAAGGTTTTGCGGTAGAATGCATGTGCTCGCTGGAGAGAGACACAGAGAGGGAAGGTGAGAGATAACCCCCTAGAGGGGCTAGCCATGCCATAATCCCTTCTCTTCCAGTCTCCTCTCAGAATTTTGGGCACACTCACAGAGTTCCTGGTGTGATTTTTAAGTCACCAGATTCGAGGCTCAAACCGCAGTAGACCAGGTGAGAGACTAGCACCTTAACCACTATGCCACCCGCTGGCCCACTTAGGTGATTCTAATGCACAGTAAAGGTTAGGGACCTCTGGCTTAGATTTAAATTCCTATTCTTTATACATTTTTCATGACTCTATTCTTTTTTTTAAAATTTTCAATTTTGAGGAAATTACTGGTGATAAATACCCTCAAACCTTTTATGGAATGAAGAAGGATGAAACAAATATACTTAATGTGAACAGTATCATAGATCAGTTTTACCCACGGACTACCATTCTGAAGTCTCAAACTACTAGTTCAGTTTCTTCCCAGGGCATGGGAGAGGACAATCTTTAAGAGGAGCTATTCAGAGGGACCAGCAGTTAGTGTAATGACTGTGTCGCTGAACTCCCATGTAGCTGACCGCGGTTCGAGTCCTGGACCCAGTGGCTTAAACTCACGCAGGGTGCGTATGCGTGCATGCCCAAGATCCCGAGGGAGAATGGAGGAGAAGGGATTGTGGCGTGGCCATCCCCCCGGGGGGTAATTTCTCGCTTTCTGTCTCTATGTCTCTTTCTGGCAAGCACACGCACCCTATAGCAAAAACCTCTCCAAAAAAAAAAAGAGGAGCTACTCAGTAGTTTTATTCTAAGCAAGCAGTTTCCTTCCATTGGTTTCGCATCTACCCAACTACAGAGAACCTTACTTTGTCGATACTCCTCAAAAATGTGTTCTGTTGTTTCCTTTGGAGGCTCTCATGTCTGAGACCTGAGACTGTGGGTGTTTGGTTAATATGCTTCACTTACATGATCAGAAATGAGCAATTAGCAAAAACAATGGTAAAGTGATCATAAATCGGGACTATTTTAATGCAAAACCTCTTTAAAACTTATTAAGTTGTCTTAGCAAAATTGCCCAAAACAGAATAATACATAACATCACATGTGTATGTAAGTTTCATATGATTAACACTGAATTTTTCTCTTCGATTTTTGGCGATGATTTCTACTCTCTAAAAAGAAAAACCATTAAGCAGAGATTTTGAAGATGGCCACGTACCTATAAAAACTGATGTCAGAGGCCGGCAGGTGACCTGATTAAGGTGCTGGACTCACATGGCTGACCATGGTTTGAATCCCCTGGCGACTTGAAAATCATACCAGACACATGTGCATGCATGCCCAAAATCCCAGGAGGAAAATTGGGGAAGACTGTGGTGTGGCCATCCACCTTGGGGGCGGGGAAAGGTGACTTCTCACTTTCTCTTTTACTATCGCTTTCTGTCTGTCTCCAGCGAGTGCACGCACCCTATGGAAAGATAAACAACTGATGCCATCTTGGAATGTAGCAATATTCCTTAATGCATGGGTAAATTGCGAAAATTTAAGGTGGGTATTTTTTGGTCTTGTTTTTGTTTTGTTTTTACTATAGGGTGCTTGTGTTCACCAGGGAGAGACAGTGAGAAATCACTTCCAGTAGGGATAGCCATGCTGCAATTCCTTCTCTTCTGTTCTCCTCTCTGGACTTGGTGCACATACACACACCGCACCTGGTGTGATTTTCCAGCTGCCAGGTCCAGGACTTGAACACTGGTCTGCCATGTGGGAGTTCAGTGCTTTAACCACCATGACACATGCTAGCCTAGTTTATGATTACATAAAGAAATAAACCATACTTCAAATCTTTGACAAATATAAAGGTAGATAGCAAAAAATAACATTTAAATAGCTATTGTTTTGTATAAAATAATCGAACATTTTAAGAAACATCTTAAACACCTATGTGCTATTCATTCTAGTACTCTAAAATAATAAAATATCTGAAAGATAGATATGATACCTATTTTTTCCAATATGACAAAATATCTGTCATTTACTGGCTATATTAGCAATTTACTTTCATTTTTATGTTTTTATGACAGGGTTCATGTGCTTGCTGGAGAAACAGAGAGGAAAAGTGAGAGATCACCCTCCAGAGGAGATGGCCACACCACAATCTTTTCTCCTCCCTTCTCCTCTCAAGATTTTGCGTGCACATGCACACGCACACGCACCTGGTCTGTTTCTCAAGCCACAAACCTCACAGTCAGCACTGTAGGACTCGATCACCTTCACTACCATACTGCCGACTGGCCCAGGTTTCTACCTTTTTATTTTTTTTCCCCATGCTTTTTAATGAATCTTTTTATTGAACAGTGTTGCTGTTATTCTTTGTTTTCTTATTAAATCTGTTTCCTTTTCCTGGCTGGGACATTAGTCACTACATTTCTGTTCTTCTACTGGTTGCATGTGACATTTTACACGCATGCCTAACTAACATGACAACCCAGAAGTTAATATCTTAATCCCTATCTGAACAATACAGGAAGCTTAAAATACGGGTTCTGATCAAATCTTTACATGATATTGCTATCTAGCTTCATTCTGTTTTTAACTACCAAATTAGATATTATTTTGCTATAGTAAATTTTACTGGTTTGTTTTGCAGTTTCTTTTTTCTAGGGATTCCTTGATGCTTCTTAGATATTCCTTTGGGGAAATCCCCCTTCTTCCTGAGGGTAATCCTTCTTTTACATGTCCTTTACTTTCCTTTTTTCTTTTTTTAGGTTTTTTGCCATAGGGTGCATGCAGTCACTAGAGAGAAACAGAGAGAGGGAAAGTGGGAAAATGCATCCAAGGGGGATGGCAACACCACAATCCCCTCTCCTCCATTCTCCTCTCAGAATTTTGGGCTTACATGCACATGCACCCAGCATGATTTTCAAGCTGCCAAGTCTAGGACTTGAACCGCAATAGGCCACGTGGGAGTCTAGCACCTTAACTACCACACCACCTGCTGGCCCCTTATATTTCTTCAGTAAAGGTCTATTAGTCACAGACTCTTAGTTTTTGTTTATCTGAAAATGTCTGCCCTCATCCATGACAGAGGGTGGAATTATAGACACAGACATGAAGTTGTTGTGGAATGTGCAGGATGTAAGTCAATGTTCTTAACATAACTAGTGTCGTTGTGTTTTACCCACCCCCTATCATTCTGAAGTCACAGGCTTGTGGGAGGCTTCTGGGGAATATAACAGCCTTCAAAAGTACTCAGTATCTTATCCAAGATAAAATTGTCTCATTCTCAGCACCTACTTTCTCTGATTTCTTGCTTCCATTGTTGATGATTAATGGTCAGCCTTTAGTCTAATTATTGTTCCTTTGTAAATCATTTGCCATATCTTTTGGGGTTTTTTTTTTTGGAGAGGTTTTTTTTGCCATAGGGCACGTGCGCTCGCCAGACAGAGAGAAACACAGAGAGACAGAAAGCGAGAAATCACCCCCCAGGGGGAATGGCCATGCCGCAGTCCCTTCTCCTCCATTCTCCTCTCGGGATCTTGGGCACGCACGCACACGCGGCCGGCGTGAGTTTTAAGCCACCGGGTCCGGGACGCGAACTGCGGTCGACTACATGGGAGTCCAGCGACATAGCCATTACGCTAACTGCTGGTTCCTCATTTGCCATATCTTTAGCTGCTTTTTGTTCTTGGTGTTCTGAACTTTCTATAATTTGTCTGCATGTAGCTTTCTTTCTCTTTATCCTGCCTATTATACTTTATGCTCTCTCTATACATGCATTTAAATTACTTACCATTTCAGGAAAATGCTCAGCTCTTATCTCTTCAAATGCTCTTTTCTCTATATTCTATTCTCCATTCTCTATATTCTATTCTTCTGGGACTTTCACTGATTATATATTTGTATCTCGACCTGTTGTTTGTATCTCATAACCTCTTTCACATATTCCATCTCCCTGTCTGGACTATATTCTAAATGATTTCTTCTAATTTCTCTTTCACTTTGCTAAATAACTATTTAGTTGACTCTTATCTGTTTACTCCATCAGCTGAGTTTCTTTATTCAACAATTAAATCTAAAAGTTCTATTTAATTCATTTTCAAATTAACCTCATAATTCTTTAAAAATATAAATAAGTTTATTTATTCTCTCCAGGAGAGAGAGGGACGGGTACCCCCAATAGGATCTTCTCGGTGTGAACTACTCCCAGTCTTAGCTAGGCTGGATCATAGATTACAGGCATGCACGCATACACCCAGCATTCTGGGGGTGGGGGCTCTGGGACATGAACACAGGCTCTTTCCCATGTAGGTCCGGTTGCATTATTGCTCCACCATCTCCTGGTTCAGTCTCGTTATTTTTTATCGTTTTTTCAAATTTTATTTCATTAAATAGTTCATAACTATTTTATATTTTGTTAGTTCTAATAACTAAAAGTTTGGGGTGTGTCTTCCATTATTTCTGCTGACTCTTACCCATAGTGTCTTCATTCCATGTGCTTAATTCAGAGTTAATTTGGTTGTGATTTCATTTGGTTGATCCTAGTCTACAGGCATCCAAAATAGACTTGTGTCTGCTTCTGTTAGAACTAGTGGTATTGTCCAGATTAGCTCCGTTTGAGAGTCTCTGCTTAGCACAGAAGTCTACAGGTTTGGCTACTTCCCAAAGCGTTTGTAACCCCTAAACTGCTGTACTGATAGAGAATTTATGTGCTGGTTATTGTGCATCATTGTTCTTTGATTTTAGCTTTTTTTTTTTTTAGGTTTTTGCCATAGGGTGCATTTGCTCACCAGAGAGACAGAGAGACAGTGAGAGAGAAAGCAGAAATCACCCCACAGGGAGGGTGGCCATGCCACAATCCCTTCCCCTCCAGTCTTTCTTTGGGATTTGGAGCATGCACATGGCCCGGTGTGATTTTCAAGCCACTAGGTCTGGGACTCTAAAGGCAGTCAGCCATGTGGGATCCAGTGTCTTAACCACCATGCCACCTGCTGGCCTTGATTTTAGCTTTTAACAAGTGAACTTTTCCAGTGTGGAGTATGATAAAGTATATCGTTGTCCAGCAATATTCACTTCCCCACTTCCAGGAGGAGTCAATGTCCCTGCTTCATTAATACTGCGCTTGGCCATGTAATTTACTCTGGCCCATGGAATGTGAGCAGAAGCAGCCAGCTCAAAGCAAAAATCCTAAAAACTTTGCAAGTTTCTGCCCCCTTCTGCGCTCCCACCCTCCACCATGGGAACATGAAATCCAGATGATCATCGCTCCCTAAGTCTTTTTTTTTTTAAGAGGTTTTCGCCTTAGGACACTTGTGCTCTCTGGAGAGAGAGAGAGAGACAATGAGAGGGAAAGTGAGAAATTACCCCCTGAGGGGATGGCCACCCTTCAATTCCTTCTCTTCCATTCTCCTCCTGGGATCCTGGGCACATGTGCACATGCCCCGCGTGATTTTGAAGCCACCGTGTCTGGGACTCAAACTGAGGTCAGCCAAGTGGGAGTCCAGCGACACAACTGGTACTCCTCCTGCTGGCCCCCCTGAAGTCTAATGAGAACAGGGCAGACCTAAGCCGAACCCAAGCCTGCAGCAAGAGCACTTGATTCACAGCTGCCAGCATGCGATGAAAACTAGAAATAAATACTGTCGTAGCCACGGAAGAAGCTCTATAGACCTTCTTTACAAACAGAGCACTTGAGATTTAATTATTTTTGCCTAAAAGAGGCAGGACCAAATTTGTTCTTTTAAATAATATCTTTGCATTCTTATTCACCACCATTAACACCTTTAGTAGACTAAAAACTCAAATACTAAGCTATTATTGCCTAGAAATCAGGAAGCATATTATTTAGTTTCCTATGGCCAACAAATTACCACAAATTCAGTGGCTTAAATAAAGATATTTATTCTCTGAAATTCTGGAAGCCAGAAGTTCAAAATCCTCATCACCAGGACACAACAGGGTATTCCAGGAAGATGGAGGGGAGCATTTTCTTTTCTTTTTTTAGAGAGGTTTTCGCTATAGGGCGCGTGCGCTCACCAGACAGACAAAGACAGAGAGACAGAAAGCGAGAAATTACCCCCCAGCGGGGATGGCCATGCCGCAATCCCTTCTCCTCCATTCTCCTCTCGGAATCTTGGGCACGCACACACACGCACTCGGTGTGAGTTTAAGCCACCGGGTCCGGGACTCGAACCACAGTCGACTACATGGGAGTCCAGCAACATAGCCATTACGCTAACTGCTGGTCCCAAGGGGAGCATTTTCATCGCAGCCTTCAGACCCGATTTCCTGCATTCCTCAGTTCACAGGCCCCTCCTCCATCCTCATGGTCATACAGCATCTTCAAATCTCTTTCTTCACCGAGGTCATCACATCACCTTTGTTCCATTTGCAGTCAAATCTCCCTGGGTCTCTCTCTCTCTCTAATAAGAAACACCTGTGGATACATTTCAGCTCCACCCAGGTAATCCAGGAAAACCTGTCTGTCTCAGGATCCTTCCTTTAAACACAACTGCAAAATGCTCTTTGCAGGTTGCAGGGATTTGGACCTGGGTATCTTTGGAAGCTTTTCTTCAGCCAACAAGAAATGGGGCAGTGAATTTTAATGTATCCTTCTCTGGATACTACAGATGCTCAATTATTTGAATCTCCCACCTTGTTTTGGTAGAAAATGGAATGATTTTCTTTCTCAATTTCCATTGCATGTTCATTTTCCAGAACAAAATAAATGATGTCCTTCTATTCCATGGTAGAAGTTCTAAAACAGCCGCATTAATTAACAATTTCGACAAGTTCATGGATCATTTATTTTAAAATAATAATATTTAATGATTTGAAAAATCTCTTCATAAATAAGTAAAACTGGACCTTTTCATTTCAGAAGTCTTTTACTACTCAAAAACATTTAAAAGTATGCTTTCTGAATGATTTTCTCTACATTCATTATTTGTATTCATAGCATGAAGATGAAGGCAAAGTCATTAAATGACTCAACTGCATGTCCCAAGATGTGGCTGACTAGGTTGGAATTGCTTTCTGCTGGTAAAGTGCAGCAGTGGTTGGGATTATTTAGTCCCCAAAAGATAAATATTAGGAAAGAAAAAGGATTCGCATGCTGGAAATCCTCTCTAATGGCCAGTGATGGCTTCAGAATTATGAGTTAGCACTTGAAATAAACCAAACCAACTCCTTCAGCAGAACAAACATCCTGGTTTCCTCTATAATATTTTTCACCCCCTTCCCCAAATGTAACTCTCCTTGCGCTCACAGTTCCCACCTCCCACCTCCGATCCTATCCCTTAGGGGATGGGCTATTCTAGTTCTATGGCTATTCTTTTAGTCTCACTAGTTATCTCGAAATGCAATGCTAATCACAGGAGGTTGCTCCATAGATGTAGATTCTATTCCCCAGACTCTCTGGAACTTATCTCTTGTGAATGTTCCAGATTTCTCAAGTCAGTGAATAGAGGCGAACAGCTCTTTTGCCTTTCCACGGAGAATGAAATGCAAGAGAAGCAAATTAAATTACAGGAAAGAAAAAGAGCCAAAGATTTGACAATCAAGTCTGTTGGCAAGATAGTGGGGGAAATGAGACTTTCACACATGCTGGTGAGAGTACAAAGCCACCTCTATGGAGAGGAATTTGTCTGCATCCAGCAAATCATACCCATTAATCCAGCAATCCCACTTCTCTCTCTCTCTCTCTTTTTTTTGGTCTTTGTGCTTGCTGAAGAGAGACAGTGAAAAGGAGAGTGAGAAACCACCCCTCAGGGAGATGAGCACAACACATTCCATTCTACTCCATTCTCCCCTTAGGATTTTGGGCACATGCACACTTGAGCCTGACATGAGCTTCAAGCCACACTCAGTTGTGGGATTCCAGAGCTTTAGCCACCATGCTACCTACTGGCCCCAATCCCACATTTAAGACTTTCTGCACTGACACACTATGAAGTAACGTGTATTTAAGTTTAAAAAAATAAGAGCAAAGCGGAGAACCTTTTTTATCCTGGGCCACCATTTATAAGCAAGTGGGAAAATGAGCCTGTCTAGAAATACAGGTGCTGTCATTAGGACTCTGACTCTTGGCTCTGCCTCATTCTACAGTCTGGTTCTTCCCCTGGAATGAATGAGAAGATTGCTCACGCACCCAGCATGAGTTTAAGCCACCGGGTCCAGGACTTGAACGGCGGTTGACTACATGGGAGTTCAGTGACAGAGCCATTACGCTAACTGCTGGTTCCTGTTTCTTCCTAATTCTTGAAGTTCAATCTGAGTGTTCAGAGGTATGCAGGAGGAAGTGATCTACAATCTCTCTTTCGTTCTGTTTTTCACTCTTTGTGCATCAGGTTCAGTGGGAATTTAGGAATATTCTGATCCTAATCGTATCCAGATATTTGGATCCTGCTCATGTGGACCTGTATAGACACTCAGTGTGTAGAGGCGGAGCAGCCAAGGAATAAAGATAAAGAAAAAAGGGAAAAGAGTTAGAGAAGAGGAAAGAAGGAGAAAAAATAAAATTAAAAAGAAGAAAGGAAAAAGATAATAAAAAAACCTTTAGATTTTAATTTTAAAAAGCAAAAAATTTTAATTTTAAAAAGCAAAAAACTGTGTGACATGCGCACACGCCACATGAAACCAATATTGCACAGCTCAAGTTCAGTATCCATCTCAGGCCTGACGTGGTGCTTTTCCCACTAGAAATGAATCTGGAGGGAGAAGTCTTAGCAGAAAATCTTCATTTTTAGTTAATGAAAGCAGTATTTCACTGCTCAAGTTCAGTATCCAACTCAGGATGGGCTTGGGTTTGTGCTTTTCCTAAATGGGATGGGAAAAGGCACAAATTAGAATAATAAAGGAGGAGCTTGAGAGGCCGGAGAATATTTTACCTTAAAAAAAATTTTTTTTTAAATTAAAAGACACAGGGAGACACAGAGAGACAGAGAGAGGCAGAGAGAGACAGAGAGATGGAGTGAAGGAGACAGAGGTAGCTTTACCCACTAGAAATGAATCTGGAAGGAGAAGTCTCAGCATGAATCTTCATTTTTAGTCAACAAAAACAATATTTCACTGCTCAAGTTCAGTATCCATCTCAGGATGGGCCGGGTTTGTGCTTTTCCCACTGGGAATGAATCTGCAGGGAAAAGCACAATCCATCTCGTCATCATGAAGACTTCTAAGACCAACGACTGGTGTGAATGTTTACAAAAACAACTTCTACTCTCTTCCTTTCTCCCCAAACCAAATATCTTTGGTTTGTAGCTAGAGAATCTTCTGTCTCTCATGGTTAAAACTGATCCTGGGGCATAACCTTGTTACCTTTTTTTTTTTTTTTTTGAGAGGTTTTTGCTATAGGGCGCATGCGCTCACCAGACAGACAGAGAGAGACAGAGAGACAGAAAGCGAGAAATCACCCCCCAGGGGGGATGGCCACGCCGCAATCCCTTCTCCTCCATTCTCCTCTCGGGATCTTGGGCATGCACGCACACGTGCCCAGCGTGAGTCTTAAGCCACCGGGTCCAGGATGCGAACTGCAGTCGACCACGTGGGAGTCCAGCGACATAGCCATTACGCTAACTGCTGGTCCCTAACCTTGTTACCTTTGATAGATAATTATCATCAGCCCTTTTAGCTAAGAGCCACTTACTCTACCTCGTCCCAGGATGTGCTCAGGGAAGCTGCTACTCCAAGGAACATAAACATAACCTGTATGCTTATGTTATAACTGAAATTTCTCATAATCACATTAATTCACATTCTTTAAAAAATCAGACATCTGTTGTTATTTTACAGCATTGATGACTGTGTTAGAATCAGAGCACAGTGGCCCAGCCCTGGTAGTACATGTGGGATAGGAGGTGCCACTGCACAATGGTTGAGGCTACATGAGAGGCCCGTTTTTGTCTCTGGGTTCAACCTAAACAACTCAGGCAGGGTGGCACATACCTGTGGTCCTACCTAACTGGGAGGCTGGGCTAGAAGGATGACATAGCAAGAGCCTGCCAAAAATATGTCTCCCTCCCTTTCATTTAAAAACCAACAAAACACTGTGGCCCAATGAGCCAGCTCCATGGCATAGTGGTGAGGTACTGCTTGAGAGAAGCAGATCTCACATAGTGAATGGAGTTCAAATCCCTAGCCAGGTCAGCCTGAAAGTGAAAGTCACACCTCTGAGTAACCAAGATCTGATGATGACTGGAGGAAGGTGATGCTATTGTGGCCACATCCTGTAGGGCCATGAGGTGGCCTTTATATGTTCTCCTAATGCCCTAATGCAGAAATCTCTTTCTTTTTCTGGAAATTTCCTCTTCTATTTCCTAGGCTCACTGATACTATACTTATTTTGTTTACCTTCTACTTTTCTGGCTTCTATAATTCACTTTTCATCATAGATTCTTTCTCCTCTAGCCACTGAGCTCAGAGGACCTCATTCCTGGGCTCTTTCCCTTCCCACCATTCATCGTTTCCTGTGATCGCCTCTCATCTACTGTAATTATTATCTCTTCACCAAAGACTCTGAAATATGTATGTCTATCCCAGTCCTCCCCTCTGAGCTCCAAGCTTGTGTGTATGCATATATCCAACAGGTCCCATAAACACTCCTGGACATTACAAATTCAGTATGTCCTCAGCTGAAGCCACCATGTCCCTCCCATCCACACACTTCCAAAATAAACTCCAGACAGAACTGAGTATGACCAGAGACACCAACGGCCTGGTTCGAGTCAGATCTAGGAGCTATAAATGAATCTATAAGGGTAGACATGTTGGGAAATGGTACTTTTAAAACGTAAAATTAAAGATTTGAAGCAATATCTGCAGTTTTTGTTTACCTTTCTTTTATTATTTCTTCTTAGCCATGTCCTTCTTTATTTAAAAGGAATCAACTCTTCCTCATTCTCTAGCTGTCTCATTTGAGTGGGGCAGACTTTATCCCCTGAAGATAGGCACCTGGTCTGACCTTGACCACCCACCTACCCCATCCCTGTGATGGTTCAGGAATGGGGCATATGCCCCTAGTAGATCAGTGAGAGTCATACCTGAACTGTTTACTGGAATTGTGGTTAAAATGACTTAGTTTCTTACTGAGGTTTCTAAGATGATGTAATAGATTGCAAGTCATGTTACTTGTGGCCCTCTTTGCCATTATGTGGGAATAGCCCGCCTAAGAAGTCAATATCAGAGTGCTAAGATGAAATTTACATTCTAGAACACCTACTCTGACCACCACATAGACACCTAGCGACAGTGAAACCAGTAGAGAGGCTCCTGCAGGAACTCAGGTAAGAACTTTGACTTAAGATAGTGGTAGTGGAAACAGAAAGCAGAGGAGATATCTGAAAGATGATCTGGGTAGTTGGCTCATCAGCGTAGAGAACCAGGGACCAGAGGGTGACCCAGAGGTAACTACAAGGTTGACCACATGGGAAGGTTCTGGGTTTGTGTACCAAGACCTCCCTGAGTATTCCAGGCTTGTGTGTACCCATGATTGAGGGCTGGTTGAGACTGTGGTGTGTAGAAACAAAGCATCAAGACCCTTTTGGGGATTCTCTCTCTCATACAGGAATAAATAGATAAACTAGAAAAGAAAAAATAATAAGGAACCAATGGGATATGAGAGGTGTGGGAGAAGGAAGAGTTGAAGACAGATTCCCGGTGTTTGGATGGACTGGCTCAGCAGGTAACTCTAGAGATAGGGAACATGGAAGCAGTACTGGGCCAGCAGCAATGGAGGATGATGGTTTTAGTTTGAATGGGATGAGTTTGAAGGCTTAAGGTGCAGAGTGACATGCAGTTGAAGGTGTTGTAAGATACATTCATGGAAGGAAATGAAAAGAAGTGGTCATGTCGAGATAGAAGAAAATGGTACCAGCTGGTGGCATGGTGGTTAAGATGGCTGGATCTAACATGGCTGACCAGATAGTTTGAGTTCCAGATCTGGAAGCTTGAAAAACACACTGGGCACATGTATGTGTATGCCCCAAATCCTGAAAATAAAAATATAGGAAAAGCAATTGTGGCATGACCATAGCCTATAGGGTATGCTTGCTCATTCTCCACCCATCCCCTGTCTTTATGTCTCTTTCTGTCTCTCTCTGGTGAGTGCACATGCCCTCTAACAATTAATAAATAAAATAAAATAAAATAGAAGAAAACCCATGAACACCAGCATCAGAGAAGTCAGATAAAAACAAGTAAGCAGTATGAAGTCTATAATCTGTAACTTGCAGCCCAAACCTTTCTTAGGTGCTCCAGACTCATAGTATCAACACTTGTTAGATATTTTATTGTGAATGTGAACATAGTCTAAATAAATTAAGCATTTTCTTTAACTCAAACCTATTTCCTTATGAATTTGTTCCTTTATTTCCTCTTGTTTGTTGCACAGAAAACAGCAGCCCTTCCAAATTCTTCATTTTCCTTATTGCCCACCACCAATGCCTTCATTGTTGTCTTCCATTTGTCCCCTCTTTCTTGCTCCATTGACATGATGCTAGTTAATATCTTGACATAATCCCAAGTTTCTCAAGGGAATACAAACATAACTTACCCCCCCTACACACACATTGACCATGTGCTCATGGGGTTCTGCATCTTAACCTCTTCCGGGCTGCTCCGATGGACTCAGGCAGAGTTATTTGGGATGTGTCCTTGATCTCATCTGTAGGAGAGAAACCGCCAAGAGCAAAGTTGGAGAAGAGCCTGGGAGAGGCTGTATTTAGCCACATAGTGTCACTGACTCCTAGATACAACATCTCCTTCTGGCCCCACCTCGCCTTGTTTCCTCGATTCTCCCCCATGAGGTCATCAAGACTGGATTTAGACCAGACTACAAAGTGCGGCTGTTAGCAAAGAGGGTCTGATGTGTGGAGATTAAAACTGCACATAAAGACAATTTTATTTTTTAGCGGGAACACCAAGGTTATCTTTGGAGCATAACCTCCAGGAGAGCAGAGATTTTCCATCTTGTTAGCCACCGTAGACCTGGCTTGGCACCTTTGCCTCATCACAGCAGACATCTATTAAATAACCATTAAATGAATGAATAGTATGTTGGCAATAGATATGGGTCAATGCCATCTGGAATTCTGACCTAGCTTGCAAAATCATGATAAGGGGTTTTCATCATAGACTATTTTGATACATTCTCAGCAGCAAAACAGGCCTGAAGATCACCAAAGTCAATGAGTTTGTCTTTGTTCTACTTCAAGTCCTCATGCTTCTCCCGCTCCACCCCCCTCTCTCAGTTGATATAGGCCCCTCAAGGCAAATAACTTTCCTATGACTCAAAGATACTTCTTTGGAAGGGGATAAAATAGTCTCTTTCATATAGATTTTTCCTCTAGTATGAGTTTCCATTCCATTTGGGAAAATGAAGATATTCACATAAGCTTACCTACCCGTCTCTGCCTCACAAAGTGGTTATGTAAATAAATTGGATAGTATTTCTGAATAGGCTGTATTTATAAATTCTAAATACTCAGTATGCTTAATAATATCCATCCAACTGCATTTCTTCAAATGTGATAACTGCATTGTATATAAGCTTGATGTGTTTCCGCAGGAGACTAACCCTTGAAAATGATGGGTCTCAAGCCTGGGAAAATGAAGAGGCAGGTTAAAGCGAAGAAGCTCATATAATGATAAACACATGAGACAGGTTCCGTCTGTTCATTGAATTCTAAACACCCAAGTTTGAGAACACTCTGTAAAGCTTAAAAGAAGTCATTTTAGGGACCAGCAGATGGCATGGGAAAGGCACTGGACTCCCATATGGCTGACCACAGTTTGAGTCCCAGACCAGGTGGTTAACTTTCTCACACACTCTCTCTCTGTTGCTCTCTGGTGAGTGCACATGCCCTATAGCAAGTTAAAAAAAAAATAATAAGAAGAAGAAAATTCAATAAATATTTTTCAAAGTCACCGTACTGCTATGAATAGTAAGTTTTTATTTATTTTTATATAATTATTATTACTTTTCATACAATTACTATACATCATTTAGCTTGTATAGAAAATTTACCCAACATGAAATACACTTCAGATCAGTCCAGTTGAAAATACTACATATATTATCATCAACAGGTGATAAAACATTTCTGTGTCCCACAAATGTCTAAACTTTCTATTTTTTCTCTCCAATTACTTTTCCTACACTCTTCTCTCTCCCACCCTCCCTCCACATTGTCTCCAGTGTCCATAACTATTTTCAGTACTTTTATGTCCTCCAGTCTTTCAGTCTCTACCATAGAGTGCAGACAGTTGGTGTATGTTAAGCGGAGACATACAATGCCTCTCTTTTATAGCCTGATTCACTTCACTCAGCAATAAATCTTCCATATGTGTCCACTTACAATCAAATGCCAGGATTTTTTATTTTTTATTTATTTTTATTTTTTATTTTTTTTTTATGGCTGAGTAGTATTCTATGGAGTACATGTACCACATTTTTCAATCCATTCATCTGTTCATGGATATTTGGATTGGTTCCATGGTTTAGCAATCATGAATAATACTGCAATAAACATAGATATACAAGCAATTTTTCAACTGAGCATTCTCCTATCCTTTGGGTAGATATCCAGGAGTAGAATTGCTGAATTATATGGTAGTTCTATTTGTAGGTCTTTGAGGAACCTCCACATTGTTCTCCACAGTGGTTGGACCAATTTACATTCCCACCAACAGTGTAGGAGAGTTCCCTTTTTGCTACATCCCCGTCAGCAGTTATCATTTTTTGTATTTTTAATCTTCTCCATTCTGACCAGAGTTAGGGGGTATCTCACTGTGGGTTTTGATCTGCATTTCCTTTATGATGAAGGATGTCGAGCATTTTTTCATATGCTTTTTGGCTATTTGTAAGCCTTCCTTAGAGAGTTGTTTATTCATCTCCTTTTCTCATCTTTTAATTGGGTTAATCATTTCT
Source organism: Tupaia tana (assembly GCA_026018925.1). Taxonomy (NCBI): domain Eukaryota; kingdom Metazoa; phylum Chordata; class Mammalia; order Scandentia; family Tupaiidae; genus Tupaia; species Tupaia tana. Next base: position 20,267,753 of record JAKSZU010000007.1, read on the forward strand.
TTTTGGATAAGCTGCTTGCATTTTCTGTGTATTCTAGTTATCAGTCCTTCATCTGAGGCATAGTTTACAAAAATCTTCTCCCATTCTAAGGGTTGTCAATTCTCACTAATTACTGTCTTTTGCTACACAGAAACTTGTTAATCTGATGTAATCCCACTTGTTTATTTTGGGGATTATCCCCTGTGCCCTGGGGGTCTTATTTGAACAGTGAGTTTATAAAACATGGTTTAAGAAGTGTGAGCCTCAGAATAAAAATAAATTCAAGAAAATATTTAGTTATGTCAGTAGGCAACACATTTAAGAAAGTTTTTATTATTTATCATCAAGCAAAAACTAATGAATGCACAATGTTGTAGAGATTTTGCTTACAGCCGTTGAACTGTTTTAAGTTTACATGATAAGGGTAATTACCAGGTCCCATGGCATCCCCCCATCATGCTGCTATCAGAAAACTGGCTTGATTCACCAGCAGTCTTATTTAGTCTGAAGAGCTATTTGTTCCTGTCCTTTAACTCCAGCATTACACGGGATATTATGTGAATGGTTTCTCATGTCAGTTATAAAAGCTTCAAGTTTAGACAAGCTGTCCTTGTCTCTTTCTTGAAGAATAAATATAATCTTGTTTGTATGTTGCTCCAGATGCCCTGTCCCAGCAAGGTGTGCACACAGGTGGAGAGCAGAAATGTGATACCTTTACTCACTCATCAAAAGGGTCATAACCAACAAGTTTGTAATAAAAGACAGGCTAACAAGAGAAAAACATAACAAATTAATTTTATCAAATGTATATGTGGCACGGGGGCCTTCAGAGTGAAGACCCAAAGATTCAAAGAAAACTTATCTATTTTTATGTTTAGGTTAAATGATGAATGAATGTCTTTGTAGAAAAGTGATTGGACAAAAAGGGTATGATCTTATAAAGATAAAATTTATCTAGTAAAGAGATCATTATGCAAAATTTAGAAAAAGTGGAGGCAGGGTGGTTTGGAGAACTATTAGAAAGAAGAGGTGGGGCCAGCCAGTGTTATGGAGGTTAAGGTGGCTGGATTCCACATAACCAACTGCATGGTTACAGTCCTAGACACAGTGGCTTGGAAAACACTACAGGCACATGTGTATTTGTGCCCAAAATTCTGAGAGGAGAATGAAGGAGAAGGGATTGTGACCACCTCCCACCCACACAACCCAGGGGAGGGGGTGATCTCTCACTTTCCCTCTCTCTCCCCCTTCTGTCTCTCTCCAGCAAGCACATGCACCTTATAGCAAAGATTAAAAAAGAAGAGAGAGAAAGAAGGAAGGAAGGAAAGAAAGGAAGGAAGGAAGGTGCCTGACCACTCTGCTTACCAGTTTCAGTGACTCCCTGTTGACTAAGTGGCCAACTTTCACAGGACATTGTGTCTCCAGATAATTTGCAATCTCCTTGGGCTAATCACGCATCCTGCTGTGCAGACTACCTTTGCTGCCAGCAAGCTGCTTCAGACAACTTCTGTTCATGGATTTTCACCCAATCTTGTTATTTCTTCCATCTCTATAGGGCCCTCCTGTATTACCTCTGTCCAATGTAAACTCTTTCCAAACAATTGACATGTATTGTAACCATTTGACTAGGCTTTTCAGGGTCTGTGGACATGTTCTCATTTCTGTCTGACCTGCTGCTGGTGGGTCTGACTGCATGTCCCAAGGTCTGCTCTTATTTGATACAAGCTTTGTAAGATCAGTAAATTACATTTTTTCTTATAAGCTTTAGCTTATAGTGCTTCTTTCTGGCTTGACAATCTAATAGTAACAGACTGAGAAAGGAAAACTCAGCAAGGCCTATCTGTTCAGATTCTTCTGGGCTCTGTATAACATTCCTTCCTCCTGGGTATGGGACAGGACCTCTGATGGAACCAGTCTTTTGACCTTCTATTGGACAAAGTATGTCAGAGAATTTCATTATGGCCAGCTACTCCTCAGAGAGGTGGGGGAAGGTTAGAATAATCAGAGTTTTATGGTTGTTTTTTGGTCAGAGGAGTTCTAGTGCCTATAACGAACCTTGGGAAAGAGGGAGTTCTTATTTCTATAGTCTACCTTGTGGGAGAAAGGTTAGCAGAAAAAAGAGAGGAAAAGATCAGAAAGATTTCACTTCTGAGGCCCTTCCAGTGTCCTTCGGCACAAAGTACCAGCATGCCAAATCACTGTACTTTGGGGAATCATTTTCTGAGTCTCAACACACAAATGTGTGAGCTTGCAGTGATGTGTGCCTTATCTGCCCACACAGGGAAGTATGGAAATGCACGGACAGTTGGAGGTAGTTCCTAGACTGTTGATCTCAAAAGCCAGTCTTGCAGCTTCCATACTCGATCCCAGAAAGTCTCCACCCCGTGGTAGTTGTGGAAATCTCAAAGCAACATTCATTTCTCGATTTCTCTAGTTTTGCAAAAAGAAGCAAGCCAACTAGAGCTCAGGGGATGGGCACCACACTGCATTAGAATGAAATTAAACAACAGTGAATGTACAAATCATGGATCCAGGCACACAGTAAGATAGTGTGAATCAGAAACTTTCTCCTGTGCCATTGCTTGGAGACCCAGGTTCATTTTACCACAGAGCCACCGGCTGGCTCCTAAGGAGAACATTCTTGTTGTGCATATAAAATCACACATTGGTCCTGGTCTGAATGTAATGAATGGTCGTATGGCTTAACAAGATTGCGTAATTAAATAGAAAGCCAACGACAGACCTGATCTGCTTGAAAAGCACCATCGGTTCCCAGTGTTCGAGGGAAGTATTCTCTGAGTGCTCGCAGGGCTTTCCTAGTAAACAGAACTTCATTTTCACCAGCTGAACAAAATAAAATTAGCTGTCTGCAGTGGAGACAGTAATAAATTTAGTGCAATGGTTTAGAAGGAAGGAAGAGACTATCTGGGAAGGATAACAAGCCACTTTTTGTACTGCACAGCCAGCCTCGAGCCTTTCATTCTCTCTTCCTTACCCTGGGAGATGGACTTCCGAAGAAGGGCTAGTAATTTAGACTTATAAACCTTACTTCCATCACAAAAGACTTTGCTGGGCCTTAGTTAATCTGCTTGTTTATGTCCTGTTCAGATACAGCGTTTAGAAGACTGAGGGAACTGAAATATTTCCATGACAACAGGTTTTTATTATTATTATTATTATTATTATTATTATTATTAAGGGAAGAAAATGCTAGAATTCTTTTTTATGACCAAGTTGTTCCAAAATTTAAAAAAAAAAGATCAAAAAAGCTTCTTCCACAGTTTTCTGTTTTTTTGGTTTTTACCCAAATAACGTTCAATGGTAGTTAACAATTGAGCAGTAATTGCCAAGACTCCTAGACCATAATTAAATATGTAATCTAATCACTCTATTTTCCATTCTCCTAGCAGGAAATAGAGATCATAATAATCATGTGATGTAGAGCTAGTTTTTCTGTTTCTTTTTTAAAAAATTATTTATTTAATTTTATTTATTATCATTACTTTTTAATTTGCTATAGAGTATATGTGCTCACCAGGGAGAGAGAAAGGGAAGTGAGAAAGCAAGCCACCAGGTCCAGGACTCAAACTGCCGTCAGTCATATGGGAGTCTAGAGTCCCAACTACCACCCCACCTGCTGACCCCGTGTAGGAGTAGTTTTAAAACTACTTATCTCATGTTTACAAAGTGTTTTGAGGTAGTAAAATTAAAAATAAAATGAAATTTTATGATGTCATTATCAGTTCTGCTTTTAAAAATCTAATGTGCTTTGTCTCATTGTACAGAAGTTTATGGGTTTTACCTCTTATTTCCAAAATGAAGTTGCATAGGCTATTTCCTTTTTTTAATTATTATTATTATTATTTGCTATAGGGTACATGTGCTCACTGAAGAGAGAGAAAGATGGAGAGAGAGGAAAGTGAGAAATTACCCCATAGGGAAGATGGCCACACCAAAATTCTCTTCCTCACTCTTCCCTCAGGATTTTGAGCACTCACCCACATGGCCTGCATGATTTTCAAGTTCCCAGGTCTGCACAATTGGCCACGTGGGATCTAGCATCTTAACCACCACACCACCTGCTAGTCCTCAAACTGGTTTTATTAGTATTTCCTGAATCCTACTTTAAGAAACACACACACACACAACCTGTCAGCCACAAAAACGCAACACACAGTGAGCCTTCCAAGGAGATGACTAGACTTCCAGCTCTGCTTCCATTTTATTTTCTTCCTTTTCCATTTTTCTTTTTATATAAAAATTATTTATTTAATTTTATTTATTAATAATATTTTAAAATTTGCTATGGGGCATGCGCATTCACCAGAGAGAGAGAGGGAAAGAGAGAAAGCAAGCCGCCAGGTCTGGGACTCAAGCTGCAGTCAACCATGTGGGAGTCCAGTGACTTAACCACCAAGCTACTTCCTGGCCCCCCCGTTCCCACTTTTCAATTATTCAGGGCATGGAACCACATTTGCAACTGTAAATTCTTCAGCATAGTTCCAAAATTTGAACTTATACTTGATTAAATATTTGGGTAAGCAGAGAGACATCTTGTAACATACTTGGATGATTAATTTTCTAAAACGGAGAATTCAGTAGAAATTTAACAATTAGTAAATTATATCCATTGCATTGCTTTTTTTTTTTTTTTTTGAGAGATTTTTGCTATAGGGCGTGTGCGCTCGCCAGACAGACAGAGAGAGACATAGAGACAGAAAGCGAGAAATCACCCCCTAGAGGGGATGGTCACGCCACAATCCCTTCTCCTCCATTCTCCTCTCGGGATCTTGGGCACGCACGCACACGCGCCCGGCGTGAGTTTTAAGCCACTGAGTCCGGGACGCGAACCGCAGTCGCCTACGTGGGAGTCCAGCGACATAGCCATTACGCTAACTGCTGGTTCCCTGCATTGCTTTTTGTATTGACAATTTAGAAAGTATTTGCAGGGGGATATAATTAATATTAATTCTCTCTCTTTTTTTGTAGAGAGGTTTTGCTATAGGAGTGTGTGCTCGCAGGAGAGACAGACAGAAAATGAGAAATCACTCCCTAGGGGGGATGGCCACACCATAATCCCATCTCCTCCATTCTTTTCTCAGGATTTTGGGCACATTCGCACATGCACTGGGTGTGAGTTTTAAACTGCTGAGTCTGGGACTCAAACCACGGTCGGCTACATGGGAGTCCTGCGATGTATCTATTACATCATCTGCTGGTCCCCAATATTAATTATTTTTATGTTCCATAATGAACTTCCAGATAATAAAATGCACAGTAAAAGACAGTTCAGTTTTGGTTTGTTTGTTTTGGTAAATCTCTTCTGTTTCTTTCTTTTTTTTTAAATTCTTTTTTCTTTTGAAATTATTTTTTTAAATTTTATTTACTCATTTACTTATTTTATTTTGACCAGAGAGACACAGAGAGAAAGAGAAAGAAAGTGAGAAAGCAAGCCACCAGCTTCAGGACTTGAACCATGGCTGGCCATGTGGGAATGTCCAGCGCCTTAACCACCGCACCACCTGCTGGTCCCTCTTCTCTTTCTTAGTACTAAGTCAAAATTCTATCCATGGAAAGTTTAATATTGGGTTGTTGGAAAAGTCATGACATGTTTTTTCTGTGCAAAAATATTTTAAGACTTTTTTGGACAACCCAATAATTTTGGAGCTTGAAAACAATAGCGGTAAGAATGCATCACCCCATACAGTAGGTAGTAGTTTGTAGATAAGGAAACAGGCCCGGAGAAATTAAGAAACTTGTCAGCGTCACACAGACAAGATTGGAACCCAAAAGCATCTGACTCAATACTGTCTCTACGTCGTCCACACTTTGAAAGTTTCTGTCTCCACATCTCCACATCTCCACGAGGCACACATTTCCCAACAACCCATTTACTTCGTGTGTGCTGCCCCAAGGCAGGACCTCATGTTGGAAGATGAGTAAAGCCGCGCGTACAGACCTGTGAAAAGCACCTTCATGGCAAGAGAATGCCCTCCCTCCCAGACGGCTTTGTCTGTGCACACTAGATGACCATTGTCCTTGAGATCCCTCACAGACTGGCTCTTCTCTACCTGAGGTGACACTGTCATCTAGACCTGAACCTCTAGTGGCTGCTCTGCCTGAGGCCCTGCACTCGATGGCAACAGCAACAGAACATTCCAGCTCCCTCTGACATTTCCAAACCCAAGGAGCACCTCACAGCCAGGATCCAGCCTTGGCCTCTACCATCCTTGGCCTCTACCATTCTCTTTGGTCTCTGCATGCTCCACCCCTCACTCCTTCCATGGCTCAAGTTCCAGAGAACCTCCCCCGCCCCAGGTTACCACAGTCACAAACCCCAGGGCTACCCTCACTCCGACCATCTTCAGACTGGGCTCTCAGAGATGAAGTAGGTGGGCAGAGTGTGGGCGTGTGACCTGGGGTGGGGGTGAGATTGGAGGGGTGCCTAGGGTTGAATCAGAACCTGAAAGAGCATGATGGAGAGTGAACGCAGCTCACAGACAGGGTGGGAGAAAACGAGAGAAAGGTGGAAAGCTGGGGAGAAGCACAAATAATAAGAAACCATGAAGTGTGGGACCAGCAGTTGGCGTAATGGCTATGTCGCTGGACTCCCATGTAGTCGAGCGTGGTTCGAGTCCCAGACCTGGTGGCTTAAACTCACGCTGGGTGCATGTGCGTGCATGCCCAAGATCCCGAGAGGAGAATGGAATAGCAGGGGTTGCAGCCTGGCCATCCCCCTGGAGGGTGATTTCTTGCTTTCTGTATCTCTGTCTCTGTCTTTCTGGTGAGCACACGCGCCCTATAGCAGAAACCTCTCCAAAAAAAAAAAAAAGAAAGACTGTTTGTGAACTTGCTTTTTCCTACATTTTGTTTGTTAAAAGTTCATTTATTTCTCCCACAAGTGAGAGAGAGAGAGTCCACCTCTAACAGGGTCCTGACACAGAGATCCACCCAGCCTCAGCCCAGCAGGACCACGGGAACGAGTGTGCCTGACATACTCAGGGAGGTCTCCAGACTTGAACCAGGAACCTTCCACATGGGACTGCCTCGCAGAGCACCGTCGTACTGCTGCACTATCAACTGGCCCCTTTCCCAACACTTTTAAAAAGTGATAATGAGGGACCAGCAGTTAGCGTAATGGGTATGTCACTGGACTCCCATGTAGCCGACCGCGGTTTGAGTCCCGGACCCGGTGGCTTAAACTCACGCCAGGCGCATGTGCGTGTGTGCCCAAGATCCTGAGAGGAGAATGGAGGAGAAGGGATTGCGGCGTGGCCATCCCCCCTGGGGGGGGGGGTGATTTCTCGCTTTCTGCTCTCTGTCTCTCTCTGTCTTTCTGGCAAGCGCATGTGCCCTATAGCAAAAACCTCACCAAAAAAAAAAAAAAAAAAAAAAAAAAAAAAAAAAAAAAAAAGAAAGAAAGAAAGAAAGAAAGAAAGAAAGAAAGAAAGAAAGAAAGAAAGAAAGAAAGAAAAGTGATAATGAAAAGGGAAGGAGAAGCAGGGTGGAAGGAGAATCTGGACCCCAACTTAGTAGGAGATATTTCTGTTCTGTAGACAACTATTAGGTTTTTAGAATAAAAAAAAATCATTACACATGTTTGAAAAATAAAACAAGTATACTTTAGGAAGAATGACACGGATCATTTACAACCGTGACTCGCCCTTGCACTGGAGGAGTTCTGGTCCCCACACCCACACAGGGACCGGCAGCTATCACATGGGCAATAGGTGGCCACACTGCCTGTGTGACCTTGGTCACCTCGTTTCACTTTATCAAATATTTGTTGAGTGCACAGCACCAGGGCACACAGGCAATATGAAGATGGTAAGATAAGCACCCATTCTTCCCAGATTCCCAGTTTCCTTGTTTCAATGATGGCTCTTCCTTATTCTTTTTGTTTTGTTTGCTACAGGATGCATGTAGCCACAGAGAAAGAGAGCAAGAGAGAGGGAAAATGAGAGAGCACCCCGGGTGGATGGCCACACCACAATCCCTTCTCCTTTATTCTTCCCTTGGTATTTTGGGCTCATATGCACAAGTGCCTAACGTGTTTTTCAAGCCACCAGTCAGGGACCCAACTGTACAGATGGCCATGTGGGGTCCAGCTACCTTAACCACATACCAACAGCTAGCCCAAGGCCCTTCCTTATTCTAAGGATGTATGACTCAAAGGTCTTTTATTGAAGATAATGGAAAATTACGGAGGTGTGTTCTCCACAAAGACATTTATCACATTTATTATCCTGATACTTGAGCAATGGTTAATCTAAACTTCAAATAAATCTTTAGATATTAGGTAATCAGGAAAGCCATGTTGTATTTTTCTATGCAAAATTGCATCATGACTTTCCCACCAACCCAATACTTTGGGCCTTTCTTTCCTGTCGGTAAACTGGGGGCAACATTTCTCCTCCCATCAGCTGGAAAACTGCTCCAAGTAGCCGAAGTACTAGTAGGATTTACCCACAGGGCAGCAGTACTTGGCTTTGACAGCACATTCCAAAGGCCTAGGGCAGTTTAAGCAACAGCACCAGCCCCTACCGCTAGAACACTGATTTCATTCTCCTGGGGTGGGGCCTGGACTCTAGAACATTTAAACATTCTCTAGGCCATTCCATTGAATGGATATGGAAAGAAGCACCTCTGTTAATTAATTTTAGGGACACCTAGTTCTCATTTGGTTTGAATATGAGTCCTTAAATCAGCGTTTTTAAAAAGTTACATCAATACACACAAGCGTATTGCTTCTCCTTTTGGAAGACTGATATCACGGTGACAACTGGGACCTCTTCCCCAGCTGCTGACACTGGGCAGGGGGCTTTATTCCAGAAAGAATGGAATACGCTTGCATGGTGTTTGTTGGTTGGTTGGTTTTGCAGCTTCCTTCCACTCATCTGACCCCTACATTCCAGCTTCATTGTAAGGGAGAATTGCTCATTTTATAACATTATTTCTCCTTTATGGCTTAGACTTGAAATAAAAAAGGTTGACCTGAAATAAAGCTAAGGACCCAACTCACTTCTGTAACATCTCTGAACCAGGCAACACAAGGAGTAAACCGGGTGGGAGGTGGAAGTACATAGTGTTGGCTGTATTTGAAATTGTGACAATTAAGGTCTGCTGGAGTGAAAATCAACTCAAACATAGGTCTGTAAGTTTGTAAGACTCGTCGAAGGTTAATGCACAAAACAACCACTGTCTTTCCAACCTGCACTTAGAGTGATTTAAATCTATCCCCCAGATGGCTGGGTGCACATATTCCCAACCTAAAAGATTGATTCCCTTGGTGGATTCCTCAGAATACATTATTCCTTTGCTCTGGTGATTTGTATAAACATTTATAATCCATTTCACTAAATGTAAATCAAAAGGCAAAACCTGATGGAACATGAGAGCCCTAAGCTCTTTCTATAACTGTGTGTACATTTTTTTCGGTTAAGTGCTAAAGTAACACCCTGTAGAACAAAGACAATAACAGTACTGGCATAGGGAGAAGCCCTTTTCTGGTTTTCATCTAAACACTATGTCACACACATTTTTGGAAATAAGAAAAGCTAAAGCATTGACATACTTTACCTTTCCAGATGGTCCATGGCCCCTATTTTTTGTCTATACTTTCTTTTTCTTTAGCCATGATAGAGCGTGTATATGTACACGTGAGAGAGAGAAAGGGGGAGGAGTACCCTCCAAAGGGTTCAGCCATGCTGCAATCCCTTCAGTCCTCCAGCCATCGAATCCTGGGCACTCCTGTGTGTGTCTGATGTGTTACAGGCTGAACGGGCAAGGATTTGAACTCTGGCCACCATGTGGGATACGGCTTCTCTTGAGCCTAGGCTTTCTCTAAGCTGTCCATTACCATGAGTAACAAAAAGAGTCATTGCAGCCAGCATTTTGTGAGTTCTTACCACATACTGGGCACTGCGTTAAGTGTCCTGTAGACCTCTGCTTTTTAACCTTTTTTACATTAAGTAATAAAGTAGGTGATACTGTTGTCCTCATTTTATAGAAAGGAAACTGAGATACTAAGATTAGAATCTTCACACTTGACTCAGTTCCAGAGCTTATGTGCTTGAAAACTATACATTAAAATACCAACCAGTGAGGCAGTGGTAACTCAACACTCTGCAATGATGGACTTGCCAAGGCCTCCCTGTACATGTCGGGCATGCAAGTGCATGCCTAGGAGCTCGGCTGGTTAAGGCTAAGGTGGGTTGCAGCATTAAGACCCTATCAGAGATGCTTCTTTGTTTCTCTCTTCTTCTAAAAAAATAAATAAGTAAGCGAGACTAGCCCTGTAGCTCAAGGATTAAGGGAGCCAGATCCCACATGGTTGACTATGGTTCAAATCCCACATCCAGCAGCTTAAAAACATGCTGGGTGCATACATGTATGTGCCTAAAATTTTGTCAGGAAGGAGAAGGATCCCCCATCATTTGGGGGATTCTCTCTCTTCCTCTCACAAGTGAGCACACATCCCTCTTTGGCAATTAAAACCAAAAGAAACTTTAAAAACAAAAAATAAATTATCTATTGAAATTATTTCCATCAAGTGAGAGTCCACATTCTGCTGTGCTCTTAAAAATGTGGAAATACATATCCATCCATTCAACAAGAGTTTGGTGAGTACCTAATACTTGTCATGTCATATACTGGAAACTGAGTTGAATAAGACAGAGCAGACTTTGTGGCCTAGTGGTTTAGGCAGCCAGATTCCACATGGCCAACCATGCAGTTCGAATCTCAGACCCAGCAACTTGAGAAACATACTGGGTGCATGTTTGTGTGAGCTCAAAATCCTGAAAGGAGGGAGAGATGGAAGAGAAGGTTTGTGGAGTGACCATGCCCCATTGGGGCAGGGGGCGTGCTTTCTCTTCTACCTCCTTCTCTCTCTCTCTCTCTCTCTCTCTCTCTCTCTCTCTCTCTCACACACACACACACACACACACAACCTCTAGCAAAAAAAACAAAAAGTTGAGTAAGACAACATCAAATATGGCCCTGATTTTCTAGAGATTATAGTCCAACTGGGGAGACAGATGTCCTACAATAGCTGCAGAAATTACTAAGTCCAACTGCAACAGAAAGCCAAGGAGAGAAGTAGAGTGAGGAGTAACAGCAGCAGAAGAGGGCTTACTACAGGTTGTGAGAGTGGGCATGGACCCACAGGGTGTGAGGTCCTACTACATGCCAGCCATTGTTCTACACACACTTGACATGTGTAATTTTTGTACCTTTCACACTTGCCAGTCATTGTTCTACAATGCCAGCCATTGTTCTACCTACACTTCACATGTGTAATTTTTATACATTTCACAACACTTCCGTGAGTTAACCACTATTCTTTGCATTATACAGAAGAATAAACCAAGCACAGAGAGCTTAGGAAACTTGCCTTTGTCACACAGTGAGATCAAGCTTTCATGGACAATGTGAAGGCTAGCTAGAGGTTCTGACTGTCCCTCTTGCTGAAAACAACAAGAAACAGTTTGGATAAAATAAAATACATGATTTTTAAAATTGTAATTTTTTTTTTTTTTTGGAGAAGTTTTTAGCTATAGGGCACGTGCGCTCGCCAGAAAGACAGAGAGAGACAGAGAGACAGAAAGCGAGAAATCACCCCCTAGAGGAGATGGCCACGCCGCAATCCCTTCTCCTCCATTCTCCTCTTAGGATCTTAGGCACACACGCACACGCGCCCGGCGTGAGTTTAAGCCACCAGGTCCGGGATGCAAACCACGGTTGACTACATGGGAGTCCAGTGACATAGACATTACGCTAACTGCTGGTCCCTTTAATTTATTATCATTTGTGTGTGTTTTGTTTTGTTTTGTTTTTGTTTTTTAATTTGATCAGAGAGAGAGAAAAAAAAGGGAAAGTGAGAAAGTAAACTGCCAGGTCTGGGACTGGAACCATGGTCAGCTATGTCAGAATACAATGCCTTCACTACCACACCACCCGCTGGTCCTAAAATAAAATATATAATTTAGAAAATCTTGAAAGCATTCAAGAGCTGACATGACAATTAAGAACTATTAAGCTAACATCTAAATAAAGGTAAAAGCCCCTCAAAACAAGCAGAAAATGGAGAGTGTTTGAACTTGAACTTCAGTTGTCAAGGCCTCTTGGATAAAAGAACACAGACAAAGCCCAGGTTTGCTTAAATAAGGAGTCCAAGAGGAGATCTTGCACATAAAGCTAGGATCTTAGTAGGCTGCACCTTTAATGACTGGCAATAAAGCAGAAGTATCTTCAACCCCAAGAGAAGTCTTTTTGAACCTGAGTAAAGCAGGAGAAATTAAACACCTGGCCCAGAGAATGTGTAATGGAAAACAAGTCTTCCCGTGGATTCATAGCCTAAAGTCACATTACCAGGGCAGTCAGAAAACCTCAAGCTATGAACTTACATTAAAGTTGTTCCACACTGGTAATACTCCTAGGAATCTGAAGGAAGCAGATGTAAAACTTAGAAAGCCTCACTTTCATGCTAGGCCTCAAGTAATTACCGCCAATAATGTCCTAAGAAATGAATGAATGGATGAATACTCATTTAAGAAAACCAGGTACAAAGAATAAATAGAAAAACAGAGGGCAGAAAGGACCCATGACATTTCAGATACTGTGATTACCTGTAAGATCTATTTTTAAAAATACTAAGCCTTCTAAATCAAAAGCAACTAGACAAGTAAAAAATATCTTCAGAGGGCGAAAAAGAAACAAACAAAAAGGCAGCCTAGACTTTAAAATCAGAACAGAAATTTTAAAAATTAATGGTTGAAATTTAAAACTCAGTGGACATATTAAGCATTATATTAAACAAGGCCGATAAAAGAATTCATGAACTGGAAGATAGGTCCAGAGAAATTTGGCAGAAGAGAGCACAAGAGAGATGAAAAGTATTAAATGAGATGTTAAAAGATACAGAAGACAAGAGTTTAAAAGTCTCACATTAGTCTAATTAAGAGTTCCAGAAGAGGAGAGTGAGACTGAACTACAATATGGAACCTAAATTTTATCTTGAGGGCAATAACAAACCATTGGAAGGATTTAAGTAGGGCATTGACAAGGGCACTTTGGAAAGACAGTGCAGTTTATTCACTGCTCAAGGGTGTCTGGCTGAGACGTAGCCTGGAGCTGTCAGCTGGCCAGGGCCTGGTCAGGAGTGGCCTCTGCCTGGAGGAAGGGGAATATTTTTCTAATTTTTGCAGATACATCATACAGCCAGTAACAGCCCTGGCCCTGACAAAGGGGTCCAAGCGTTGCTCTTTTTTTTTTTTTTTAAATAATTATTTATTTTATTTATTCATTCATTTATTTTTTAGTTTGATCAGAGAGAGACAGAGGGTGAGAGTGAGAGAGAGAGGAAGTGAGAAAGCAAGCCACCAGATTCAGGACTCGAACCCTGGTCGGCCATGTGGGAGTGTCCAGCACCTTAACCACCACACCACCTGCTGGTCCCCCCAAGCGTTGCTCTTGATGTAGCATATAGAATGGCTTTTCCCAAAGAAAAGTGGCGTTGGATCAGCTTTTCATCTTTTTGGCTCTTCAGACTTTTACTCTACAATTGCACCCAAAAGGGCAAACTACTAAAGAATGATGAACATTTATTCATGTTGATTTGCTTCAAGTGACATAAAATAGATAACTCATGAAATAAACAGAGGCATGCATTCGTTCTTAGGAATGTTTCAAGTGAGATTGATTACAGCCCATTTTATTCCTTGACCTGGGTCTGCCTTAGGTGGAATTCCGCTATCGTCTTCCCCCACAATTCTTTTCTTTCACTTCTTGTCCCCTTCTCTCCTTGTTTTGGGGTGGAAAGGGAATTTCATCTTTTTCTTCTTGGTGGAGTCACACAATATGCATATCACTGGCATTCTGAAGCATGGAAACGCTTTTCCTTTAACTGTCAGGTCCAAAGGATAGTTAATCTTCATGACTTTGTGTGGTTATCTGATGTCCCTGACCAAAGACCAGTTCAATAACTTATTAGCTGACATGTGTCTCATGAGCTTAAGTGAATAAGGAATGGCAATTGGTTTAAAAGTTAAACTTGAAACTCTGTGAAAGAGGAGCCATTGACATGATCAGTTAGAACTCAAATATGAATTAGTGGTAGACAGCAGAGACATTTATATGGTACTAATTATGTTAGAGAAAAATCAGGCCAGAAATTGGAGTTCACCCACTGTCACGTAGGAGGAAGGAGCTGCGATCTGGGTAAGGAGTGGAAGGCCTCTGTAGTTGGACCTGAAGTTAGCAGGGACAGAGTTAAATCTGCAGCATCCGGGTCTTGGAGAAAGGGCTTGAGAGATGTCTCCTAAGCTAGGCCAACTAGAGAAATCCATTTCATGCAAACATCCAAAGCCTCTGGGTCACTCTCCTGTAAAAAGACCCAAGGGACCAGCTTCAGCTCACAAGAAGGCAACAAGTACTTGCATGTCAAAGAACCAGGTCTGGAAAGGACACACCTTATTTGCAGCAAATCAGGACACATTTATGGCATCTCATGAAAAACTGCAGGCAAGGGAGGTATTTCTGCTGAAGAAGGGATGACAAATTGAATTAATTACATAGCATTCATTACTACTAATTAAAGATGTGTTGTGCATCATTGGTATTTTCTTATTTAGTATGCTCTCAGCTGCTCATTTTCCTTTAGTGAATACAGAAAATATTAATAAAGGCTTTAAAAGAATCACTTAAAGCTTTGGAATCAAATTCTCCTTTTACCATGTAGTAGAAAATGCTTAACTTTCTAATTTTCCTTTTAGGGGGAAATTCTCAATCTTGCTCTTTTAGTTACTGTCTTATTGCATTTACATTTTACAAGAGGAGTATGTTAAATCTGTCACTAAAATATTTATGAGTAGGGTTACCTTACTCTTTTGCTTTGTTTTGTTTTGTTTTTGTCATGGGGTATGTGCTCACCAGAGAGGGATAGTGAGGAATCACCCCTCTCCCCCACACACAGGGGAGATGGCCACACCACAATCTCCTCTCTTCCATTCTCCTCTCAAGATTTTGGGCATGCACGCACATGTGTCCAGTATGATTTTCAAGTTGCCAGGTCTGGGACTCAATCCATGGTCTGCCATGAGGGAATCCAGTGCCCTAACCACCACACCACCTGCTGGTCCTGGGTTATCTTACTCTTACTGCTACCCTACTTTCTCCCAAACAACAAAAGGCTGAGCCTTTAACTCTTGGGTTCTGTGCCAAGTGTTGGAGAAATAATGATAAATAAGAACTAGACTTTTCTGTAATAATGGAACAAGACATACAGATAAATCACATAATTCAACATGGTAAATGTCCAAGTAGACGACTGTATAAAATATCATTGTAACACAGTGCATAATTATTTATTTTAAAAATAATTACTAAGTACCTATGGTGTGCAAAACACTATGTCAGCCATTGAGGGAGATGAAGGGATAAGAGAAAAGTTCTTGAACTCCTTCTTCATGTAGGGGGTGGCAGAAAGTTTGAGATGGAAACTTTTTGAGGCTCTTCAGAAAGGCATGACAATAATCATCATTCCAAACTCTCCTATCACAGATTCCACTACCTTGGGCCCAATGATAGAGGAGAGAGACTGACAGAAACATGATTTCTGCCCACCTCTCTGGACCAGAGAAATTCTTGCTCCAGGAGCTAGGTTGTGTTGGGTCAGGCAGCTATTTTTCTCTGATATTTCAGAACTTTCCAAGGACACATGGCCAACTTAGGTTTGCGTCTCTCAGAGGTCACAACAGTTTTCAGCAAATGTTTAACCAGCTGATTTCCATTTTGCCAGGAGTATAGCTACTATAATCTCCCCTTGCTGTCAGATTTGCAGATCAGAGGTCAAGAGTAGCTCTGAGAACACAGTTGACCCTTGAACAACACAGGGCTTAAGGGAACCAGCCACCTGCACAATCTAAAGTCCATGTATAATTTTGAAATCCCTCCCTCCCAAAACTTAACTACTAATAGCCTATTGTCAACCAGAAGCCTTCCAGATAACACGGCACATATTTCGTATGTTATAATGAGTTGTCAGAAAAGTCACGATGCATTTTTAAATAATTATTTTATTTATTATCACAATTATTTTAAATTTGACCAGAGAGATACTGAAAGAGAGAGCAAGGGAAAGTGAGAAAGCAAGCCACCAGGTCTGGGACTTGAACCATGATCAGCCATGTGAGAGTCACCACACCACCCGCTGGCCCTAGTCATGATGCATTTTTGCATAGAAAAAAATACATAGAGACTTTTCTGATAACCCAATATAGATTAGATACTAGGTTCTTACAATATCGTAAGTTAGAGAAAGAAAATATTACTTAGAAAACCTTAAGGAAAATATACTTAGAGCCATTATTGAAAAAAATACTTGTGGAAGTGGGCCCACATAATTCAAACCTATGTCGTTCAAGTGGCTACTGTAGCTATTGATTATTAAGTCAAATCTTCCTTTGTCATTGCCAAATATACATGCCAGTCCTTCCCTAGAATAACTGGAATGAGGTAGTCACAGCCTGCAGAAAGAAATTCTTCAAACCCTGTCCTACAACAGCACTGTAAGGACAATGTGTATGTTGCTGGTATCTGATTGCATTTAAAGCCCAGATTAACTGCCTTTCAAAGGATATGTTGATTTTACCACCATCTTAGTCAGTATTTACTTTGGAACCAAAAATGCAAGTCAAAACATTAAAGGTGGAGCCCAAAGCCTGTAGATTAAAGAAGTTTCAGGGAGGGCAGAACTAAAGCAACGTAATGAGGAAACAGAACTCACATGTTACCTTTATTTTTTAAAATAAATTATTTTATTTAACTTTATTTATTTAAAATTGATTAGAGAGGGACACAGAGAGAGAGAAAAGGCAAGCGAAAGCAAGCTGCCAGGTCTAGGACTTGAACTGTGGTCAGCCATGTGGGAACCCAGAGCTCTTAACCACCATGCTACCTGCCAGCCCCAACGTGTTACCTTTCAATGGCAATGATTTTGCTTCTGAAACTAAGTCAGGATTCCTCCTGAAGCCTGCACTGACCTGATTCTCAGGATTTTTTCAGTAGGAAAATTAGACTTTGCCTGATTCAATGGATTGTGCAATGCATGCATTTCTTCCCCGAGATGTGAAGTAAATGGGGAGTAACGCTGTGATTCACATTGTTATTAATAGCATTTACTGAGCATATCAAATGTGTGGTATGTGTGTCACTCAACTCTCATCACACAAACTGTCCTACACGATTTGCACGGAAAAAAGCTCTCCGCCAGCAGCTCATCACAGCACCCTGCTTACCAGAGTCTCAGTCTATCTCTGTGGAAGCTGATAGAAAGGTTAGATGGTTTCTCAGGGCCATGCAAGGAACAGTAGAACTCTGGAGTTGCTGCATCATCTGTCTGCTCTGCTCTGTCACTTTGACTGATGCCCACTGCTCTGTTCATTAGTAGAGAAGTGCTGTAGAAGTGCTATACTTCTCAGACTCGGCCTACATTCAAGTCCCCTGGGGACTTGTGAAAATGAAGACTTGATTCAGCAGGTCTGGGGTGGACCTGAGATTTTGTATTTCTGGTTTTTGGGGGGGAGGTATTTTTTTTTTTCTTTTTGCTATAGGGCGCGTGAGCTCGCCAGAAAGACAGAGAGAGACAGAGAGACAGAAAGCGAGAAATCATCCCCAGGGGGGATAGCCACACTGCAATCCCTTCTCCTCCATTCTCCTCGGGATCTTGGGCACACATGCACATGCGCCCTGCATAAGCTTAAGTCACTGGATCCAGGACTCGAACCACAGTCAACTACGTGCGAGTCCAGTGACACAGCCATTACACCAACTACTGGTTCTGAGATTTTGCATTTCTAATGAGCTCCTATTGGTGTCCACATCGATTCTGGTAGCCTACTAAGTGAGAATGCCATAGGTGATTGTGTGTATCATGTTGTCCTCTTCAGCTCAATATTATCATTATCAGTTTAGAAGAAAATTGTAATCAAGCCTTTTTGATATATTTTGGTCAACATTGAAATGTATTTTTCTTTCTTTTCTTTTCTTTTTTTTTTTTTTTTTAGAGATTTTTGCAATAGGGTGTGAGTGCTCGCCAGAGAGACAGTAAATGAGAAATCACCCCCCAGAAAGGATGGCCACACTTCAATCCCTTCTTCATTCTCTTCTTGGGTTTTTGGGCATGCATGCATGCACAAGCACCCAGTGTGAGTTTCAAGCTGCTGGATCTGGGACTTGAACCACAATCAGCCACATGGGAATCCAGTGCCTTAACTATTATGCCACTTGCTGGCCTCAATGAAGCAGAACAGGAGT
This sequence comes from Tupaia tana, assembly GCA_026018925.1. NCBI lineage: Eukaryota > Metazoa > Chordata > Mammalia > Scandentia > Tupaiidae > Tupaia > Tupaia tana. The sequence continues at coordinate 20,286,047 of JAKSZU010000007.1, forward strand.
GGCTTTTCACTAGGTATCAGGACTCCTAGATTCCAGCATCTTTTCACCTCCCCCCATGTAGATGGGTGAGTCTAAGCTGCAACCCTCTGAACCTCATATTCCAGATCTATAAAGGAATTGGTTAGAAAAGATAATCTGGAAGGCCTCTTATATTCTAAAATGTTGTGACTGGTAATGATTTGATTTTTTTTTTTTTCTGTTAGACTAGCTAATCAAAAAGTGCTAAAGAAATAGAAAGCTATTTTTCCATTCGGATAACCAAGATTTTAATGGAGACGACTGGTAAATCTGAGCCAATCGTGGACTTCTCAAGCTTGTTACTCTGGCAGAAAGAGACAATAGACAGGCCATGTAATGTTGGGCAAGTTCCTTCATGGCTCTGAGTTTCATTTTCATCATGGTTGATGCTCTAAGTCCATTTTAGTCCTAATGATCTCTATAATAAATGGAAACAGTTATAAAATTCTTGAACCTTGTTTTCCTTTCTCATTAGTCCCTCATCTTTACCCATGATGAAAGGAATGGGTGTCCAGCCACACCCTCTATCTGTATGGATGGAACAATTGTAAACTCCTGAAGAACAAACACATAGAATTTATTCTAGCCTTTCGGCCACCATCTATTGAATATGTGGTGTAAAGAATGAGTGAATAAGCTATTGTTACACAGGAGCAACAGGAAATAGATGCATTGAATCAGTGCTGTCAATGACATTATCCAGGACCTGTAATGTCGGTCTCAGCTGGTGGCACAAGCCATTGGCCAAAGGAGCAGTGAAAGGCATTTTCAGCTACTGAACGCTTAATGGGCCCAGAATCAGAATAACCTGTATGTGAGACGAGCCAAATTACCAGATGATGATGGTGTGAGGTCCCTGGGAGAGAAGAACAGGAACAAATTTGGAATCCCCTTTAGTTTACATTTCAATCCCCAATGTTGAACTTTAATTTGAATTGAGAGTTGTGTTTAATTGGAAGTGTTTCCACAGGGTACAGAGCCTGTGAAATTAGAACACATATGAAGCTGCCTAGCTTGGTTTCAAGGAAAAAAATCCAATCTTGTTGGAAGGTTATGATCATTTGGGAATTATTCGAAGATATAATTAATAGAATCATAGATGTTGGAGCGGAAAAGGATCTTCGTCAGTTAGTTTGACCCATTGCTTTCTATTCTTCTGAATGGCAAATTTGGGATAAGGAGAATGGAAAAGAAAATTCACTGTGTGGGTGTGGAAGATCTGCCATCAAACTTAATGCCGGCCTTGGGAAAAGGCAGAGAGGAAGGCCACTTCTAGATCAGTGCTTATTAAAACTGCATACGCCTGCGCTTTTTCATGCACTTATTCTCCTTCAGAAGCCTGGGGCAGGGGGTACATTTTTCACCAAGCTGTCTCACGATTCTCAGAAATTCTCAAATTTAATAGTTAAGTTCTAAGCAATTTACAGTCACTCCTATTTTTACATAAATAGATTTTATTCTCCCCCGCCCCCAGCTGCAGATTGTATGTATTTAAGAGAAAAGAGGGAGATTCTATGCTTAGATAGAGGAGGGTATTTTGTAATGGTTCTGGGGAGAGGTGGTTGAAAAATATAGTACAAATGAGAAGATAAAATGCAATGAAGAAAACCTTTTTATCAAAAATCTCCTCAAGGTTAGCTATGACTAAATTCAAAAAATTTAAAAGATATTTCTGAGTCCAAACTTCCTGTTTAACATATTCCTACACAGTGAGGAAATGGAACTGTTCTGTAAGCCACCTCACCAGTTCAACTACCCAAACTAGAAATGACTTCCACTGGAAGTGGGATGGAAGGAGAGAGGCCCTTAGAGACTTTTTTTTTTTTTTAGAGTTTTTTGCTATAGGGCACGTGCGCTCGCCAGAGAGACAGAAAGTGAGAAATCACCCCCCAGGGGGGATGGCCACGCCGCAATCCCTTCTCCTCCATTCTCCTCTCGGGATCTTGGGCACGCACGCACACGTGTCAGACGTGAGTTTTAAGCCACCAGGTCCGGGACTCGAACCGTGGTTTACTACATGGGAGTCCATCCACATAGTCATTACGCTAACTGCTGGTCCTCCCGTTGGAGACATTTTTGAAGATCAGAACTTATCCTGAGCTATGCAAGTGTTCTGTGAGCCCAGCCAAATGCCCAGCTCTATGTGTGTTTCCCTTTCTCTTTCCACTTCATGTAGAGATAGCTTCCTAAATGGAAGACATTTCATTGGCCATCTGACCTCCTTCTCAAAGTCACACCATGCTTCTTGATAAAAAGGGCTGTTGTGATAGCAGACTTGATAAGCAGACACCTTTTCAAATTAGACTTTTCCAAGGACTGGCAGTAATTTATACATGGGGGCCTCAGGGGAGTTAACGGAATTCATGTATTTTGTCGGCATGAGCTGACTCCCTCCCTTGGGACTAGCATTACTCAAAGAACACAGAAGACACAAAATACAGTGCCTCTATTTTCTGAAGGTTTATAGTCTTGTCAGAGAGATAAAACAGACATAAATAAAACAGAAAGTAATACAGACTTTACAAACTATGGTGCGAAAGTGAATATCAAACATTTAAAAGCTTTTATATAGCACCAACCAATTCCCATTTCAAAATGCAGCTCAGATGAACAAAATCCCCTTTATACAGTATTTTCTCTCAGATTGTATCAACAATCTGTGTATAGTTTTTTCCCACATGGCCCTTAACATGTAGCTGCACACCCTTGTTCCATATCTTGGTAAGCAAATCAAAGATTGGGAGAGAGGAAATTAGTGTATTTTGCATGGAAGAACAACGTGAGGTTGAGGACAGACAGTGGCAAATGGTCTGTTCCAAAGATAAGGACACCAATGGATTTCCACTCCCACGTGCTTTTCTTCTATTCCTTCCACTAAGAGATGATGTCTATGTGCCTTCCCTTTGAAAACGGACAGGAAGATGGCTTCCTGTTGACAAACTGCCAGAAGTGCAAAAGGAAATAAATTCTGCCAAGCACCTGCGTAAGCTTAGAAACAGATTTTCCCCCGTTGAGCCCCCAGATGAGAGTGCATGCAACCCAGCCAATGCCTTAACTGCAACCTTATGAACCCCTAAGAAGAACACTCAGTTAAGCTATATGCCTTAGCTTGACCCACCAGAACTATGATGTATAATAAATGTGCAATATTTAAGCCATTGAGTTTGTAGTAATTTTCTGTACAGCAACAGGAAACCAACACACCCAGCTACTCTGAGGTCTCTGTGCTGGAGAGATCACATGGAAAAGCCACATAGCAATAGACAATCCAAGAAACCCCATCTGTTCTAGTCTCCAGATGTTTGAGTCTTCTAGCATCAACCACCAGACTTATAAATAACCCTTTAGAAAGTATTTCAGCTCCCAAATTTCCAGCCCCCTCAAATGGTACTGAGTAGAGCAGAGACAATCTATCCCCCACCAAACCTCGTTGAAATTGTAGATTCAGCAGCAAAATTGAAGTTGTTGTTTGAAGCCACTAAATAGTGGAATAATTTGTTATAACAGCCATAGTAACTGAAGCAGGTATAGGTAATTTCCCAGATCTGCTTCCTCTTACCCTGACCTGTCTTTTCTGGTGTATTTCTTTGGCATTGTCATGACTGAACTTTTGATCGTGACTTCCAGCCTCTTGGCATTAATAATTCATCAGATTTTGCTTAGTTACCAGTTCGGCAGGCTCTCCTGTGTGCCCCACCCCTTGTACGTTTTTCCCAACTTGATCTAACGGAACCATTCCTGGAGCCATTCCAGGTAAGGTTTAGACATCACACAACACTCAGCTTTACCCCTTTTCTATATCAGTCATAAAGTGTTCATATAGTTCCAAACCCATTAATATTAACCTATCAGTCCGTAAGCCTTCCAGGTCAGTGCCTCTGCAATGTTGGATCTAACTCACGATATAAATGCTCCGTCTGCTGAATGAATGAATGTTATTTTGCCACATGAATATTAAAGATTTATATAATAAAACCTTTGCCCTTACAGAATTTACAGTCCTGTACAAAAATATATGGCCCAAATTACAAATGCAATGAAAGAGAAAAGAATAGCATTGGCTTAGAAGGCTTCATAAAATAAGATAAACATGAACTCGACATTAAGGAGTGATTTGTTGGATTTGGGTGTGAGAAGAAGAAATGGAAAGGCATTTCTAACTGGAAGAACAGTGTGACAAAATTATTTGAGGATGCAGAAAGAGAGAAGATTGGGATTTTAGGGACCTTAAAGAAATGCTCCTGGCAGAAGCGTTTTTGATTTCACAAATATTTGCTTATCTTCTTTGTTTCAATTGTATAATCTAAGGCTAACCCTTAATCTAGTGATTTAAGGGAGTTAGATCCCACATGGTTGACTGTGGTTCAAATCCTGGCCCCAGGAGCTTAAAAAACATGCTGGGTGACTGTGTGTGTGCCCAAATCCTGACAGCATGGAGAAACGGAGGAGAACGGACTGTGTCATAATCGCAACCCAATGGGGGGCAGTGTTCTCTCTGTCTCTGACAATTACAAAAATTGCCTTCTGGCAAAAAAATACAGTTCTATAATCTAGATATGTTTCACAGTGAGAATATAGATTTTTCATCAGTCAAAACTGTGAATTATTATGTGGGTTATTTATTAATCCATGTTGTTTAATGCCATACATTTATTCCATGTCTATCCATTCTGGTGAAATTCCCATGAAATTCCAATTCATCACTAGGGAGATTCACCTGATGCACGACGAAGTAAGATCTATAAATGGTAAAATCAGGACACTTAAGCATCGAGCAGACTTGTGAATGAAGTTGATATGATAAACAAAGGCTGCTCACACCTCCTGAGGGGCAAGGTTCCTGTAATCCCGGGTATGGTGCTGCTCATCATCCTGACCTCAGTGGAGCCGGCAGAGGTATAGTGAAAATGGCAAGTGTGTGCAGTAACTTGGAAAATCTGATTTGCATGGTTGTTATGGCAACAAGCACTATGCAACTTCTGTCAGAGATTTACTATGACATAAAAAGGGAAACGAGTTTATCATCACGGAATCTAGATATGTTTAGCCCAGTGACAGAGCAACTCCTAACACAGGAAGAATGGTACCTCGCGGGCCTCCTTGTATGGGGGTGGGAAATCGCTACTCTTACGGAAAACCTAGGAACTGAGGAGAAGGAATTTGGTCAGATTATGCATGAGACAGGGAGACATGTACTTTTTTTTTTTAAGGTTTTGCCATAGTGCGTTTATGCTCCCCTGAGAGAGACAGTGAGAGGGAAAGCAAGAAATCACCCCCCCCCCCCAGGAGGGATGGCCACACTGCAGTCCCTTCTCTTCCATTCTCCTTCTGGGATTTTGGATACACACTCATCCGGCATGATTTTCAAGCCACCATGTATGGGCCTCAAACTGCGGTGGGCCATGTGGGAGTCCAGCACTTTAACTACTGCACCACCTGCTGGCTCTGACACGTACTTCTACCAGGTTGGCATCCTCATTAGTCAGGGGGATCTGAGTCATGCTGCAGAAACCTTGGTGACCTGAAACTAAGAGAGTATTTATAGCTAGGCTGTCTACCTGCCACGGGTCATCCGAGGGCTTTGTTCTGCTTTATTCTCGTGTGAAGACACAGGCCGAGGAAAGCATCATTGCTGAGGTAGAAGACAGGAAGCACGGTGGGGGCACTGGCTTTTAGAGTGGTGTCCATCACTTCTAGTGACAGCGCATTGGCCAAAGCAAGACACACGGTCACACCAGAGTCAAGAAATGCCACTTCTCCCATGGGGCTAGAAGCAGAATGTGCAGAACTGGGGGGAGAGCACTAGCTACCCCAGTACACTCCAGCAGGCCTTGTCATTCTCGGCACTGCTGGCACTCAGGCTCGGTATTTCTTTGCACGTGTGTGTGCATGCCCAAAATCCCAGGAGTAGAATGAAGAAGAGATTGCAGCATGGTCACCCCCTCTTGGGGGATGATTTCTCACTTTCCTTCTCTCTGTCTCTGTCTCTCTCTGGTGAGTGCAAGAGCCCTATTAAAAAAAAGAATAGAGAGATAGTACAATATTTACTTAGAATGGTGACTGGCATATGATAAAATATATAAAAATATACTTCAGAGACTGAATGGTGATGCAGTAGTAACATAGAAATCTGCACGGAGACCTACATGGGGAGGACCTGGGTTTCTATCTGGAGACCTCTCTGAGAATGCCAGGCATGCATCCCTGGGATCTGGCGCTAGCTGAAGCCAGGGGTGGATCACAGCATCAAGATCTTGAAGAAAGAAAGAAACTTTTTTCCAAAAAAGGAAAGAAAAAATATATATGATTTATGTATATATAAATATATAGGTTTAAATTTTTAGGTTTGTTTCTGTTTTATGTCACATTGAATATGCTATTTAAATGAGTGAATCATCAGTATTTTATATCAATTGTACACAATAAGTCTTGGTACCATATGGGTTACTTGGGCCAAGAACAACCCAGTTCAATTCCATTGGGTTAAAAACGAAAAGGAGGGACCAGCAGATGGCGTAACGGTTGTATCACTGGACTCCTACATTGTCGACTGCAGTTCAAGTCTCAGACCCGGTGACTTAAAACTCACTCCAGGCGCATGTACGTGTGTGGCCAAGATCCTGAGAGGAGAATAGAGGAGAAAGGATTGAGGCATGACTATCCCCCCCCCGGGGTGATTTCTCACTTTCTGTCTCTCTGTCTCTCTGGTGAGCACATACACCTTATAGCAAAACTCTCTCTTAAAAAAATAAAAGAATAAATAAAAAGGAATCAGGGTGACTCATGAGGGTGACTCAAGAGACTTATATTTAATATTCTTTGCTTCTGCCCTTTTCATTTGGTGTTTGTGAAAAAAATATTTTTAGTGAGCAAGAACTGAAAGTTTATTCTTTTTCGTTTGAATGGTTGGTCAGAACAGAGTGCTCATAAGGTTTAGACCAAAAGTGTTTGATCCTTATAAACCCCAAACCCAGAACAAGTTGCTGCCCCAGAATTGTCAGTATGGCCATCAGGGGGAGGAGGGGAAGGCTCAGGGACCCCAGGCAGTCAGGCCGAGTGTCTCACTTAGGTTGCTATAATGCAATTCAGCAAACTTGTAATACGGGTTTATTCTTTTGGGTGGCTCTGGTTAGTGACAAGCACAGGGTTGACCTATAGTAGCTGCTTATTAAAGGTGAAATTAAAGGCATAGTAATTTGAAATCAGCCAGCTTTAAGGGGAAGGAGGAAGAAAGAAACTGGTTTTCTTTTTTCTTTTTCTTTTTTTTTTTGGAGAGGTTTTCGCTATAGGGCACATGCGCTTGCCAGACAGAGAGAGACAGAGAGACAGAAAGTGAGAAATCACCCCCCAGGGGGGTGGCCATGCCGCAATCCCTTCTCCTCCGTTCTCCTCTCGGGATCTTGGGCACACATGCACACGCGCCCGGCATGAGTTTTAAGCCACCGGGTCTGGGACTCGAACCTGACTCGAACTAGCAACATAGCCATTACGCTAACTGCTGGTCCCAGAAACTGGTTTTCCATCCAGCCTAAGGAAAGGATAGGGAACACATGCATCTACTTTCACTGCCTCTCAAAACTTTACTCAAATGACAGTGAAGGTTTAGTTTGTTTGTTTGTTTTAAGACATAGATCCGCAAGAATGAAGAGCATGGGCATGGAGAGGAGACTACAACAAAAATTTGGAAGCTGGAGAAATGCCTGGTAAAAGGCTTAACTGAGCCCAGAAAGTTGGTGCTGGAGAAAACAGAGATCGAACCTGATTCATAGCATAGAATCCATGGCCTGAAGGAAGTCAAACTAGAAATACCAGGTACCTTTGACATAGAGATGAAAAGAAGTTGCTGAAGAAAGTTTGTCTGGAAATATGTTTAAAAAGGAGTCAGAGTCCACAATCCCTTCACTTTGACTGAAAGAAGACTCAGGGTTTTTATGTGAAGATAGTTTCTGTATTGAGGACATGAATATTGAACCGAAAAAGATGGGGAGTTGAGGATTAAGTAAATGCATATTGTTTTCTGCACCCTCCTGCCCTCTTTCTCTTCTGGGAAACTGAAAGAATTTGCTGTAAAGACTCTCAACAGATAAAGAGGACACCTAAAAATACAGATGGTATCAGCTTTCCCCACTAAATAGTCCAGCCAGATCATGCTGCAGTGAGGTTAATGGCTGACAAATCCCAGGCACATGCTCAGAGCTTTCTAAGAACACTTCGTTCCCCAGTTCTTACATATAAATCGACAATTAAGAATTACCAGTTGCTAAGGAAAGCCTCACAAACGACAGAGACCCAAACAAGTACACACTAAAATGTAACTTGGAGGAAATAGAGACAGTGCAGAAAAAGAAAACTTTAACAGACATATACTGATATTCTTAGGAAAAAATAAGATAGTACCACCATCAAACAAGAACAGGGAGTATTAAAAGAGAACATTTGGAGAACAAAAATAACTGTTAGAAATTAAAAGTATGGGGACCAGCAGTTAGCGTGATGGCTATGTCGCTGGACTCCCACGTAGTCGACCGCGGTTCGCGTCCCGGACCAGTGGCTTAAACTCACGCCGAGCGCGTGTGCGTGCGTGACCAAGATCCCGAGAGGAGAATGGAGGAGAAGGGATTGCGGCTTGGTCATACCCCCTGGGGGGTGATTTCTCGCTTTCTCTCTGTCTCTCTCTGTCTGTCTGGCGTGCGCACGCACCCTATAGCAAAAACCTCTCAAAAAAAAAAAATCATCTTGCATTTTATCTATTAAAAGAAGAGGGATTTTTAAAAAGGCAAAATGTTAAGGTCCGACAGCTGGGTTAAGGGTACGCATATGTTTAATGATCAATTCTCTAATGTTTTCCAAATGCTTACCATATTTCAAAATAGGGGAAAAGAACATAGGTGTTTTTTTGGTGACACTCTTCAGAAAACACGAAGATTACGTACATACGTTTGGTTTTGTAAGTGCTCCATCACCAGAGAAAACCTAATGGAACTCTCTTTCTTCTGCGTCTCTCAGCCCTCCTGCATTCATTTCAGCCTGACTGCCTAGACATGAAAATGCAGCTAGGATGGCTCTTAAGGAAGCCTTCAACAGGGATGCCAGTGGCTGGATGGGTCGCTGGGAAGCAGCTCGGAGTGCTAGCTCTCCTGAGGCAGCCAGCGAGTACCACGTTCTCAGCATTACCTTAGATCACAGGGCAGTGGGACTGCTTCCTCAAGGGTGAGAAACCCCCCTGTCGTTACTGCTGCTCCTTTTACTTTCTAATCACAGGGGTCCTTGGGGAATCATTTAGTGGGCCCCAAGGACCCCATGGAGTTCTTTAAACCTCCTAATTCTCAAAGTGCAAGGGGTTAGGGTTCTGTAGGAACGCGTCTCATCCCCACAGCCTATGGCACGAACGCACCTGGTACTTCCCTTCACGTCCCAGGGAGCATCAGCAATCCTGGTGCAGTCAGGCCAGTTCAGGTCACAGCTACTCTGGGCACAGTACCAGTGGGTTTAAGAAACACCGGAGTCATTCACGCCTTCCACCTGCCTGCTGGAAAAGCAGTCTCCACCTGCCACAGCCCAGACCTCCTCTTTTCTATTAGTTGGTTTGTTTTCAGGTTTTTGCCATAGGGCGCATGCACTTGCCTGGGAGAGACAGAGAGAGGGAAAATGAGACATCACCCCCTGCCCAGTGTGGGGTGGAGGGGAGATGACTATGCCGCAATCCCCTCTTCTCCATTCTTCTCTTGAGATTTTGGGCATGTGCACACATGCGCCCGGCACGCTGTTCAAACTGCCAAGTTCAAGACTCAAACTGCAGTTGATCATGTGAGAGTCCAGCACCTTAACCACCATGCCAGTTGCTGGCCCCTCAAACTTCTTCTTTAAGAATGATCTTTAAGACGTTATCAAAACAAACTTAGAAGTTATGGGGGTACCTGGCCACCTTAGCCTGCTGCTGAAATGGTTGTCTTTTCCACTGCCTCTCTTGAGCTCCGAATCACTGACACATGGTTCCCAGCACAGCTGCACTGGTCCACTTGAGATGCTGCGCTATTATCCACCTAACGCAGATGAGGGAGGTCTGGAGCAAAGGCCCCGGAGATGCTCGCCACGCCCCTCGCAGGCCCTGGCTCTGTTGCAGACTGCCGCGCCTTCTTGGACTTAACCACGCTCTCCCATTTCTTGCAGGGCGTTTGTTTTCTCAGGTTCTGCAAGCCTCGCCCCCAACATGCCAGAGCTGTCCTCTTCAAAGCCCCAGAGCCCTGAAGAAACAGGATTTTGTGAACTCATTTTTAAGATACTCTATCTTGCCCTCAGCCTCCTGCAGGATAAATTCCATCTTGGAATATTTCCTGCCCCTTCCTGTGACTGCTTCCAGCTTCTCAGCTACCCCATAGGCTAACTGTTAGTGCTTAGCTTCTGATTTTGATCCTGCCGACCATAACTCTTTTCCCCCTTTCCTTCTCCCGTAGCCTTGTGCAGAATACACAGCCCTTTCTTCCTCTGTCCCTCCATCTGTCTCCCTGTCCTGTCTCCCTTCCTCCCATCACACCCAGCATGATTTTCCTCTCTCCTTCTTCCCCTTTTCTTTCCTTCTAGAAATACAGTCTTCGACTCTATGCCAGGTGTGTATTTCTAGCCAGTAACTCTAATTCATTGGCCAGTGTGGTTAGCAAAACACTGGGGCTTCCGTAGCCCTCATGAGGTCACTGGGGCAAAGACTCCTGATGGCAGAGGAGATGTGCCCTCCCTTCTCTTGGCCGTCACAGTCTCATCACCCATCCAATTACCTACTGCCAAGGTGTTCGACTGAAAGTTCAACCTTTCTTTTTTTCTTTTTTTTGAAACTCAATTGATTTTCTTGGCATGAACTATGGATTTCTATACCATTTATTTATTTATTGATTGATTGATTGATTGATTGGCACAGGGTGCATGCACTCACCAGAGAGAGACAGTGAGAGGGAAAATGAGAAATCAATGCCCCAGGAGGATGACGATGCCTCAATCCCTTCTCTATTTTCCTTCTGGGATTTGGGCATGCACACATACCCAGCATGATTTTCAAGCTGCCAGGTCCAAGACTCAGACTGCAGTTGGCCATGTGGGAGTCTAGCGCCATAACTACCATGCCACCTCCTGGCTTCAAGAATTCTATACATTTTGATGTAAGTAAGTGGCGTGGTACAGAAGTTAGAGGAGAGAAAGGAGTACAGTTTATACTGTTTAGGACATATTTGTCAACAGGCAACAGAAAGCATTGTACTTACTGTGACTTAACCAACAAAGGCACCCTGTCATCTCAGCTGGGAAGGGGCGAACCCAGACTGGAGCTGGACTAGCAGCTCAGGGGTGGCACCAGGAGCTGGGCTCTTTCTACTGGGCTGTTGGAAAAGTCATGCTGCATTTTTCATTCAGAAACATAGAGGGACCAGCAGATAATGGTTACGTCACTGAACTCCCATGAAGTCGCCCATGATTTGAGTACTGGACCCAGTCACTTGGAACTCACCCCAGGAATGTGTGTGTGCATGCCCTGAGTCCTGAGAGGAGAATGGAGGAGAAGGGATTGAGGTGTGGCCATCCTCCCGGGGGGTGATTTCTCACTTTCTGTCTCTCTCTCTCTGTCTCACCAGCGAGCACATGACCTATAGCAAAAATTCTCTTTAAAAAAAAAAAAATAGAAAAAGTGCGTCATGACTTTTCTGACAACCCAATACATTTTCTTCTCGGCCACCTTTCATGTGTTGTTTTTTTATTTTTGTGCTTGAAGCGTCATGATTACAGAACAGCTACTACAACTTCAGATACTCAACAGAATTCCAAGACAGAAAGCAGTGGGGAAGGAGCAAGCGCTAAGAGTCAAAGAAGTTTCCTTCACCTGTTTCTCTTCTTTCATCTCTAATAGAAATATGCTTGTAAAAGTTCCTCTCACACTTTTCCTTATAACTCACTGGTCAGAACTAGGTCACGTAGGACCAGTAGATGGCATAATGGTTAAGTCACTGGACTCCCACATAGTCGACGGCTGTTTGAGTCCCAGGCCTGGCTGCTTAAAAGTCACGCCAAGCAGGTGTGTGTGGACGCCCAAAAATCCCGAGAGGAGAATGGAGGAGAAGGGATTGTGGAGTGGCCATCCCTTTGGGGGATGATTTCTCACTTTCTGTCTCCCTGACTCTCTGGTAAGCGCATGTGCCCTATAGCAAAAAATCTCTCTCTAGGAAAAAAAAGACTGGGTCACATGACTACCTCTAGTTGCAAGGGAGACTAGATAGGTAAAACTCTTTTTTTTGGCTTTTTTTACAGGAAGTCATTTAAGGAAGAAAAATGTTAGAATAGCTGTGTGTTGCCAAACTGACCATGTGCGTCATAACTCTTTATACTCAAAAAGCTCTTTTATAAAAAATTTATTTATTTATTTTTGTTATTATTTTAATTTGACCAGAGAGTACAGAGAGAGAGAGAGGGAGGGAAAGTGAAAAAGTAAGTCGCCATGTTTAGGACTTGAGCTGTGATTAGCCATGTGGGTGTCCAGTGCCTTAAACACTCCACCACCTGCTGGCCCCTAAAAAACTCTTAAATAACAAACATTCTTAATTTTACTTCTCCTCAGAATCTTCAAGCGAGAAATACGGAGTTGCCCAGGTCCTCTCATGCTCCACCTCAGTGTCAGAGCCCAGAGCTGCCTGGACGGGGGTGCTTGGCTTTGCTCTGTGCGCACATCAAGGCTGTGCACATGCTCGGAGACTCCAGGAGAGTGGAATGGGCTCAATGATCTCCTGGGCTTGGACTCTTCTTTATCAGGCAGAACCCCACCCGGTTGGCAGGAATCTGTGATAAGGACACTGCCGGTGTGCTGGGAGCTGGCCATTCCAGAAACCTAGATGGAGTCTGTCTCCATTCCAGGCAGAAGTGGTTTCGAGGGTTCTCATAATACATGCGGTCAGTTCTGTATGAGATACTAGGGCCAGGGCAGATTTATCAGGGAAGAGAGATCACATTTACTGTGACCATTTCGGCCCATAGCAAGGGTTCCAGGAAGCTTTTGGATGGCTGGCCCCGAGGCAAAGGCAAGTCTTGAAAACAGCCCAGCAGACTTTGAAAAGGAGGGAGGGGAAGAGCAGAAGCCTTGAGGCATGATAGGTGTTATCAGGACCGAGCAAAGATTATCCTGTGGTCGAGCAGGACTGTGGCCTGAGTCAGTCCTCAGACCTTTCAGGTTTCAGGTGTACAGGGTAAAGAACAATAATACAAATATTTTTGTGACTTATGTCTACAGAGTGGTGACTCACTGTGGTAGGGTGTCTTTTGGTTATTTTTTCTGTAGGAGTAGAAGATCCGTGTGGGCTGTTCACACTCTCCCCCCCCCGTCCCCCTCCTATAGGACAGAATGTTCTTTGAGAGGATGGAACAGGGCTGGGGGCTAAGACCATGTTTTTTGCACAGAGCAGAAGAATGACCTACTTGCCTTGTCACCTTCTTAGACCCCTGCATCCCTCAGCCAGGGCAAACAGAGCTTGAGGTTCCTGAGCCGAAAGTGCGTGTCCTGCTCTCCCAGCCTCTGCCCCTTCCCCTTCTCCAGAAGTCCTTCTCTGATCAGCTTTCAAGCCCTGCTGCCTTTACTCATGCCTTTCCCAGCATTGAACGAGCTGTTTTGGCTCCTCTTGGTAAAACCAACTCGTTTTTCAAGGCCTCTTACAACTGTCACCACCTACTTGAAGTCTGCTGGGCCCTCATCCAGTAGAGTAAGTCGCTTTTTGCTCTGTGTGCCATGGAATCTCGTAGGCATGACTTGGTGCAATGAACTTCAGGACTTAGCAGAGCTTGTATAATTGGGAACGTATAGTATGTGTCTCTCAGCTTGACACCATGAACTTTCGAGGTCAGAGACTGAATCTCGGTTATGGCTGATACAATGCTTGCCTTGGAGGAGGGACCCACTAGAGATTTGGTGGATGAAAAATGATATGTTTTCATGCTAGAAAAATTACCCCATTCTGAAGCTTGATTTCATTATGATTTAATTGCAAATTTAAAAAGATTGAAATAGGAGTGTCCTTGTATAAATTATCACCTTATGGTGAAATAATATTTTTTAAGAATTATTTTATTTAACTTTATTTATTTATTTACTTATTTCAATTTGACTAGAGATGGACAGAGAGAAAGAGAGAGAGAGGGAAAGTGAGGAAGTAAGCTGCCAGGTTCGAGACTCAAACCAAAGTCGGCCAGGTGGCAATCCAGCGCCCTTAACCTCCACGCCACCTGCCAGTCCCTGAAACAATAATTTCAAAAAAGAAAAACAGTGTTAGCAGACTCATACTATGAACTGCAAAAGATACTACAAAGCCATGTTAAATAAGTCTTAATTAAGACTGTGCAGTGTTTACATCAAGATGGTCGAATAGGGCTGGCCTTCAGCCTGGTGGTAAAGGGCGGTGGATTCCACGCGCTCAACCATAATGCAAATCCTGGCCCTGGTGGCTTGAAAAACATGTCAGGTGCAAGTGTTTGCCTGAGATACCAACAGCATGGAGAAATGGAGGGCTATGGTGAGAACATGCCCTGTAGGGGGGTGCTTTCTTCCTCTCTATCTCTCTTTGGCAAGCTCATGTGCTCTTTGGCACTTAAAAAAAAAAAGAGAAGATAGACAATCAATGGGATAAAATAGGATCTAGAAATAAAGCCTTACAATTGTGGTATTTATGGTCAACTGATTTTTAACAAAGGTGCTAAAACATTTCCAATGAGATTTGACACTGGACAATTGTATACCCATTTGCAAAAGAAAAAAAAAAGGTGAATTTGATCTCTTACCTTCACCATGCACAAAGGATCATAATTCAAATATAAAAACTAAAAGTATAAAACTTCCAGAAGAAAACCTTTGTAACCACTAGCTGGGTAAAGAGTTCTTAAATACAGAACTAAAACATGAGCCATAAAACAAACCAAAAAAAATAAATTGAGAGCTATTAAATTAAAGATAAATTTTGTACTTCCAAAGACAGCATGAAGCAAATCCAAAGTAGATCACAGAAAAAATGGGAGAAAATATTTACAAATTATGTATCTGTCACAGGACTTATATCTAAAACGTACTCTTCCAATAAATAAGAAGACAAAAAAAATCTAATTTACAAATGGGCAGAAAGCCAGCTGAGGTCCTGCATGTGGCAAATGCCGCTACTCAAGAGGCTGAGGCCACACGGGAGGCCCATGTTCTCTTCCCAGCCCCCCTTAAAACTGGCATGGTGGTATGTACCTATGGTCCCAGCTACTCACAAGGTATGTCTGAGGCAGGAGGATAGCAACATGGAGAGACTGAAGACATCAGAATGGTTAGTCAGCACATAAATGATGCTCTATGTACGGCCAGCCCCGAAAGTCTAGTGACTAAGGGAACCAGATCCCACATGGCCAACAGTGGTGTGAACACAACTTGACAGACAAACCAGTGCACGTGTGTGCATGCCCCAAATCCAACAGGATGGAGAAACGGAAGAGAAGGGCTTGTAGCATGACGTGTGAGCAACAGATTTCTTTCCATTTTGGGCTCCTTTTGCTTCTTTCTTTTTCCCCTTGATTCCCTCCCTCTCACTCGAACAGATGAATGGATTGAAAAAGTGTGGACCACTGTGCTTTCTTATCAGCCCTGAATGAGACTCTACCCTTGACATGGGATTGACAATGGGGAGGAAGTAGAAATGCTAAAGTCATCTTACCTCTTTATTATACCATTTGATTTGCTAGGAGGACTGAAATACCTGAGGAGGGTTTCTACAGAGGTGGACAGTCTAAAACACCGTGTGCGTGTGCGTGTGTGTGTGTGTGTGTGTGTGTGTACGCTATAGTTTCCATAATTCTAAAACTGGTTCTCTCTCTGATATAGCATGCTGCTTCTCAAGTAGTTACTCAGAATGGGAATGGCATACCTGGAGCTAGAAGACCATCTTAGTGATTAATATCTGAAGATTCATGTCTGAGGAGGACACTATAACAATTAAAGTGAGAAAACCAACCCTGGTCATAGACAGAATAACTGGTGGAATAATATTAAGCCTTTATCCAAAATCATTTCCTAGACTCATTGCCTTAGTCAGCTCGGGCTGCTGTGACAGAATTCCATGAACCGGGTGGCTTAAATAACGAATACTTATTTACCACAGCTCTGTAGCCTGGCACCACGGTTGGATTCATGGAGAGGCATCTCTTCCTGGTTCACGGAGGGTTGCCTTCTCAGTGTATCACACGATAGAGTGCAGAGAGGGGAAGCAAGCTCTCCGTGTACCTTCCTGTGAGGGCATTACTTCCATCACGAAGGCTCCACCCTTATGACCTCATCACCTCCCAAAGGTCCCGTGTTCAGATACTACCGCACTGTGATTAAAGTAACAACGTACGAATGGGGGTTGGGGGGGGGGGAAGCATTCAGGCCATAATACACACCCTCATGAGATTCCAGTACAAGTATAAGAGGCCATTATGAAAGCTTCTACAGAGAAAAAGCGAATTATTTATAAAAATCAGATTGGATCATTTTATTTTTATCCACTGCATTGGATAGGAAATATCAATGGAGTAAAGCGTTCAAAGTCTGAAACCTAGAGATTAGAGTTACGTGCTCAGCCAAGCTATCAATCAGATATGAGATTTTAAGAAATGATATTTTCGGATACTCACAACCAAGAAAGTTGATTTGACACGTATCCCTCAGGGGAAAAATTTTAAGAATAATAAAAGAGAATCGATTTTATGTTAATGCTTAAAATACCATGCTGCTAGGCTGGTGTGGCTAAGGGAGCTAGATTCCACATGGGCCAACCACACAGTTTGAATCCCAGCTCTGCTAGCTTGAAAAACATGCTTGGCAAGGGCACGTGGGTGCCCCAAATCCTGACAGGGTGAAGAAATGGAGAAGGGATTGTGATGTGACCATCCCTAGGGGATGCTTTTTCCTTTTCCCTTTCTCTTTGTCTATTTCTCTGTCTCTCTATCTCTCTTTCTCTCTCTCTCTGGGGAGCACATGCACCTTCTGGCAAATTAAAAAGAAAAAAACTATATTTCCAGTGGTACAGGTTTAGGGACATAAAATTACTGTTCCTTCTCTATAAATGGAATCTTACTACTTTTTAAAAATAGTAAATAATATATGTTGATTTTATTATTATTTATATTTACATGATTTTAATATTATAAATGCTACCTATTGGCTCTTGATTTTCACATTGACCTACAGACACATCACGGGCTATTTAGCTTTACTGAAAAGGGAGAGTAATACTCCAAATCACTGTATCAGAAAAATAATGGTAGAGACAGCAGAAGTTGGGAATGCGAGGGAGAGATTAGGTGTAGTGCTGGGATCTTACAGAATAGGGGAAAAATACTGTTTACAATGGGAAGGTCAAGAAATAGAAATTTAATTTTATCAATTCAAAATTGTGAGGGCTCAAATATACAAACAGACATGGCATAGAAAAATTGAAAAAAATACATCATGTCTTTTCCAACGACCCAGTAGCTAAAACTATAAATATTTGGGCGGCATCCTGCCCAGAAAACCAACTCCTGTTCTACTGTAACTGACCCAGAAGCCAGCCAGTGTAAGTTGGACTTGCAGGAAGCCAGACTGCTATCTCCATTGCAATGATACCTCTAGTGCGATCGAGGAAACCAAACAATACCCTCTGGAACAGCCAGTTGCATAGTGGTGAAGGCAGTTAGAACCCACATGGCTGACTGCATGGTTCGAATCCCAGACCCGGTAGCTTGGAAAACATGCCAGACACATGGGCATACCTGCTCTAGATCCCCAAAAGAGTAAGAAACAGAGGAGAAGCGATTGCAGCATGACCATCCCAAAGTGGGGGGAGTGCTTTCTCACTTTCTCTCTCCTTTTCCATTGCGCATATGTCCCCACAAGCAAATTTTAAAAGAAAAAGGTTAAAAAAAAAAAAAAAAACCTTCTGTAACAATCAGCCCTAAATGGCCAGAAGTTGATTAATAACCAACAGCTTCCCTAACTTTAGACCAACCAAAGGAAGCCAAATATGCATCCTCTGACCAGGGCCCCCCTTCAGCTAGCCCACCTATGGCTTCTCCACGCTGAAAAGCTCCGATCAGACCATAGCCAAAGCCTTCCTTTTTTCCCACTTCCTTTTTTTCCACTCAAGCTTTCCCACCCCTCTGCTTGTCTTTGAGTTTCTGCCAAAACACCAGTGACAGTGGGTGGCTGACTTCTTGCTGTAGCAAGCTCAGAATAAATAGCCTTTGCTTTTCTCATTTGGTTGGTCTTTATTTATTTCCACAGTTGACTCATAGAAGGACCAAAAGATAAAAATATAATAAACCAAATTTAATGAAGGAAGACAAGGAGAGAAGATGAACCAAAGTCCTCATTTTCATGGTAAAAAGTCAACAGATGCTATCTAAAGAGAAATCAAGGAATAGAATAATATATCATATTATTTAGAGCTACATGGGTACTTCCTTATGATTTGCAAAGAGAAAATGGTCAAAAATAACTCCCCTGAAGAATGATGCTGAGACAGAGAAAGCAAGCAGTATATTTTGTTTCCATTCAAGAGCCTTCTACAATGTTTGAACGTTTGTTTTCATTAACTCATTAACTATAATTAAACACACTTTTGGGCCGACATATGGTAGGGTGATTAAGGTGCTAAATTCCCACATGGCTGACCATAGTTTGAGTCCTGGACTCGGTAGCTTGGGAATCAGGCTGGGTACATGTGCATGCATGCCTGAAATCCTGAGAGGAGAATGGAGGAGAAATTGGAGCATGGCCATCACCCCTAGAGGGTAATTTCTCTCACTTTCCCTCTCTCTGTCTCTCCAGCAAGCACACATGCCCTATGGGAAGAAAAAAAGAAAAAAAAATACATTTCTGGATAATTGCCTTTTATTCCTCTTGATATGAATTCTGTGGGTGCAGGGACCTGCATATGGCATAATGTTTATGTCGCTGAACTCCCACGCAGTCAACTGTGGTTCGAGTCCCGGACCAAGTGGCTTAAAACTCATGCCGGACATGTGTGCATGCATGTCCAAGATCCCAAGAGGAGAATGGAGGAGAAGGGATTGCAGCATGGCTATCCCCCCAGGGGGTGATTTCCTACATTCTATCTCTCTGGCAAGTGCATGCACCCTGTAGCAAAAACCTCTCTAAAAACCAAGAATTCTGTGGATGCACCTAGGAAGGCACAGTCCTTGGTACCGACTGTAGGGCAGAGACTCGGGTGATGGGGGAGCCATGGACAGCCCAGGTGCTGAGGAGAGTCTGGAGAGACATGCGTGGTGTTGGTGATGACAGCAGATGCATGGTCACAGTCACCACAGCCATGATGGTGGCCCTCAGGAGGGATACCAAGCACCTCCACCCATCTGTAGTCCACCCCTTTCATGGGAACAGGTAATCCAGTAATAGTCCAACAGTGCTGGAGAAAGAGGGGTGTGTCTACAGGGAGAAGATTTCAAAAGCAGGATTCAATACCAAGTGACAGAGCTGAAATTACCAAAACTCTCAAATAAGTGTTTTCTAAGGAAAACGTTAATTCCCTTTTACTTAAGATCTAAAATAAAACTGTTCTGCTTCATATTTTTTTTAAAGATGGTGATTCTTTAACTGTCTTTGATTATTCTCCCTGTATATCATTTGTGGGGGTGGGAGAGGATGATGAATCCCTGTCGGAAATGTTCCTGGCCGCTCTGAGTGGATAATTGAGTTGGTGCTGATAGCTGGCTGAGGCGGTGATGGGTACAAAAGGCTGCGGATTCATTTAACAAGTACTGCTTGCTCTGGTCCATTAGCACTAAAGAAAGGACCGAGTGTGGGGACATTGTTATCTTTAAATATCCACTCAGTGGCTGCCTGCCACAGGCCCTGGGGTGGTGCTGAAAATGTGATGTAAACATTTTAACCGAAGGTAGTCCCCTGCCATTCCAGCGGAGCACGTTGCCTGCATACTTCCAAACTAAGTTTTTATTTTTGGCGATGAGTGTAGAGCTGTCAAGGACCAACCACTCTGAGCTCTACGATTGTGTTCTTTCTTGTTTGTTCACTTATTTCTTCCATGAGGGAGAGGAAGAGACAGAGAGAGAGACAGGTACCCCCAACAGGGTTTTCATGCCACAACCCATGCTCAATCTCAGCCAGTCCAAGGCATGGGCACACTCAGTGAGGTCCCAGGATGTGAACTCAGGACCTTCCCTATGTGAGTCCAGAGAGACAGGAAGAGAGAAAGTGAAAAATCATGTCTGGGAGAATGGCCATGTCATGATCCTTTCTTCTCTATTCTCCTCTTAGAATCTGGGGCTCACATGCATACGCTCCTGGAGTGATTTTTAAGCCACTGGGTCCAGGACTTGAACTGTGAAGCTGGCCATTGGGACCCAGTGCCTTAACCTCCACACCACCTGCTGGCCACATATATGATTCTTAAACTGAGATTGGTTCAGCCATTCATTCATCCTCATGCCACCGCCCATCACAATGCACCAACGCCCTTTCAATAAATTCTCAGGACCAGCAGTTAGCGTAATGGCTATGTCGCTGGACTCCCACGTAGTCAACCGCAGTTCGCGTCCCAGACCCGGTGGATTAAACTCATGCCGGGCGCGTGTGCGTGCGTGCCCAAGATCCTGGGAGGAGAATGGAGGAGAAGGGATTGTGGCGTGGCCATCCCCCCTGGGGGGTGATTTCCTGCTTTCTGTCTCTCTGTCTCTCTCTGTCTGTCTGGCAAGCACACGCGCCCTATAGCAAAAACCTCTCCAAAAAAGAAAAAAAAATTCTCTGCCTTCCATAATTACCACAGCTTCGCTGAGGCCTTGGGTCCCAGTCTCCACCTGAGTGTCCCTGGCGTTTGGCAGGCTTTCCTAAGACTTGGCCTCTTGGCTCTGGGGGCATCTGCTATGGCTATTCTCATCTCTTACCAAGAAGGCAGTTGTGAAGTGCATGGGGGAGAGAGCTAGAAGCGGTGTCCAGAGACTTCCTTGGGGTTTAGTTGCCAACTCATTGGTTCTTCAGTAAGTCAGAGCCCTTTGCCTTCTGCTAAAATTCAGCCAGGACTTCCTATTCTTTCTCCACTCCCCTGCCCATAAGAGGCTTTCCCAGGGCACTTTATAGATTACTGATATATTGAGATATCACAGGAGGGTAGACTCCCAGAGTGGGAAACAATTAGACTATGCAAGTAAGAGTGAGGACTGAGCACATGGAAGCTTAGATTCTTGCCTGTGTGGTTTGATTTCAGGGATTCCATGGACATTTGTTGATGTTGCTTCCTCCCTTTGATTGTTATTTTTTTTTTTTTTTTTTCTTTCTGTATTGCAGTTTCCCACTATCTTTTCAATAACTGGAATCCTGCATATGATCAAAGGCAATGCAGAGCCTGGGTTTCTTTGAAAAGGCAAGGGAGAAAGTCACGTTTAGCAGGCCAAGCAGGATGGAGATGGCAATAGACTCTTGGAGGTTGTTAACCTTTAAGAGGGCAGTTCTATGGTATCTCTTCTTTTTATTACAAATAACTATGAACCACATACTCTGTTGCTCTGACTCAGGGAATTGCTGTCACAGTTTAAAAACTATACTCCACACCAGCAAAACAATGCCCTGCCCCTCACCTTTTGCCCAGCAGAACTCAGTCTTGAATCAAAGTCTCACATGAACGCATTTGATTGGCAGGACTTGTTCCTTCTGGAAACCCGGGCTTCCCTGTTGCTTTCTGCTCTCTGGCCTCTTCTGCACTGAAAGACAAGCCGGCTAGAGATCGCATGTGCCTTAAACAAGGCAGCCCAGAGTCTGTGCCATCTCCTCTCTGGACTTGAAAGTCACAGATAAAAGGCACTACCTGAGAGTGAGGAGCTTGCAGTCTAGCTCAGGTGGTCGCCCTATAAGCATGTACTGAATTTCCATGTCAGATGTGCCATCCAAGGCCAGATGGTCTGGGAGCGCACAGGGAATGACTGACTCACGGCCCTGGCAAGTTACAGGAGGCTCTACCAACAAGGCAGTGACGCCAGAGATCCGAGTCAGGAATAAGGGAACAGGAGGGAGTATCGTGAAGGGCCACAGTCATGCAGGGACATCAGCCACAAATGCTGGGGCATGAGAGGGAACTGGGATTGACCATGTGGGAGTCCAGTGCCTTAATCTCAGCAGGAGAAGGTCCAGGCTGAAGGGGCTGACCAAGCCCAGAGCTGGGGCTCAAGCACAGGAAGACCCCGTGACCAGCCCAAGCCCCTGTATCACTGACCTGCAGATCAAATGAGTGGAAGCTATGCAGTGATTAAGAGCTAAGGGCTGGAAAGCCAGATTATCTGGGTTCAAAGCCCAGCTCTGCCACTTACTGTTGGGGTTCAAGTTACTTAAATGCTCTTAATTTGCACATTTGGAAATTGTTGATCTTATGGTATCCAACTCATGAGGTAAAGGTGAGGATTAAAAGTGATGGTCATGTGACCTCGCCAAGGTAGCTTGTGCAAGATGCTCCCACTCAGCAGGCTGGAAGGCCTTGAGTTTGCTTTCTGGCCCACATTAAAAAAAAAAAGAAGAAGAAGAAGAAGGAGGAGGAGGAGGAGGAGGAAGCTAGGAGTGCTTGTATGTGCCTGTGCTCCCAGCTACTCAGGAGACTGAGGCAGGACTATCATTACACGGTGAGACTTTGTCTATAAAACACCACACGCACACACCCAGAAGCCCAGTACCTGGCACTGTATCCACTCCTGTTGGCTATAATATGGCCATTGTCAGGCTCAGCCTGCAAACCCATTGAGGATGAAGGTTCAGGAGGAATCCAAACAGAGGTGATGCCTGAGTCACCCCAATGGCAGATGTGGCCAGCAGTCTACTCATGGAGAACACGGCCACAAGACCCAAGGCCCAGTACCCCAGAGGAGGATATCTGGGGCTCCCGGGGTCAAAACTGTTCTATCCTCAGTTAAACAGATAAATTTGTTACTTCTGAGAGAGACGGCAATTGAACACAAATTCACAAAGAAATGCATGTACAAGATCATAGGATCGTTGACACTATACTCAGATGTTCAGGTATAATGGAAAGTCTTGGGGTCAACAGGTGGTGTGGTAGTTAAGGCACTGGACTCTCACATGGTTGACTCCAGTTTTGAGTCCTGGACCCTGTGGCTTGAAACACACTGGGTGCATGTACGTGTGTGCCCAAAATCCCAGGAGGAGGAGGGAAGAGAAGGTACTGCATGTGGCCAGCCCCCTTGGGGGGTGATTTCTCATTTTTCTTCTCACTGTCTGTCTCTCTTTCTCTCTGGCCAGCATATGCACCCTATTAAAACAAAACAAAACAAAACAAACAAAACACCTTAAAAAAATCTTAAAAAAAAAAAAAGTAAGGTCTTCCTCAAGACTGTTACTCTTTGGTAACAAAACAATGAATGAACCTTTCAGTCTAATCTATTGCATAGAAAAATAAGTCATGACTTTTCAGACCACCCAATATACCATGATCTTCCTGCCTCAGTCTCCCAAGTAGCTGGGACTCATACGTTGCAATAATTGTAACAATTCCTTTATGTAAAGTGCTGAGCATCTCATAAGTCTTCCTTTCCCTTCTCCCCTCCCCCACTCACGTCCCCTTGAGATTGCACTTCTGTGTTTGGGATTATATACCTTTGGCAGAGGAAGGTATATCTGTGTGGAATCTTCTGACCCTCCGGTCTCTGCAGTTCCTGTCCACCTGTTTGCTGCTGGCTTGGCTGGCCATGATGGCTCTGAACTGGCTGTCCTTTCTAAATTGGCTGCTTGATGCCTATGCTCCAGCCCAGCCTGGTTCCTGCCTTTACCTTCACCATGGGTTGGCTGAGTTTCTGGTACATTCTCTGTTCCGCCTTGGCTAGGGTTCATCTCACCGCTCGCCATTACAAGACTCATGT
This sequence comes from Tupaia tana, assembly GCA_026018925.1. Taxonomy (NCBI): domain Eukaryota; kingdom Metazoa; phylum Chordata; class Mammalia; order Scandentia; family Tupaiidae; genus Tupaia; species Tupaia tana. The sequence goes on from JAKSZU010000007.1 coordinate 20,309,972, forward strand.
CTGGCCCACTGACCCTTATCCCAGCCGTCTCTGAGCCCCGTCAAGCCTCAGACCCAGGTGGGAGCGTCTCGGTTCCGTGAGAGCAGCATGGCGCTCCACCCTCTCTCTGTCTGATCGGATTGGGATGCTGAGTTCCCTTTGATAGAGCTACCCCCGGATTAGTGCAGGGAGGCAGCCTGAAAGCCAAGAAGAGGAAGCAGGACAGATGCCTCTCTGCCTTCCAGCTTTCCAACACGTTTCTAGATATTTCTAAAGCTGCCTCCAACCCACTCCTCCAGGGAGCAGGGAGAGAAAATGAGAATCGTAGCAACCCCTGCTACCTTTGCCTTCCTTCTCTCTGCTTCTGGAGTCCCCGGGGGTGGAAGCGGGAGGCCTTCTCCTTTCCCCTTTGTGTCCTAATGGGACCTTGTCTAACCCAAAGCTCTGTGGTGCAGGTGGCCAGGCCTGGATGTAATAGTCTCTGGGAAGAAATAAAAGAAAATGTAAATTGTATTTCTCAACATGGTTGGCTTGTAACACTATATGTTTGGGCAAAATTCTGTTTTTAAATGCCAGAAGCTAAATACAAAAGCGTTTGTTTTCTTTAAAGTTTCTTTTCTTTTCTGTTTTTAGACTGGGTCTTCCTATTGCATAGTCATGACTTTTCTGACAACTCAATATATCATGATCTTCCTGCCTCAATCTCCCAAGTAGCTGGGACTCAGGCAGGGTGACACCCGGCCTTTTGTTTTCTTCAACAATTTTTTTTTTTTTTTAGATTTTTGGAGTGTGCACACTCCAGAGAGAGACAGAGAGGGCAGAGAGAGGGAAAGTGAGAAATCACACCCCTGGGAGAATGGCCACACTACAGTCCCTTCCCCTGCAGTCTCCTCTCTGATGTTAGGCATGTGTTTACCTGCATCTGGTGTGACTTACAAGCTGCTGGGGTTGGGACTTGAACCATGGTGGACCATGTGGGAATCAGACACCTTAACCATGATGCCACCTGCTGGCCCAACACCTGACTTTTTTTAGGGTAGGCAGAGACTCAAACCTGAGCCTCTCACGTGGCCTCAGCCTGCAGAGCCACCATGTTTGGACGGGAGGGCCCTTATTCCTTCTCTCTGCCTCTGTTCTAGCGCCCTACCTCTGGTCCAATATACCCTCTGTCTCCTCCCCCAGCAGATAACAAACCAATAGGAGAAGGACATGAGTGTGAAAATGCAAATGAGGAAAGCACCTTCAGAGGCTGCTCTGAGTAAGGGAGGGACCAGGATATGGGTTAGAAGCTACAGGAGAGGCTGAGCATGGCAGGGAGCACCCACAGCATCACTCAGGCTCATCCTAGTCCGACCCCAGCAGGCGTGGTCAGACTGGATGAGCTTTCTGTTCTCTTCTGCCTGCTACAGAGGGGCAAAGTTGCCTAGTGCAACAGCCAAGACCACACACTCCTCCTAGCTACCTGCCTCCCCCTCTTTCCTTCCAACTCCAGACAGCTTGTCTGTATCCCTCCCGGTATCCTGGCTGCTCATTTGCCCTCTGTAGGCTTTTTTTTTTTTGTTTGTTTCCATTTTTCTTTTTTTAATTTCCAGGCAGCAAGTATGCTCACCAGGGAGAGATAGAGAGACAGAAAAAGAGAGTAGGCACCCCTCCCCCAGTGTGGCAATTCTTTCTCCTCCGTTTCTCCACTCTGCCAGGATTTGGGGTACATATACGTACGTGCTTGGTGTGTTTTTCAAGTCTCTAGAGCTGGTATTTGAACCATAGTTAGCTATGTGGGATCTGGCTTTCTTAACTGCTGGACTACAGGGACAGACTTTTTTTTTTTTTTTTTTTTTTTTTTTTTTTTTTTTTTAAAGAAGACTTTTAAGTGTTTGCTATGGAGAATTTTAAATAAGTATGGTCTATAGCAGGATAAGCCCTTCGGGATTTATTGCCAGCTTCAGCACTGGTAACTCATGGCTAATCTTGCTCATCCTTATTTATCCTCCAATTCCCACCTTTCCCGTCAGATTACTTTGAAAGGGATCCCAGACATTGTCATTTTTGGAAGTATTTTAATATTCCTTATGGCAATCTGCTGTCTTACCTAAAATGCATGAGCCCTTCACCTGAAACCCAGACTAGATTCATGATCAGTTGTATTAGCTCACACTTCATAATTCTGACTCCACTCCAACCTCAGGCATCTCGAGGAACTCTTTGTAAGTCTTTGGTAAAAGAGAGTTCTTTAGTAATCAGAACTCTCTCTCTCTCTCTCTCTCTCTCTCTCTCTCTCAAGCACTTGTGAGAGAAATAAACTTTTTTTCTTGAGGGAGAAGATTTTTGCTATAGGGCACGTGCTCTCGCCCGAGAGACAGAGAGACAGAAAGCAAGAAATCATCCCCCGGGGGGATGGCCACCCCTCAATCCTTTCTTCTCCACTCTCCTCTTGGAATTCTGGGCACACATACACATGTACCCTGCGTGAGTTTGAAGCCTCTGGGATCCAGGACTTGAATCTCAATTAACCATGTGGGAACTCAGCAACCAACCATTACAATTACACCACCTGTTAGTCCCCAAATAAATAGACTTAAAAAAATCACTTCTTGGGACCAGCAGTTAGCGTAATGGCTATGTTGCTGGGCTCTCATGTAGTCGGCCGCTGTTCAAGTCCTGGACCCGGAGGCTTAAACTCACATCGGGCACGTGTGCGTGCGTGCCCAAGATCCCGAGAGGAGAATGGAGGAGAAGGGATTGTGGCATGGTCATCCCCCCCTGGGGGGTGATTTCTCACTTTCTGTCTCTCTCTCTCTCTGTCTTTCTGGTGAGTGCACGTGCCCTATAGCAAAAACCTCTCCAAAAAAAGAAAAAAAAATCACTTCTTGGGGCCAGCTGGTGGCATAATGGTTAAAACACTGGACTCCTACATGGCTACCACAGTTTGAGTCCCAGAACCAGAAGCTTGAAACTCATTCCGGGCACATGTGCATGCATACCCAAGATCCTGAGAAGAGAATGCAGGAGGAGAGGTTGTGGCATGGCCATGACCCCTGGGAGGTGATTTCTTACTTTCTGTCTCTCTGTCTCTCTTGGTCTCTCTGGCAGACACATGCATCCTATAGCAAAAATCTCTCCAAAAAGAAAAAGAAAATTTTTCTCTTTATTAGTAAAAATTTCTGGATCCCTCCTCCTTCTCCATGTTTAGTTTACTTAGTAAAACCTGTCTGTCTAGATAGATCAAAGACATTTCTACCAAGCTCTGGTCTGAGTGAGGGAGGCCGTACATATTTTACGGCTTTCTCCCAAGGGAGAGAACATCCATCCTGTACACTCGTCAGTATCCCTGCTCTTGCTAATTGAGGGACTGCATGGAAAACCAGAGAATGACTGCTTCCTTTCTCAAGGGGATCCAAATTCATCCTGCCCAGGCACAATGTCTGCTTCAATAAAACTATACTCTCTGTGCTTTCCTAAATACTTTCTTCAACAGAAATGGTAACATGAGAGTCATCAATTAAAAACCTGGACTCTCATTTTCTGCAATGGCAAAAGTGACTAAAGAGAACTTCCAGCTCCAAGCCTCCCCAGAAGTTTCTTTAGCATAAGAAGTCCAGGGACTCACTTTTTGCTGAAACATGGCAATGTTCTTGGGATGATGAGCATGTTGGCTTTATCGTTTGTCTCTAAATTTGTATGTAAAACTTGCTAACACGATGGCCAATATTTAGTAGAAGAAATGATTAAGCAGGTGACTTGGCCTAAGTATTTAGTGTTGGAATATGACAAATCCAACAGGCTTGTGGGCTTAAGCGTTATGTGGTGCCAATATTTTGTCAGTTAGTCAATAATTTTCGAATACATATTTGCAGGCAAATATTCTAGTCATTAACATAGGCGGGAATGAAATGTGAGCTATTTGTTCAGAAATAACATTATATGAAGTAACTCCCTGTATTAATATGAACCATGTTGGGGGCCAGCAGGTGGCATAGATAAGGTGGTTAAGGTGGCTGGATTCCCACATGGCTGACCACGGTTCAAGTCCCAAACCCAGTGGCTTGAAAATCACTCCCGACACGTGTGCATGTGTGCCCAAAATCCCTCGAGAAGAATGAGAGAAGGGATTGCAGTGTGTCATACCCCTGGTGGGGCTGATTTCTCATTTTCCCTGTCTCTGTTTCTCTGTCTTGCTCCTTGCTGGTGAGCACATGAACACTATGGCAAAAACTTTAACAAAAAAATTAAAATTAAACCATGTTGAAATACATTTTCACTCATTCTATGAGGAATTCCCATTTATTTTAATTTAAGTCCCATAAGATACATTTGGAACTACTCTGTAAAGGCCTGTTTCCAAATCTCCACTCTTACTTGCATTTTGTCTTATTCAATGGGTTTAGAACCAACTACAAATTTGATTTTTGAATTTTTTTCCTCAGAACTAAGAATTTTTTATAAATATTTAATGTGATGATAGGAGAAAAAAGATAAAGATCATCTAGTGGATGCGGAAGCCAGGGCTTCCAATATTCACACGGGGAAGTAGGGAGGAGCCAGCAAGACAGCCGGCATTTTTTCACTCCCACTCACTCACCAGTAGGCCCTAACAGTCCGCTTTCAAAAAAATTATTTCTGAGTGATTTCAGCCTAATTTTATAGCTCAGTTGCCCTTTAGCTAACTTAAACTAGGATTACACGCTAAAATATATTTAGCTTGTCTATGATTCCTTCCCTTTATGGGAATAAAATGTGAAGTGCGTCAAGAGGCATTGGAACCCAGGAGAACAATGGAAGTTCTGGGGACAGAGCCGAGCTCAAACCTCTGTGCATCCCCTGAACACGTGGCCCTTCATAAGGAGAAGGCATCTCTCCAGTATTGACCCTGGTCCTTGGTGGAGGAGATCATCCTTCCTCTCAGGTGAGCCAGTGCTGAGTATGTGATGAATGGTGACCAGTTGCTGGATGGGGATGGTAAATGGGTCCTAGAATGTTTGTCCTTAGTGAGCTGGTGATCACAGACTGTAAGGTCAGCCCTGGTAGAATGCTGGTAGAATTCTCTTAATTTATAGGTAAGGAAGGGGAGGCCAAGATACTGGTGAGATATGTAAAGGAGAGTGGAGATGAGGCTGGAGAACTGAGCTGTGCAGACTTACTGAGCAAGAACATGGAGTCCAATACATGGGTCCTAGCCTCCAACTATTTACTTCCAGTGTAGGGTCTTCAAAATGTTCATGGAAAATGGGTATTATGGAAAAAAACCGGGACCAGCAGTTAGCGTAATGGCTATGTCGCTAGACTCCTATGTAGTCGACCGTGGTTCGAGTCCCGGACCCGGTGGCTTAAACTCACGCCAGGCGCGTGTGCGTGCGTGCCCAAGATCCCGAGAGGAGAATGGAGGAGAAGGGATTGCGGCATGACCATCCCCCCTGGGGGGTAATTTCTCGCTTTCTGTCTCTCTATTTGGTGAGCGCACGCGCCCTATAGCAAAAACCTCTTAAAAAAAAAAAAAAAAAGAAGAAAAGAAAAGAAAGAAAAAAACCTTAGCCTGGATCTGGAAAAGTTTTGCACCAAAATAAACTCACACTTTAGTTCCAATTCTTATGAACTTCTCAAAGTCCCCTCCTATTAGTGCTTTTCAACTTAGCAAGTGTCTGGCCTATAATACCCAGTGTGGTCTTGGTGTATGTGGATAAGTTAAGAAACACCGAAGCTCATGGTGAGAAAAAAGTTCCTTTTCCAAGGTTCTTTCCAATCTTTTCGATTGACTGAGAAGAAATGTTTCCCTCCCTTGCTGATCTTTCTTCCCTTAGGCATGAAACGCAAAGGCAATAGTAGTGAGCTGCAGTTTAACAAATAACAGTGTTGCTCTTGTTCCTGATGAAAGTCTTTATTTTATGTTACTTTCCATTTTTGACAAGCAATACTGGTTTTCCATTCATGGAAAGGTTCTTTTAAAATAAATTAATCCAGAGGCCAGCAGATGGCTGTTTGGTTAAGGTGCTGGACTCCCATAGGCTGACCATGCTTCAGGTCCCGACTTGGCCACTTCAAAATCACATCAGGTGTGTGTGCATGCCCAAATTCCAGGAGGAGAGTGGAGGAGAAGGGACTGTGGTGTGGCCATTTCCCTTGGGGGATGGCTTCTCACTTTCCCTCTCACTGTCTCTCTCTCTCTGGCGAATATATGTGCCCTCTGGCAAAAACCTTTTAAAAAATTAGTTAATTCAGATTGAAAAAGTGAGCTTATTTGTAGGGGAAAAAGTCTAGGAATAATTGCACATGTGTCATGAAGATAGGAAAACTGAAAAAGGTGGCCGGTAACATGTTCGGGAAACATTGTGTTAAGTGGATGAAAATGGGTCTGCAGGGTAGAAGGGAAACGTAATACTAATCAAGGGACAGATATTTGTGTAGGATTTGGCTCAAGCTTTTGCTGAACTTAAAATGCATTTTTATTTTATTGCCAGAAGGTGCATGCGCTCATGAGAGAGCAAGAAAGGGAAAGCAACTCATAATGGAGTGTGGTCACGCCACAATCCTTTCTCCTCCATTTCTCCATCCCATCAGGATTGTGAACACACACACACACACACACACACACACACACACACAAAGGCCTGGTGTGTTTTTCAAGCTGTCAGGGCTGGAACTCCAGGCTTGGTCAGCCATGTGGATCCAGCCCCCCATGCACAGGGCTTAACCTGCACTATGGGACAAGCCTTAAATGTGTTTCAATTTGAAAAAACAAGGCATATGAAAATAAAAGAAAATAAAGAAATCGCAAGTGGTGACCAGTCAGAGAAGGGCATCTCTTGCCTCTTTTTTTTTTCCCCATAGGAGGAAAATAATTGCTTTAAATACATGGGAGAGAGAAAGCTCCCTTAAGGCTGGGCAAAGAGAAGCTGTCAGCAAGAATATGGGATTTTATCCAAACCTAGAATAGTACAATTTAAGAGGAGAGGAAAAACTTCACCAGCGGAGTTATGGTTTCCAGATGATTATTTTTTTCGAATTCTAAATAAAAGGTTATAACTCATTTTTTATTTTTCACTATTTGAAACTTAATTTAAAATTAAGTTTTGAATAAACTAACAGCTTATCTTTGTAAAACAAAGTAAATCTTAATGAATCTCGTTGTTTTGAAACTTTGAGTGACTCTCAGAAGTGGACACTGAGATTTTTGAGTTTCTTTTTATTTGTACCACCAAAAGAGGTCATCACATTATAAGATATAGTTGAGAAGAATTTTCTATGAACAGCAAAAATTTTAAGCAGCTGAGTAAGCTGTTCATTAACACCCTCAAAATTAAATAATCACCCATTGAAGATTATGAGCTGTTGTTAGATACTCTACATGCTTGGACTCAGAAATGGAAATTTCCTGTAACGCTACACTAAAATCTTCTGGAGAACTTTAATTAAGTGTATCCTGAGACTGCAAGACAATCCATTAAATTATTAGAATTTTCAAAACCTTAGCTGAGTGAATAACAATTTTCTTGATATTGAACAACAAAAAACCCCCCAAAAAGCCAGAAAGAGATAGCATGCTGATTCAGACAGGAGCCATTGTGTTAAGAAACAAAACCCATATTATCTTTTCCTTTTTGTAGAGAGAGATTTTTGGTATAGGGTGCATACGCTCACTGGAGAGGGAGAGATGGAGAGACAGAAAGTGAGAAATCACTCCTCAGGGAGAATGGCCACGCCACACTCTCTTCTCCATTCTCCTCTCAGGATTATGGGCACACATGAACACACACCTGGTATGAGTTTTAAGCCTCCAGGTCTGGGACTTGAACTGCAGTCAACTATCTAGGCATCCAACGACATAACCATTATGCCATCTGCTAGCCCCAACCCATATGAACTTACCCAAAAACAAAGAAGGGAACTTTATGGCATAACACACATGTCTGTGGAACATCAGGCAAATAATTTCTGTAGGTTCTCTATCTATATAAAAATGTAGATTAAATAAATGTATTATGAAATTGAGAAGGTTCTGTAAGTTACAGTGATTTCTTGATACATACATAGAGAAGAGCTTTACATATTTGGATTCATCAACCTGCATACACAATGGTCCTTCCTACACTCCGGAGACCATCTCTTCCTGCTCGTTATCATCCAAAGTGTTGTCTCTGGTCAGATCGCGCCTCTCCTCACAATAGAAGGGGTAGCCACACTGTTACTACTCGCAGTGCCAGGGCTCTTCAGAACCTGTTTGTATTGAAATGATACAACTCTCCTGGCCTTTCAGCTCCCTGGTTCCATTTACTCACGAAGCTGCATCATCCACCGAGCCTCCCGTGAGTGCTGGCATCCAGTGACTCAAGCAGAGGTGTTCCTGTGCTTGGTGGCTGATGCTCACGTATGCAGGAAAACAGAAGCTGCCATTTGCTTTCTGGTCACGTTAAGTTTGCCGTCGCATTTCAGAGCCTAAGTGTAGAATAACATGTCTTCCAACCTTGTCTTCTCTTGAATTCCATAGGCTGTAATCACTGTGTCCCTGGCACTTGCATTCTGTCAATGCTTGCTGCCCCTCTGCTCCTCTGCCTTCCACACACAGCAGGGGGGAAACACAGGAGGTCATCGGTGGGGCGAGAAGAACTATATAATTTTTGCAAGAAATGTCTCCCTCTCCTCTATTGCAGCATAAAATTCACCCAGAAGGTGAGAGATGACAGGCTAGGACTCGTGGGCATTGCAGAGTGCGTAGTGGAGACATGTCCTTTGCCCTTGGTTTCTAAGAGATGTAATCTCCAGGTCCCCGGAATGTGCCATCTGGGGGAAGTTTCTTTGCCTGGGGTCTTTGGCCCCCAGACGATCTAACAATGAGACTCATGTTGGGGCTCTGAGTCACACCATATCAGTTCTGATCTCTAGAGAAACTGGAAACAAAGGGTATTAGCCTGACCTCTGGGAAGAGCTGGAGACTGAAAACCAGTCGTGTAGGCACAAGCCCTGATAAGAACCCTGGACACCAACGGTTCAGGGTGAGCCTCCTGGCTGGCAATGCTCTGTGTGTATTAGCACACACTGGGACTGGGAAGAAGTCATGCCGTCCATGGCTCCTGGAGCGAGGACAACCTGAACTCTGCCTCTGGTCCTCTCCTGCACTGTGCCCTACATAGCGCTTCTCTTGGGTAATTATAATCTGTGTTCTCTCCTTGCAATAAACCATAGCTATGAGTCTAATGAATTTCAGTGAGTTCTATGAGCCCTGCTAGGGAATTACTAAACCTGAGGGTGATTTGGAAGCACCCTAAACTTGAAGCTAATATCATAGCGAGAGCACCAGAGTGGGACTGTTTTCTAAGCTCTTACAGTTTGGCAAACTCCGGGGACACAGCAAGGGCAGGCAAGGCCCACGTACAACAGATCAGAGCCCAGGTAGGTGGGTGCCAATGCCCAGTCACATGGGGGACTCCCGTCCAAGAGCTTGAAGCTGACGGGAGTTAGTCCAGAGCTTTGAAGTCTCCTGTGTCCAAATGAATGAAAGCAACCCCATGTAACCACGTCAGCACCATTCCGCTGTCCAATTTTTGAATGATCTCATGAAAGATATAAGGAGAGGAGAGACTGAGGCTGGGGAAGTACCCTGAAGGGGAGAAATAAGATCGGGCACCCCATCCAGCTAAAACTGTAGGCCCGTATGTCCCAGGAGCCAGAGGAGGAACTGGACAATTGGGAAGTGGTGCTTTTAAAGCACACTACCTCCTAAGACACTGGAGCTGTCCAGGAGCTGGCCTGGCTCTGACCTCTAGGCTAGAAAGTCAGAGGGTGCTCCAAGCAAGGAAGGGGCACAGGACCCAACTCGCACGGGCTTAGCTAGCCACATCTGCTCCATCTGAGCACCAGTGTGACTAAGCACAATAGCAGCTCACAAACCATTAAAATAAGAGGAATTTCAGGGGACCAGCAGCTGGTGTAATGGCTATGTTGCTGGACACCCATGTAGTCGACTGCGGTTCAAGTCCTAGACCCAGTGGCGTAAACTCATGTCAGGCACATGTGCGTACGTGGTGGCCAAGATTCGAAGCGGACAATGAAGGAGAAGGGATTGTGGTATGGCCTTCCCCCCCTAGGGAGTGATTTCTTGCTTTCTTTCTCCCTGTTTTTCTCTGTCTTTCTGGTGAGCACACGTGTCCTATAGTAAAAACTTCTCCAAAAAAAGAGAGGAATTTATACATCTGTATAAGTAAATATGTAGATAGATAGATAAATAGGTAGATGGATAGATGGTAGATAAATATGCAGGGAGACAAATGGGAAGGCAGGGCTGTCTATATTTACCAGATTATGGACCAATTGATAAAGTGGAGAAACTACTGGAACAAAAGCTAACAAAAACAATCATTTTAAAAACATTTAGGTAAAGATTTAAACAGAGGGACCAGCAGTTAGCATAATAGCTATGTCGCTGGACTCCCATGTAGTCAACCACAGTTCAAGTCCCAGATCCGGTGGCTTGAAACTCACTCCGGGCGCATGTACGTGCATGCCCAAGATCCAGAGAGGAGAATGGAGGAGAAGGGATTGTGGCATGGCCATCCCCCCTGGGGATTTCTCACTTTCTGTCTCTCTGCCTCTCTTTGTCTGTCTGGTGAGCGCACGCGCCCTATAGCAAGAACCTCTCAAAAAAAAAAAAAAAGATTTAAATAGAATCATGAATAAATGCTAAATCTAGAGAGACATATGATAGAGAACAAAGTATTTGTATTTGCATTTTTTTTTCTAGAGAGACTTTTGCTATAGGGTGTGTGCATTCACCACAGAGACAGAAAGTGAGAAATCATCTCTCATGGGGGATGGCCATGCTGCAATTCCTTCTCTTCCATTTTCCTCTTGGGATTTTGGGCATGATGCTCCCACATATGCCTGGGGTGAGTTTCAAGCTGCCAGGTCTAGGACTTGAACTGCAGTTGGCCATGTGGGAGTCCAGCGATGTAACCATTACACCATCTGCTGGTCTCGTTATTTGTACATCCTTAAGTATCTCCCCACTTATGGTGTCTTAGTTACAAGGAAAAGAAGAAAACAGTGATTGTATAGTCAGAAAAATCAGGCAACACCTAGACTGAGTGGTCAAAGTTAACACCATTAAAATGAGGGACAGAAAACCATTTACCTCCAAATAGGAAACTCTGGGGAGGACACACCACCCGTGCAGTATTCTGCTAAGAGCACATAACTTTAGTCCTGTCACAGAGACACATCAGACCAGGCCCAGCCTCTGCGGCACGGCAGTAACGCAAGTGTCCTGCAAGGCTAGAAACCATCTGGCCAATGGCCTGAAAATATCACTTGAACCCTGGACACACACAGGCACCCAGGACTGGAGATCATGGCCTGACGAGACCCCGCCAAGGGTGCCTCTCTCTGTCTCTCTCCCGTGTGTCTGAGTACATGTTCTCATCATAAACAGAAAGAAAAAGAAAAGGAACATCAAACACAAAGTGAAAAAATACCCTATTAAAAAAAAAAAGAAGAAGAAGAAAAGAAAGAGGAGGGCCGGCTCTGTGATAAATGGTTCTGCACTGCTGAAGACAGGCTGGGTCCCTCATGGCAACCATGGTTCGATTCTCTGACTGGGTCAGCCTGAAACACGTCAGGCACGTGTCTGAACGCCCAGGTTCTGTCAGGCTGAGGACTGAAGGAGGAGATTGTGGTATGAGCAGACCCTGTGGAGGCCGCTCCCCTCTCTCTCTCTCTCCTCTCTCTCTCTCTCTCTCTCATATGTGTGTGCCCACACTCTGTTATGATAACGAAAAAAAAAGTATTAAAAAAAAGACAGAGGGAGATGGGGGGTGAGGAGGGTACTGTATTCTTTAAAGACAATAACTAAAAAAAAAAGAAAGACTATAGAAATTTTCCAGATTAAAAGAGGCTGTAGAGACACAGAAATTACAGGAAGTAACTGACCCTAGAACAGATCCAATGTTGGGGGTGGGGGGAGGAATGTCAAAAAAGACATTATTAGATTAACTGACACAATCAGAACTAGAATAGCAGAGTATTAAATCCATGCCAATTTATTAAGTAGTTAACTACTTCAGTTACCTAATGTAATAGCTCTGTCCTCGGGAAATATGTACCAGAGGACTTATGGGTAAAGGTCACAAGGTATGTAACTGATTCACAGATCCTTCAGGAAATAATTGGGTGCAGGTGCGTGTGTGTGTGCGTGTGTGTGTGGAGAGAGAGGGAAAGAGAGAGACATACATAGAGGACGTGTAAGAGAGCACAATGCTAGTGAGTGGGGTAAGAGGTGGGCATCAGGTGAAACCGAGTAAAGGCTATGCTGTGCTGTTTTTATTTTCGTCACCTTTATTAAATTTGACATCTTTTCCTAATAAAGTGTTTCCTGTTCACCAAACCAGCCTTGATCTACTCATTGATTGCCTTTTAAATGGTCATAATTAAATTGAGCTTTCTGCTGTATGTGTAAGACTATTAATCTGCTTTGAAACATGAAAGGTTTGACATCCAGTGATGGAAAGGCACGATTCCAAGGAAGTGGTTCAGTCAGTGGCAGAGCGGCACGTGCTGAACTCAAAGCACATCCAGTCGCTCACGGACACGAGCACGTGCATGTAGAATCTCACATGTTAAATGTGTTTGGAGAGAAACGCAAAGGGCCCTAGAAACTGTAGGCGCAGGGCCAGCAGGTAGCATGGTGGTTAAGGTGCTGGACTCCCACATGACTGACCATGGTTCGAGTCCCTGGCCCCATGGCTTCAAACACACGCTGAGCACATGTCCATGCATGTCCAAAAATCTAGAGAGGAGAATGGAAGAGAAGGGATTGCATCATGGCCATTTCCCCTGGGGGGCGATTTCTCTCTTCCCTGCCCTCTGTCTCTCTCCAACAAGTACACATGCAGAAAAACAAACAAACAAACAAACAAAAAAACCCAGCTAAACTAAAGAAAGAAAGAAACTATAAGTGTAGTTTGCTTAGAGTCACAGATTTGGAAAAATCAATGAGAGATTATTTGGTCTATTTTTTTACCCTAGATATGAACAGCTAAACTATCCCAAATAGAGGTCCCCACAAAATAAGATTTGGACCTCCCTAAGACAGTCGTTTTAGTGTTTAACCATCCCAATGGTCAAAGTCCTTCCAAGTGTTTACCATACTCTCTTATGAGCAACTCAAATCCTTACTTTTTGGCTCTGCCTTCATGGGATAGGAAACAAAATATTTTCACTTTAACAATCAAAATATCCTCTTCAGAGGAAAGGCATTTTATAAAACCCAAACATAAATATGTATGTTCTTCAGTTTGCTTTCCTCATATCAAAATTGGGCAAACAGCAGAGATTTGCCCTATGGGACTGTTATGTAGATTTACTAATGAGCCTGAGGTGTTGGAAAACATGAAGTCAGACAACAGTAAAGGAAATACATGCCCAGTATAGAATGTAGTTGGGGGGGTTAGGGTGCCAGCTAGGGTAGACGCGGAACAGTGGTTGGTAGCATTGCAGCTCACTGCCTCACTAGGGACATTCCAGTATCCCGGATGTCCAGGCTGCTCCCACGTCACCCCAGATTAATGACCTCAGACTTAGGCACTAGTTTTTTGTTTTGTTTGTGTTGCTTTTGCTGTAGGGCATGTACAGTTGCCAGGGAGAGAAATAGAGAAAAGGAGAGTGAGAAATCGCCCCCCCACAAGGGGGATGGCTACACCACAATCCCTTCTCCTTTCTTCTCTCAGGATTTTAGGCACACAAGCGACATGCCTGACATGTTATTCTTTTTTATTGAGAGAGATTTTTGCAATGGGTGCGTGCACTCGCGGGACAGACGGAGAGATAGAAAGCAAAATATCACCCCCCGGGGGGATAGCCACTCTGCAATGCCTTCCCCTCCATTCTCCTCTTGGGATCTTGGGCCCACACACACATGCATGTGGCGTGAGTTTCAAGTTGCCAGGCCTGGGACTTAAACCGCAGTTGACTGTGGGAGTCCATTTCATTAGAGGCGTGTTTCCTGGCACTGATGTTAACTCTCCACCTATATGGCTTCCATCCCTCTACTGTCCCACCATAAGGATCACCAGGCAGGACACTGCACTAGAAGGTTCTGGAGAGTGCTATATCTTGTCAGTGAAAAGAGATCATCTCTAGGCCACCATGTTTGTCTCAGTTGTCTCTAGGCCATCCTCACAGAACTCCCAGTGGCGCTGGGCTCACCATATCTTATATGATGGGGTCCCCTGGAAATAAAATTCCTGTGTATGATGCCACCTGGACTTGGGCAACAGGCTAGCCATGGCTCAGATCCTGACCAGGTGAAAGTGAATTTCATGTTTGGTGTCACTCAGAAGAGACACTAGTGTTCAACCTCCTAGGTGTGGCGTGAGCTCTGCCTGGTTCATCCCTCAGCATGGGCTCTGGCAGAGAGGCCTGTGCTATGCCCTGGTTTGAGTCTCAGCTGGGGAGGGGTCTCTCCAGGAAAGGGTGCATGAGAGGCCCAGCTGCCTATGTGGTGGGTGTTGGGCAATGCGGAAAACACCCCGAATCCCCTCAACATCTCACCCACTCACTTACCTTTATCTTTTCACCATCTGCTTCTTCTGTGGTTAAGGGGTTTTGCAGGCTGCTATAAAAATGAAAATGTTATCTGGGAAGGAATCTAAAATAAGGAATTAATCATTCTGGTGCAATTGGTAGAACAATAATCTTTGCATTGAGTGGATCTGAGGGAGATGAGAATAAAAGAAGTGTGTTTCTGCTGAGGCGCACGGAGAGAGGAAGGGACATTTTATGCCTTGTCATTTCACATGAGAAGGACTAAAGGAGCCTTAGGCATGGTGGAAGTATGTGGGTGAGGGGTGATGGAGGAAAAGAGGAAGCAAGAAAGAGAGATATAAAGAAAACTTACTTTAAAATTCTGTCTGAAGCCAGAATGCATATTCTCTCCTTTATCTAATACGCAATTCTGACAGCATGCCCTTAGTGCTGTGGGATGTGCAGAGAATAATGATGAGCAAGATGGGCCCCTTATCTTGAGTAAGTCACGGTTTAGCATCGGGGAACCAGAGGAAGATTGAAACTGCAAGTTTTAAACCCCAACTCGAAGTGTCTTCAACAACAGGCAGTTTGCCATAGCACACAAACACACAACCTACAGCACGGGAAGTCTGGTCAGACAGTGCCAGGATCAGTTAATTTAGCAGTTCAACACTGTCATTAAGGACTGCATTCCTTTTGTCTTTCTCTTGGGTCATCCTCCATGACTTCATTTCAAGCTCACTTTATTGACATTCATAGGATGGCTGCCTTAGCTCTAGGCACCACTAGTAGACCCAACGTTATAGAAGACTGTCACTTTCCTGGAAACATTTTCTGTTCTTCCTTTTCTTTCTTATTTTTTTCTTTTCCAGAGGGCATGTGTGTTCACCAAGGAGAGACAAAGAGAAAGAGGGAGAAAGCACCCCTTATGAGGAATGGTTACTTCGCAAACACTGTCCCATCTCTCCCTACTCTTGGATTTGGGGGCACATGCACGTGTGTGCTGCACACACACACACACACACACACACACACACCTAGTTTATTTTCAAACTGCTAGGTCTAGGACTAGAACCATGCAGTCAGCCATGTGGGATCCAGCTCCTTAGCCACCAGGCCATGAGCTAGCCTGAATACTTTTTCCTTTAATCGTGAAGAAATCTTTCCCAGAAGCCCCCAACAGAGGAAGTTGGAAAGTGGTTTTGTCTCATGGCTTAATGATTGGGATTGCTTTAAGTCAAAATCAAGGCTCCGATAAGTACAGAATGATAGGTTATTGTGGATTTCATTTGCTTTCCTCTGTTTACTAGTGAGGGTAGCACCCTTCCACATGCCTACTGAACCATTCGCATCTCTCCCTTCTAGCAGGACTTACTTACTCCTGTCCCATCTTTTCCATAGTTTATTTTTACCATATTCAACTGTAGAAGTTCTTGAATACACTGACTATAAATCCCATGTCACTTACATGCCTACCAAGTGTCTTGTTTGCCTAGTCTTTTCCATGTATGTGTGTGTCCTTGGTTATAAGACATTTTTAAATTTAGTCAGATTTAACAATAATTCCCAGTATGATTTGTATTTTTATCTCTTAGAATTAGTTTCCCGTAGTTTCATCTACAATTTTGCTTTTTGGATTTAGGCTTACTCTTGGACTTGGTTTCTACATATGAGTTTATTTTACTTTTTCTTCTGGTAGCTGATTCTGCCAGGGCTGTTTAAGGAAGGCCATCCACTCTCCAAGGATTTGTAATTCCACCTCTGCCACAGACCAAGTATTATACTATATACAATTATACTATATATGACTGGATTCATCTCTCTATTACCTTCCATTAGTTCTAAATTCCTAATCCTTTTCTCTTCCTTCTAAATTTCAAGGTTAGTTTGTCAAATCCAATGAAACTATTGTGGACATTATTATTGAAACTCAATTCATTTTATAAATTACTTTTGGGAGCACTTCTTCTTTTATGACGTTCTGTCTTCTCATGTATCAATGTGGTATATCTTCACTAACTTGAGATTTCACGTGTCAGTTAATAATGAGCATCACTTTTTTTCATTATGGTCTTTCCTCTTTGCTTGAGAATTATTTCTAGGTATCTTATAGCTTTGTTGGCTTGTTTCCTTTTTTTCTATATATATATATATATATATATATATATATATATATATATATATTTTATTTATTTATTTATTTTTTTGAGAGAGAGAGAGATTTTTGCTATGGGGCACATGCGCTCACCAGAAAGACTTTCTAGTCAGAAATTACCCCCGGGGGGATGGCCAATCCCTTCTCCTTCATTCTCCTCTTGGGATTTTGAACATGCATGCACGCACACGCACCTGGGGTGAGTTTGAAGCCACCAGGTCCAGGACTTAACCCACTGTTGGTCATGTGGCCCAGAAATGTAACCATTTCACCATTTGCTGGTCCCTTGTTTCACTTTTTTGTAAGAATTATTTATTAAATTTTATTTATCATTATTACTATTTTTAAAATTTGCTACAGGGCATGCATGCTCACCAGAGAGAGACACAGGTAGAGAGAGAAATTGAGAAAGCAAGCCACCAGGTCTGGGAACTTGAACTGTTCAGTCATGTGGGAGTCCAGCGTCCCAACCACCATGCCACCTGCTGGCCCCTCATTTTATTTTTTGAAACATGATCTAGCCTTGTGGCAGTCCTGCCTCAGCTTTCTTGGGTTGCTGGGATGACGGGTGCATGCCACTGTACTTGGTCTTCAGGTACCTTACAGCTCTTGTTGCTGTGGTCAGTGGTATCATTTTTCTTTCTTTTCTTTTCAAATTTATTTATTTATTTTTCCATAAGCAAGAGAGGCAGAGAATGGAAAGAGAGAGAGAGCACCCCGGTAGGATTCTGATGTTATCCACCCTGAGCCCTCGGCCAGTCCAGATCAAGCATGAGACCTGCATCTTTAGGGAGGCCTCAGGATGAGAACCACAAACCTTCTCACCTGGGATTGTTTCACAAAATTGTATTTTACTGCTGTATCACCATTTGGTTTACCCATATCCATTTTTAAATTGTATTTTCCAATTTGTTATTATTGATATGTGAGTGCTCTTGACTTTTGAAATTTAAGTTTAGTATTGTCACAATAGTACATGAACACAGCTTAAAGAATCAAATAGTTCTATAAAGTTTATAGCAAAAACACCCCTCTTCCTGATCCCCTATTCCAAGAGTCCTCAACCAGGAGTGATTTTCCCCTGCCCCCACCATGAGTACATTTGGTAATGTTTGGAGACATTTTGGTCCCCATCGGGTAGAAGGGGGACCCTAGTGGTAGGTAGTGAGTAGAGACGAAGGATGACAACCTCTTACAACAGAGTTATCCAGTCCAAAATAGCAATAGTGGCAAGGCTGAGAAACCCTATCCTATTGCATTTCCCCAAAGGTAGCAATCTATTGTTCTTCTTGCTGTTTCTTTGGGTACTTAAAGTTCATATTTCCAAATATTTTTTAAGCTATACCTTTTCTTTTTTCTCAGTTTTTGGTTTGTTTCATTTTAAGTCATTGCTGATTTATCCTCAAATCTCTTCTAGAAACAATATTTCTCAATATGTTGAAACACATCAAATAAACAATCATTTGTTTTGGGGGGACATCCTCCTTCCTTTTCTGGTGCTCTACCCTGCTACATAGATCAGTCTGGGACCACCCTCTGCTCTAATCCTGGGACCCGTTTCACTTCTCTCCTGTATTGCATTACGGTTCATTGGATCCTATGTCTGTTGTGTTTTTTGTTTGTTTGTTTGTTTGTTTTTAGTTTTTTGCTATAGGGTGCTGAAGAGACGAGAGATAAAAATTGAGAAATCACTCCCTAGGAGAGATGGCCAGGCCGCAATCCTTTCTCCTACATTTTCCTCTGATGATTTTGAGCATGCGTGCACTTGTGCTCGGCCTGACTTTCAAGCCACCAGGTCCATTATCACTTTCCACCTCTCTGTCTCTCCATCTCTGTGTCTTTCTCTGTGAGTACATGTGCCCTATAACAAATTAAAATAATAAATAAAATTTAAAAAACAATTTCAAAGGTTTTGCTTCACTGCCCTCTGGTTTCCCAATGCTGCTACTGGAAAGTCTGATGACCTTCTACTTCCAATTCTTTCTACATATTATTACTTTGTTCCCCCTTTGAGAGATTTTTTTTTTCTTTATCACATAAATTCTTCAACTTCATGATCCTAGATGTAAAATCTTGATGAAAAAACTGTTTTTTTCACTTAGTGTTCTGTGCACATGGAGACCCCTTTCAATTTGGAAATTCACATCCATCTTTCAGTGCTGGAATATTTTTCTTATTTCATTTCCTAATTTTCTATGATATTCTATTTCTAGAACTTCTACTTTTTAGATCAAGGGTTTCTAACTGTTTTGGTATCATGAACACCTTCTCACAGTAATGCTTTTAAAACACAAAATAAAGCACAGGGTTATAAAGGAAAACACCTCTGCAGAAGTGCAATTACCAGAACATTGAGACACACATTCACCAGCTGGTTACGTATGTGCTTAAAGAACAAGACCCGGCAGAAAGCTTAATAGCTAAAGTAGTGATGAGCATAAATTAATTTCAAGATATTTCCAATAACTGTTATGTGATATTAAAATATCCGTGATTTCTATTAGTGAACAAAGTTGCAGTTTCTACTATGCCGTGTTGTTTATATTTTTAAATTAGAAAATGTTGCATGTCTTTTAGAAGTTAGGGGAAAATAAAGATGTATTTTTCCTCCATCCAAGGATGGGGGGAAAATACCTCCTGGATAAACTTGCTCCTCAGATCTTTTCAAGAGTCTGTGGGGACCAGACATGGCTTAATGGCTATGTCGCTGGACTCCCATGTAGTCGACTGCAGTTTGAGTCCTGGACCCGGTGGCTTAAACTCACATGTGCCCAAAATCCCGAGAGGAGAATGGAGGAGCAGGGAATGCGGTGTGGCCATCCCCCTGGGGGGTGATTTCTTGCTTTCCGTTTCTCTGTCTCTTTCTGGTGAGCGCACACGCCCTATAGCAAAAACATCTAAAAAAAAAAAGATCTTTTCAAGAGTCTGTGGACCTTATGTTAAGAAGGCTTGCTTTGGGAACCAGCAGTTAGCGTAATGGCTATGTCGCTGGACTCCCACGTAGTCGACCGCGGTTCACGTCCCGGACCCGGTGGCTTAAAACTCACGCTGGGCGCGTGTGCGTGCGTGCCCAAGATCCCGAGAGGAGAATGGAGGAGAAGGGATTGCGGCGTGACCATCCCCCCTGGGGGGTGATTTCTCGCTTTCTGTCTCTATGTCTCTCTCTGTCTGTCTGGCGAGCGCACGCGCCCTATAGTGAAAATCTCTCCAAAAAGAAGGCTTGCTTTATTTGTTGGCTTTCTTAAATGGATCATCTAATTTTGATATAACGGTATTTTCCTATCTTTTTGTTCAGATGTCCAGAAAACGATCTTTACTTTATTCTCTAATTCTTGGATTTAATTTTAAAAGTATATTTTAAACTTCCAGCAGTTTTTTCTTACTCTAGAAATGTTTCTTCTTTTTATAATCTCTTCTTGTTTCACATACGCAATACCCATTTTTAATCTTCTGAAGATAAAACTTAAATGTTGTGTTTGTTCATTTTGGTTTTCTTCTACTCCTTATCCTTGTCACTTTCAACATAATTACTTAGCATTTGGTTGTTAATGATCACGAGCTCAAAATAATCAATCCCAGGATTCTACTGGTTGGACCTGCTATCCCTTCCATGACTTTACTACAGTGAGAACGTTTTTTGTTTTGTTTTTGTTTTTTAATGCCCTTGTAAATGTAACCTCTGAGTTCACACCCTGAATTAGTTTTGCGTGTTCTTGAACCTCATGTAAATGGAATTGAAGAGTATTTATGTGCTCTTCAGGGTCTGTTTTTTTAATTCAGTAAGTCTGCAAGATTCATCCATGCTAATGCACTATTACCTTTGTGGTGGTCGCTGTTTCTTTGGCTGAGTAATATTTTATTGTGTGACGTCACAACAGGTTGGTTATCCACTCGCCTGTTGATGTGATTTTCTTGTTTCCGGTTTTTGACCTCCTGAAAAAATAAAAAAGCTGCTGGGAACCTCTTCATACATTGTTTTGTAATTGTTTCTAGAGTTTTCATTCTATCTTTTGTCAAACCAAAACTTTTTTAACAATGGTATTTCTGAAATGTTTTCATTTCTGTGCTCACAGCTGCTTGCTTCTTGCTGGTAGCGCTTCTTTGCTAGTAAACATAAATGTCTTCACTTTGCCTTCATTCCTAACAAAACTTAATAATTTGTTACCCTTGACACTGAAGATATTTCAAGTTTTATTACTACCGAAGAGAGGCCTGGGGCTGTTGAATTATTATTTTTCTTAGGAAATCTGACTGCTTTTTCTTTTTTTTTTTTTTTTCAGAGAGGTTTTTCGCTATAGGGCGTGTGCGCTCGGCAGACAGACAGAGAGAGACAGAGCGACAGAAAGCGAGAAATCACCCCCCAGGGGGGATGGTCACGCCGCAATCCCTTCTCCTCCATTCTCCTCTCGGGATCTTGGGCACGCACTCACACGCGCCCGGCGTGAGTTGTAAGCCACCGGGTCCGAGACGCGAACCGTGGTCGACTACGTGGGAGTCCAGCAACATAGCCATTACGCTAACTGCTGGTTCCCCTGACTGCTTTTTCTCTGGTAGCTGCTAAAATCTTTCTCCTTGGAATTTATATTCCGCAGTTTCATTATGTGATTTCTAGGTGTGGTTTTATTTTTATTTAACCTCCTGGTATGGGGAAAATACTTTGGATCTAAGGACGTATTTGCAATTGTGGGATATTCTTGGCACTTACCTGGTCAAATATTGCTACTTTGTTATTTCTTCTTCACTATGCCCTTAATTACTTCCTGTTATGGTCTGTTAAAGCTTCTCTTAGGTATGCAGTTTCCTCACTTACCATTCTGCAGATCCTAGACAGACTTACGTCAAAATGCGTTTTATAGTATTATTGCAGTCATCCAAAATGAATCTTTTGACTGTTGATTTTGTTGGATGTCTTTCTTACTTTTTTTTATAACTTTTTTGGAATTTCTGTTTATTTTCCGTGGAATTTTGGCTTCTCTCTTTTTCTCATTACACTTGCGCTCTATTTTCACAATTGCCTTCACCTCTGGCCTAGTTCAGACTAGGCTTTTGTATTGAAGTGTAAAGTACTGTTCCTTAATGGTACTGAGAAAGTTTAAGACCAGTCTCCAAGCCCTTTCTAGCTTGGCTTTATTCCAGCAAAAGTGTTTGTGTTATCTTCAGTGGGCTGTTTTTATATTTTGTTTATTGTGTTATGTTGCAGCAAAGAAGACAGCGTTCCATCGGAAATTACAACACAATCCTGTTTGGAAGCCCTTCACTCTTTAATCCACAGAAATCTAACTTGTGTCCCCACCACATCCATGAAATTACTTTTTTAAAAGGACATCAGTGGGGCCCAGCAGGTGGTGTGGTGGTTTAGGCACTGGACTCCCACGTGACCACAACAGCTTGAAACTCATGCCAGGCACACGTGTCTGCACGTCCAAAATTCCAGGAGGAGAATGGAGGAGAAAGGATTGTGGTGTGGCCAGCCCCCCTGGTGGATAATGTCTCACTTTTCCTCTCACTCTCTCTCTCTCTTTCTCTTTCTGGCAAAAAAAAAAAAAAAAAAAAAAAAAGGGACATCAGTGATCATCGTGCTGCTAAACTAAATGAACATCTTTTGGTCTTAATTATGCATGGCCTTTGGCATGCTTGTTCATTACCTACACTCTCCCTGTCTAAATTCTGTGTTCTCTCTCTCTCTTTCTTTTTTTTTTTTTTTTTTTTTGAGAGTTTTTTGCTATAGGGTGCGTGTGCTTGCCAAAAAGACAGAGAGACACAGAGAGACAGAAAGCGAGAAAACACGCCCCAGGGAGGATGGCCACACTGCAATCTCTTCTCCTCCATTCTCCTCTCAGGATCTTGGGCACGTACGCACACACATCTGGCATGAGTTTAAGCCAGATCCGGGACTTGAACCACGGTCAACTACATGGGAGTCCAGCAACACAGCCATCACACCAACTGCTGGTCCCTCTATGTTCTCTTAACTTGCAAGACAACAATTTTTCTTTTTTTAAGTTGTGGTAAAGTGGGGCCATGGTAGTTGGGTAGGTGACATGGTAGTTGGGGCATTAGACTACCACATGACTGATGCAGTTCGAGTCCCAGATCTGGCCGCTTTCCTTCTCACATTTTCTTCTTCTCTCTCTTTGTCTCTCTCTCTGGTGAGTGTATGTGCCCTATAGCAAACTAAAATAATAATAAAAAATAATTTTTTAAAAATTGTGGTAAAGTACACATTCACTATCTTGACCGTCTTTGCGTTCACAGTGCAGTGGCATTAAGGACAGGCACACTGAGGGCAACCATCACTACCACTCATCTCTAGAACCCTTTTCTTGCAAAACTGTGACTCTGTACCCCTGAACCACCGAGTCTATATTCTCTCCTTCCCCTAACCCTGCCAATCACCATTCCACTTCCTGTCTCTATAATTTTGACTGTTCTTTGTACCTCATCCAAGTGGACTATATAGTACATGTGTCTTTTAAAAGTTCATGGGAAATGTATATTGTGAAAAGATTATGCATGGATTTCACATTTTTTTCACCAACATAAATTTGTACTTTTTCTTTAATGTCAGAGAGTTCACACATGTGTACTCAAGAAAGAGAGAGACAGAGACAGAGGAGACCCCCCCTCCCCGACCAAGCCTGGTCATGCTGCAATCTTGTTTCTTCCACTTCTCCATCTACTTAGGATTCCAGGCACACATGCCCCCAGTATATTTCTCAAGCTGTAGGCATGAGAACTTGGACCCTGGTGAGCCATATGGGATCTGGCTTCCTCTACACAGAGTGCTTAACTGAGACCCTACAGGGTCGGCCCTAAACGTGTACTTCAGTTCTCCTTTCCCACAAACTTTTCAAAGTACTCATGTTTATGTTTTCGTGACTGTCTTATTTCACTTGACATTATCATCATTCAAGCCCCGTCCTTGTGACAACACACGCTTTTTGTTTTCCTTCTAAACCTTTGGTGATTTCTTTTCAGTCTCTTTCTTCTTGAATGTCTTAAGTATTGGGGTGCCTTAGGAGTCTGTCCTGGACCCAATTATTTTTCTTTTTTCCTTCTTCTTCTTTCTCTTTTTTAAGAGAGAGGTTTTTGCTATAGGGCACATGTGCTCACTGAAAGGCAGAGAGAGACAGAAAGCGAGAAATCATCCCCCGAGGGGGATGGCCACGCTGGAATCCCTGCTCCTCCATTCTCCTCTGGGGATCTTAGGCATGCATGCACACACGCCCGGCGTGAGTTTAAGCCGCCAGGTCCAGGACTCAAACCATGATTGACTATGCGTGAATCCAGCAATGTAAACATTATGCCATCTGCTGGGCCTGGAGCTGATTATTTTTCCATGATCCACTACCCCTGAGTAATATTGACTCGTATGGTTTTAATTACCATCTGTATCCTGATGAGGGTAGACCTTTGCTCCTAGCACGGATTCTCCCCTAGCCCTAGGCTTCCTATCTCCTATCTCCTCTCTAGGGGACACTTTTCCTTGAATGATGTAGAGGCACCTCAAAATCAACATGTCTGAGGTTGAACACCTCATCTCTCTCTCTTCCCTCCAACTAAGCTTCTCATTGTTTCTCATCTCAGTGACTGACACTACTAGCTACCCCCGACCCTATCCAGATCCAAGATACCAACTTCACTTCTCTCTTAACTTCCTTTCCTCTCCCTCCCAGAATGAGTCCATCAATTCCTGTCCCTAAAAACCTTCTATCTGACCCATTTTCTCCAGACCTACTGCATCTAATCTAGAATAGATACCTACTTTTCTATCCTGAAACACAACTTCTGACTAGCTTCTCTGACCCTAAATCTTTTTTTTAGTGTTCTTTTTATTATTATTATTATCATCATAATATTCTTTATATTACATTGGATTACATATAACTTTAAAGTGTATTACATTGCTTTTTCAAAAGGGAATGCCATGCATGTCTGTCAATACAGAGACATTAATCTCCCCACTTCAACATTCAATATCTTTTCTGTTTTCCCCAATCATTATTATTATTATTCTAATTATTTTTTAAAACAGTCCATCACTATTTCTCATTTTGCTTGTAAAAAGACTTTGCCCATCATGAAATACTTCTCAGACCAATCCAGTTGAGAATACTATACATGTCATCATCAACAGGTAATAAGCCATATCTGTTTCTCACTAACGTCCTGCCTCTCTATTGTTCTCTTGCTATCTTTCTCTATCCTCTTCTCTTCACTTCCCCCATTCCACACTGTCCTATTCTCGTTAAGTACCTTCACTGCTTTTATGTCCTCCAATTTTTCGCTCTCTACCATAGAGTGCGGGTAGTCGGTATATATTGAGTGGATACATACAATATCTTTCTTTCATAGCCTGGCTTACTTCACTCAGCAATAGATCCTCCATATCTGACCACTTTCTATCAAATGCCAGGGTCTTGTTATTTTTTATGGCTGAGTAGTATTCCATAGAGTATATATACCACACTTTTCCAATCCATTCATCAGTTTGTGGACATTTAGGTTGGTTCCATGTCTTGGCAATTGTGAATAATGCTGCAATAAACTGATGTGCAAGCACTTTCTGACCCTAAATCTTATGGTTTCCTAATTTTATTCTCTGAAATGGTACTTCTCAAATGCAAATCTGGGGATCAGCAGTTCGCATAATGGCTATGTTGCTGAACTCCCATGTAGCTGACCGTGGTTCGAGTCCCGAACCCGGTGGC
Organism: Tupaia tana; assembly: GCA_026018925.1. Taxonomy (NCBI): domain Eukaryota; kingdom Metazoa; phylum Chordata; class Mammalia; order Scandentia; family Tupaiidae; genus Tupaia; species Tupaia tana. Next base: position 20,335,325 of record JAKSZU010000007.1, read on the forward strand.
TTAAACTCATGCCGGGCACGTGTGTGTGCGTGCCCAAGATCCCGAGAGGAGAATGGAGGAGAAGGGATTGTGGCATGGCCATCCCTCCTGGGGGGTGATTTCTCGCTTCCTATCTCTCTGTCTCTCTCTGTCTTTCTGGTGAGCGATGTGCCATGTAGCAAAAACCTCTCCCCCCCCAAAAAAAATGCAAATCTGATCATCACTCCTTTTATTTTTTTTTTTAAGGTTTTTGCCATAGAGTATGTTCCTTTGCTGAGAGAAACAGAGAGAGTGAGGAGGAAAGTGAGAAATCCTCCTCAGGATGAAGGTGGTGGCGATGCCACAATCTCTTCTTTTCCATTCTTCTCCTGGAGTTTTGGGCACAAGTGCCTGACATGAGGTCAAACCACTGGGTCTGGAACTTGAACCCCAGACCAGTGCCTTAACCACCATGCCATCTGCTGGCCCCGATCATCACTCTTTTCTACTTAAAATCTCTAGTGGTTTCCCATTGCCTTTGGCATAACGGCCAAACTTCTTGGCATGGCTCCCATTGATCTACCATGAACCCATCTTTGGATCACATTCTAACAATGGAACACCCACAAGGATATCCAGTGCTTTCTTCCTGGGTCAGGAGGAGAGCCTAGAAGCCAAATTCCAGAAGATTATGGCCACTTTCTTTTAAAGAGGCAGATGAGGTGATAACTAATTAGCATACGTGTGCTGGTAAAGCTGGCACATGACCCTGGGGGGCGGGCGCCATAGTGACATGCAGGTGGCCACGTAGCATCTGGTGCACCGTGCGTGAACATGGAGTTTAACAGTAGGAGTCGGAGTCTCAGCCCTGACATGAGAAGTCTCCTGGCTCCAATCTGATTGTCCCTGAGGTTTTCTTTCCTAGCATGATGAACTCGCTGAGACATCTTTATTTGAATGAGATCTATGGTTCCAGTTTCTAAAGAGATGAAAAAATTAAAAATCTTAAGAATGTCCATTCCAGGAAAAAAAAAAATTTTAGTCACTGTAGGAATTGAAGAGTGAGGAACAATTTTCCACCTCACTGTATGGGTTTGGAGCATACATGTGAGCTATCTGGCATGAATGCAGAAGGTAGCTTTGTAGAAGCTAGATTTGGGTGAACAAATAAAGAGAAGTGGGCCAGTAGGGGGCATGTAGGTTAAAGTGCTAGATCCCACATGGCCGACTTTGCAGTTCTAGTCCCAGACCCAGCAGCTTGCAAGACTCACTGGGTACATGGGGGTGCATACCCAAAATCCTGAGAGGAGACTGGAGTAGAAAGGATTGTAGTGTGGCCATCCCACTGGGGGTGGGGGGTGATTTCTCACTCACCCTCTGTCTCTGGCAAGCACCTGGGCCCTATAGCAGAATCTACGAAAACGAAAAGGGGAGAGAGAGAGAAAGAAGCAGCCTGGCTGGTGCCTTAAAGAGCTGGTTTAAAGGGGGAAATAAGCAAAAGAAAATTACTTTTACCAAACCTCTTAAAAATGCGAATATTAATTTTAAAAAGTATTTTTTCGCCTGATTTTAGGTCACCTATTCCTTTGATAAGGTCTAGAAAGACATTTTTACCCTGGAAAGGCTCAAAAGCCATGCCAAATTTCCCATAATTTCAAATGGTCTGTGGAATCTTCTAAACCAATCTATAAATACTTGGGGATAATAAATTTCAGGTTAAAAACCCCTGACTGAGAGTTAAGTGAGAACCGAAAGGATATTTATTTGGGCAGGATCATACATATTTTATTATTATTTTTTTAATTGTCAGAGGGTATGGTTGCTTTACACAGAGAGAGAGAGAACCCTCCAATGGAGTGTGGCCATGCCACAATCCCGTCTCCTCCATTTCTACTTCCCAGCATGATTTTCAAGGCACTAGGCCAGGACTCGAACTGTGGTTGGCCGTGTGGGACCCAATTTTCCTTGCATGATCTGTAACCACTGCGCTACAGAGCTAGCTTCATGTATCATTTTTTAGAGCATAATCAAGCCAAACAGCCTTGAAAAGCACAAGTATAAATTGGTAAGATGAGGAATTGGAGCCAACAGGACAATAGCAGTTATCCCACGGCGTCACAAAGATGCTTGAGGAGTAGCTTCCAAATTGGAGACTGTTTATATTTCAGTGGTAAATCTTTTGCTGTTTTAGTTTAAAAAGATCTCAAGCCTTCATTGTCTTGACTAATGTGAACTGTACTCATGTTGGAAAAGACCATGCTGTACACTGTAAAGATGTGCAATGAAAAAAAAATAATGATAATAATATCAGCACTCTGGCAAAAAAAAAAAAAAAAAAAAAAAAAAATCTCAAGCCTTGAAAATAGTTGCTGGTTTAGGCTAGCCCATGGCCTGGTGGTTAAGAGAACTAAACCCCATGTGGTCAACCATATGGTTTGAGTCCCAGACCTGGAGACTTGAAACCAGGCACGTGTGCATTCATGGCCAAAATCCTGAGAGACAGAGGAGAAGGGGTTGTGATGTGACCAAGTCCCATGGGGGGACCATCAAGGATGTTTTCTTCCTTATCCTCTCTTTCTGCCCCTTTGTCACCCTCCAGTTAACACACATGCCATCTGACAAATGAAAAGAAATAACAAAAAAGAAAATAATCACCAATTCAAGAAGATAAGATGATACAGAGCTGGAAAAGAAGATACTGTGAAGTTAAACTGAACTATTCTCATAGGAAAATTCCATAATTTCCATTTACTTGTGGCCTTAATAAAGAGAAGAGGATCTGTTTAAAATAAATAGATGGTTACATTTGACAATAGTCCTAATTAACTACAACTATACTTGAGTAATGGAGTAATGACATCGCCTGGGGGACTTGTTTTGGGCTGTCATAGAAAAAAGTGATACAGAATTTCCTATGATATGGGAGGAAACATCTTCTGAATAACAGAACCTTCATTTCCAATTTGAAATGTTTTGACATCCTTATTATCTTAAAAATCATTTTTCATGAATATTGATAAAACACTTGTGCCCCCTTCATGGAAAGGTTGCCGACCTGAATATCTGTGTTCTGTGTCCTACAGAGCAGAATGTCAGTGACACCCCCCCAACCCCCCCCCCCACCCCGGAGAAAGGAAAACCTTTGTCTGCTGGAGTGGTATACCACGGTGGAATAAAAACAAAAGTTGACTGTACAAAAGAATTAGAAATTAACAAACAAAAGAAAAAGAAAACCCTTGTTTTTTTCACACCTCAGTTTCTGCATTTGTGAAGAGGGACACTCTCAGAACCTCAGGTCTGTAGACAGCCTTGAAACATCCCTGATCAGCCTTCAGACAAGTTCCCTTCAGAAGCAATGTCAACATCCTTTGGGATCATGTCAATCCCAATAAAGCCGTTGAGATTCTAGAACTGAAGATGCTCACTTTTTAAAATTTTTATTTTTTTGAGAGAGAGAGATTTTTGCTATTGGCCATGTAAACTTGCTGGAGAGAGTCAGAGACAGAAAGTGAGAAATCCATCCCCCAGGGAAGATGGCTATGCCACAATCCCTTCTCCTCCATTCTCCTCTTGGGATTTCGAGCACACGCGCACATACATTTGGTGTGAGTTTCAAGTCACCAGGTCCAGAACTCAGATTGCAGTCAACCATATGGAAGTCCAGCACCTTAACCACTACGCCACTGCTGACCCTGAGATACTCACTTTTACGGGTGACTCAGAGCTTTAGAAAGGTGTGCAGCACCTGTAAGCTCTGTCCACAGCCTCGCTCTGCTCTGAGCACTGCCTCGCTTGCCTTTCTTTGTGGCGCTATGCTATCGGCCCTTGCGCTTGGTCTCCTTGAGTACCTGCACTCCTCGTGTGTTATCTAACCAGATATTGCCTCTGAAGCTCTTTGCCTACCTGTGTCCCTTCAGCCCTTGCCAGTTCGGTGCCCCCAGCATGATTTTCAGTTGCCAGCACCTGCCTCTGTCTGAGGACTTTCTCTGGCTGTCAGAGCCTGCTGTGCTCAGCTTACAACAGAAGTGCCAAACAATCAATAACCATGGGGACACAGATGGGACTCATTGATAAACCTTCCAGCATCCTTACCTTTGGGGTGCCACTCTGAAATGCATGCTGTATACTGCTTTTAGAGTCACCACTGGTCCTGAGCTCTGGCTGTCCACACATTGGTGACTTGCTCGATACAGTGCCCCCTACTGACTGCTGTCTTCCCTGACTCTCCTCACACCTCTCAACCTGTTTTTCCTTGGATCATCTCCTAAATAAACGATTGCACTCAAACTCTTGTCTCAAAATGTGTTTCTGGAAACCAAAAAGAAAACAGGACTCTCGAACTTACCATGATCAAGACCATTTCTCACTTTTTTTTAACCCCTCTGTCTTCCCCTCTGCATGTGTCCACACCCAAATTATTTTGTTCTCAGTCTTCCTCATCTTAGCTAATGTTCCCACCAGTTCCCCAGCCAGGCATGCTACAAACCTAGGAATCATCTATTCCTCCCTTATGTTGTATATCCAAACTACCAGTGAGGCCTATTGACTCTAACCCCAAGACGAACTCTACATTGGGCCCCTCCTCATCAGCCTCACTGTCCTAACCCTGATTCGAGTCCACTCCCTCACACCCTGATGGCTACAAGCACTTCTTCCTGTCCCACTCATCCTTACTCCTGTAGCACTCACAGCTGACAATAAGAGCAACTTTTCAAAGTATAAATCAATCCATTTACTTCCCTGCTGAAAACCCTCAAATGGTTCCCCACTGCTGCTAGAATGAATGCTAAATTTATGGCCTGTAAACTCCTGCCTGCCTCTCCACTCCCTGTGTTCTATCATATCCCCTTTAAGGCATTCATATATCCTCCCCATTGCTTACACGCACCACGCTAACTTGTCATGGGCTTTTGTATTTCCCGTTTTCTCAATCCGGAGTGCTCTTCCTCACTGTAATTGTATTTCATTGTCTTAGATGTTCTATCTCAGTCCTGAGAGCCCTCTCCAGAAACGAAGGACTTGCTCCCTCAGCTGCTGGAAGTGTTCCCAGCAGCCAGCCTCAGCTGTCAGACCCCTTTTGGGAGTTGCCTTAGCCAAAAGATGGTTCTTCTAAGGCAGGGTTACCCAACTTCCAGGCTGCTGACTAGTGCCAGACTGTGGCCTGTTGGGACCTCCTGCCCGAGTGTGCAGTTGGGGGTGTGTAGCAGGTGAGCAAGTGAGGCCTCATCTGTGTTTGCAGTCACTCCCCCTTGCTCTCACTACCACCTGGGAATGGCTTCCTATTTATCAGTGGCAGTACTGGATTCTCATAGGAGTGGGAACTCTATTGTGTGATTATTTTATTGTATATTGCAATGAAGTAGTGGTGGAAACGGTGTGCCTGGTGGATGTGGTATGCTTGGGCCACCAAGGGACCAATCCCCCTGCCCTCCAGTCTGTGGAGTGATTGTCTTCTCCCAGTCCAGTCCCTGGTATTGGGAAGGCTGGGGACCTCCATTTTAAGTCATGCTTCCTTTTCGGAGCAACCCACATCCAATGAGTGATTCTCTCTAAGGGATATGCCTACCTTCTTGTCCAAGGTCAGGGCAGCCCTGAAATGCCTTCTCAGCTCCAGGGTCCCGAGGGGTTGGTTTAGGCCTTCACTGGGATTACAGTTGGCTCACCTTCTCCTTCTGCAAAATGTTGCCTCCTTCCTCTACATTCCATAGGTGTTGATACCAAGAGAACTCCTGTAGAAACTTCCTGCAGGCCAACCTCCATCCCAGAGTTTGTTTCTTAAGGATCCAGTCAGTGACATTAACAATTGAGGCATCGGCCCAAAGACAGATCTTCAGAGAAGTGTGATCACATGGTCCATGGTTGTATCCCATCTTTGCACTTCATGGAAGTGCTCTTATCAGGGTCCCAGTGAGTTCTGGATTAACATGGCAAGATTCTGGATACTCTTCTCTCCTCTGGCTAGATGTCTAAAAACTGGATGTGGATTGTGGTGTGGCCGTCACCCCTGGCGGGTAATTTCTCACTTTCTGTTTCTCTGTCTCTCTCTGTTTCTCTGATGAGAGGATGCACCCTGTAGCAAAAATCTCTCTAAAAAACTCCCACAATTAATGAGAAGAATTTGTTGGATTTCTATGTGTACAAAGCAGATAGGGCATAGTATTATTCTTCATTATCACTGACAATTGAAGAGACACTGAATCAATTCTGAGGATTGACAGAGTACCTGCAAAGTCTCCATGTGCCTTTACTAAGCCTCAGCTTCTTCCATTTTAAAGAGCTCATCCCCATGGTCTGGCACAGAAGATGGTGAGGGTGCACAGGAACCCACTCTAGACCACCCTGTGGCCCTTGCACCCCACTCAACCCCTTAGCTGTGACACCATGTCACCTTAGGTCATGTGAAAACTGGGCTCATATGGGCCTTGTGTTTATGAATGCCCAAAATCCCAAGAGGAGCATGGAGAAGAAGGGATTGTGGCATGGCCAACTCCTCGGGGGAGGGAAGTATTTCTCATCTTCCCTTTGTCTCTCTCTGTCTCACTCTGGCGAGTGCATGCACCTATAACAAAAACTTAAAAAGGAAAAGAAAAAGAAAATGGCAATGTGGGATTGCTCCCTGGCATCTTCGGGCCATCCCACAGGTGTGCGGTGGGCCTGGGTCTAGAACACACTATTGTAGTGACCCTGGAAATCTGTTTTAGCCAGACAGAAGGAGAAGCTCCGACCTAGCTGCCTGGACAGCTCCAGAAGGGCGGCCTCCTCAATGCCCAGCAGCAGCCCTCATGGCACTCAGCTCAGAAGTGCTTCCAAAGCTCGCTGGCAGAGCCGGCCACCCAGGCCGCAGAGCCAAGCCATTATCTCCCAAATGTGCTCCCGCGAATGACTCACTCAGCGCGGCTGGTTTCTGGTCTCAAAGTGCTTTCTCCAGCACTCTCAGCCCTACCGCAGTGTGAAAATACTGCAGAGCACTAAGAACTTTATTTTTCAAAGTAACATTTCCTTTCCACACATTAAAGCTACTCAGCAGTTGTTTCAGCAGAACTTTAGTCCAGTCTCCTGAGGTATGTCTCAGTGTTCTGCTCCAAGAGAGGACAAGGGGTGCCCTCAGGTCACCTCAAACGAGTCAGCGACCTCACTAGAAATTAAGCTTGGAAGACACAGGTGTTCAGGGAGCACCCCATGGAGAAGAGTAAGAAGAGGTCATTTTTGCAGATTTCTAAAGACAAGGTTGGGACCAGCAGGTGGTGTAATGATGACATTGTTAGATTCCCACATGGCTGACTAGAGTTTGAGTGCTGTTGGCCACAGAGGCTTGCAACTCACCCCGGGCATGTGTGCATGCATGCCCCAAATCCCAAGAGGAGAATGGAGGAGAAAGTATTGCAGCATGTCCATCCCTCCCCCCCCCCCCTCAGGGGGTGATTTATTGCTCTCTGTCTCTCTCTGGAGAGTGCATGCATGTGCTCTAGAGCAAAAATCTCTCTCTTAAAAAAAAAAAGAAAAAGACAGGGCACTATCTGCTGAGGTCCAAGTCCAAATGACATGACCTTTTAATCCAACATGGAAAATAAAACAATAAAATTTTGGGACCAGCAGTGAGCGTAATGGCTATGTCACTGGACTCCCATGTAGTTGACTGCAGTTCGAGTCCCAGCGGTGGCCTAAACTCATGCTGGGTGCATGTGCGTGCATGCACAAGATCCAAAATAAATAAATAAATAAATAACAAAATTATATAGATAGATATAGATATATAGAGATATAGATATGCATGTACGTATACACACAGACATATATGTGTGTGTATGTGTGTGTGTGTGTGTATATATATATATATATATATATATATATATATATATGTAGAGAGAGAGAGAGAGAGAGAGAGAGCATGTACTCGCCAGACAGTGAGAGAGACAGAGAGAGAGGGAGAAGAGGAAGCCTCTGCCCTGGGGAAAGGTTACACTGCAGTACCATCTCTCCCTCCTTTTAGGATTTTGGGCGTGCACACAATGTACCTGGCATGTTTCTCAAGCCACTGGTTTAGGATGCAAACCATGCAGTCACCTTGTAGAACCTGGCTGCCTCCACGCACCCAGGCCACAAACCCGCCTGGCAGTTTTCACCAGTGTTAAAACAGACATTCCCTCGACAGACCTGGCTTTCCCCAGGAAGGAGGCCGTGTAAGTGTGCAGCTACTTTCCTGTATCCTGCGAGTTGAGGGACCCATAGTTTTGCTAGTGGACACCTCCCCTGGCCCATCTGCAGTGTCTGTAGTCTCTGCTCCAACTGTCACAGCCCCTCCCAGACTGTGACAACTTTGGGTGATGTTGGGCTACTTTGGTGGCTTTCATTTGGTGTTTCCATTGCTGTGAGTGGTGATGGGGGAAGGCCGTCATCTGGAGGTACTCGTGCTGGTTTCAGAAACGCCTAAGGAAGTGTCGTGTGGAAGAGGTACAGGTTCTGATCCGAAGGATTTAGCAGGCAGAGCCTGTTCTTTCTAGTACAATACCCCATGGATGAGCTCATAGTCACGGTGTTGACATAACAAAGGAAAATACATGTCGATCAGAAGGGAGATGGGTTGACAGCAAACGCACAGAGAATAGGCATCGGGAAAAGCGCAGTCACCGAGCAGGTGGGAATCCAGCACCGTCCCGGAAGTGCCCCCTGCCGTTAGACACCAGGGCGTGGACCGGGAAGCAACTTCTCTGTGAGATAAACATTTTAGGGAAATGGATCTGACGCTGTTAAGCCCATCTCCGTAGCTTGTTTGTCTTCAGCTCCCTAAGTGGGGTGGCCCATGGGAGACCGCGCACTAGTTGTGATGACAGGAGTATTTTCAGGAACATGTCATTGTATTTCTCACCACAAATCGTGAGTATGAGAGTTTACCTTCAGCCTCCACAGGCTTGGCTAAGGATTGAACCAACCCTAAGAATTGGATCTCGTGCTGCTGAGAAAATTGGGGCTCTGGCCTGGATCGTGGTGAATTCATCCAGGTGATCTCCCTCGGAAATCCTTTTGCATACCTGCCAGCAAAGTGGTCTTACAACAGCCTTTTGTTAAGCCCCAAGTAAACATCATGTCCGCCATTACAGAAATGGGCACAAACAGGCTGAGAGATGTTAGGAACGTCCCGAGTCGTTCTTCCGTAAGTGCTGGAGCCAAGACTCAGACACAGAGCGGACAGTTTCAAACTCTAGGCTCGTGGGCTGCCCCATAGCACCGTGGTTAAGAATGGCAACATTTTAACTCTCAGTAATTAAGATTTTCATAGAATCATCTGGTTTAATCATAACGAAAAGTTTGTTACTTTTCTCAGGATTCCCACAGACACCTTGAACACAATTTCCCCATTGGTCTTAACGTAAGCATTGCCTGATTTGTTAGGAGATGAAAAACGAGAAGAAATAGCAAGAGAATGAAATAGAGACATTGATTTGTCTGAAACATTATTACCATCAAATGGCAGGACACTCTGGTTCTTAGAAACAGAAAAAAAAAATGAACAAACAAACGAAAAAACAGTAAATCAAAGCATGATTTTTTTCTATTAAAAAAAAAAGAATGGCCTATCGGAAGCCAGGTCCTATATGACCAATTGCTGGTTCTACTCCCAGCACTGGCAGTTTGAAAAACATGCCAGAAACATGTACATGCTTGTCCAAAATCCTGATGTGATGGAGAGTTGGAAAAAAAATAAAAAGGACTGCAGTGTGGCCACACCCCACCGGAGAGTTCTCTCTCTCTCTCTCCCTCTCTCTCTCTCTCTCTCTCTCCTTCTCCCTCACATGCGCCCTGTGGCAATCAGTAAGAGAAAAAGAAAGCAGACCAAGTGCTTTGCACGGTAAGGCCTACCTTTGAAGCTCAGCCATGGAAAGCAGTTACCTCTCCCCCGGTCTTATTCGACTCTTTACCTTTGTACCCAGCTGGGTATCCCACAGCCAGTAGGTTCTCACCTGTTTTGAATCAATGAATAAGGAGCGATGTGTAAGTTCTGGTTGCCCCACTGGCCAGCATCTTGACTCGGGCTTCTTTCTCACATTAATGGGGATGCTAATGCCTGCCCCCGAGGCCACAGTGTTGTCCAGAATCTAATGGGCTTGGTCTGTGAACGTGCTTTTACGAAGAGCGGTCTAACTGTAAGTGTTTAAAGTGAGTTCCACTCTAAGATGTGCGTCCTCACTGCCCTATCCAGGTGCACAATTCCATCTTGTTCTAGATACTCTTATACATTCTGTTTGTCTTTCAGCTCTCAGCGGTTTCAGGAGGTGGTTGCCATTCTTAGATGCATTTTATAGATGGGGAAACAGAGATTACAGAACGTGTCCCAAACACAATGCTACTAAGGGAAGGCATGGGATTTGAACCTAGATTGTTAACCATTACACTGTATCTCCTCTCCCACTGTGGCTCAAAGGTCTTTCCTATGCTCTGTCAGAAAAAAAAATTTTTTTTAATTACAATGTGTCACACCTGGAAGTGATCATCCGGCCTAATCTTCCTGCTGAGAAAGTGGTAAGACAGAGACGCCCTATGAAAGAAGGCTCGACCTTGAAATGTGGGGACATGGCTGTGGAGGTGGTCCTTGGAAATGGGACCTTTGATGAAAGGTGGTGCAAGTTCCTTCCTTCCCTGGTAGAATCAGAAGAACACTTGGTCGTCCCAGAGGACATCCCAATGCCAGTGTGTAGGCCAGGTCCAGAGCTGCAGGTTCATTCTCCGTGTTTCCGATACCACAACACTGCAGGTGTTTCATGAGTAACTATGGAGGTGGGGACACAGGAGGCTGCCTCTGCTCAGCATCGTACTGAAGCAGGCATGGCTTGTGAGGCTAGCCAGAGCATCTCAAAGGGACTCTCTTTATGGTAATAGTAAATGAGGGAAGAAAAAGGAAGGAAGGAAGAGAGAAGGGAGGTTCCCAAGCAAGAGACTTGGATGGCTAAGCTTTGACTTAAAGATTCTAGAAAGTCTGGAGAGGAGATGGACTATGGAAAAGTTTGGGTCAATGAACTGCAAGTGTGAAGGAAGCTGGGAAAAAAAGGACGAAGAAGTCAAGTCAGTGATTCCCTCATTAACTCCTGCCTGGTCCATAGTCCAATCTCCCCAATGCCATTTTAGGCTTTTACTAGAGATAAGCTCTTCGATTCTCTCCTACATCCAGCCAATGCCCTTCCTCACCGGGGAGCCTCCCAAGGTATCCCAAAGTGCTATCCTCTGGAACCTATTTCTTTTAAGATAACAGAACAGTAAAGGTGAAAAAGAACACTCTCATCCACTTAGAAGATTACTGCATGTTCCCACTGACACGAGGACAATATGAAGGTGGCAGTCTGCAACCCAGAAGAGAGAACTCACCTCAATCCGACCATGCAGGCTCCCTAATCTTGGACTTCCAGCCTCCAGAATCTGAGAAAGAAACTTCTGTTGTTTACAAACCACCCAGTTCGTGACACTTTGTTTTAGCATCCTGAACTAAGACATCTCTGTTTTGTGACAGATGGATAAAGGCAAAAAAGGAGCTCGAGTTATCGATGACGTTGGCCCGTTCCATGCATATGGTGATTTGTTAGAGAAGTGGTATTCTAAAGACTGCTTGGATACAGATGAATTCTAATTTGAACCAAGGATAAATTTGTAGAGAGCATTTCCTTTAGGCAAATCTGATAAGAAATATGAAAATCCAGATTTAAAGACAGATTTATTCAGGAAGCAATTATTTGCTTTACAAATGGTTTCACTACAGGGTTCCCTTATATAGTTAGCTTTAGCATTTAAAATGCCCTTTTACGAAGATGGGTTTACACACACAGTGTTAAGAATACATCTGATATATAAAAAAGTAAATCTCTTAAAAGATGCGTTGTTCTTACGGGCGTAACTATCAGAATTTTGAAGACGTTGGAGATTGGGAAGTGTACAGGGTGTATATTCTCTACTTCTCTCTCCCTTTTGAAACAATAAAGAAAATAGAGAAGAGGATTGGTATTCTGCCTACCGGCACGTGGGTATTGCTGGGATCAACTTGGTATGATCCAGCCTGATTCCAACAGAGCAGGAACCCGCCCCGTATTCCCCCCACCCCCAGTTCTTCAGGAAGACAACAGTGAATACAGAGAGTCTTTGCCAGCCCTGGTAAAGGACGGCCCGCTCCTTTTCAGCCATCGTTCTACAAGACGAGCTACCTACCCCTGAGGTTCAGAGTCTCCCCTGGAATCTCATAAAAGGCAGACTGTAGAAACATTCTGAACCTGCACCCCAGTTGCCTAATTTTCCTCCAAGGGCCTCCCCATTACCTACAGATGCCTCAATTGCTCCCTACCTTTCTGAGCCCCTAGGAAACGCTGCCCCACAGATCTCTTGGACGATTTCTATCCTATTCCTAAAATTTCAGCCACTATATCTTGGAACTCTAAGCTGGTCACCCACATCACAATGCTGTTTCAGATGCTCAGAGCTGAGTGAGACAGGCTTCCCTGTGACCAATGGGAAGGCCCATGGGCAAGTTTTTACTCCCTTCTGTGTATACTCCGTTCACTCAAATATAAGCAACGCTACTGCACCGGGATCTAGAGGTATGACAATATCCAGAACGTTCTAGACCTTGAAATAAGAAATGTTCTCATTTAAAAGTGACATATGGAATAAGGCTGGAGAGTGGTGAGCAGTAACTTGATGCCCTGTGAGGTTGACTCATAGGGAAGGTTCCGGATACACATCTGGAGACCCTCCTGAGTATGCCAGGCCCGTGTATGCCCATGATCTGGGGCTGGCTGAGCCTGGGGGCAGATCACCGTGTTGGGACCCTGTTGAAGGTGCTGTCACTCCATTTTTGTCTCTCGGTCTCTGTCTTTGTCTTTCTCTGTTTCTCTTACTCTTGGAAAAAAAATGTTACTATGTAAATTTAAAAAAAGCAAAAGTGGCATATTGAATATAGACATCTCATGATCTGCTGAGAGTGTTAAAAATGTCTTTCTTTGTAAAGACTTCAATTGCTTACTAATGTTTACTAATAACTATCTTTAGTAGTCCCAATCTGTGTTCTATTTTTTTTTGGTGGGGGGGAGAGGTTTTTGCTATAGGGCGCGTGCGCTCGCCAGACAGACAGAGAGAGACAGAGAGATAGAAAGTGAGAAATCACCCCCCAGGGGGGATGACCACGCCGCAATCCCTTCTCCTCCATTCTTCTCTCGGGATCTTGGGCACGCACGCACACGTGTCTGGCGTGAGTTTTAAGCCACCAGGTCCGGGACTCGAACCGCGGTCGACTAAGTGGGAGTCCAGCAACATAGCCAGTATGCTAACTGCCGGTCCCTGTGTTCTATTTTTGAGTTTACAATTTTTTAAAAATGTTTAATTCTTTAATACCCCTGATGAGAAGTGTATGTTCAAATTAGTTTTCCTACTTATTGGTATCAAGCCACATGGGTATCCATTTTGCCTCCTTTGGTATTATAACAAAATCAGCTTTTAAGTAAAACTAGTTGTATCTCATTGTTCTTTTATCAGTGTTTTCTTTATTTTTTGAAATAAATTTTTGGCTGATTAAGTTCTGTAAAGTAGGCTATTACAATTATAATTGGAATGGTATTGAAACTCTGATTTGCAATTGGATAGAATAATCACTTTTGCCATTATTTCCTCTTTTTTTTGGTGTGGAACATGGTATTTTGCCTTAGACAAATTCTTAAGTATTTGATATTTTTGCCTGCTTGTATGAATATTACAATAATCTTATTATGTTTTATTTTTATGTATGGCTCTGGAATTTGGAGATGGCTATTAAAAACTAGACATTTGAGACCAGCAGTTAGCGTAATGGCTATGTCGCTGCACTCCCATGTAGCCAACCGTGGTTCGAATCCCGGACTCGGTGGCTTAAACTCACATCGGGCGCGCATGCTTGCGTGCCCAAGATCCTGAGAGGAGAATAGAGGAGAAGGGATTGGCGTGGCCATTCCCCCTGGGGGGGGGGGGGGTGATTTCTCGCTGTCTCTCTGTCTCTCTGTCTTTCTGGTGAGCACATGCGCCCTATAGCAAAAACCTCTCCAAAAAAAAAGCAGACATTTTATTGAATCTTTAAATAGTCCTTACTAATATTTGTGCTTCTTTTTTTTTTTTTAACTTTTGCCAGAGGGTGCATATGCTCCTCAGAGAGAGGTAGAGAAATAAAGAAAAAGGGACAGATAGAAAGCACCCCTTATGGGGCATGGTCATACTACAATCCCATCTCTTCCATCTCTCCCTCTTTTCAGGATTTTGGGCACACACACACACACACATGCACACACACACACACATGCACTGCATATTTTTCAAGCCATCTAGTCTGGGACTTGAACTGTGGAGTGGACCATGTGAGATCCAGCTGCCTTAACCACCAGGTCATGGCTAGCCTTTGTGTTTACTTCTTGAGGTTAATTAGGAATACATTTCTGACATTTGAAAATAGTTTTATTTCCCTTTCTGGAACTTTAAGCTCTCCCAGCCCATTTTACCAGGTCTCATGGCTTTAATAACCAGCCATGTGCAGAAGAAAAGATGAAGGCTTATGTTAAGAACCACTCATCTCGGGGCGGCAGGTAGCATGTTGGTTAAGGCACTGGACTCCCACATGGCTGACCACTGTTCAAATCAAGACCTGAAGGCTTGCTTTCCTACCTTCCCTTTCTCTCTCTTTGTCTCTCTCTAGTCAAATTAAATAAATAATAATAATGATAATAAGTGAAATTTTAAAAATTCTTTAAAAAAAAAAAGAACCACTTATCTAAGAGACAGGAATCCTGGAGGTACACAAGACCTGCAATTTTAAAGGAAAGAAGAATTTTGAGGAGGATTTGTCACAGAAATTCCATTCACCACAATTCTCCTTAAAGAAACAATAAAAAATGTGGACCAAATCTGATGTGTAAAATGTTGAGTATTACTTTCCAAAGTCAAAACTTGGAAATGTACTATAATTAGGAAATTTACTAATAAATTATGGCATTCAGTATAATAGAATAGTATATTTGAATTAAAAAATAATGTTTGTAAGGGGGTCTTTAATCACTTAATAAAATGGCCAAGCCATAAAACAAGTTGTTAGTTTAAAACATAAAACTGAACTAAATATAAACCACAAATCTAAGTATAGATGTATAGAAGAAAGAAAAGGACATATTATTTGTGTTTTATGTATTTTATCACAGTATTTCCAGACTGTGACAGTGTAGGCAATTTTCTTCCTAACAGGATTTTCTTTATTTTTCACTTTTCTACAATGAACATCTATTACTTTGTGACTAAAAATTACTGCTATGGCTTGACTGTGTTTCCACTGAATTCATATGTTGAAGCCTAATTCCCAATGTGCTGGTATTAAGAGGTGGGGTATTTGGAAGGTGATTAGGTCTTGATGGTGGAGTCTTTAGGAGGAAATTAGTGCCCTTATAAAAAGAGACACTCGAGAGAAAAATCTCTCTGGGCCATGTGAAGACATAATTCAGGAAGTAAGCCGGCACAGAACACAGGGTCTGCTGGCACCTCCAGCCCTGTGAGAAATGACTGTTGTGTCAGTGACCTGTGGCACACTCTTTCTGTTAGAGCAGCCCGAGCAGACCAGGTCCAGTAGACCATAATATTTGTTACTAATACAGAAAGAAGGAAGAGAAGGAGGAAGAGGTTAGATCAAGGAGCAAAGAGAAAGCAGACCACAGGATTTGACTGTTAGTGACTACCCCAGTCGAGGTATGGGTATGGAGGGCAAAACCCTGTGTCCTTGATTTGGTACATGAAATCTGACAAGAGCCAGGCTGTCTGTCTCTTTTTATTTTTTAATATATTTTGAGAATTATTCATTTAATTTTATTTATTATTCTTCTTCAACTTGACCAGAGAGAAATAGAGAGAGAAAGAGAAGAGAGAGAGAGAGAGAGAGAGAGAGAGAGAGAGAGAGAGAGAAAATGACCAGGTTCAAGACTCGAACCTTGGCCAGCCATGTAGGAGTCCATCACCTCAACCACCATGCTACCTGCCAGCTGCCAGGATATCAGTCTTATAAAGAAGCTAAAAACACACTGGACTGCGATGGGCGATTTTCTTCTTAGGGGTGGGGTGGGTGTGGCAGAGTAAAGATGGTTGCTATTCTTCTCACCTAAAGGCTGAATCTAATTCACCACCCCTTCAGTCTGGGCTGGCCTTAGTGACTTCCTTGATCAATAGAATACAGAGGAAGTGACCTTCTAGAACCACTGGAGCTAGATCATAAGAATCCTTGCTTTCTAACTGGCCTCTTGAAACAGTCTCTTGGGAACACCGAGCAACTCTATTAGTTCTCTGTTTCTATAACCAAATATCCCAAATTGAGTAATTGGCAAAGAACATAGATGTGTTTAGCTCACAATTCTGGAGGCTAGAAGTCAGATACAAGGTATGAACACCTGGTGAGGGCCTTCTTGCTACATCTTGACAGGGCAGTAAGTATCATATGACAGAGCAAGTGTGCGTGTCTGAGAGCAAGAGACGGCTGCTTTTATAATAACCCACTCTCCAGATAACCCATTAAGCCATTAAGCCATCGATGAATTAATCCATTCGTGAAGGTGGAACTCTCATGACTTAATCACCTCTTATTTACCCCTACCTCTTTATGAAATTATTACTGCCAGAGGGTGTATGAGCTCATTAGAATGAGAGAGAGTGATAAAGCACGTCTCCCCCACCCCCCGCCAACAGGGCATGGTCACACTACAATCCCTTCTTCTCCAATTCTCCATTCTGTCAGGGTTTGGGGCATGCATGCACGTGTACCTGATATGTTTCTCAAGCTGCCAGGACTGGTCTTTGAACTGTAGTCAGTCATTTGAGGTTTGGTTTTCCATGCACAATACTTTACCACTGAGCTACAGGGCCAATGTCTGCCCTACATCCTTATACAATTAAAATGGCAGCTAAGTTTTGACAAGGACATTCAGTTCATAGCAGGAGCTGAGTATGAAGTTCAGCTCCCCTGAGGCCTCCATGCTGGAGAGGTCTACGCAGGGTTCCCAGCTGAGTCCCACCTTCCAGTATCCCTGACAAGGCAACAGACACACAAGAGAAGCCACTGCAGATTCTCCAGACGGGTCCATGCAGCAATTTCTAAATGACCTCTACGGATGACATGTGGGATGGAAAAATCAGTCAACCACACTCTGTTGGGTTCCTGACCCACATAATTGGGAAATATGATGAAAGAGTTGCTGTTTGAAGCCAGTGCATTTTGGGTTAGCTTTCTATACAGCAACTGGAACAGTGGGGTATGTCTATTTGTGCATGCGCTACCCTTTATTTGGAAGTAACTGGGTGTCCTTGCTTGGGGAATTTCTTTTTAGCATCTGGAAGAATCACTAGAAAACCTCTGGGAAGTACATGGACTCCCTGACTGGGGAATTCCAGGGGGAAAAATTCTATTTTTCACAGGTTTCAGCCTCTTCAGACACTCTTCAAAAGAATTCTCTCTGGGAAGTTTCCATGCCTTCCTTCTCAGTGACAATCTGCTAACCGCTGAAGCTACGTTAGTAGAAATTAAGATACCAAAGCACCAGCTACTGGATGAGGGAAGAGTAGGAGGCCGTATGTAAAAGCCAAAAGAGACTTCTTGGTGCAGACAGCATGCTGTCCCTGACCAGAGGCTGACGGTTCATCAGTGGGGTGACTTGAGCTCCAGATAAGCGTTTTCACTGTCCCCACTTCAGAGAGCCTCTGCAGTTTAGGCTGATTTTCATCTCCCTAAAGAAATTCTCCTCCAACACAGCAGAGGTACTGTCCAGGTCACTGAGCTGTGAGGGCCAGTGTTCACTCCCACCTCCTCATATCACAAAAGAAGAAACTGAGGTCACATACATATGAGGGGCTCAAAATCATACACGTGAAGGGGCATGGTAATAAAATGCAGTGCTCTGAGAATCATTGGATTCCCACACGAGGAGAGCCGACCATGGTTTGAGTCCCAGACCTAGTGGCTTGAAACTCACGCCAGGCACATGTGTGTGCATGTCCAAAATTCCAAAAGGAGAGTGGAGAAGAAGGAATTGCAGCATGGCCATCCCCTTCTCTGTCTTTCTGGCAAACGCACACACCCTATACCAAAAACCTCTCTAAATAAATAAATAAAACGCAGTGCTCTGTGAGGCATGGGAAAGTTCCTGGTTCAAGTCTAGAGACCTCCCTGAGTATACTAGGCTTGTGCATGCTGGTGATGTGGGGCTTGTTGAAGCGGGGGGTAGATTACAGCATCCAGACCCTTTCAGGGTGCTGTTGCAGTCTCTGTCACTCACGCAATAGATATGTAACCTAATTTTTAAAAATCACACAGTTGTAACTGGCAGGGAAGTAGCAGTCCTGGCCCACAGTGGGGGTGCGTACGTGTGTATGCATGTGCACACGTGTGTGCACGCCCTCACCTCCCCTAGCATAATGTCAGTGTGTGATGAGACATGGGCGCAGAGGAGTAGACAATGGCGGCTTCTACCACCTACTCAGCAGGTTTATTCACTTGCTGGTTTGCTCATTTCCCTCACCAACAATAAATGCTGGAAACTTCGCCATTTGAGCACTGATCAAAAGGCAGTGACTTACCTGACAAGTGTCAATTGGTGCTGGAGTTATTCCTACCTACGCTGAGCAGAGCGGAGCTCACATAAGAGAGGCTTTGGGGCTAGTGGGAAAGAAGTGGTGGCCTCCCACCTGCAGAGCCCGGGCAGGTACAGAGCTGCCCTGTGGTTTACTGGCTGGCCCTGAGAACGCCTATTATTTTAAGGTTTTTGAAACTGCCAGCAGGACATTGGGTTTGCTGAGAACACGCTCCCTGCAAATTCTTGTGCTGAGTACATGCCTTTTGTCAGCCATATGTTGTTTTCTTTTTCTAACTTTTGAATATGAGTGTGTGGCTCTTTGTGTGAATAACAAAGACTTATATAAGGAAGGATTCAATAGGTAATATTTACAATTCTGGCTAGTTTCCTTAATGAACTGTTGCAATCATTCCTTTTTTTTTTTTTTTTTTTTTTTTTTTTTGGAGAGGTTTTTGCTATAGGGCACGTGCGCTCACCAAATGGACAGAGATAGACAGAGAGACAGAAAGCGAGAAATCACCCCCAGAGGGGATGACCACGCCACAATCCCTTCTCCTCCATTCCTCTCGGGATCTTGGGCATGCACGCACACGCGCCCAGCATGAGTTTCAAGCCACCGGGTCCGGGACACGAACCATGATTGACTACATGGGAGTCCAGCCACATAGCCATTACACTAACTGCTGGCCCTACAGTCATTCCTTTTTTGAAGCTCTGTTTTCCTGCCTAACTTAGTCTTGAGAGCTTGCCATGCATTTGAGTTCTTGTTCACCTTAATTCCTTTAGTAAGACCAGGAAAAAAAAAAAAAAAAAAAAAAAAAAAGAGCAAAACTGGGACCAGTCGGTGGCATGGTGGTTAAGGCAGAGGGATCACATGTGAACGACTACACAGTTTGAGTCCCCGTGGCTTGAAAAACACACCAGACATGTGTGCGTGCGTGCCCCAAATCCCGAAACGGGGAAGAAATGGAGAAGGGATTGCTGTGTGACCATCCTCCGTGGGGGCAAGGGGGTGTTTTCTCATTTTCTTCCTTCTCTGTTTCTCTCTGGTAAATGATGTGCCCTCTGGCAAAACAAATAAACAAACAACAGAAAACAAATTAGCAATACTTCCCTCCTTCCCGTCTTTCAGGTTCTCTATGAAAATTTAGATTGAGGGAGAAAGGGGGTCGAAGTTGAGCTTTGTAGCTATGTCTAAGAAATGAAAACAGGGACCAGCAGTTAGCGTAATGGCTATGTCGCTGGACTCCCACATAGTCGACCGTGGTTCGAGTCCCGGACCCGGCGGCTTAAACTCACGTCGGGCACGTGTACATGCGTGCCCAAGATCCCGAGAGGAGAATGGAGGAGAAGGGATTGCGGCGTGGCCATCCCCCCTGGGGGGTGATTTCTCGCTTTCTATCTCTCTGTCTCTCTCTGTCTGTCTGGCGAGCGCACGCGCCCTATAGCAAAAACCTCTCCAAAAAAAAGAAAAAGAAAAAAAAAAAGAAATGAAAACACAGTTGAGATCCCAGGTTATGCCCCAAGTTGACCTCTCAGGTGGTTTATACACACTATTTTAAAAATGAAATGATTCTGAGCTCACATAGTCAATTAAGAAAGGATAAATGCTTATGACCCAGAAGCTAAGCATATTGTGCCTCACTCCCTATGTTGTTAGATGAGGAAAACTACAACTTCGCTGTTTGTTCAGACCTTACACCTGTTTTGCAGCACGGGCGTTATTTTCTGTTCTAGACAACGTCGGTCTGGTGCAGAATCTCAGCCAGTTTCGAGGTTATCTGAGCAAAGGAGACACGTGGAGTACCCTCAGAGACCCATAAATTAATTCTGAAAGCAACAACACAATCAGTTCTTTGGAGGTTATCATGGGGATGTGTGCTCTTGGAATAAATCTGTGTAAAAAGAATAAAATTAAGAGGCGAGCAGATGGCGTAGTGGTTATGTTGTTGGACTCTCACATGGCCAACCATGGTTAGGGTGCCGGAGCTGGTGGCTTGAAAATCATACCAGGCGTGTGTGCATTCGTGCCCAAGATCCCAGGAGCAGAACTGGAGGAGAAGGGATTGTGGCATGGCCATCCCCCTTGTGGGGTGATTTCTCACCTTCCCTCTCACTGTCTCTGTCTCTCTCACTCCAATGAGCACATGCGCCCTATGGCAAATACTTCTAAAAAAAGGGAATAAAATAAAAGAGTTTGGAGTTCTAAGCCAATGATCTTTACAAAATTTAATTAGAAGGAAGAGGCTATTGAAATAGCAACTTTGCAATTATTCCCTCCAGTCTTTCTCATTTCTTTAGGATTCCTTAACTGTGGTCAGAAGAAAAGTTATTTCTTACCAAGACCCTTGAGACTTCCTTGCTGGAATAAGTCAACAAAGCCACTTTGGCCCGGTGGGGAAAAATCCCGCTCTTACTAATTCCCACTTCACGTCAGCACGTAGTTGTACACGTGGGTTAAGTTGACCCTGCTTAATCCTGCAAACAATCATCTTGTGCAAAGCAAATTCACCGTACATTGTTCAGAACTCAGCCTTCTCAAAACACAAGTTAAGTATCAAACACGAGAATTCCGAAGGTAGTTCCTGTTTGGGGGAAAAAAAAGTGATATGGTCACTGTATAATTATTTCTAAATTTAGTCAAAGATTTCAGAACCCAACACTTGGAAGCAATGGCTGAGCCTTGAAGTGCTCCCTGCACTGGTAGGAATGAAGCCAGAGGCCTGAGGGACACTGGGGCCCAGTCCAACCGAGGAGAGGATGCTGCTCAGGGCCAAGACATGCACATGGTCTCTTGCCAAATGTCAACACATTGACATTGAAGTGCTGGTCTAAATCAAGGGCCTGGAACTGAGGGAGGAAATCAGACAGAAACTGAAACCTCCGGGGCAGTTACGTAAGGCAAAGGTGTGCGGGGGCAGAGGTGAGCAGGGAAATGTTTAACCAGCAACCAGTGGTGTGTCTTTACTGTAAATTTTGCTGATATAAATGATGTGTAGCCCACAGTTTGTGAACCACAGTAGAACATATAATGCTCCTTATTATTATAAATTCCATGTATTATAAATTCCGTATAACGACTTGATCGTCATGGAAAGTTTTGTTGTTTTGGTCAATTTTCATAGTCATAGTCAATATGTGATTGACTATGTCATAGTCAATGATCATTTGGTAAGTGGAGTTGGATCCCATTCTAATATCTATTTTCCTAATGAAGTTGTATGATTTCATAAAATCTGGTGGTTAACTACAGGCTATGTCTCACCTTTATAATGAATTATATTCATTAAATTGAAATCTTTATCAGCATCACCACAATATCACTCTTTCATTTTGGAATTTTAGGGATTAGAATCTAAAAAATAATTTTATGCTGCACCAGCAAAAGTCATAAAACCACTTGAAGGTAATTGTAAGATATTCTTTAAATAATTTGTATAATCTGAAGGAAAATTTTAAGTTAAAATACTTACTGTGATTTTCAATTTATTCCTCTACACCAGTGTGACTTGTAATTTCTTTCATATTCACTATTAGTTTAAATAATTCTATTATCAGTACAATCATAAAACCAGACTAGGAATATAAATGCTTGATTACTGTTCAATTCAGCAAAGTAGTTGCTCGCATCATTGAAAAATGAGTGTGATTATGACGTGAATACTGTTGACATGTTTGTGTACTTTAACATGTGAGATGAAAGTGAAACAATGAAGAAGACTGTCAGAACTTCACTTGTTCATCCTGACATGAGTGACTTCTTTGCTGAATCAGGTAATACTTGTCAATACTGGAACATTATCTCCTCAAATTTTTTCATGCTGTTCAGAATGTAACCACTGAAGACATGAAATACTTTTAGTTTAGTCCACATTAACATTTTCTCTATTATTTCCTTTTTAAATTATTTATTTAATTTTATTTATTATTGTCATTTAATTTGCTATAGACCATGCGCACTCACTAGAGAGTGACAGAGAGAGAGGGAGAAGGAGAGAATGAGAAAACAAACTGCCAGGTGTGGGATTTGAACCATGGTCTGCCATGTGGTAGTCCAGCATCATAATTACCACACCATCTGCTGGCCACACTCTGTTATTTTCTTAAGTTCAGACAATCAACAAAACTGTAAATCCAGCTTCCTTTTATAGCATCGGCCTATTTCCCTAGTGTGAATACTTTCATCAGGGCTGATTTCAACTTACTACTGTGATGACACTGGACTTGGAGTTGAAAAGAGACGCATATCCCACTGCAGATGTACATTACATGAAGGGACTTCATAAAGCAATTGGAAAAGTGGAATTAAAGGATGAGCATATTTTGATGCAAAAGTATTTTGAAATCCATGCATCTGTGTTTTATAATATGCTTTTTCCATGAACTCTTTGAATACCATCTCCCCCATAATAGTAAAATGTAGTAAGATGATAAAGTGATGTGTTTTGAGTATTTGTCACCTTTTTAACAATATAATTTATTTAGTGGTAAGTTGACATCATTTAATTGTTTAATAACAACAAAAATTCCTCTCATAAGCTGGTATAAGCAAGCTCCAGAAGACTCTGGATAGGCAGCAGACAGTAGAGAAGAAATTGAAGTAAGGCAGAGCTAGGGAACTGCTAGATGCCCTCCTTTAACCTCAGATACTGGGTCCTGAGTCAATGGGGAATGGGGATGAGTTAAGACATGCTAATTCACTTATTTGGAGTTTACTAGCTCTTGGGCATAGATGTGGATCTTAATTTCCAACAATTCCAGTGGAATAGAGGTTATTTGTATTCATCATGTTCTTGCTTGACTGGCTTGAGACAGCGGAGAACCTGGCCCTACTGCTCTCAGGTTGTTACTAGGTTACACTACAAGGGACTGTAAGGAAGGCAGGCAAGAGAAATGAGGCAGAGCTGGCAGAAAGGAATGTCTACAGTTCCCTCCCCTATTCTGCACCTAAAAGCCCACTCACAGGGGGCTGGCAGGTGGCATAGTGGTTGGGGCGCTGGACTCCTGCATGGCTGACGGTGGTTTGAACCCCAGACCCAATGGCTTGAAACTCTCACTGGGCACATGCGTGTGTCTGTGCTCAAAATCCCAAGAGAAGAAAGGAAGAGAGGGAATTGCGGCATGGCCATCCTTCTAGGGAGCATGATTTCTCACGTTCCCACTCTCTGCCTCTCTCTGTCTTTCTGGCAGGCACATGTGCCCTATGGCAAAAATCTCTCTAAGAAAAAAAAAGGCTACTCCTTCTGCCCGTGACATGACTGCGGCTACTCAAGCGTGTTATGGTAGCTGTGGGAATTACTTGTAACCTTCCTTTTTATCTCCAGCCTGTCTCCTCTTTCAGCACCCCTGTGCAACCTCATTTGGACCTACTGAATATGAATGAATCTCTGAAACTCCAGTCAGATTCATCTCAAGGCTTTGGCCTCAAAAACACTTCAGAACTCATATCAAATTCCCTAGTGACAAGCAGGCAATGATGTAGGCATCTTATAAACTGACAGTGGGAAAGTAAATTTGTACATCTTTTCTAGAATTCAATATAGGCAGACCTGTTAAGAGTCTTAAAATATTCATAGTCTTTGACTCTACAAATCCCACTTCTAGGAATAGTTCTTTATAGAAATATTCAGAGATATGTAAAAGATATTTATGTACTTTTGTCATAGCAAATTATTAGGAAAAATTTAAATACCCAATAATAGAGTTGAATTGAAATGAATTATAAGTCCATACTAGAAAATATTACATGATAACCAAAAATCATGCTGGTAAATTATGTATGGTAAGATAGGTAATGATTATGATATAATAAAAAGTGAATGAAAACAGAAAGTAAAATGGGACAATAAAATATGATTCTAATTTTACTAAAAAGGTACATATATAGGAAAAAATTAAAAGAAAATATACTAAAATGCTATGAGTGGTTTTCCACTTCAGTTCATTAAAGGTCATTTCTATTTTCCTTTGAAAAGATTTTTTTTTGAGTGATTTTTGCTATAGGGCATGTGCGCTCGCCAGAAAGACAGAAAGAGACAGAGAGACAGACAGTGAGAAAGCACTCCCCATGGGAGATGCCCACGCTGCAATCCCTTCTCCTCTTGGGATCTTGGGCACACACACACCTGGCATGAGTTTAAGCCACCGGGTCCAGGACTCAAACCTTGGTTGACTACATGAAAGTCTAGTGACATAGCCATTATGCCAACTGCTGGTCCCTTTTTGAAAAGTTTCTTTTTTTATATATAATTATTTATTTAATTTTACTTATTTACTAATTTATTTTAATTTGACCAGAGAGAGACACACAGAGAGAAAGGGAACATGAGAAAGCAAGCCATGAACTGAACCATGATTGGCCATGTGGGAGTCCAGCATCTCCACCATCATGCCACCTGCTGGGCCCTGAAAAGTTTTAATATTGTAATCTTTTTAGACTTGCCATGTATTATGTTTTATATCAGAAACAACATAAATGCTAAGTTAAAAGATGTTGGCTTGTGACAGTCTATATACAGTTCTCTGGCTTAACACTCTGGACATAAAGTTTACAAATCTATGTATCGAAAATATTTCCCAAGGGAATTATCCTCTAGTTTCAAAAACAGAAGTAATAAAAAATGAGGCTGAGTTTACTGAAATTAACTTAACAATCAAATTTGGAATGTAACCTAGAATGGCTACATTCAAAACTTTGTTTTTGTCCCAGTAAAATGCTGATAATGGGAAGTGATTGAAATGATAGTATGAGTTTATATTTGAATTCCTATGGACATGTCTTTATTTTTTAATTTTAATTTATATTATATATTCACTCACTAAAAATCACTACATCTTGTAAAGTGAATTTACCCAACATGAATACGCTTCACATCAGTCCAATTGAAGATACCATGAACATTATCATCAACAGACAATCTTCCATTTCTGTGGAAATTTTCTAAAAGTGCTTTTAAGAATGGAGGGAATTCACTTAGTTCTTCCACTTTGCAATTCAGTACTCATCCAGGTGATGAAGGATTCCCTCTGTCACATGGAACTCTGTGTCCAAAATTGTGACATCCATTTACCAAGTTATATGATGAAGCCAGATTCAGTGCCTAAAGAATAATAGCATTTTAATTTTTAATTACATTTTCTGCCATTAAGATCAATATTTATTAAGTAGCCTAAAAACAAAGATGACACTCTGCCTAGTGCCGTGTGAATTATTTAAAGGAAAGTTTGCAGAAAAATGAAACCAAACCTACAATATGACTTTCATCATTCCGTACTATCTTCCTTCTCATTTTGCTGCTTTCAAATCTTGACTTCACTCCAATTCTCTCTTTCCTTTTTTTTCCATTTGTCAGAGAAGCATGGACTCACCAGAAAGAGACAGAGAGACAGAGACAGAGAAAGAGGGGAAGCACTCCCCAGTGGGGCATGATTATGCCGTAATTCCTTCTCCTTCAGTTCTCCATCCTGTTGGGGTTTGGGGCACACACACATGCACCCAGTAAAATTTTCAAGCTGCCAAGGCTCAGGGTTTGAATCACAGTCAGTCACGTGGCATCGAGCTCCCTTACCCCCTAGGTTATAGGGCAGGCCCTGTGCTTTTCTTAACTATCTTTGGTGTCAGACTTTTACCGCCCCCAAAATGATTTAAAGCTTGATCATGGTCTGTATTCCATTTCTCTCTTTTAAAAATGATTTTATCTTGATCGATACATCCACCTTCACAGGGTGGTGCTTTGCTATTTACTTGCATCCCACTATGTACTGGAACCAGGTTGAGCAGAAACAATTACACTGGAAAAATCACGTGGACTTGAGTTGATGTGACTGTCCTTTCAGAGGTTAATTTAGGATTGTAAATCCTGTCTTTGGCCTTAAGCAAAATGGGTAATATTCTCAGACTTGGTAGATGTGTCAAAAGGACCTTTACCTTCTAGTTATTTTTATCAAGTTAGACTCCGTGCAATTTGAATGAAGACTCTCACAAGCCACATCTTGAGTATTTGATTCTCAGGGCCTATTTTTTCCCATTCTAAAAGGGCAACCCAAGCCCCCAAAAGAAGTGGAAATGAGGAGAAAGCAATGAGTGTGATTCCATGTCCCCAACCTTTCAGCCACTAAGCAAACATATAGAAACATTTCTGAGAACGGTGTAAAGGATGACTTTTTCCTCTGAGATGTAAGAAAAAGGAGAGGCAGGGGTTCTCGAGCTACACCTGCAATATTGGAAGCAAGTACGAAGGAATGTTAACACGTATGAAGTATGGGTGATGGTACAGGGATGCCTGTCATGCAAATTACTGGAGTATTTTTTTTTTTAGAGAGATTTTTGCTATAGGGCATGAGCACTTGCCAGACAGAAAGCGAGAAATCACTCCCTGGGGAGATGGCCACACCACCATCTCATCTCTATTCTCCTCTCAGGATTTTGGGCATGCACGCAATGGAGGAGTAAAGAAAGAAGGAGACAGTACTAACACCTGTATCTTGATCAGTCAGAGAACTAACTAGGTGTCTGGGCCCTGCATCTTTCCAGAGAATCGGCTCAGCAAGTGGGAGTCTACTTATGCTCTTCAGAGCTTCTGCAGACCTGAATCACATATAGATAGAGGACAGAAGTAAGTCTTGAGAAAATATGACGGTAACCTGTGGATTACGTGCTGAACCCAGATCTTCCCAGCATACTGGTGACTTGCAAACCATCCTTCCGTAGAGAGAAAGTGGAAATGCTTGATTCGTTTGAGAGCTACTTCATAAGGAAAAACATTACAAAGGAATCTAAGAAATTCAACATAAAACATGGGCAACAGAAAAATATATCCCAGAAGAAGAAAAAAAACTAAACAAAAATAGTATGAGTCTATTTCCCTCACAGGATTCTGAAGGTTGAGAGGAAGAAGCACCATATGATGGTTCTAAGGATGCTGAGTAGGCAAGTCAGTGGCATGATGGTTAAGGCAGCCGTATCCCACATGGCTGGCTGTGCTGTTTGAGTCTTAGACCCGGAGTGTGCATGCATGCCCAAAATCCCAAAAGGAGGCAGAGATGGAGAAGAGGTTGAGGCATGATCATTCCTTATGTGGAATGTTCTCCCTCTCCTCTCTCCAGAGAGTAAATGCACCATCTGAATCTTTTTTTTAAATAAGTTAAGAAAAAAAAAAAGCATGCTGCGCATTCAGGGTCTTCAGCAGGCAGAAATATTCCTGTTACTGCTGCCTGAAATAAAAAGATATCCTGCCAAGAGATGCAGACGCTGATTTGGCCAACTGAGCCATGCCCTCTCAAACTTGAAGGGTTATCGAGAGGCAGCTCTAATCCACTTATTGCTAAGTTTCTACTGATTCTCAAGGAAAGGAATGATACTTAGGAGTAATCGGACATTGAAGTTCTTGGCAGAAACCAAAGGGCACCTGTTTCTTTGGGGGCATCTATAGACAGCAAATGGCTGTCAACATGGATGAGGTTGATGAGTGGGCTGACTCTCTTGGACTTAACTCGGATACCACAATAATTGATTTTTAGCATTTCACAAAGTCTGAAAAGATCATGTTTCCCAGAAGACTCGTTGACCTGGTCAAGAGTTATTTTGTCTGGAAACCAGCAGTTGGTGTAATGGCTCTGTTGCTGGACTCATGTAGTCAACCGTGGTTAGAGTCCCGGACCTGGTTGCTTAAACTCACACTGGACGTGTGTGTGTGTGTGTGTGTGCGTGTGCCTAAGATCCCAAGAGGAGAATGGAGGAGAAGCGATTGCAACGTGGTCATCTCCCCTGAGGGGTGATTTCTTGCCTTCTGTCTCTCTGCCTCTCTCTGTCTTTCTGGCGAGTGCGCACGCCCTATAGCAAAAATCTCTCCAAAAAAAAAAGTTATTTTGTCTGTGCCAAACGAAGTTTATTGAAGAAAAATCATGGTGTCCATAACTTACCAACAATAATAGCATCTACTACTTAGGAGTACTTTTGAGAGCAGACCCTGCATGGTTCTTCACTTGATTGTATTTAATTCTCACAACCCTTTGGTAGGAACTATTGTTATTCTAGATTTAAAGATGAAAAAGCTGAGCCCCAGTGAAGTTAAAGGATGTCCCTTAGGCCACATAAATGTAAGGGTTAAAACTGGGACTTGACCCAGAGTCTATCCAACCCAAGCTTCTGCCCAACAGCAGATTTGACAGTAAAAGACACTCTAGGGTGGCACAAATCCTTACTTATTCTCTACATTCAGTTCCTTAAAATTCAGCTGCCTGGTAGCACAGCTATTAGGCGTTGTGCACAGGGAGCTGGATACCATGTGGCCAATGGAGTTTGACTCACAGACATGGCAACCTAAAAACCATGCAGCATGTGTGTGTGCGTGCCCTAAATCCTGATAAGATGGAGCAATGGAGGAAGGGGAAATATCCATGACCACACCCCACTGAAGGCTGTTTTTTCTCTCTCACACACCAGCATATGTACCCTCTGGAAATTAAAAAAAAAAAAAACAACGTATTTTTCCCACCACTGTTTGCCTTAAAAATAATGTTACTCACTCCTTTATACCTTCTTCCACACGTGCCATGGCTATCATTAGGTATCAGTGTCAGTCGTATGTATGAGTACTATTATGTATTATATTAATATATTCTCTCCTAGGGTGGCCATAACAAGTAACCGAAGCTGGGTGGCTTAAAACTACAGACATTTACTATCTCACAGCTCTGGAGGCTGCAAGTCTGAAACCAAGGTCAGTGTTGCCCTGCCAACTTGGCACCTGGCGTGGAGGTGAGGGAACTCTTGGTAGGAGGAGACCCAATTCAGGAAGCCCATCAACGGCAGAAAGAACAAGAGTTCTCATGAGAACACAAGGCCAAACTTCTGGGCAAAGGATGTCATGTCAAGAAACCTCAGGCATAGGGTTCATTTTTGTGTTTTAATTTGTTAGAGAGTGCACGCGGGGAAAGAGACAGAGAGAGGGGGAAAATGAGGAAGCACACACCCGATCCGTGGGGAATGGTCATGCAGTAATCCCTTCTCCATTTCTCCTCTCTAAGTTTTGGGCACACATGACCAACACACCTGGTATGTTTTTCAAGCTGCCGGGTTTAGGATTCAAACTGTGCAGCCAGCCACGTTGGATCCAGCCACCTTAAACACTGTGGGAGGCTGCATGCCAGCCAATATCGCCCTTAGGTTTCAGTTTCTCAGAAAGCAAACAATTACACAATGCCAAAGGCCATGATAGGCTCCCCTTCAAAAACCTCACCTTCAAAACCATACTCTGATTGGCCACTTCTCATAGCAAATCAGTGAGCTTAGGAATCCCTCAGATTTGCATATCTGGCACCTCATGATTGGTCCACAAAAGCAACCAATCATAACCCACCTTTTACAATCCTTCATTCAACCAATCACTGCCCACCAGCATGTATATAACCACGATCCCTGGCTCACAATCGCCAGACAACCCTGAAGACCCCGAAGAGCTGTGACACTGTCGTCTCCATGCTGCCCACAATAAAGGGACGACCCTGAAGAGTTGTAACACTGCATTGTCTCCGTGTTGTAACACTGCATTGTTCATCCAGTCTCTCACTCCTTGTCTCTCACTCCTTCTCTCAGGAAACCTTTTCGACTGTCCTGCCGGTTGAGACAAACCACCACGCCACTGACTAACTCTAATTTTTTTTTTTCTTTAAGGATGAATTTTGAAATATTGGGTGTGAAAAAACATTACAGTAACAGGGTGGAATTTTGTATTTACAAAAGGTGGTGAAGCCAAGAGCTTCCAGTTGACAAACAGCCTGTGTTTACGCTGCGTTATGATCCCTTACAGGTGCTGTTGGTTTCATTATATTTCCCCATCAAAATGTTTTGTCAGGAAATAGAAGTCCTGACCAGTGCCTGATACTCCATTTTAGAAACCGATGCATGTGAACATCATAATGGAGAAATGGGGCCTCTGGGTTTCTTGGAGACAACAAGCAAAAGTCAACTCTGGCAACCTGAATAGGGAAAACGATGTCCTAGAAGAATAACCCAAGGATTCGTGGGAGCGGGGGAGGGTGGAGGGGACAAGGCTCTGGAAGCAGGTCCAAGCGCAGGAGCACCAGCAGCTGGGACTGCCGCCAAGTCTGCTGAGAGGGGCCAGCCGCTTAGGTGCTGCTGCATGGGCCCCACTCTAGGAACATCCACCATGGATAGCCAGAGGCCGGCTGCCTCCTCCAGGAGGAACTTCACTCTGTCTTTGAATGAGTGGCTCCTTGAGTGCCAGTTGGGAACCAGGATTGCCCGAGGCCAGTCTGCACGGGATGCTCTGGTCCCCAAGGAGCGAAGGGAGGAAAGAGCCGTTCACCTCCCCTCATCCGGAGCTGGTCTCCTGTTGGCACCCTGTGGCCAAGCAGAGCGGGTATTCAGAGGCATAAGAACGAAAAAACAGTGAGAAAGCAACAACAAAATGTCCTTTCTCTAACGCTTTGCTAAACCAATCAAAGCAGGCCCCAGTACCCAATCACCGGCGTTCTGAGGAATTTTCAAACTGTATTGAATACATCGGATCAGGGACGATTCCTCCCAGCCGCACACCTGCAGCCTGCCTTAGGAAAGCTCAGGATCACCGCAGAGGAAACTCTGCTTTCTATTTGCCTCAATCACGTACAGGATTAACCATGTAAAGAGCGATAAGTTGAATTTTAAAAATACTTCAACACTTTTGCATCTAAAGATCTGTGAGGCCACCTTGTGAAGCTGATACTCCTACTTTCAACAATTTGGATCAAACTGCTCTCAGACATGCCTTTAAGAAAATCACTTATACAATTGTCTAATATTTTATCTATTTATTTATTTAAATTGCCACATGGTATGTGTACTTGCCAGAGAAAGAGAGGGAAAGGAAGAAAACACTCCTCCCACTGAGGTGTGGTCACTCTGCAATCTCGTCATTTTTCCATCCTGTTGAGATTTAGGGCACACACACACATCTAGAGTATTTCTGAACTGCTGGATCCAGGACTCAAACCACAGTCAACTGTGTGGGACCTGGCTCCCTAACCCGCTAGGCTAAGTGACAGACCCTTTCCAAAATAAAAATATATATATATGTTTAATATTGGGACCAGCAGATGGCATACTATTACATCACTGGACTCCTATGTAGTCGACTGCAATTTGAGTGCCAGACCCCGTGGCTTAGAAAACTCACACCAGGCACATGTGCATGCATGCCCAAAATCCCAAGAGGAAAATGGAGGAGAAAGGATTGTGGTGTGGCCATCCCCGTGGGGGGTGATTCCTCATTCTCTGTCTCTTTGTCTACCTGGCAAGTGTAAGCGCCCTATAGCAAAAATCTCTTCAAAAGAAAGAGAAAGAAAGAAAGAAATTTACGTATCTATGAATAAGGGAATTGTTAAATTATTGTCTGTTGGATAATAAACTGCTGTTCTAAAGGTCTTCAAAAGCTTCAAAGACCTTCAAAAGGTCTTTAATAAAGATATGTACACAAAACACCCTTTAATGTGGTAAAATGTGAATTTAACATTATTGTTACATGAAAAAAGCTGAATATAGAAACCCTTCAAAACTTCATGGAAAATGCATATTATGAAAAAATTATTCATAGATTTCAAAAACTTTTTGCACTAAAATAAACTTGTATTCTAATTCCTTTTTTAATGAACTTTTTGAAATTGCCTCATAACCTTAGTTTTGATAAAGTTAGATGTGTAAGAGTACATAGTATTTTTTTAGAAAAAGACTAAAAAATAACCAAAAAATTCAGCAATTGTCACTTGGTAGGAACGAATTTTATTTTCTTTATTATTCAACAAATAATTTGGAAAAACACGAATGAACATAGGTTAGTTTTACAATGAGAAGAAACATCACAGTGAAAAAAACTAGATAATTATATATATTTTTTAGTTTTATTGCTTTCTTGTCCTAGTACATCATCCCTGACTGTTTCCTGGCTTCTGTCATTTTCGACCCCTTCCTTTCTGGTGCTTCATTTGGAGTGGGGTCCAGTTGCAGGCCCAGAGCACAGAAGTTCTCGGATGCAAGACTGTAAGAGCAGACAGGCTCTGGTCACAGGCCTCAGGCCCAAGCAGCATGGAGGGTCCCTGAAGCTCAGTGTGCACAGCACACGACTCGTGTATACACACGACTGTGACTGTATCTAATCACAGAACCGGCAGAGCATAAGTGAGCCTGAGCTGGGAGCTGGAGACAGTAGTTTACCTGCTTGGACATCAGCTCACCAGGTCCCCAGCTGAGGAATCAGAGGCCAGTTTGCCTTCTAGCAGGCTCTCCCAATCCAGAAGGGTGATTCTCCTGGAGCTTATCCCTCACTTGCTTGGAGGAGTGAGACAGAGGAAAACCCTCTCATAAGAGGAACATCGTTTGTCTGCCCCTCAGGGCTTCTGGCTGTTGCCTCTCTTCCTCAAGTCCCACCTGACATGACTGGAGCAGATAGGTTTGACACTAGGGAGGAGGACTGTGCCCAGTGTACCACATCCTCCTGAGCTCTGTGAGAGGGCATCTGGATGATCGTTGGTCTCTTTCTTCAGAATATAGATGTACTAGTCACCCATGGCTGCTGTAACAAGTAACACAAACCCAGTAGCTTAAAACAGCAGCAAATATGACCATGTAGTTCCATAGATCAGGCATCCAACATGAGTCTTACAGGGCTGTATTCCTTTCTAGAAGCTCTAAGAGAGCATCTATTTCCTTGCCTTTCCAGCTTCTCGAGGCTACTCATACTCCTCAGCTCATGGACCTCTGTCTGCCATCTTCAATGCCAGCGCTGTTGCTCTTTTTCCCTTCATCCATAGCCACATCTTTTAGTCCAATTCAACAAGAAAATGTCCTCCTACGGATTTGTGTGGTTATAACTTGGTCCCTCAGGCTAATCTTCCCATCTCACGGTCCTTCTGGTTCTTCTAGAACCAGAAGAAAAGTCTCACTCAGCATCTCATCACGTGCTCTTCTTTAATACAACAGATTTTATAATAAATATTACATATATATGGAATTTAGGACACACTATCCTAAAATAAGACAACTTGGTATCCAAGAAAACAGCAGAAGCAGAAAAGCTACTCATACCTTCCCCTTTCCTCTCTTACCTAGGGGAGGTCATATAGCACTTATTCCAGGATTACTATTCTTTTTTTAAAAAAATGATTATTATAATTTTTACTTATATTTTAAGTGTTTGGGTAGTATTACCTTTTATTATTATCATTTAAAATTTGCCACAGGGTTTTATGCACTCGCTGGAGAGAGGAAGACAGACAGAGAGAAGGTACTCTCCATGGGGAGTGGTCACGCCACAATCCCTTCTTCATTTCTCTTTGCTGTTGAGATTTTTGAGCATACACGCACACACACCCAGTGTGTTCCTCAAGTTGCTGGGTACAGGACTCAAACCATATGATTAGTCATGTGGCATCCAGCTGCCTTAATCGCCAAGTCATGGGCTAGCCTGGGTACCCTTCTTATACAAGAGGACAGGAACTTTCTTATCTCTGAAGACACAGCAACACAGAAGATCTGAAGAGGCCTTGATAAGTTCCCTCCCAAGTTTTTCAAACCAGTAGATCATGTCATCTTTGTGCAATCATAATTCTCCATAACTGTCCACTTCTTCAAATCTAGGCATAAAAATGCCCAAGGTTACCTGTTTGTCTGGGTCTTTATTTCTGAAGATGTTCATGTCATGTTAAACTTACATTAGATAAACGTATGTGTTTTTCTCGTCGATCTGTTATAGGGTCGGAAAATGAAAACTTTTCTTTCCTTAGAGTAACCATGAGGAATACATTGCATACTACAATCTAAAGGACTTAGCACATTGCCTGATATATAATACGGGCTCAAAAATTGGTGCCATCATTGTCAGTAATCAATTTTGCAAAGAAAGATTACCAGGGCCAGCTTCATGACTGTGCCACCTGTGCAGACACACAGGCCCTGTTCTCAGAAGAGCTCCACCTTTAACTTAAGGCTCTGCTATCATCATCTTGAAATTCTTAGTACTTTTCCAACAAAAGGACCCTACATTTTCTTTTGCATTGGGCTCTATAAAGTGTAAAGCTGATTCTGAAGATTACTCATCATTGGAAATCCATTTATAAGCAATTTTCTGAATTCACAGCTCCCGCTGTGCTTCTTGTGAAGCACTTTTCTTGCAAAGCATGGCCTTTCCCTCAAAAGAAGACCCTGGAATCATGATTTTGTACAGATAGATGACTGCAGAAAGCATCGTGAAAGAGTGGGACAGTGTCAGAGGGTAAAAGGCACATTAGTGAGAGGGTCACTGGTTTGGGCAGCCAGGGCTCAATCTTGCTCTGCATCTCTGAGTCACCAGGGAACAAATACCCTAGAATTGTTTCATCAAGGAAGTGGTAAGGAATCAGAGGGTATTTATTCACCCATTTCTCCTTGGTTAAGTGCACCAGGGGGACAAATTCTCCTGTTCTGGCCTGCCTGAGGCATGGGTCTGGTGTCTTCTTATAAAAAGACTCAAGAGCTGGCAGACCAGCAGGTGGCATGGTGGCTAAGGCACTGGACACTCCCACATGAATGACCATGGTTAAAGTCCTAGACCTGGTGGCTTGCTTTCTCACTTCCTTCCACTCTCTCTCTTTCTAGAGCTCTCTGGTCAAATTAAAATAAATAAATGAATAAATAAAATTAAATAAACAATTATTTTTTAAAAGACCCAAGAGCTAGAATAGAGGACATTGATGTATAAGAAAATGACTACCAACACATCCGTGATCCTGGATTTATTCTTTAACTTTAAAACATACTGATTGTTGACATATCATGATCTGGTAGAAGTAACTCTGAGCTAAGAGATAGGATAATTGTGTCTTCATTCTGATTCTACTGTGTGAGCAAGACAGGTCCTCCATTTCCCCAGGCCACATGTTCCATCTGTAAAAAGTGAACAGTAGATGACATCTAAATTCTTTCAACCCTCAATGTTCTATTCTAATTTGTCTCTGTAACCAGGAATTTTGAGCTTGGGGGAGGAAAAATGCCAGTCCACCAAACAAGTAACTCATTAAAATAGAAGAGTCTCATTAATTTTTTTTTCTGGCGAACTGAATTCTTAAAAATAGGGAGGCATATTGAATAAAAGAGCGGGAGCAGCTGTTCTGTTCTTCCCTGAGGATAGAATGAAAAGGACTAAACTTAAATTATGCCAAAAGGGATTTATTTAAATTAGACATTAAGAAAGTTGTGAGACAATGCAATGCGTTACCCAAGGAGATTTTGGAACCTAGTAGCTAGAGAAATCTTTTAAAAGATGTGTGCTATTTTTGTTCTTATATGTTTCCATCCAGTCTTTTGCAAGTACACTATACCTCACTATAAAATGAGAAAGTACAGCTAGATCTTTCTAGGAGACAATGCAGGTAGGAGGCACTCATTCACCACCACTCACCAACCTCCAACCCATGGCCACAGCAGACCTTACTAATCAATCACTGTCCTTGCCCAGACAAGTCCTCCTCATTTGTGTCAACACCATGATCCAGGCAGTCTCTAGCCATGAATCCTATTGGTCAGCGAACTAGATCATTTGTTCTTATTAAAAAGAAGATTCCAGGAACCCATACCCAAAATTCTGATTAGCACAGGGAGAGTCCTGGATTCTACGTTTACCAAGCTTTTCTGTGCCGCCTATCAATCCAATGATTACTCCTGTGAGACACAACAGCTGCAGGAAGGAAGGCAAGTCATGGGCTCACTGGACAGTTTATACCTGAGTGGGAAATAAATTTTCTATATTTCTATGCTCATTTCTGGCTTGATCCTGTTCAGTCCCATCTGGAGTCCAGCTTCCGAGATGGTCTGGATTCTGCCTTACTTTTCTTGCACAAGAACAGCCTTTCAAGTTTGGTTCCTTGGCCTGTCTTTCTACTTGAGATCTCAGTTGAATGGAAACTCCAGAAAATCCTTATCAAGTTGTTTAGCATGTCAAGAAACCTAATCATACCATTATACTACTCTTTACTTTAAATGTTATCACTACTCTTTACTTTAAATGTTTAAATGTTATCACAAGTGTCCTTAAAAGACAAAGGCAGAGGGAGACAATAAATGTGAGGGTATGCAGCCTAGATACAGGAGGCAGTTATCAGAATGCCTCACTAAATACTCACTGAAACCGGTTGATACATGCTTTAAATACCAGGGGCTATGCGGAAAAATCTGCGGAGCATGGGAAACATCCTGACCCTGGCTAGGTCATGCAATGCTTGTTCTATATAATGTTTATGGCTTACACATTATCCTCTCTGATGCATACTCAGACAGCCTTCCTCAGAGTTGAAGAACAGCATAAGTAAACTAGCTTGACCTACGATGTGTAACAGGATCACATATGATAGCAACAAGGTTAAAAAACATTAACACTAAAGTACTTATCTGTAACTTTAAACTTCAACTGCATCCTTGAAACCTCGCAAACAGTTCACTGTGCCTGGTAAAATGTATAAATAGAGAAGCTCAGCATGATTGAGCAGCACAGCTTGCCTGTGTTCACTTGCATCTCTGCTTCTGCGTCTTCCTCCTTTCTCTAACTTTCTTCCTTCACAGGACCAAGTCCCAGCGAGAACGCTGACAGTATTACCATCCCAAGAGATGTTACCCTTAAGCTTGCTGGCAGACACCAACAAATAAACAAGACAATAAAACCAGAAATTAATGTGATGATGGAAGCACGATGCTACACTGACGGCTTTGCAAATGGAGGAAGGGGACATGAGCCAAGATTTACAGATGGCATCTAGAATCAGAAAAGGCAAGAAAATAGATTCTTCCCTAGAGCCTCCAGTAGGAACTAGCCTTACTGACACCTTGATTTTAGTCCAGTGAAACTGATTTTAAACACTGAACAACAACATAAGAGAATAAGTGTGTATTATTTTAAATCAGTAAGCTTGCAGTAATTTCTTACATCAGCCATGGGAGACAAATACACCTGGGAATAATAGACTGAACATGGCCAGGGAGATCCGAGACACAGAATTAGCCACATGTCCTACAGAGCAGACTCTAGAACCCAGCATGATATGAAACCAGGGAGAGATTACTGGGCTTAAGAGTCTGAGATCTACATGGAAGATGAGGGTAAGATAAGGGCTATAGTAGAATGTATCCAGCAAAGTACTTGTGGTGAGAGTCTGAGAGTCTAAAAGTCACAGCAACATGGTAATCAGGCCCCGTGTGCATCCTGTATGTAATGAGAACACCCTTAATACTGCTTAGGGTTCAATTAATGTGCCCTAGGTAACTAATGTGTGTAAATGTTTGCCCCACTCTGTTGTGTTGGCAATAGGGAATACTAAAAGTCTACTCCATGTATCCCCCAAGTCTTGTATTCCTTTCCATAATGCACCCAGAAATCCCCTAGCACTTACTAAGGTCTTAAACTGATACTATGGAATGCTACCTTTGTGCTGAGATGACTCTCTCTCTCTCTCTTTAGGTGGGTTTTTCTTCAGTGATTTGCATTACAAGGAACCACTGTGTTCACCTTTTGTCCCTGAAGAATACTGGCATAGGATAGACATACAGATGGATGAAACAGAATGGAGAGTCTAGGAAAAAACCCTTACATTTATGGCTAATTGATTTTGACAAAGTTACAAAGACAATTCTAGGGGTAAAAGGTCCTCAACAAGTGATACTGAGACAACTGGATACTCACATGTAAAAGAAGGAGTTTTGGGAGCCAGCAGCTGGCATGATGGTTAAGGCACTGGACTTCCACATGGCCAGCCATGGTTGGGACCTAGCAGTTTGCCTTCTCACTTCCTATTTCTCCCTCTCTCTGTCTCTCTCTGGTGAGTGCACATATCTTATAGCAAATTTTAAAAATAATAATAATAATAGATAAAATAATATAAATAATCATATATATGTAAAAGCTAAAACTGTAAAACTCTTGGGGTAAACTTGGATTAGTATTGTATGTCGCTGGATGTAGTTGACCAAGATCTTAAAACTGAGATGGAGATCCCGAGAGGAGAACGGAGGAGAAGGGATTGCGGCGTGGCTATCCCCCCTGGGGGGGGAGTGATTTCTTGCTTTCTATCTCTCTGTGTCTCTCTATCTGTCTGGCAAGTGCATGCGCCCTATAGCAAAAACCTCTCCAAAAGAAAAAGGAAATGTTTTCTTAGATATGACACCCAAAGCACAAGCAACCAAAAAACAAACCAAAAAAGCAAATTGAATTTCACTAAAATTGAAAATATGTATATATCAAGATATGCTATTAGGAAAGTGAAAAGACAACTCATAGAATGGGAGAAAATATTTGCAAGTCAGGTAATAATAAGGGACTATATCTAGACTATATTAAGAATTCTTACAAATTGGGGCCAGCAGGCAGTGTGGTGATTAAGGTGCTAGACTTCCACATGGCCAAACACAGTCTGAGTCCTGGACCTGGTTGTTTGCTTTCTCACTTTCTGTTTCTCTCTAGTCAAATTTAAAATAGTAATAATAATGATAAATAAAATTAAATATATAATTAAAAAAACAAATTAATGACAACAGAATAAGTTTTTAAAGGAAAAGAATTTAAATCTTTCTTTAGGGAAGATATATAAAGGCAAATGAGCATATGAAAAAGTGCTCAGCACCATTAGTCATTAGGGAACTACAAATCAAACCCACGAAGATGGCTAAAATAAAAAGTTTTGTTAAGGATATGAAGGAATCGGAACTCTTATACATTGTTGACAATGTAAAATGATATAGCCAACTGTGCCCAGTGGTTTGGTGGTTTTTCAAAAAGTTAAACATGGAGTTACTCTATGATTCTGCAATTCCACTTCTGAGTACATACCCAAAAGAACTGAAAATGTATGCCTACACAAAAACTTTTACACAAATATTAACAGCAGCATTATTCATAATAGAAAAAAAGCGTGAATAACCCAAACATCCGTCAAAGAATGAATAGGTAAACAGATTGTGATACGTCCATTTAATGGTCTATCATTTGACCATAAAAGGAGATGAAGTACTGATTCATACTGGAACATGGACAAATCTTGAAACATTAAGCTAAGTGAAAGGCTATGCAAAAGGCTACACATTTTATGATTCCATTTACAAGAAATACCCAGAGTAGGCAAGTACATAGAGACAGAAAGTAGATTAGTAGTTGCTCGGGTCAGAGAAAAATGGTAAACAACTGCTAAGAGATCTGGTTTTGGAGGAGGGCCAATGATTAAAATCTTCCATAATTAAAGGCCTGGATGGTGGTGCAGTGGTAAAATGCAACACTCTCTGTGACTGACCTATATGGGAAGGTTCCGGGTTCACAGAGCCCTCCCTGAGTATGCTAGGCATGCATGTGCCTATGATCTGAGGCTGGCTGAGGTTGGACGTTGATCACAGTATCCAGACCCTACTGGGTGCCTATTGGGTGCCTGTCTCTGTGTATAAGCCTCCTTTTGTCTCTCTCACTCATGGAAGACATAAGTAAACAAACTTAAAAAAATAATCTCGTAGAACTAGATAGTTTTAGTGGTTGCACAGCTCTGCAAATATACTTTTAAAAAAAAAACACTGAATTGTATGATTTGGATGAATTTTATAGTATATAAAATATGAAGGACTTCAAAATGTTTATGGAAAATGGACAAGTTCTCTTTAGCAAAAAAAAAAAAAAAAAAAAAAAAAAAAAAAAAAAAAGAAAAGAAAAAAGAAATCCACTTACAGATTATCTTTTCAATGAAATGCTCTTTCCATGAACTTTTTGAAGACTTCTCATACATTTCAATATAACTGTTATTTGAAAAGGAGAGGGTGAAATTGGATGGCTCACAGAATCATTGGAGGAATTGGAGAACCTGGCTCAGAGTTGGGGGTCTGAAAGATGCACAGCTGCAAACAGGTTGGAAAGTGAGCATCAGTATCTTCTATAAAGGATGATGGACCACCAAACTCAGGAATCCCAAACAAAAGAAGATGGGTCAGATGCTAAGCCACCAAAAAAGAATGGCAAATGACACTTATAGCATTGCATCTGTTTTGTGGCTTTTCCCAAACTTCTACAGACTAGAACAAAAAACTCTTAATCATAGTTCCTCTCCTCCCACTCAGTTATTACTTCCTTACTGCACAACCATCCACTAATAATTGTCTATAAGGAATCTCCATTTGCTGCCAACCTGTATTTCAATTGACATAATTAAGGCATTAGCTATTAGGGTTTAATACTGTTCCAGAGTATTTTATTTTAATAGAAATCTACTGAGAACTAAAAGCTTTTATGATAGAGAAATCTGAATGGTGTAGTGGAAAAATCAGGTTTTGGAATAGAGTGGACCTGAATATGAATTTCAGTTCTGATCTTGTTTTTTTTTTTGTTTTGTTTTTTGTTTTTTGTTTTTATGAGTGGTTTTTCGCTATAGGGCGCGTGCGCTTGCCAGACAGACATAGAGAGACACAGAGACAGAAAGCGAGAAATCACCCCCCAGAGGGGGTGGTCACGCCGCAAATCCTTCTCCTCCATTCTCCTCTCGGGATCTTGGGCACGCACGCACACGTGCCTGGCGTGAGTTTTAAGCCACCGGGTCCGGGACACGAACCGTGGTCGACTACGTGGGAGTCCAGCGACATAGCCATTACGCTAACTGCTGGTTCCCAGCTCTGATCTTAAGCAAGTTTTCTGCTTTCTGGGTCTCTGTTTCTGCACGTGTAAACAGAGATAACATTAATCTTCTAGGGTCTGAAGGGAATCATATCTGCAAAGCTCAGAGCACGCTGACTAGCGTCTAATAGATGCTCAGTGAGTGGAAGCTGTTGTGGGAGGACAGAGTAGGCACTGAGGTGCTATGGGAAGAGAGCAGCTGTGTGCTGGAATGTTCCTGTTCATGCCCATCGCAGCAACCTAGGGAATGGCTAAGTCCTGGTACCCCAAGAAAGCTTGGAGCCCAGGAGAGAGGAAATGTGACACTGAGGCCATTTCTGAAGGTGATTATGCTCAGTGCAAAAGCCTTTGCATAATCTGCACTTTCAGAAATCAAGGCAGTGCCTCTGTTGTCAGCTGGTAGGACGAACCATCCTGATTTTGACACTCTACAATTCACGAAACTTCATTAGAGAATAAACAGTGAATGCAATATCCTGTGATGGGAAGTCAAACCATGTGCATTTTGCAATGGTTCAGAGGGAGGAGTTAATGGATTATTTACTAAGAAATAGAGGATTATACGGATTATAAATAATGTAGCTACGAAGGCAGTCTTTTATTTATTTAATTTTTTTCTTTTGGAGAGGTTTTTGCTGTAGGGCATGCGCACTCGCCAAAAAGACATAGAGACAGAAAGTGAGAAATCAGTCCCCTGGGAAGACGGCCACGCAATCCCTTCTCTTCCATTCTCTTCTCGGGATCTTGGGCATGCATGCACATGTGCCTGGTATGCGTTTAAGCCACCGGGTCTGGGACTCAAACCATGGTTGACTACATGGGAGTCCAGCATCGTAGCCATTACATCAACTGCTGGTCCTGAAGACAGTCTTTATTATTATTGTTGTTATGTATGCCAGAGAGTACGTATGCACACACGAGAGAGAGAGAGAAAACACCCCTCAATGGGACCGTGTCATATGCAATTCTTTTTTCCTCCAATACTCCATCCCATCAGGATCCTGAGCCCACGGGCCTAACATATATTTCGAGCTACTGGGATCAAGACTTGAGCCCTGGTGGGCCTTCGGGACCCAACTCCTTCTGCACAACACTGAACTTTTAGACAAATAAAATTAAATGCTTCTAAATTATGCACGATTCCTTCAAATATACAAAGAACTTACTATTTGACAGGGCCAGAGCTACTTCTTCCCTTGCTCCTCCACACTTCTATGTGGGTAGATCATTAATGTAATACTGTCATTTGAAAAGGAGAGGAAGAAATTTGATGGTTCACAGAATAATAATTCATTTTGGCCTGGTATCTTCCAAGGTTATCTGGTATCTTCCTACACTCAGTTTTCCCCAGGACACACACACACACACACACACACACACACAGATGAATGAGAGCCACATGGGATGAGGGGTGGAGGCTTTTTCTCTACAGACCAGGGGATTTACCTCCCTAGCTGAGGAGTAAACTTCTCTGTGGGAGTAAACTTGGCCTGAGAAGAAGATACATCGTCATGGAAGACACAGAGGGGAAATAGAGCAAACTACCTTACGATGGCCTCCTCAGGCCTATTTTCTGGGTAGGCATTCACTTTCTACCCATGAGCCTCTCTACTCTGGGGCTGAATTCTGTAATTCCTAAATGGCTTAGAATTTCTTCTCAGTATGAGTGATCCCAAAGTCTTCCAGTGTATCACACTCACCTTCCTGTCTGCCTGGCCAGATTTCTGCTCTGAGAGCAGTGTTTCTGGGCCTCCTTATCACCCCTGCTCTGAGCATTAAGAGCCTGTGTGGTAGGTGGAGCATTTTTCTAAATTATCCTATGGCTTCAGTATCTCAGAGCCCACCTTCTTTCATGGTTACAACTCCTGTTTCCTGCTAGTGTCCTTGAGTCTAGTGGCTGCATCTCCTTCTCTGGTCCCTGCTTCCTACACAGTTCTGCCTTGGCAATCCAGGTCTTGGCATCTCACTGTGTTTCCCCATTCCTCCTCTCTTTAAAGTCCTGGCAGGCAAAACTAGGACAAAGGGACTAAGCAGAAGGGTTAAGAACTCTGAGAGACAAAAGAAGCCTTTGTTTTCATCTGCTTTATTCTCCTGGCTCTGACCTCTTTGAAGAGCTGTACCCAGACACTGTGGTGTTAACATTCACCCATTGATCCATAGCACATGGCCTTCCTTCCCTACCATCTGTCCAGCAGCGTAACTGCCTGGCTGTGGTTACTGCAGACTGTAAATAAACCAGTAGTCTCATCTTCTCAGAGAAAATCCAAGCACGGAAATTATGTTAATTCCATTCCTAACCCATTTACATGCATATATTATTATAAATCATGTTACGGCTCCAGCTGTCTCATTGTTACAAAAAACTTTTGGTAATAAAACCATCAGGTATAATAAATAACTAAACAGCTCTCCTTCTAGCTTCCACCCCTCCACAATTGCCAACACAATCTTGTTTACCTATCGCAGAAAATCTGTCCTCCAATAATTCAATATCCGTGATACGGATATTTCCTGCGGTTTTCCAGAGAAGATGGCAGAATCAATGAACTAGGGTAGCTGGTTGAGGCTAGAAGTTATTTTAGAAGAACT
Organism: Tupaia tana; assembly: GCA_026018925.1. Taxonomy (NCBI): domain Eukaryota; kingdom Metazoa; phylum Chordata; class Mammalia; order Scandentia; family Tupaiidae; genus Tupaia; species Tupaia tana. Next base: position 20,379,129 of record JAKSZU010000007.1, read on the forward strand.
TGAATCCCAAGCACACCAATTCATGTGCTCACTAAGATCAACACACGTCGCACTCTAATGAGTGGTGGATCTTACATAATTGTTAAGCAGATGGGCTGTAGCCATAATTTCGTGCAAATGTAAATCATCTTCTAAGTAAAATGTGCTTAAGAAAGATACACCAGGCTCAAATTTCCAAACAAAGGGGGGTGGGGGAAATAACTCACCCAAGTCCCATTATTTACTCAGCTGGTTTTGAATGCAAGTCTCCTAGCCAATGTTTTGAAAACTCTATCCCACAGTCTTACAAAGCCAAGGGCACTGCATGGTCTCTCTCTTTCCCAGCATTCAGCCTCAAGCCATCTGCAGAGAGGGAAGGACTTGGCCATTCTTGGGCATAGTCCAGGAAGCTTCCCATTCTAATCCTTTTCATTTATTTATTTCTTTGCCATTAATATATTTTAAATAGTAACATAGTTAGCATAAAATGAAATATGCAGCCCTTAGAAGTTCCGGTGGATGAATTTTGACAATTGTGGATACACCTGTAACCAACACCCAAAACCAGATCGAGAACATTTCTCTCACCCCAGAAAGTTTCAGTCTCTCAACCAGGCAACCACGGATTTGCTTTCTGTCACTATAGAATTAGTTGTGTCTGTTTTAGAATTTCATGTAAGTAGAATCGTATTTAAGAACACTCATGTATCTGGCTTCTTTCATTCAACATAATGGTTTAAAAAAAAAAAAGAGAGAGAATGGCTGTATTTAACTTTATTTATTTTAATTTGACCAGAAAGAGAGAGAGAAAGTGAGAAAGCAAGTTGCCAGGTCCAAGACTTGAACCATGGTCAGCCATGTGGGAGTCCAGCGCCCTTAACCACCTCCCTACCTGCCGGCCCTCACATAATGCTTTTGAGATTTGTTCAGGCATGTATTCATAGTTTGTTCTTTTTTTTAAAAAAAATGTTGAGTATATTCCATTATTCCACAAATGTACTCCATTAGAGGGGCTGGAATCCAATAATGGAAAGCATTTTATTATTTCACTGAATATATTACAATTTGCTTATTCATTTGCCTGTTGTTGAACATTCAGATTGTTTCTGATAGTTGGTTCTAATTCAACAGAAAGTATTAGAACAATATTGGTGGAACAACTGGATATATATCTAGAAAAAAACTGAAACTCAATCCCCACTTCACTCCATACTCACAAGTTAAGTCAAACATAGACTTAAATGTAATAACCACAGCCACAAAGCTGCTAGGATGAGGCATAATAGATTCATGGTCTTGATATAAGAAAGAGTTCTTGGACAGAACATAAAAAGCACTAACCATAAAAAAAAAGTTGAATTTTTATCAAAATTTAAGTTTTCAGTTCATGAAAAGATCCAGTGAAGAAAAGTAATAGACAAACCACAGCACAGGGGAAAAATACTCAAATACATATGTCTCTGATGAATGACTTATATCCAGAATATATTTTAAAAATGCTTACAAATCAACAATAAGACAATCCAATTAAAAATGGCAAAAGACTTCAATAGACACTTTATAAAGATGCACAAACGGTCAATAAATCAACAACAAAAAAGTGCTCAAAGTCTTTCTTTTGTGAAATTCATCAAAGCTTTCCCATTCCATTTTAGAAGTGCTAGATATAAAATTGCCAAAAGGAAGTGGGCTTCATATTTGAAGATTAGTCCTCCAGCTCCCTCAGACTCGCTGCTTTCTGCTCAGTAATGACGAAGCATTTCATTTGCTGAGGTGAACAGACCTGCTGGAGCCCTCTGTATGGTTTAGTGCTACCAAAGGGAAAAACTCAGGGAGCTCATAGCTTGCAGCCTTAAGCAGGGAATGACGGAGTGGGGGAGGTTGACGTTTGAGGGCTGCAGACAGGGCGGGGCAGCCCAGAAGGGAAAGGAAGTGGTGACCAGTGTACAAGGACTTTCTCATTGCCGACAGATGCTCTGTCCTTCAGGACACAGAGTTGCATATTTAATATTGTAATTTCCACAAGGGCCTGTGTGACAGAGCTGCTTATCAAATACTGACAATTAAGGTTACTTGAATAAGGACTTTTGATTAATCAATTTCTGATTTAGTCTTATAAATTTTTCCTTAGAATACTAATATTCTTGGGACCATCCAATGGCATATTGGTTGCATCACTGGTTGACTGTGGTTTGAGTCCCGGACCCGGTGGCTTAAACTCTCGTTGGCTGTGTGTGTGTGTGTGTATGTCCAAAATGCTGAGAGGAGAATGGAGGAAAAGGGATTGTGGCATGGCCATCCCCTCTTGAGGGTGATTTCTTGCTTTTCGTCTCTCTGGTGTGCACATGTGCCCTATAGCAAAAGTCTTTCCAAAAAAAAAAGAGAATACTAATATTCTTTAAAATGCCATTTTGTGACTTAAAGGAATCTTTTTCTCTGCATGGTTCTCTTGGGCATATGCTGAGCTGCTTTTTCTGCATTTTACTTACTTGCTTACAGGCAGCTTCATCAGGGCCGAGAGCACCACCCACGCCTCCTGCTCTCCACTCCCATGCTGCCTCCGCGTGATGTTCATTTCCATAGTGGTGGGGACAGTGGAACTAATAACAGGACAGATGCCACCTGTGTTTCCCACATTTGCCAGATAGAATCCCCCGGAGTGCTTGTTAAGGACACAGACTACTAGTAAAAAAAAAAATGTGTTTCATCATTTTAGTTGGAACATTTTTAAAGATAAAACAATACCTTAAGTCCACATCATTGTACCATTTACAAAAAGGAGTTTTACTCCTTTGATCCTTAAAATAACCTTAAGAGACCTAGAAAGTGACCATTCAGTACCCCTTTGTCATGTAGGGAATTTGGGATGAGGTAGCTGAGGGTGGATTGCTGGAAGTCACACAGCTAGTAAGTGGTGGTCAAAATTTTTGCACATAAGTCTGAGTCCAAGTGTTTCCCAAATGTTGAAAGCCCAATGGTTTGTAGTTATTGTTTCCAAGAAATACTCAAATGATACTGGCTCCAGTGCTGACTTCCTGGCTGTCAGAAATTAGCCCTTCCATGGGTCTTCCAGGGGAGTTCTGTGAGACCCCTGAGTGCCACCCACACGCCCAGGTTCAGGTTCACCCTAAGCCTCCATTTTGATTGCCTTATGATATGACCCCTATTTCTGCCTTCTCCGCTGAGGGCCACGGAGCTCGCCGCTCCATTGCCAGCACCCCTGCGCTCTGCTCACAGCATCCCCGGCAGACTTGGCTGCTGCATTCCAACACGGGACTCACCTTTCCTAATCTCCCCCAAAGCATCTGAGGGGCCAGGCAGTTACTCACAACCAAATTTCCCTTCTAAAAAAGAAAATACAACCCAAGGAACAACTGAAAACTTTAAATAGGTGTGGTTACACCTGAACTTCCAGCCTGGACCTGTCCTTCAGAGCTCAGCCTACTTCCAACTGCAAATCTCTCTCCCGTATGGTCACTCATTGCGGCGGGTCCAGAAACACCAGCCTTAGAGTGCAAGGGGAAAGGGACTTTTTCTCCCGCCTACCCCGGTCTGAAGTTCACATTTTCATTTCCAGACCTACAGTCAGGCTAGTAGGATTGCCAGTGGGAATGGCCCCTCTCCTTGGAGAGAGGTCCCTTCTCTCCTGTAAGAACTTGCTTTGTGGACTTGAGTGAGACAAAGCAGCATGCCAGCATCCCTGTATCCTAGGATATTCAGACTTAAATGATCCCATATCCGAATGATGCCCGTTTCCTTTGCAGTCTTTCCTTAACACGAGGTCAAGGTCAAGTCTGCAGAACCCTCCTGTTCCCACGGAAACAGATCCAGATTTCCTGCTTGTTCGAGAACATCACAACTCCCAAGAATAAGGAATACCTCACAGACACAAAGCAATCGCACTCCCTGATGAGAAAAGTAAAAAATCTCTTCTAATAAAATAACAAACCTCTGCTCAAAAAGACATTGAATTTGCAAAACCTACAAAAAGCTTAACTCCATAGACGGAAATCTGTGTTTGGACCACTGTGCCCAGTCTGGATTTTCCTTCCGAAGAGGTCTAGGCATAGCTACCTCATCCTCTGCTTAAACCCCACAGAGGGGTTTTCCCTGACAAAGGGACAAAAAGGGACAGCCTGACCCAGCGAGAAATTTCATGCCCATTTCCCCTTTGAAAATGTTTCTCTTACTCAGTAATTTCCGTTGCTACATTTAACCTGATACTTTTACTAACTATGAAACCCATGAAAGTTTCTGAAAACAGATCCCAGCTCTAGAAAGGACGGTCTGTTCCGCTCGGTGTTATGCAACGCTTGTGCTCTGTCATACTCCTGTGGCTCCTTCACTAGTGGAGACAACAGAGCCTCACCTCGCTGGATGACTCAGTCATTACGAACATCAATTACTGCTCTGCTCTTATAACACAATGGCACCTTGGGGACAACTGGGCTGGGTGGGTCAGTTTGCCCTGGTATGAAATGGCTGTAGACAACTCTCCTTGGTGCTCTGTCTCCTGCTCTGAGGGCTTGTTTCTTATTTTCCTTTCAGGCTGTCCTCACTGTTCCCTCCTGCTGCAGGTTCAGAGAATCTACTTCAGAGAGCACCATCTTCTTTTTCACCCTGTGAGCTGAGAATCTGGACATCCAAACTTAGTAGAACGGTTTCTAAGTTCAGGGCACAGACAGTTTGAGTGAGTAGCTCTGGGTCTTCCATCTGAGTAAAGATCCTGACACTTAGTTTCTTAATTTGCTGCTTTTTTTTTTTTTCAGTTCTGTTGCTGATATGCATTCACCCATCTGTTCATTTAAAAAATATTTATTAAGCACTTACGTGTTACGCAGTAATGTAGTGGCTCATTTCTACATAAACACTGGGATCATCTGCAGAGTTTCTACCAACGACAGGCTCCTCCCTCTGGAAAATTCCGATGACATCACTGTCCCGGGTATGGCTTGGGCAAGGTGATTTCCGAAAGCTTCCCAGGTGATGCTGCCATGGAACCTGAGTTGAGAACTCCTGCTCTGAAAGCCATGTGACCTCTTGGTAGGTCTGTTGACACCTGGTGGGAAACCATCAGCCTCCCTTTTATGACATCTGACAGTCATTTCCACCTCTGAAAGGAGTCTTCAAGGCTTTATCTTGCTTTTCCTTTTCACTCCGTGGAATATTTGTCTTTGTAAACATGCTTCGATGGACTTTTGTCTTCAAATAATGTATAGAACATGTGATTAGAAAGATTAAACTTTTGGACTAGAGTCCATCATTATTTACTGCTGACAACAAACTTTCATTGGTCCCTGACCTGTAAACAGATTTTGATATTGAAGAAGTCTGAGCCTTTCTTAGAATATAAGTTTATCTTGAGCTGTAGAAGATACAATCTGCCTCCCACATCACAGCTTCCTTCCTCATCTTTCAGACTTGGAACTCAGGATTCTTCTTCAGGGTCAAAATCTGGTCTAGAAGCCCAGAAACAAAGAGTAATAGCTCTGGCTTTACCAGCTGCTGTCTGTGTGGCCTCGAGGAAATTGCTTAACCACTCTGGGCTCAAGGTGCCTCATGTTTAAGTTTACAGTAATACATGTCATAAATTCATCTTACACAAGGAGTTATCATGATCATTAATTGAGAATTACCGGAAATGCATGTTTAAAAGAAAAAGGCTGTCAACAGTGTTATTACGAGGTAACGTGTCTACCGTGAATTGATGTGGGCCCTTTGCTGCTTCTTTTCTTTTCCACAAGTTTAACTCCGGTTTAAGGTTTAAAAACCATGTAAAGAGATCATTAAACAGATTTACAAGATTCCTTTTTTATTATTAATTTCAAGAAAGGCAGTTTTAGCTTTAATAAATCAAAATAAAAAATTGCTAAGAGAACTTTGTTTAAGACTTAAGGCCAGGAAACAGGTTAAGATTCTGTTCAAATAGTAGGTACATAGACCTGCCGATAACTCAAGAGAAGACAAAAGTCTTTAACTCTGGAAAACAAAGCATAGAAGAAGATCAGTAATTTTTTAGTCAAAAGTCATAATATTCTATTTCACCAGTTCAGACTCATGTACTTATTCTATCTTCTGTTGTGGTCCAATCTTTCCATTTAAATTCTGGAAGATAACATTCACCTCTGGACTTGTCTCTACCATTAAGCTGGCCATTTTCTTAGTTGTTACTAAACTCTTATTTCTGTGTGTCTGACTTTAGTTTTCCTGATAGAGCACTCCCTTCAGAACTTCTTGGAGAACTGGTCTGGTGTCAGTAAATTCTATCAGGTTTTGTTCATCTGAGAATGCTCTTGTCGTCTCATCCCATATGAAGGATAATTTTACTGGATATACTATTCTTGGTTGAAATTATTTTTCACTCAACACTTTGAGTATATTTTCTCACTCTTTCCTTGCTCACGTTTCTGATGAGAGTTCTGTTGTTAGCCTGATGGGATATCCTTTGTAGGTAACTTGATGTTTCTCTCTTGCCAATTTTAGTACTATGTCTTTGTCTATGGTTTTGGTCAATCTGGCTATAATGTGTCTTGGAGAAGATCTTCTTGGGTTGATTCTATTTGGGGTCCTTTGTATTTCTTGGGTCTGGCTCTTTGAATGCCTTCATAGGTTTGGAAAGTTTTCTTCCAGGATTTCATGGAATAGATTATCAATGCCCTTATTAGTATCTTCACCTTCTGGAATACTGATTATCTGGATGTTTGGACATTTAATGGTATCTAGTATTTCTTGTATATTCTTTTTTTTTTTTTTTTTTTTTTGGCTATTTTCTCAGTCTTCATGGTGGATTTTTCCAGTGATTCTGTCTTCTACGTCTAAGATTTGATCTTCTGTATGATCTAGGCTTCTTTTAATACTTTCAAGGGAGGTTTTGACTTCCTGTGTTATAGCCTTCATCTCTAACAGTTCCATTTGATTCTTTTTATTTATGGTGTGTATTTTCGTATTTCCTCTTTCATATCTCACAATAACTTCCTCACCTCCGGGAACTTGTCAGTTCTTTTCTCCTGCCTCTTCTGGAGTTCATTGTCTCTCTTCCCTTTCATCTCTGTTAGCTTTGTCACTGAATATTCTAAATTCTTTATCAGACATTTCCATGAGTTCTATTGTACTGTCTTTTTCTTGGGGAAGAGGTATTTTCTTGGTTTCTCATATTTCTTGTGCCTTTGCAGTGATTTCTGGTGATCTGATGGGTTGTTATTCATTTCTTCCTAATTTCTAGAAGTTCAATCTGAGTGTTCAGAGGTGTGAAGGAGGAAGTGGTCTGCAAATTCTTTGCTGTTCCATTTTTCTCTAGGGGACTCTATCAGGGTAAATTCTCAGGAGAAAATCTTCATTTCTCTTATTCCCTGAAAGCACTAGTTCTCAGCTCCCATGGGGGACAGAGTCTTCTTCTCATTCTTTTTATTTTTTTTAGAGAGATTTTTTTCTATAGGGTGTGTGCACTCACCTGAGAGACATAGAGACAGAAAGCAAGAAATCACCCCCCAGGGAGCATGGACATGCTACAGACCCTTTGCCGTTCTCCTCTTGGGATTTTGGGCATGCACACACACACAGACACACACACACACACACACATCCAGTGTGAGTTTTAAGCTGCTGGATCCAGGACTCAAACCATAGTTGACTACATGGGAGTCCAGCAACATAATCGTTACACCATCTGCTGGTCCCTTCTGAGACTTTTATAAGACATAAATAGTATTTTTATTTAAGGTGATATTTATTTTGTATTGAATCTACTTTGGATTAGAATTGAAAGAACAGTGAAAAGACATGAAGTTTTAGCAATGCCAAGTCCATCTTTCTGAAAGGAAACAAAAGGTTTCCAGGAGCTGCTCAGGGACTAGACAGCCCTTTTCTCTTCCACCTGCTACATACAAAGGAAGAAGTATCCAGCAGGTGGGCAGGGCACATCCCAAGGTTAAATTACCCAAACAGTTTCATGGTACAGTTCATGTTGGTAATGAGAAAGAGACAGGACGGATTCAGCTCTTGCAGGCCTGGGGAGGGCTAGCGGCAGAGATTAACCCTCCCAGTGTCAGAGGACTAGTTCTTTAGATGTCCAAGGCTGACAAAGACACATCAGAAATGGAAAAGAAAAGTCAATCACCACTTTGTGTCCTTTTTCCTTACTGCACACATGCAGGGGCTGTGTTGAAGGGGTGGACTCAAAATGACCCAGAAAGCAGACACGCCGGGAGCTGAGGGAGAGAGAGATTAAAGGACGCACATAGTGTGAGAAGAAGGGAGATGGAAGCCATAGGAGTAAAGTATCTCCAGGCAGCTGCACCATGTGGCCATACAGTGCACTGCCCTGATCTCCCTTCCGGGAAGCCTGCTGAGGGGAGGGAAACTGGTGGGCAGCCCTCCACATCTTCTGATCTGTCTCAGCTCAAGCCCTGAGCCCCCCCCCCCCCTTTCACCCACTGCCTTTCCCAGGCTGGTGCCAGTCCATAACTGAGCATGTTGTATTCTCCTTTGCCTTGGGAGAGACTTTCCTACCTGGCTTCCCTGAGATTCCTGCTCCCCTCCTTCCCTCTTTCCTTCCACAGGTGTCAGATCTGAGTTTCCTTCAGAAGGCTCTCCCCTTTATCTTTAAAAGACATCCCTGTCTCATCCTATCTTGCAGTCTGCTACTTGTAGAACCAAAACTGACACAGACCCTCTGGGATGTCCAGGGGAATATCTAGATAGAGATGTCCTGGCTTATTTATGTACAAGGAGGTCATCTTAGCTGCCCATTCATATCACCCCTTTCCACTGTGCAAAATACATACCTCTTACCCATCTGAAGCCTGAGTATGCCTATCGTCCCAGGGGGATTAAAAATGTTCCAGGTGCTGGGACCAGCAGATGGCATAACGATTACGTCACTGGATTCCTAGGTAGTCAAAGGGGTTCAAGTCCTAGACCGGGCGACTTGAAACTTACACTGGGCACATGTGCGTGTGTGCACAAAGTCCTCAAAGGAGAATAGAGGAGAAAGGAATTGCGGTATGGCCATCCTCCCTAGGGGGTGATTTCTCACTCTCTGTCTCTCTAGCAAGTGCATACATCCTATAGCAAAAAATCTCTAACAAAAAACGTTCCAAGTGCTAAACAAGAAGTATTTGAAATACTGGCATCTGCTTTCTTGAATCAAGATACTACAAACCCATGATTGGTCTAGTCTTGAGTATATTGCTGAGAAGGATCAAACCATGACATTAAAATATGGGTGTCTGAGACCAGCAGTTAGTGTAATGGCGATGTCGCTGAATTGCCATGTAGTCGACCACAGTTCGAGTCCCGGACCTGGTGGCTTAAACTCACGCCGAGAGTGTGTGCATGCATGCCCAAGATCCCAAGAGAAGAATGGAGGAGAAGGGATTGTGGCGTGGCCATCCCCCCTGGGGGGTGATTTCTCGCTTTCTGTCTCTGTCTCTCTCTGTCTTTCTGGAGAGTGCACACGTCCTATAGCAAAAACCTCTCAAAAAATATGTATGGATGTTTGGATTTTTTTTTCCTAACAGAAAATTAGCCTGGTTTGATGATGAAGATTGCCCTTGCCATCAGATTACATAGCACACATTTTCTATATAGTGAATGAGCTAAATTGGTAACTCCAAGATTTGGGGGGGAAAATTCATGTTTCAGTATATAATTAGGATATATTTTTAAATTACATAGATAAATGAGAATTGAAATGAATGACATTTTAGTTTTTTCAATCTTTCCTTTCCCAGAGTAACTGGTATAATTATGAGTCACTTGGTAAGTCTTGGTAAAGCTTTTCAGTGTATTTCCTAGAGAGTTCGAGGAATGAATGACTCTAATGACTGAATAACAAATTTTTTTGCAATTCAAGTGGTTTCCAATTCTCTGCCTTGAGCAAAATTGGAGTACTTAACTGAGCTATCAACTGATAGATGAAAAATACGGTTTCTAGCATATATCTGAGAAGGAGCTTGAAGAACTGAATGGTGCTGCTAGAAGAGGAATTCTGTTCCTACTATTCCTACTTATGTATGTAAGCCAATGTTTGCCAGCACTTTCATCTATAAGATAAAAGATAAAAATAAAATTGTTGCTGAATCTGTCACATTCATTCATATATACATGAGCTTATTGGAAAACAACAATGATTACTTTCATCTAACTCATTGAGAAATGCATTTCAAATACAATTTTACTTTTCTTGTTTAATAATTATTTTCACATTTAATAATTAATCTGTAAAATCTTTATGTTGTGCCAATTTATGTGTACCAATAACAACACTCAGGATAGAAGAAACATTGTGTGTATGTGGTGCTGCATTTTTTTTTTAGATGAAGTCTCACTATGTCATGATCCTCCTGCCTCAGCCTCCTAAGTAGGCAGGACTACAGCACATGCCACTGCAGCCAGCTTCCTAGGGTGGGCCAGCAATCTTATGGGCCTTCATGTGTGGCCCAGTCTTCATGCAGTACATACTACCACAGCTGGACTGAAAGCATTAAGGAGATATGGGAAAAGTTTTATTTATACAGTGTAAATTTACATAGCTTATGTGTGTGTGTGTGTGTGTGTGTGTGGCAGAGAAGTAAAACAAAGCAATCAACAGCAGGGTTTGGAGCATAAACATGTATTAGATTACAATAATAGTCTGTTAGGAAAAGGCAGTGAAAATGTGAGTACAAGGAGAAAAAAAGGTAGTGTAAAATTTAGGCTGCTATCATGGAGCTTATTTATGTATTTTTATATGAATAATGTTTATAATGTCCTATCACTGTGGTGTTTGGATATCATTGATACATCTACATAATAAACTTGAAGTATCTGTTTAAAATCTCCTTTTTTATTTTTTATTGCATTTAAAAATTTATTTATAAATTTCCCCTCTTAAAATATGGCATTCATTCAGGAATATGAATTTTTTTTAATGGCCAGAGGGAGAACGTACTTGTTAGAGCAAGAGAAAGAGAACTCAGCCCCCTCAATGGGGTATGGTCATACCACAATCCTTCTTCCTCTGACATCCCCTCGGATCAGAGGTGCATACACATGGGCCTGGTGTGTTTTTCAAGTCGTCCATGCCAAGATTCTAAATGTAGGAGCCATATAGGATCTGGCTTCCAATGCACAGTGCTTAACCACTGTGCTATGACATGGCCCAAATAGCTCTATTTTTAAGTGCCCATATTTATAATACAGTCAGGCATTGATTAGTGACAGAGACACTGTCCAAGAAATTTGCCATTAGGCAATTTCATCATTGTATGAACATGATGGAGTGTATTTATACAACTTCAGATAGCATAGCCTCTGGCATCCCTAGGCAACATTGCATAACACATATTCTCCTATGGGACCACCAGCCACATCTTCTATGTGGTCCATCTTTGTCTAAAACATTATTACACAGCACACGGCTGTACGTGTAATATGTCAGAAGTAATGTCCTGTGCAACTACCGCAACTACCTTAACTTCTTTAAACTATGATGCATGATGGGGTAGAGACATGGCTTTTTATTGTTTGTTAAGAAGGGATCCAAAATAAAAAGTCTGAAGATGACTACCAATTCAGGCATTCATCTTAGTTGCACATTAGAATCACTTGGAGAGTTAAAAAAAAAGAGAGAGAAGAAAGAAAAAGGGAAGAAAGAAAGAAAAAGAGAAAGAAAGAGAGAAAGAAAAAGAGAAGAAAGAGGAAGAAAAAGAGAATACTCTTGGCCCTTTGGGATTATTTGAATTAGGCTAACCCTCACACAGTGCCATAGAAACAAATGCCCCCGAAATGCAATACCAGGTACGTAGAGCTAGAAATAAACCAACAGAGAACTAGGAGTCATGAGCCTCATGGAGCTGTAGGTGGGGCCCCAACCTTGTGGCCATGTGATCTTGGGCTTGTTAGACAGGTGGGCTGAACCAAGTCATCACTCACACATGTTCCAGCTTCATGGTTATATCTTGACGGCCCCCTACTGTTATGAAAAGTTTGTAAGTGGCTTGGGCCCATTGTCAACCTAGAGATCATGTCTTCCCAGTCTTGTGGACTGTTGAAGTACATGTTCTAACAGAAAAGCTGATTTAATCCTGTCCTGGCAGTCACCAATGGCCCTGTGCAACCATCTGCCTGCACTGGGAGCCCAACCATCTAGTTACTTGGTTGAGTATACATTGTTCTCCAGTGTCTTTCACTTACAACCAATGTTTGAAGTCGAGCACTGAAACTTACTAGCCACACCTAGTTCTGGGAAAGGTCAAAAGAGAAAGGTGTGTCTCACATACGCTATGCTTCTGTTAATGTTCCATACCTGGCTTAACTTCCTGTGCCTGCAGTAGCGACTCACCACAAATGGTAACCTAGAACCACAGAAACTTTTTCTTTCACAGTTCTTGAGGCCAGAAGCCAGAAATCATGATCACTGGGCAGTCACACTCACTGTGGCAATTCAGGGAGAATTTGCTATTGCCTCTTCCAGGTGCTAGTGGTGGCTGCCTTCCTCAGATGGTGGCTGCCATCATTCTGATCTCTGTCCCCATTGTCACACTACCTTCTGTGTGTATGTGTCAATCCCCCCTCTGCCTCCTCATAAGGACAAAGGTGATTGCATCTAGGGCCTGGATACTCCAGGATGACCTCCCACTTTGGGATCATTAATGTAATCTCCTCTGTTGATGGCGTAGGAAGGAATGCTGTGGGTCCCTTGGGAAGCAAGGGAGACTCATTCGTCAAAGATTGCTCTGTGCTGGGTGTGTTATTTTATGGTAAGGGAGTCCTTGAATTCTGGGTTCCCCACTGGGTTTCTGTATAGTGGAAGGACAATTTTCTGGGGCAAACATCTCTACAGGGGCCCAGTTAGGGCTGGACAACCTGTAGTCATCTCTTCTGCCCTGAACACTGTCTCCTGAACGCTGGCGGGAAAGCGGGAAGAAAAGAGCAAGGAGAAGCAGAGGGGAACATGAGCTCATGCTCCATTTCTGGATGCTGTTTGAAAAGAAAGGCAAATAATAAGAGGGCAGGGATACAAAATCTTGACAGAGAAGCTTCATCGACATTGACAGACCGGCAAATAGGTTTGAGGTGCAATTAGTCAATGTGAGTGGATCTTTCAGGACAGCCACAAATGGATGGCTAATTTTGGAAACATCTCTGTGAATACCCTGCATGTGGTAAGCCCCATTAAATATTTGTTAATGCATCAGTGTTTTCACTCAGGAGAGAAGGGCTTTAGCCATGCAAAGCATCATTTTAGCTTTGGGTAGGTAGTGAATTATTTTTATTCCATCCTGGAATTTGCTGTACCAAAAACTCTTTGATTCTAATTTGGGCAGTCTCACATTGTGTTTGAATGAATATTGAACTCTTCTGAACCAACACTGATGGTGGGTAAATGGTGTTCTTTGGGTTTTAAGAGCACTAACTCTATCCATTTGGAATGTTTAGTTATTCTGAATCAATCAAGTAATTCAAATAACTGACTCAATGCTTTTCTTCTTTATTAATCTTTTTACTTGTTGATTTTTCTCAACCTTTCTAAGCCAGTCTACATTTTATTATTATCCGTCCCTTGACACACACACACACACGCACAGAGTGTGTGCAGTCCCTCATAATTTTGTGTCAGCTGCAGTATGACTAATAGGCAATTACAATTTCCTCTTGAGAGTCAATGGAATATTAAATATTAAGAGTTCTCTGCTTGGGTACAAGTGTTTGGGTGATGATTTTAACCATGTTGAAAAAGGAGTGACCTACTAAAGTCCTTCCAGAACAGGAGCAAACCAGGACCTTCCTTGGCTACAATAGGGACTGTGGAAAGTCAAATTCTAGGCTTGGCTTTGCCACTGCTGCATTAGGTGACTTTGCTGCCCAGGGGACTTACCCTGAGCTGTTCCCTCCACCTGGAGATTTGTAAACACAAATCTCTGCCTTTCTACCAGACAGTTCTCACCTAAGCTTCAGGTCCCAACTGTAATGTCATTCCTCACATTCCTGACGCTGATCTAAGGCTAGTTTAGACCTCCCTGATAACTTCTCCCAGCTCTAACTGCCCACTGCCCCATTCATTTGTTCGTTTATTTATTCAACTATTTGAGTCTCTAATGTTTGCCAGGCAATGTGCTAAATGCTGGACACACAGTTGAAAACAAGAAGGCTGTGCTTACAGAGCTTACAATAGACAGTGAGGAGCCAGTGGAAATGGACACTAATATGAACAACCCTGTACACAATAAAAATGAAGTTCTACCATGATAATTGTGCCAAGGAAAAAGAAAGGATGAAAAAATTCACCAAGGGTCATACTCAGGGCTGACCTCAGACCTCAGAATCAACCTGAACAAGTACGAGCTCGATGATCATTATAGCCCAGGTGTCTTTTCCAGGGCTCCAGCCCTGACCCTTTAGTTAAACACCATGCGCCAAGGACCACTGAGTGCCCGGCTGTGATATGGCTCTTTCTCCAAATGCTGTATTTTGCTAACCCTAGACTCTGTGTAGTCTTTAGTGAACCCAGGCCCTGGTCTATATAGAGTGGGCTGGCTTTGTAGTGGAATCGGGCACCTCTGGGAGTCTAGCAGATTCCTTAGCAGGGATCAGCATAAGATGCAACAAGGAAAACTACTGCGTGTGGGCAGTGATGAGCGGTCAAGGATCAACTTTGAGGCAGGAATAGGAATCTAAGAAAAGGAAAGAGTCTGCATGTGAACATAAAGTGTAGTGGGTTCCTAGTTTCTCTTTCAGTGAATATTGAAAGGATAGTGCCCAGCGGCCATGTCTGCTATGAGACTCTCCCTGACCACAGCTAATGGAACTACAGCTAATGGAGCTGAAAGAGACATCTAAGTTGGAAAAGAGTAGGATTCAATCTTCTGGCCCCCAGGTGATTGCACAGGGGATGTACCCACCCCAAGGGAGACCAGTCAGAGTCTTTCTCCAAGATTTTTCAAGGAGAGGATCCAACAGCCAGGACCCAGCTAGTGTGCAGTAAGAAGCAGTAGGAAAGAGGAAATTCCTCTGAAGAAAGAAGCACAGATAGAATTGAGAGCGAGAGGGGAGGAGGGTCAGTTATTCCCAGTATTATTCAAATCCCTGGTTCTAGTTGTTTCTGAGGCTCAGAGGACCTTGTACCTTTATAATAACTTGGTTATTCAACTCCTTAAAAAATAAGTTCCCCCATCCTCTACAGTGCTCTAAATTGTAATGAATTGGGTTTTTATTACTTCCTATCTCAAAGTGTCTGGATGAGCATAGATCACCTGCTACAGGGCAAGGATAGGGTCAGGACAGCACTCAGCCCCAGGTAATTGCACCAAAGACTCAGTGACAGAAGTAAGCGGAGTTTCTCCCACTTCAGCTGTTACCATCTCAGAGAAATTACTTGGAAATATTATTTGGAAGAAACCACTATCTCACAGCCAACCAGTGTTGACCTTAGTTGTGCTACTATCATGTTAATGTAACTTAGCAAATATGTTTAAAGTAGCTATGACGCAATACTGTTCCAGGAACCTGAGGAAAGACAATGACTGAACGAAAGACAAAAATCTCTATGCTCCGTTCTTAGCCAATTAGTTCACTGGGCCTGCTATAACTAATAGCACAGATTGGGTGGCTTAAGCACCAGTGTTTTTACAGTTCTGGAGGTTGGCAGTCTAATATCAAAGTGTCAGCAGGGTTGATTCCTCTGAATCTGCTCCAGGTTAGAGGAATCTGCTCCAGGTCTCTCTCTTTGGCTTGAAAGGTAGTTATCTTTCCCCCTTTACCTGCATGTCATATCATCTTCCCCTTGTATGCACCCACATCTGTTCACATGTTCTCTATCAGGACATCAGTCATGTTAGAACAGGGCCCATCTGAATGATTTTATTTACTTTAATTGGATTGCTTCTTAAAGACTCTTGTCTCTAAATACGGTCACATGCTGAGGTAGTGGGGGTTAGGACTTCGATATCTGAATAAAAATTTTTTCAGTTTTTGCTGTAGGGTATATGAACTCACAGAGGTGGGGGAAAGGGAGAAGAAGGGCAGTAAGAAAGCACTCCCTAGGGGATGGCCACGCCGCAATCCCTTTTTCTCCATTCTTCTCTTGAGATTTTGGGCGTGTGCAAACACACGTTCCTAGTATGTTTTTCTTTCTCTTTTTTAAAATTTTATTTATTAATTCATATATTTTATTTTGATGGGAGAGAGAGCGAGAGAGAGGGAAAGTGGGAAAGCCACCAGGCAGGTCTGAGACTCGAACCGTGGTTGACCATGTGGGAATGTCCAGTACCTTAACCACCAAGCTGGTCCCAACCTGGTGTGTTTTTCAAACCTCTGGGTTTGGGGCTTGAACTGCACAGTTGGCCATGTGGGATCCAGCCACCTTATCCACCATGCCACAGGCTGGCCCCAACATATACATTTTTGAGGAGACACAATTCAGTCCAAAACAAAGTTTATTGCTCTAAATCACTGAAATTTGGGTGTAGTCTGTTGCCAGAGCATAATTCAGACTCCCTTGACTGACACAAAGAAATGAATCAACAGCTTCTTTGGGTTGTCTATTCATATTTATGACCCTATTTTATAAACCACACCACTGTAGCCCAGGCAGCTGGACACTCCTGTGCAGTCCTAGAGCCTTATGGGAAGACCTCGGGTACAGATCCTTAAATGCTCAGTGGTCTTGGAGGCTGGGAGGCTAGGGGGAATGAAGCGTGGCAAAATCCTGTCAAGTCTCTCTTTCTCTCAAGAAAGAAGTACACTTTAAAAAACTAAAAGAAAGCCATTCCAGTGACTTTATTTTTAAGTAAATAAGTCACAGCCAGGAATAAATTAGCCCCCAACAGTGTTCTTCTAGTTGTAGCATTATGTTTCCCCGTGTGGGAGGCTGAAGGCCAGAGGAGGCAAATGCCTCTTCCCTGCAGGCCGGAGGCCCCTGCACAGGATGCCTGCAGTGTAGCCTTCCTGCCTCCCTGGGACCCAAGGTGGCCTGCCACCAGTCACCCGGGCAGATTTCCTCCCCTTGGGCTTCTCTCCAGAACCTGCCAGGCCTCCCTGACTATTAGGAACTCAGATGCCTCTTGCTCACTGAGATGCTATCATCTGACTAGTGACAGGTTAATTCCTGTACAAGTTTTTTCAGTGCCTACAAAGCCCAGCCTCCCGTTTCCTCATGGCTCTGAGACAAGCAGAAGGCCATGAGGCAGTTACTTCTCCTGGGCAAGCCCTTCAGATTCAGAACGACTCCCTGCGGGAGGAAAATGCCCATAGTGTCGATGCTGATGCTGTCATAATAAATTTGCACAAACGTAGTGAACTAAATGTGTTCTCTCACAGTTCTAGAGGCCACAGGTCCTAAATCAAGGTAAAGGGAAGACTTCATAGGGAAGCTCCAGCTACAAAGACCCTTTTTCCAAATAAGGTCACACCCACAGCTTCCAGGGGTTTAGGATGGATGTGTCCTTCAGGGGAAGGGGAAGGTGGTCGCTGTTCAACCGCCTCCGGTCTGTGTAGCCTTGAAAACTTCTCGAGACAACTGTGGGCTGTACGTGAGGTTTGTGCTCACGTTGTCTGTCCCTTTCTTCAGCCGTTTGTCTCCTCTCAGCCTCCACATAATGCTCAGTTCTTCCAGAACATTTCACTTATGACCGCAGATGTATGAGGGGTTTTCCCATACCAAGCAAGTCTCCTATTTTCTGCAGAAGTCTCCTACTTTCAATAGAGTATCCGACAATTCTGCTCTGACACTACCTGCCATTAGTGCAGACCCCACAAGTGAAGGCCTTAGGCCCACAAAATTGCACCCCCACCACCACTTCAGAAGCCAATCTCGAGTCCTGGCTGTGGTCTTTGCTTCTAGCCCACCAGCTCTCATGGAGAGCATGCAGGGATGGGTGGGTGTCTCACGAGAGGTAACATTGAGAACAATAATTTGCAACACTGACTCACAGAACTCAGGGAAACACTTCACCTAATAGAGTACTGGCTTAGTACAGAAGAATAAGACTCAGCCTAGCCTCTGTAGCATAGTAGGTAGTATGTAGGCCTGCTGAGCGAGGAGTCACATGTCAACTGTGGTTTCCATTTCTGGCCTGGTGAGCCTAAAAACACACCAGGTCCAGGTTCTGTATGAGCTCAAGGGATGGAAAAAGGGGACTGTGGCATGGCCAAGCCCTATGGAGGGTCTCTCTCTCTCTCTGTCCCACGCACATGCTCTATCATGGAAGAAATAAGGCAAATCTTATATTAATAAAGCAGTTAATTAAATAAAGGGATATAATTCAACTCAGCAACAGCCAGATGGAATAGAGGCATAGGACAAGGTACAGGGGAGGTGGGGTTGGTATGTGGTTCTTCCACAGATAACTGTGTTTAAATTTTGAGTAATAAAGAGAAGGATAATGCTATACCTTGGGGAGGGTGGGGGATTTCTCATCGTAAAACTTTAGACATTGGTGAGGTATATATTTCTACAAGAGAAGAGGGAAGTGGAGAGGTTGGATTCCTTCTAATTGGTGCACTCTCCTCATATTAGGCTCTATTGGATTCTATATTTGATTCTACTGTTATGTTAACTACTCATATAGACTCAGAAAACACACTGGGCAAACAAGTGCCTGGCTTCAGGTTGTGGGGCTGTGAGTGTGTTGTGTGTTAAACAAAATTAATACCCATAAAGAACTTCAATAAGCTAGATTGCTGAAACTAGGCAAACTAAACCTAACAAGGGTAATATTACTATTAACAATAGAATAGCTGCCATGGTTTTAGTGCTTTAAAGTATCTAGGCACTGTGTTAGTTTCTATAAACTTCCTCATTTGATTCCCAATGTCAGTTATGCATGTTTGGAATAGGAAAATTTTGGTTAAAGGTGGTTCTCATTAAAAAAATCCCAAGGTTTTAGTTGACCCTATGCTCCATAAATGAGTAACATCATCGTATGTGTGGCTGCAAAAAAGAGACACAAATTCGGTCTGTTTTCATGAAACTGTAGTGCTCAAATCAAGGTTAGCAAATGAATGCAAATTGCAAGAGGTCTTCACCCCGTTAAATA
Source organism: Tupaia tana (assembly GCA_026018925.1). Lineage (NCBI taxonomy): Eukaryota > Metazoa > Chordata > Mammalia > Scandentia > Tupaiidae > Tupaia > Tupaia tana. The sequence goes on from JAKSZU010000007.1 coordinate 20,398,124, forward strand.
AGCCTGGAGTCTCGAGAAACACAAGACAAGGGATGTGCGTTCCATGTGGTAGTTTCTTATTTGTGAGCAAATACCTTCATTAAATCCCCGCTAGCTTCTTGCTTCTTGGCAATCCCTGAACATTCTGGAAGAAAAGCTTAAATTTCTCCTTTAGCTTTCTCTCCATCCATGTAGCATGACCCTGGAGCAGCCACCTCTGGGCTCCATGCCTAGACCCTGACTTCCTCCTGGGGCATCCCAGAGGCCTCCTCCCCCTACAGTGCCCCACTCCCAAAGTCTTAATCCTTTCTCCCACTTCAGGAGCCAGCTGCACCCGTACCCATTTTGGCTTGTGTTCCTTCATTGTAGGTCTCTCCGGACTAGGATAAATGAAGATGGGCAAGTGAAGGGCAAGGTAAAGCCTGATGCTAATAGGAGGTTCCAAGGGCTGCCACAGAATGTAGTCTGGGCTGGCCACCAGGCTGTGTGGGAACAGCTGGAGGAAATGGCGCTATTTCACTAAGAGAAGATTCTGAAAATCTGAACTCAAAGTTCTGGACTCAAAGTGTGATAATTATAACTGCCCTCTATTGAATAGTTCCCAGATCTGCCCTCCACACTTTATCTGCGTGGTGCTTATTTACCTTAACCTTCATAGACCAGGAAAAATTCAGTGCCCCTCTTTCAAGGTAAGCAAATCGAGGCAATGAGAGCTTACACACCTGTGTGACATTGTTAACGGATGGAAAAGTGTTGAGCTGCGTTGTGAAATCCTTGGTTCTTTGGGTCCAGATCACTAAAATTAGAGATCTGTCCCTAGGCTCAAAATGAAACCGCAGCCACGAATGAAGTAGATAGAAAAGAAGGTTTAATAGAAAGAAAGTTAAGGAAAGAAAGAAAGTACACCCAAAAAGGTTGTTGGGTGGGCGGATTGCCAAGTGGCAACGGCGCTTGATACTGGTTGTTACTTTCATTACTAGAGGTGATGAATATTCATCAGTGGGCGCCCCCTTACTCTGCCTATGTTCTTTCTTTAAATTTGAATCCATACGTTCTCTCCTGCACCTGAACACCCTCCTCACAGGTAAAGTGAGGAACTTGATCACCTAATTGCGTACGCCCACTGCGAGTCAGGTTGCCCCAATTAGATTGCCCAATTAGTCTATCGCCTTAATGACCAAAATGTTTGCTTGGGTCCTTTTGATAAAAGAAAAATCTACGAATTATCCCTGTATGCTTCCCTCAAGCCTTAAGGAAGGAATATGGCGAATTACCTCGCCCTCCTGGCACCCGGGGCTAGGTGAGCCTTTCACTTTTCTCTTAGGGCTGCCCGCTCACTACTAACTAACTGCCTACCACAACATCCAATAGGTAAGCCATTCCACCCTGGGAGGTCGAGCGTCACTTACCCTCCACCATCTAGAGGGAGAAAACAGGGAGGTTTATTATGTTTCACACCAGAAGATAAATGTACGAACAATGGGCCAACATTCCAGAGTGGCAGATTGTTGGCTTGGTCTAGGAAAGAATCCTGTAACAGTTACAGCTGCCCAGTAACGAGTGGGCGGCCTGTGGCGCCCTGCGCGTTCGAGCAGAAGTCGGACACCATCTGCCGTGGTTATATTAAGGAATTCCTCTGTGGATGAAGGTTGGCCAGGAAGACTTGATGAGAGGAAGTCTGTGCTTCGTTTGACAAGGCCCTAGAGCTTGCAGGTAGTTCTACAAAGCTTGGCATTGTGTAATTCCTGAAGTCGGATCCACTCTGTCTCAAAATTAAATCCATAGTAGCCCATGTCTTCTGAATCTTACTAGAGTAAAGGGATATTTGACCATGTCATTTCCTGAGCTGCTTCTCATCTTCTGTTCTCTCTCTTGCTCAGGGTTAGTTTTACACTGGCATTTTCTTTTCCTTCATGCAATGAAGAACAATGGTGCATTTATGCTCTCCTTCGAGCATTCCTGAGACATGAGCAAGGCCTGAATTCCCCACTCTTCCAAAGAATTAGTCCATGTGTGCCAAATATCAATTCGCACTTTATTTTATAACAAATATTTAGCTTATCAGGCTGTGTGTTGTAAGAGTCTGGTGTAAGAACTCCCTTGTGGGCCAACAAGTGGTGTGGTGGTTAAGATACTAGACTCCCACATGGTTGACCATGGTTCAGGTCCCAGACCCAGCAGCTTGAAACTCACACCAGGTACATGTGCATGTGTGCCCAAAATCCTGAGAGGAGAATGAAGGAGAAAGGATTGTGGCATGACCATCTCCCCTGAGAGGCAATTTCTCACTTTTTGTCTCTCTGGCAAGCACATATGCCCTATAGCAAAAAACTCTCTAATTAATTAATTAATTAATTAAAAAAGAACTCCTAGACATCTCCTGACTCATTATGGTTCTCCATTTTCCATAGTAGCTAGTCTTTATTCTAGTGGCTCAAGGACATTAACACGGAAAAAGGGCGTCTCAGTTCAATGCTATGAATGATAGTATAACAACCACACTAACACTTACCTGAGCACATCCTGAGAACTAGGTACTATTCTAATTATCCCCATTTTAAAGATGAGGAAACAGAGGCAGGGGAAGTTAAGTACTTTGCAAGGAACAGAGCTAGGATTCCCTTCTAGGCCATTGGTTCCATTGTCCTCACATTTAATCCACCCTACCCTGCTGACAACCCAGGACCTGGGTGAGCTTACCATTTCCCTGGGCTTTGGCATCTCAGGTTTTCCACTGCTTTCTCCAGCTCTGACCTCCAGGAAACAGCATTTCAGCACAGTGACACAGTACACCTGTGTGGTTTTACATTCACCCATCAACCCCCCCCCCAGCACCCAACATTCACCTAATATTAATACAACAGCTCCTTAGTCTGTGTTCAGAGCTTTCCACACATGAAAATGACCTCTCCTGATTCAGAAATCCATTCCTTGGAGTGCCTGTCTATCTCTGTAGCAATTACTCCCTGATTTATTTCCTCATGCAGCTGGAAAACCAGTAGTCAGCATGTAATAAAACACCTTCTGCATCCTAAAGCTCATTAGTTAGCATTCTTTAACTTCTTTCTGAGTGGGTATACCATTTATCAAATACAGAGTCTTTAAAAAGTTCACAAAAAAATGCATATTATGAAAAACCTATGCATGGATTTCAAATTTTTTGCACCAAAAGAAGCTTGTATGCTAATTCTACATTTACATAAACTTTTTGAAGTCTCCTTCATACTTTAGACTCACCTGTTCACTCACCAACACACACTGAATGCCTTCAGCGTCCCAGGCTGCATTAAGCTCTGTGTTTATGTTTTTACATTTTGGTGAGCTCTGATTGGGCAGCTGTGTCAGGGTTGTGTTAGCTGCTGTAACAAATACATCTCCACAGTCCAAAAGCTTAATAGGTAGAAGTTTATTCTTGTTCAGGTAATGTGTAAAACCAGTTCTGACGCAGGTTTCTCCTCCCTTGTGGCCCCCCACTTTCCTAGGGCATAGGAGTCATTTGCATTCAGCAAGAATAGAGAAGGAACCTTTCTCCTAACATCTTAACCCAGAAGTCACCCATGTCCTTTCTACTCACCTTACGCTGGTGAAGACCTAGATGCCAGGTCTAAGAAAAGGGAGGGGGTGCAGAGAAATATCACTGCCAGCTTGGTAGTCTCTTTCCAGAGGGGAGCCAAGCTCTTTGATGGAACTAGAATGAAAGTGACTCAGTGGTGAGTCAGCCAGTGGTGAGGTGGCTAAGGTGACTACGACTGAATCCCACATGGCCAGCTCTGCAGTTCAAGTCCTGGATGCAGAGACTTAAAAAGCATGCCAGGTGCGTGTATGTGCATGCCAAAAATCCCTAGAGGAGAATGGAAGAGAGAGGATTGCAGCATGGCCATCTCCCCAGGAGAATGTTTGTTTTCTCACTTTCTCTCTCTCTCTCCCGTGAGCACATGTACCCTACAGCAAAGTAATAATAACAATGATAATAACAAAATAAAGCTATTCCAATGGCCGATTTGGGGCAAGTATATATGAATATACCCATTGGGGATTGTTGGACCGCACAGAGACATTTCCTTGGGCAAGAACACCCTGTCAGTGATGCTGACTTTACTCAACATATCTTTTGAAACTCTTCTTTAGAAAGTAATTTTAAAGCAATTTGAGAGCAAAATTTCTTTGTGAGGTCTCAGTGGTGGCAACACATCCTTTGTGGGCTGATTTAATTCTTGCAAATAGTCATGAGTCATTCCAAGTGGAGTCTGGAGTATGGGATGAGTGCAGAGGCTCAGTAATGTTGTTTTGAATCAAAGTCAAAATGTATCAATAAAGTGAAAGGATTGATTCTCCCGTGTGCCTGCTGAATTGTCTCTGAAGGCAATTCCCTGAGACGGGCTGAGCTCCAAAAACAAAGGTAGGACAGCTTGAGTATGGCAGCTGGAACAAGATGCTATTCTCTGAATATTAAATATGCAACTCCCAGGAAGTCTCCCAACTCTTTCTGGGCCTAGGTTTCCTCGTCTCAACTCAGGAGGGGAATGTGGATCACTCCTTGCCTTTCTTGGAAACCTGACATTCTAGATTCTAAGGATAAAGCTTCTGAATTAACAGCTTCCAATACCACCTGAATATCACCTGCACAGGTCAGTCTTGGGTTTGTTTTAAGAACAGCCTCATTATTGCTAAAATTCTGCTTTGCAGTTCTGGTCATTTACACATTACATTTCCTCAAATCAGAGATGCCCAGGCTGGAAGACCACCCACAGGTGTGCTTAAGGATCCTAGCCACCATGTCAGATACTGGATAGGCCTCCAAGCCTCTGTTCCTTTAAATAGGAACTGGAAAAATAATAGGCCCCTCCCTGTGGGAGTGGTGTGAATTCACAAAGACTATAATACAGCATATTTCTTTTCTTTAGAAAAAGAATTATTTATTTATTTAATTCCATTTGTCATTATTTTTTAATTTGACCAGAGGGAGAGAGAGAGAAAGGAGAAAGCAAGCAAGCTGCCAGGTCCAGGACTCAAACCACAGTGAGCCATGTGGGAATCCAACACCTTTAACCACCACATCACCTGCTGGCCCCAATGCATCATCTTTTTACAGGCTGGTACAAGAACCCATCAGTTGATGCTTGCTGCTGGGATTGGGTTATTTGACTATCACTGTCCCCACCCTCCTGCTGGGTCTGCTCTCTGCCATCCCTGTTAGTGAGCTGGTGGAGAGGACCCCGTCGTGTGGCCCTTGAAAGAAGACATGGCACTTCCCTTGGTGGCATCCCTCTTTGGATAGTGCTATTTTTTTTTAAGTAATAATAATAGGTAGCAACTTCCATCCCCTCATCCCAGCTCTTCCCCTTGGAATCTGCCACAAAGAAGTCTGACCACTTTTTCATGAAACAGCCCTTAGTTGTTGAATGCTGGTGATAAACTTCTGTCCCTACAGAGTCCTCGTACCGGTACTCTGTAGTCATTCCTCCTATAAAAATGAATGCAAGGGACTGGGCAAAGGCACAGCAGCACAGTGCAATCCTCTGTGAGGCTGTGACCCAGATGGGAAGGCTCTGGGTTTGTGTCCAGAGACCTCCCTGAGTACATCTAGCACGTGCATGCCCATGGTCCTGGGCTGGCTGAGGCTGTGGATGGATGTGGCGTCAAGACCCTGTTGAGGATACTATCTGTTTTTCTCTTTTTTTTCTTGCTCATGGAAGAAAGAAACTTTGAGAACCTTTTTTTTTAAATGAATTCTTGTTCTTTCACAATTCTGACTCCTCCTCCTTAAATAGGAACCAGCTTGTCTTTATTTCCCTTAAAGTGGGGCATGTGGGATGAAGCAGTAGGTGTGACTGGTCCTGAGCTCAGCAGAATAGGGAGGGCTCAGCCGCACTGGCGAATCACCTGGGGAGCATTTAAAACTCTCAAAGCCCAGGACATCAGGTTCCTCAAGATTTTGACATCAATCATTTTTAAGCTTCTAATTCCAATCTGCACCCAAAGTCGAATAACAGATTCTTATTTCCATTAGTGTAGAATAATATTACAATCAATTTTTGCTATTGATTCATATTTAATCTACTATTTTTAAAAACTCACCATGTCTTTCCTTACATGATAGAAAGCCATGGCTCTCCAATACACTAGCTTATACTTATTTTATTTCTTAAGTGTAAATATCTCATACTTACACAGATAAAATGTTTTCTGGTTAAATGTGCCTCTTTCATATAACCTAGAAGTCAGAAAATTTTTTCTGAAAAGTGTCAAGTAGCAAATATTTTAGGCTTTGGAGGCCATGCATACTCAGTCACCAGTCATCAGTTCTCCTATGGTAGCACAAAGCAGCCATAGACAGCCATAAATGAGGGATGTAGTGTGTTCCCATAAAACTGTATTTCTAAGACAGTGAGCCTACTTTGCCCACAGGCTGCACTTTAACCCCTGTGTAAGTGAATACCTTTATCTTGGTTCCAATTCTGTTAGACGTCGGCTAGGTCTTCCACCTTCCTTCATCAACACATCGGATAAGCAACCCTTCTTTATCTCCATCAAAATTACTTATAAAACTGTTGAATGAGATTAATCAGAAATAACTTACCAAAACTATAAGAGATATCACTTTCTACCCACTGGATGGACATTATTTAAAAACAAAAACAAAACAGCAAAATGAGCACCTTGTGCATTGCTGGTAGAAATATAAAATTTTTCAACCCAGTGGAAAATGATTGTAATTTTCCCAAAAAATTAAACATGGGGCCAACCCATAGTGTGATTAAGGCAGCTGGATCACACATGGCTAACCATGCAGTTCAAGTCCTGGAACCTACGGCTTAAGAAAAACACCAAGCACGTGTGTGTGCACACCCACAACCCTCAAAGGAGGGAGAAATGGACAAGACCGTGGTGTACCCCACTTTCTCACTCTTTCTCTCTCTCTCTAGCGAGTACATATGCCCTCTAGCAAAATTAAAACAAACAGACAAAAAATTAAAATAGAATTACCAGCTGTTATGCTTCTGTCTAGATACCCAAAAGATTGAAAGCAGGGACTGGCACTGATGTTTGTACACTAATGTCCATGGAAGCAGAATTAATAATAACTAAATGTTAGAAGCAGCCCAAACATTCATCAAAGAATAATGTATATATTCGGGAGGAAGGGTCTTCAAAAAGTTCAAAGTGCTTATTATGAAAAAACTAGGATTTCAAGCTTTTTTTGGACCAAAAATAAACTTGTACTTTAATTCCATTTTTCCCATGCTTTGTGAAGTCTCTCATATGTATATATCAACAAAAGTTGGGATATACGTACAATGGAATATTATTTAGACTTAAAAAGGAGTGACATTCTGATACATGCTACAAGGATAAGTTTTGAAGACATGCTCAATGAAATAAGTCAGACCCCAAAGGACAAATATTATAGGATTTCACTTACACAGGTAACCTAGAATAGGCAAATCCGTCAAGACAGAAAGCCAAACAGAGGTTACCTGGGACTGCAGGAGGAGGGAAGAAGTTAGTGTTTTAACAGGTTTCAATATGGAAGAAGGAAAAGTTCTTGGAGATGGACAACAGTGATGGTTGCACGGCCACGTGAATAACCTCAGTGCTCCAAACTGTACCCTTAAAAACGGTTAAAACCATATGTGTTAGTTCATGTATATTTGACCACAATTAATAACAATAACAGAAACCAAGCCTGAAAGCCAGCTTCTAAGGACCGTCCTCCAGTTATCACCAATACCTGAGTCAGTACGCTTCAAATGCAGTCATCAATCTGTAGCTCAGAACTGGTGACAGAAAACTGTGAATAGAAATTGAGAAATGAGGGACAAGTAGGTGGCATAGTGGTTAAGGCACTGGACTCCCATGTGGCCAACCTTGTTCTGAGTCCTGAATCTGGTGGCTTGAAAATCACACAGGACACAAGTGCATGAGTGCTCAAGAACCTTGAGAGGACAAGGGATTGTGGCATGATCATCCCTCCTGCGGGGTGATTCCTCACTTTTGATCTCTCTCTCTCTCTGTCTCTCTCTCTCTCTCTCTCTCTCTCTCTTGTGAGCGCATGCACCCTACTGCAAAAATTCAAATTTTAAAAGGAAGGAAAGAAAGGGAGACATGACCCTGATGTCAATCTCATGTTATGTCATCATTTTTCCTCTCATTCATGGGAGATCATAATAGAGTTCTTAAATGTTTTAGCAGGTCTACTAATCTATTAGCACATCCACTAACCACCAGCTTAGTCACCCTCAAGGTAGGAAGTGAGCTTGGCTCTCCATTCTAGAAAAGACTAGTTGGTGGACCTGCTGAGGCATGGTCAGGGGCTGCTCCATCCGGGGTTGACTGTAGCTCCCCTCCCCAAACAGACACCTGGGAGGGTCTGCGGAGAACCTCACGACCAGGATACAAGTGAGTGAGGCCTCTTCTTCCATGTGTTTGATGATCTTCATGCACATAATGCAAACTGTCCACAAGGGAGCCAACCAGCCATCACAACAGCAGATGCTGGGTGTGTGGGGGCCATTTCTGTGGTGTGTCGCTCCCTCTAGTGTTAACTGGGGGAAAGGTTGGACAAACAGCACCAACTTCCCTTCTGCCTAACATTTTTGTAACAATTAAGCTTGTCATGTAATTTCCCTAACTATAATTATAATGAAAATTGACACATTAATCTGAAAACATCTAGGGCTAAGATGAACTATCTACAAAAGAAAGAAAGAAAAAAGAAAGAAAAATAAATATAATAGAAGGGGGGGGGGAAGAGGGAGAATAGGGGTGGTGGTGGTGCAGCCGGAAGCACCTGGGAAGGTTCTGACTTAAGTCCTGCAGCTTCCCTGAGTGCCTCGGGCATGCCTGTGCGCAGCTGTGATCCGGGCTGACTGAGACTGGGGGTGAGTCCTGACTTGGGGACCCTGTTGGGAGTGCCCGTCTCTGTCTCTATCTCTTCCTCATGGAAGAACTAAATAAATAAACTTAAAAAGAAAAGTCACGCTTTTATTTTTTTCAATTCTCAGTTTTGCAAGGCAGTGTTCTGTGGAGTAAAATTTCTTTTTTTTTTTCTTTTTTTGGAGAGGTTTTTGCTATAGGGCGCGTGCGCTCGCCAGACAGACAGAGAGAGACAGAGAGACAAAAAGCGAAAAATCATCCCCCAGCGGGGATGGTCATGCCACAATCCCTTCTCCTCCATTCTCCTCTAGGGATCTTGGGCACGCATGCACACACGCTCGGCGTGAGTTTAAGCCACTGGGTCCGGGACTTGAACCGCAGTCGACTATGTGGGAGTCCATCGACATAGCCATTACACTAACTGCTGGTTCCTGGAGTAAAATATCTTTATAACAAAAGAAACAAAGAAGCAAACTTAATTTCCATTTGTTCCATATACCAGCCCCCTAGTATTACTGCCCCACAGAGCTCCATAATATTTCTTAGATTACACAAAGCTGAGAGGGCCTCCCTTGTCACCTAAAATAGAGAACTACAACAACAGATATCTTTAACAGCAAAGATTTCATAACCCAGACCACTTGTCCTATAAGGTTTGGCTTGAGTATTTTTCTCTTCAAAAGAATTGCCTGACTCTTAATGTATTTTGAAGGCACAAACTCTTGAGAAATAATTAAAAAAAAAAAAAAAAAACCCATGGATGCAGTCCCTCCAAGGTCCCCTAAAATGCCATAAACAATATGAAAAATACAATTCCAAAAGATTTAGTGTCCCTAAAGTCCATTCATGGATCCTGGATTCCAGATTGAGAGTCCCCTCAGAATGGACATGAGGAGCCCTGCAGAACTGCGCTCGGGCCTTTCAGGTCTTTCATCGCGTACATGTGGTCAAACCTAGAGCGGCTCAGCACGTTCAGGGTAGGCCCAGGCATTATCCCATCCCTCCTCACAACCACCTGGTGAGGTCAGATGGGCAGAAGCTCTCAGGGCAGTCAACACTCACTAAGGAAGATCATGGAGAAAGGCAGGCAGAAAGAATCAAGGGGGGGAAAAGCAAACCGTTTAGTGGAAGCAAAAGTAGAAGATTATCTGTTGATGATAATTGTATATGCTAGTATCTCTGACTGGACTAATAGGTAGTATAGTCATGCCCGGAAAGTCCATTTTGCATGCTATAAAGATGTACAGTAATTAAATGTAAAAAAAAAGAAGAAGAAGAAAGAAAGAACAAAAAGAAAACAAGGACTTTGTCATGAAAACCAAACCTTTATATTAGTATTATATTTACCTCTCTTCTCAAAACACATGAAATCATTTATTTCTCTGCTGTTGGACAGAGTAAAGGAAATGATGGTAGAAACTGTCTTATGGCCACAAGATCCATTGTGATTGGGACCAGCAGTTGGTGTAATGGCTATGTCACTGGACTCCCATGTAGTTGACCATGGTTCTATTCCCAGACCTGGTGAGTTAAACTTGCGCCAGATGCGTGTGCATGCGTGCTTAAGATCCCAAGAGGAGAATGGGGGAGATGGGATTGCAGCATGGCCATCCCCCCTGGGGGGGGGGTGATTTCTCACTTTTTGTCTCTCTGTCTCTCTCTGTCTTTCTGGCAAGTGCACACGCCCTATAGCAAAAACCTCTCCAAAAAAAAAAAAAAAATCCATTGTGATTGTACCCATTCTGTATAGTAGTTGAGTGGTACTTACATGGGTGTTTGTAGAGAAGAGATTTTGGCTGTTTTGGGTTTGTTTTGCTACAGGGCACACACACTTGGCAGAGAGAGACAAAAAAAATGAAAGTGAGAAATCACCCTCGGAAGGGGGGGCTTTGTAATTCCTTCTCCTTCAGTCTTCTCTTGGGATTTTGAGTATGCACACACACGTGCCATCTTGATTTTCAAGTTGCTGGGTCCAGGACTCTAGGCACACGGTCAACATGTGGGATTCATTCATAACCTTAACTTTCATGTCTGCTGCTGGCCCATGTGGGGAAGTTTGTAAGGAGCTAGTAACTGACACCAGGTCTTCCGCTAAACTAAGGGGTGTGTTCTTGGTTGATTGGAAACCTACCCTACCAACAGTGCCATCATCTTCCCATCACCTCTAAGGATGCCCAAGTCAACTCCAGGACTGCTAGGACTATCCCCTCCCCAGGTTGTCCCTATCACTCCTTACTCTTGTGTTCTGCAATGGTCAGTTGTGCATCTTTATTCCTTACTAGCTCTTCTGTAGGGCAGGGCCCCCCCAGACACTCCATGCACAACACAGTAACCTGTGTTATTCAAATGCTCCAAGAAGCAGACGCCAGAGATTTAACAGGGAAAGTACCTGTGTGAGGAAAAAAGGAAAAAAAAAAGCTAGGGAGGGAGTTGGGTAGATCTGGGAGAGTTGTCAAATTATGATACAAGTCTGACTAACCATGAGTGAAAGAGACCTGGAGAGAAGGCTCAGCGGAAGATTCTTAGAATGCCATGCAGTCTAAGAACGTTGCTTAAAGCCCTGGGAGGTCCTTGAGCTAAAGTCAGTCATTAAAGGGTGTGTGCTCCAGACTGGATTGGCCTAATATCCTTGCCACATGCAGTTGTTGCTGGAAGCAGTGACTTCTCTGTGTGGTTCTGGTGTGAACACAGGGCCCTTGGTCAGTTATGCTCCCTGTGGTTGGAGAGCTGTGAGTGTATCCTTGTAGTCATCACACCTTCTGTCCTGCTAACTCATTTCACTGTTCCAGTCGCATTGAGATCTTCAGTCTGTTAACCTCACCCCTTTGCCACCATCCATCATTCGTTTGTGTCTTCATTTCCCTTCAAATTGTTGTTTCAGAGGCCATGCCTAGAATATCTCCATTGCAAACACTCTTAAGTCTGACGATCCTTTCTCATCCCGAGGTACTTGCCTTGTCTAGTAAACAGAAACTAGTTTATGTTTACTCCTATACTCTCCTTTCTCACAAAACCTTCATTTCATTCGTGGTGTTCACCATATTAACCTAGGCCTATCACCTAATGGACTTGCTAACATACAGATAGTGCACCCTCCCCAACATTCCTAATGTAATATATCCAGAATGAGGCCCAATCATTGCTTTTTAAACAAGTTTCCAGGTAATATTGCTATTGCTATTGCAAAAGTCTCACATTGAGAACCACCGGTCTAAATCCATCCTAGGTTCTCCCCAATAACTGGCTGGGAGGTCTCTTTGAAGCAACCAGCACATGGCATTCCTGTGGTAATTGTTGAGATCTGAAGGAAAAGCTCTCCATCCCTTAGTTGGTGAAAAGTGTTCTCTCTTTCTATCTATATCTATCCATCTATCTAGAATATTCCCATTGGCAAACAAGTATGATCGGAGTGCTAACAGCCATATCAGAGAACAAGATGCTAATCACAAGAAGCAAATTATGTGGACAGCAAAGAAAAGAACCAAGATCCTTGATGAACTCATCAGGCCTTTTCATCAACCAATCCTGGAGCTTGACCTACCTCTGAACTTCCCTTTAAGTTGAATAGCTTATTTTCTTATTGTTTAATGTGGCTTGAAAGAGGTTTTCTGTTACAATCAAAAAACATCCTCACTGATAAGTCTAGGAAACACCAAACAATAATCTAATCCAACTGTTCCTTGATTCAACACTTACACCTAAGCAGGTGAATACTGTTTGAAAGAAATACAAACCAAGCTGACTTGATTTACTTCAAAATTATGATTGTAACACTGAGTGGCACATAGGAATGTTAAGTCTTTCACAGTTACCCAAAACATTCCCCTTCTTACTTATTGTAATGGTTATTTAAAAAAAAAAAAATACCGGGGACCAGCAGGTGGCATGGTGGTTAAGGTGCTGGACATTCCCACATGGTCGACTATGGTTCGAGTCCTGGACCTGGTGGCTTGCTTTCTCACTTCCTTTCTCTCTCTCTCTCTCTCTCTCTCTCTCTCTCTTTGATTGAATTAAAATAATAAATGGATGAATAAATTTAAAAATTAAATAAATAATTCTTTTAAAAAAAAATACCAACAAGGACATGCATCCATCAGAGAGAGACAAAAAGCCAGAGAGAGATGGGGAGAAAATACTCCCTGGTTGGGCATGGTCTGCTCCATTTCTCCATTCTGTCAGGACTCGGGGCACACATGCACATGTGCCTTAAGTGTTTTTCAAGATGCCGGGGCTGAGATGTGAACTGCATTATTTGCCACATGGAATCTGACTTCCTAACCACCAGGCCATGATGCCAGCCCTGTGATGGTTAGTTCACACTTTCTCCTGGCTCCTGAAAGCACCCTTACCCAGCTGCCAACCCTTGCCATCAATACTTCATAGAAATGTAGATGTAGTCACAAAACCATCCATCGCTACACAAAGTGGGTCAACTTAGGTGTGTTTGTATCTGCACCTCTGACCTTCGTCCTGTCAGAGAAGAGGAAGGGCCACTCCTCCACTTGTGCTTTGGGTTTCAATCCCCTTCTGCTCTCAAGGACTCTGCTCTTGCCATGATCCCTTCTCTCATGCCATATTACCTTGTGCCCTAAACTCATTGTCATTGGCAAATATTCCCATTGGCAAATAAGTGTGGTTAGAGTGCTTATGTCTAGGTATATATATATATATTTGGTTACAGGGTGCACGCATTTGCTGGAGAAACACAATGAGAGAGCGGGAAAGTGAGAACTTACTACTCAGGGAAGATGGCTACTCTTCAATCCCTTCTCCACTCTCCTCTCAAGATTTTGGGCACACAGAACACTCAACGAGATTGTTTTTTAAGCCACTCAGTCCAGAACTCAAACCCTCATTGGCCACGTGGGATCCAGCTGCCTTAACCTCTGTGCCGCCTGCTGACCCTAAAAATTATTTTCTACGGACTGTACCCACTCCCTCTTTTCCTACTTCCTTCCTCTCCTCTTATTAGCTCTTGACCTTGCTCCCACTGGGCTTTCCCAAAGGCCACCATTTTACTGAAATGGTGCTTCATAAGGCCATCGTCACATCATATGGTGACCCAAAGTGGGTTCTCAGTTTTCACCTAACTCCACTTTTCAGCAGCAGTTGATGCAGTTGAACTCTTTCATCTTCAAAACGCTGCTAGGGCTCACCTCCCACAACGGTGGCCTCTCCTCCTTGACTAAATCCTCCTCAACTTCCCAACCTCTAAATATTGATGCTCTGAAAAGACGTTCGTCTTCTTCTTCCTCTTTCTTCTACAGCTATCCTCCTTCTCTAAGTGATTTCATCCAGACCCAGGGAAGTGCATAATTGATGGTTGTCAGACTTTCCTCCCTGGCAAGCAGCAGACTCATCCTGCTATCAATTTGGTATCACGCCTCGGACGTTGTATAGATGTTTTACAGACTTTTAAAACTTAGAGTTATACATGAAGGAATTTAAAAACCTGAAACCACTCTAAACAAGCCAGGTCCGGCAGGTGGTGTCGTGGTGAAGGTGCTGGATTCCTTCATGGCCAACCATGGTTCAAGTTCTAGACCTCACAGCTTGTTTCTCACTTCCCTTCTCCCTCTCTCTCTCTCTCTCTCTCTCTCTCTCTCTCTCTCTCTCTCTCTCTCTCTCGTGCGCACGTGCACGCGTGCACGTGTCAAATTAAAAAATAGTAATAATAAAATTAAAGAAATACTTCTTTTTAAAAACACAATAATATGCAGCAATAACTTACATTGTCTATGAAAAATGCACTTATCACACTATTTACTTGGACAAGCTCTACGAGGTTGCTGTTTAGTAGAACTATGTGTTGCCCTCATTGAACTCTCCTTTAAACTCATGAGGTAAAATCTTTTAATGATACAGACAGCAGAAAATCTCCCTTGAGCTGAATGTCTTATCTCTCATAGCCAGCAGGGGGCACCTGCTTTTCACCCTGTTGAATGTCCAGCTAGGTCTGCAGTCCTGCTGGCAGACCTAATCACAACAATTTAGATGCTTATTTGTATTAAGAATAAACATTCCCTATAGGATGGGCTATTGTTTACCATGTTCTTTAAGACTGACTTAGCTATCTACGAACATATAAAAAAAGCATAACTGGGCCAGCCTGTGACACGTGGGTTAAGGCGGCTGGATCCCACATGGCTTACTGTGTGGTTTGAGTCCCAAACTCAGCAGCTTAAGAAACACGTAAGGGGCATGTGTGTGCAAGCCCAAAATCCCAAAAGGAAGAAGTGGAGAAGTAACTATAGCATGGCCATTCCCCATAGAGGGAGCTTTCTCACTTTCTTCTCTCTCTCTCTCTCTCTCTCTCTCTCTCTCTCTCTCTCTGGCAAAATGAAAAACAGAAAACAAAACCCACATGACTTCTTGTTTTGAAATACTTATAGCCTTTCAGGAGGTTATCATGGACTTGTGTTTATCCACATATGTTTTAGAGTATGTTCCTAGGTCCTCAAAATCTCAAACTGAAATTCTAGTTGAGGTTGCTCTGCCGTATTTGTAATATTAGATTACACCCCCCCCCCCCCAAAAGCATAGAGTCCCTCCTCATTTATTCATATTATATTTTACATCACTTATCAGAGTTTTAAAATTTTATCCATACTGGTCTTATATATTCTTTTTTTTAATTGTTTTTAATGGCTTAACAGAGTAGGTATTTATCTTTTACTGACATAAAATAAAAATCGAGGGCTCGGGGATAGCCATGGGAATATCTCTGTTCTTTCCAATTGATTCGCTCATTAATTTAGTTATTTTGTCATTTTTGTTGCTATTGTAAATGGTACCTTTCCTTTTTTTTTTTTTTTTGAGAGTTTTTTTTCGCTATAGGATGCGTGCGCTCGCCAGCCAGACAGAGAGAGACATAGAGACAGAAAGCGAGAGATCACCCCCCAGAGGGGATGGTCACGCTGCAATCCGTTCTCCTCCATTCTCCTCTCGGGATCTTGGGCACGCATGCACACGCGCCCGGCGTGAGTTTTAAGCCACCGGGTCCGGGACGCGAACCATGGTCGACTATGTGAGAGTCCAGCGACGTAGCCATTACGCTAACTGCTGGTTCCCGTAAATGGTACCTTTCTAAAGTTGTATTTTCTAGTTGGTCATTGCCATGTAAAACATACTTGGGGCCGGCAAGTGGCCTGGTGGTTAAGAATGCAGGAATCCCACAACCGCGGTGTGAGTCCCAGATTGGCAACTTGCTTTCTCACTTTCTTTCCCTCTCTCTCTCTCTCTCTGTCTCACATTCTGGTCGAATTAAAATAAATAAATAAAGTTAAATAAAATAATGAAAAAAAAGTAGTAGCAGTTGTCTTTATCTTGTTCTCAAATATATGCATTATCTCTCTATTAAGTATACTATTTTATAGATAACTTTTATTGACTTAAAACTTCTTTCTATTTTTGAATAGCTTAGTTTTGTTGAATAAGCACATTAGCGTATGTATGTCGCTGGAACGTATATGTTGATACAATCAAAGATCAAATATTGCGGCGTGACCATAAATATAGCGGAAGAAATATATAAATTGGGGCCAGCAGATGATTTGGAGGTTGGGGCCACCAGATCCCACATGGCCAACTGCACAGTTCAAGTCCTGGACCTGGCAGCTTGAAAAATACTCTGGGCACCTGTGCATGTATGCCCCAAATCCTGAGAGGACAATGGGGGAGAAGGAATTGTACAGCCGTCCCCCCTTGAGGGTTATTTCTCACCCCTCCATGTCTATCTGGCAAGTGTATGTTCCCTATAGAAAAAAAAAAAAAAAAAAAAAAAATGCCTAGCAAATTTGATAAGAGCAATTTGGTTGGAGAAAATGGCTAGGTGGATTTGAGAGAGACCTAGAGGAAGTCAAGATTTAGGGATAAGAGCAATGGCTTGTCGCTGGACTCCCACGTAGTCGACCGCGGTTCGAGTCCCAGAAAACTCACGCCGCTAGCGTGCATGAGCACAGGAGAATGGAGGAGAAGGGATTGCGGCGTGGCCATCCCCTCTGGGGGGTGATTTCTCGCTTTCTATCTCTCTGTCTCTCTCTGTCTGTCTGGCGAGAGCGCCCTATAGCAAAAACCTCTCCAAAAAAAGATAAAAAGTGTAAGAAGTCTTTGGGCTTTTTAACCTCAGATCAGACAAGATTTTAGGTCAGCCACAATGACACAGCAGTGATGCTATGCTCTGAGAGGCTGAAGCACATGGAGAGGTCATGGGTTCACTTCCCGAGATCTCCCTGCACATGCCAGGTGCACACACTGCCTGTGGTCATGGCTGGGTTTGGATCATGGCATGAAGACCCTGTTGAGGGTCCACTTGCTCTCTCTCCCTCTCAGAAGAAATAAAAAAATATGTTTTGAAAAAACAGAAGAAATAATGATTCAGGGGAAAAAAAGAGAGGGAAATTGCAGGACAAAGTCCAAATTTCAGCTCCTTTGTCCATAAAAGGACCAAGCAATAGTTTCCAAGTCCATAATTGCCTTAATCAGTTTAAACTGCTATAAGGAAGGACCACAGACAGGGTGGCTTATGAAGAACAGTTCTTGGTGCCAGGAATCTGAGATCAGAGTGCTGCATGGGAGGGTTCTGGGGAGGGCTCCCTTGTGGGTTTAAGGTTATAGTCTTCTCATGGTATCCTCATATGGTGGGAAGAAAGTGAGAACTCTCTCTGGGGTCCCTTTTACGAGGCCACTAATCCCATTCATGCAGGTTCCACCCCCAAGACCTAATCATCTCCTCAAGACCCAATCTCTTAATACTATAATTTTAGGAATAAGGGTTTCAAATGTGAATTTGAGGGAAACACAAATATTCGGTCATTGCAGTCATGTCTCCACAATGTTTTTAAAAGTCATGTCTCCATAATTTTTTTAAAGAATGAAGTTTTAAAAAAATTATTTAATTTTACTTATTAATTATTATTATTATTTAATTTGCTATAGGGCACATGGCTAACCAGAGAGAGACAGAGAAGGAGGGAAAGTAAGAAAGCAAACCACCAGGTCCAGGACTCGAACAAGGGTCCTCCGTGTGGGAATCCAGCCCCTCAACCACCATGACACCTGCCAGCCCCTGCAATGTTTTGATTTTCTCTTTCTGTTGTTCATTTTGAAGGTCTTTTTTATATAAAATACACTCAATGCACACATCATGAAGTTAGTTTTAGCTACTGATCATCATAATCAGGTGATATTTCAGAAGTTTTCACAACACCAACCTGCAGAAGATAAGATTTTTATGTTTCCTCTCTGGGAGGTTGGTGGAGTTTGTTAAATTTATCCAGGGTCTTCGGCTCCAGTAGTGTGTCTGATTCTCGCTTCAATACACCACAAAGACAAACAGCAAGCAAGCGGGAAGCTGCTTGCCAGGTGACTGCAGAGAAGGGTAGGCAATTTTCTGATCATAGCTGCTTTCACAGCGCAAGTCGTGTCACAGACCCAAGGACTTAATTTTCCCCATTTCCAGTGCTCTAGGTGAAAGCCATTCTCTTTTGTCACCTTCTCTGGTCTCTGAGTAGGAAAATCTCCTCTTGTCCAATATTCCAGCCATTAGCAATTTGACATTTCACCCCTGGGACTACTGCTTACAGAAAACTGGGTGATTTGCAGTCCATTTATCATACCCTTTGTTCGTGAATAATTATTAGGTCATCGTTGCTGTCCTCATTGCTGAAATTGAATTGACCACTAGCCCAAGCGCATTAGCTACAAGGCTGAGTCTGTTATAGAGAATTCTCAAGACCATTAACTGTTCATTGGGGGGGAATTGGTGTTTACTGTTTATTTTGTAGCTCAATTGCATGCATTTTCTCCCTGAGGTTGTAAGACCTTTAAAGCTTGGAGAATCATTTTTTAAAATCCACTTGAAAATGTACGAGCAAGATGGAGATAGAGCCAGTGTGTACAAGGAAGAGCTGATAACAAGGCTTTATTTTACTCAGGACCAGTCTGGTGTACCCGCCTTCTAAATCAGGGTATTATTCCCCTTTCCTGGAGCATCAGAGTTAATCATAAATAATGTGCATCAATTCATTTCACCCTAAATGCAAATATCAGCCTGGAGCAAATATTTAAATAGCGATCAAAGCCTTTTATGTTATTTAACAAGCCCAAAGGTAAACACTCCTTCCGAAAACTTTCCCTTCTGCAAATGCTCTTCTGAAATCTCGCTTACAGGCCATGGGATTTTAACTCTGGCTTTGCCAAGGAGGAAACTGAGGCACAGAGAAGTTACTGTGGCCAGTTGAGGACATGGGAACAAACCCCAGGTGGCCTGCCCCTGTGCTGTCAACTGCGGGTCCTCATGGCAGGGCTGGAGGTGGAGGAAGGGGCTGGGCCCCAGGACTCGCTCCTGATTCCCCATCCCCAGCTGGATGCTCTTGCAGGGAAAGAAGGGAATGAAAGAAAAAGAGAGATCTCCTCTCATTGCCAAAGGCAAGGGACAAGAGTGTCTCTATCCCTGGCTCAAGGGAGAAGGGACAAAGTCTCCCACTGCCCAGGAGTGGGGGAAGTGCGAGCCCTACTGAATATTGTCTAGGAAGGGGGGAGAGAAGTGGGAGCTTGAGGGGAGAAGAGGAAGGAGAAGGGAGGAAAGGAGAAGAGGAAGAAGGTAAAGAAAGAGAGGGGAGGGGGGAGAAAGAGGGAGAAAGAAAAGATGAGGAAGCAGGGAAGAGGGGAGGGTAAGGAGGGGAGAAGAGAGAGAGGAGGAAAAGAAGTCATTGTTTTGAAATCATTATTTGCTAGTGTGAACGCTGGAGAGAGGCAGAGAGAAAGAAGGAAAGTGAGAAAGCCCCCCCCCCCCCCCCACACACACACACACCTCGAGGCAGGGCAATGCTCATGTCACAGTCCCTTTTCTATTTCTCTATTTCTCCTTTGGGGATTTGGGGCACCCACATACGCGTGCCTGAGTCTGTTTCAAGCCTCATGGTTGGGACTCTAACTGTAGTCAGACATATGGGATCCGGCCAGCTGCTAAACACCACAGCACGCCACTGGCTGGTCCAAGAAGTCACTTCTAACCGGAGAGCATGGTGGGGATCATTCTATGTCTCCCACACAACCCCCTTATCCGCAGCAAGGCCACACTCAGTCTTACCTGGCCTCCCACTGGATTCCCTCCTCCAGTTCAGTCCCCACAGAGATCTGATCACTCCCTGCAGGGTACGCCCCCCCAGCACCACCACCAACACACACACACACACACACACACACACACACACACACACACACAGCTACAGGTGAATCCTAAACTCCCAGCCTGGCTTGCAAGGCTGTGGCGATCTGGACCCTGCTGCTTCTCCAGCCTCCGGTCTCATCACTCCTCAGCAGAAACTGCCAGAAGGCCCTCCCTTGTCCCAGACCTCTTCTCTGCTAGTCCTCTGACCAGAGCACCCTCCTCCTCTTTCCCACTCACTCGATAAATATATAAAAATTTAATCAACAAATTTTATTGAGAACAATAATGATATTCAAGATAGACAAAGCATTTAAAAACAGTGAAGGCTTGGGCCAGCTGGTGGCATGGTGGCTAGACTGGCTGGATTCCGTACGGATGACTGCATCATTTGAGTTCTGGACCTGGCAGCTTGGACAACACGTGGGGCTTTTAAAAATTGTGAATAAAGGTTATAACAAGAACCCTAATAAACTTATAAAAGTTTATAAACCTGAGCTGGCCCCATAGCCTAGTGCTTAAGGAAGCTGGATCCTATATGGCCAATCATGGATCAAATCCTGGACCCAGTGGCTTGAAAAACACACTGTGTGTGTGTGTGTGTGTGTGTGTGTGTGTGTGTGCATTCTCCAGATCCCAACAGAATGGAGAAATGGAGGAAAGGGGATTGCAGTGTGATCATAACCCATGGGGCCGTGGGTTGGGGAGGGGGTCCTTTCTCCATCTCCCTTTTTCTCTGTCTCTCTGTCTCTCTCTAGCAAGTACACGTGCCTTCTGGCAAATTTTTTAAAAAACTATTATATGGGTCAGCAGGTGGCATGGTAGTTAATGGCACTGGACTCCCATATGGTCAATCACGGTTTGAGTTCTGGACCCGGTGGCTTGCTTTTTCACTTTTTATTTTTTGAGAGGTTTTTGCTATAGGGCGCGTGTGCTCACCAGAAAGACAGAGAGAGACAGAGAGACAGAAAGTGAGAAATCACCCCCCGAGGGGATGGCCATGCCCCAATTTCTTCTCCTCCATTCTCCTCTCAGGATCTTGGGCATGCACGCACACGTGCCCAGCGTGAGTTTAAGCCACCGGGTCTGGGACTCAAACGGCAGTCGACTACATAGCCATTACACCAACTGCTGGTCCCTGCTTTTTTACTTTTACTTTATCTCTCTCTCTCTCTCTCTCTCTCTCACTCACTCGCTCTCGCTCTGTCCCTCTCTGGTCAAATTAAAATAAATAAATAAAGTTAAATAAAATAATTTAAAAAAACGACTATAAATCCAACAGTAATGGAGTAAACACAAATAAGTAAAATCACTTCAGGTAAATTGTTGGTAAAGTTTATCCTCTTGTAATTAGAAAATAAAATAAAATTAAAATTAAATAACTCTTAAAAAGGGGAGGTATAGCAGGTGGTGTGTGGTTAAAGGACTCCCACATGGCCAACCATGGTTCAAGTTTTGGACCTGGTGGCTTCCTTTCTCACTTTCCCTCTCTCGTGCTCTGTCTCTGGTCAAATTGGAAAATAAATAAATCAAGTTAAAATAAAATAACTCTTTTTTTTTTTTTTTCAGAGGTTTTTGCTATAGGGTGCGTGCACTCACCAGAAAGACAGAGAGACAGACAGATAGAAAGCGAGAAATCATCCCCCAGAGGGGATGGCCACACCACAATCCCTTCTCCTCCATTCTCCTCTCGGGATCTGGGACTTGAACTGCGGTCGACTATGTGGGAGTCCAGCGACATAGCCATTATGCCAACTGCTGGTCCCTAAAATAACTCTTTTAAAAAAAAGTTTATCTTGTTGCATATTTATCACATCATTATAACAAAATACTTTCTGTATAAACTTGCTGCTTTTCTCAGACAGAAAAAAAATCTAGCCTCTTCCCTTTGGGTTTAGTAAAATGTGGTTGTCACTCTGAGTCACTGGAGACAGCATGGACGTCTGCTGCCTTGGCTGAGAACTTAGCTATCATTTTTATATTGCTTCTATGGGGAAGTTATGTTTTGAACTCCAAATAACAAAATTCCAAATGAATTCTGGGAGACATGTTGACAAATCAAGTCAGCTGATTTCTAATTTCAAAAAGTGGGCTGTGGTTCCTCATAACGCATTCTTCTATAGAAAAGAAATAAGCTAGCAGGCTGGTCCCATAGCACAGTCAACTCCTTGCACTGGGGTCTGGATCTCACATGGGCAGCCATGGTTTGATGCCCAGCCCCAGGCAGCTTGAAAAACATGAGTGCATGGGGACCAGCAGTTAGCGTAATGGCTATGTCGCTAGACTCCCACGTAGTCGACCGCGGTTCGCATCCCGAACCCGGTGGCTTAAACTCACGCCGGGCGCGTGTGCGTGCATGCCCAAGATCCCGAGAGGAGAATGGAGGAGAAGGGATTGTGGTGTGGCGTGGCCATCCACCCTGGGGGGTGATTTCTCGCTTTCTGTCTCTCTGTCTCTCTCTCTCTGTCTGGCGAGTGCACGCGCCCTATAGCAAAAACC
The DNA here is from genome assembly GCA_026018925.1 of Tupaia tana. NCBI lineage: Eukaryota > Metazoa > Chordata > Mammalia > Scandentia > Tupaiidae > Tupaia > Tupaia tana. The sequence goes on from JAKSZU010000007.1 coordinate 20,420,649, forward strand.
TCTCCAAAAAAGAAAAAAAACATGAGTGCATGTGCACATCCAAAACGCTGACTAGGCGGAGAAATGGGGAGGAGGGATTGTGGTGTGAAATCACACGTCCGTAACTGTGTAACCTCAATGGGGTGGCAGGTGTTCTCGCTTTCTCCCTCAGTCTCTCTGGCAAAGCACGCATGCCTCTGACAATTGATCAACAATTAAGTTTTTTAAAAAGAAAAAATATACTATCATATTACAATGTAGTTGAAATTCATCCTGTGCCCTTTTAAATGGTTTCAAAATATGTGAGGCTAGTTTAGCCCCTGTTAAACCATGACTATGTATTTATAAACTATCTTTAATTTTTGTCTATGCCATAGTTTCTATTTCACAGTTTTACTTTTGCCATCAGAGAAATACAACTCTTTCTTTTGAAGAAGGAGAGACAATGAAGCTTCCTTTCACGTAATTTTGTTTTTATAGACCACAGATTAGTTTATTGTTAACACCCATCATGCCATGAATTCCTAGGGAATAGGTTCCAGTAGCTCAGGCTCCTTTCCATTGGTTCTCACAAAGTGTGCTTCTCTGGGTGGAGTTGGCTGGCGCTTTAGTTGAACCCAGGTACCTTTCTCTTTGGCTTCTTTGTTTTTCTGGTCATGTTCCTTCACACATTTTAGGAAGCCATCTCTGCTCTTAGAATGCTTAATATGCTCAATACGTACATTCATTCTCTTGGCAAGAATCTTGCCTTTAACTTGTTTGTTTACAACAATGCCAACAGCATGCTGGGTAACACTGTAGACTCTTCCAGTTTTGCCATGGTAACATTGGTGGGACATTCCTTTTTGAATAGTACCCTTTCCGGTAATGTCTACAAGATCACCTTTCTTGTAGATTGGCATATATGTTGCCAAAGGAACCACTCCATGTTTTCTAAAAGGCCTAGAGAACGTACATCAGGTGCCTCTCCTCTTTCCCTTTGTGTTCGTCATTTTGGGTAATTACTGGAAGATGGCGGTTCCGGCCAAAAGCCTTTCACGTAATCTTTTTTTTTTTTTTTTATCATTAAAGTTGAAAGAAATTCCCTTTCACACTGAGGTTTCACTGAATCCTGCCTGTCCTGAGCAACGCCACAACCTTCCTTCCTAAGGCACTGAGTGTATCTCTGAAGAGAGGATCGAGGCGGACCGGTGAGGAGGGTAGGTGTCCTCTGTTTGCACTGAACCTTATAAACTTGAACTTCCTCCCCACCGCCTGTTATCGCGAACACCTGCACAGAGACCGGTGCTCACAAAAGAGGCATTCAGGGTTAGAAAACGTCAGTTACACGACTCCAAAGGCAAGCTGGACTCTTCGCAAGTCCACCCAGAGAGCTGTGGATTTTTGTTTTGATTTTTCTCAACTCATTCACATATTTCCTGAACTTAAAAATAACAAATGTTTCCAGTGAAAACTTTGCGGGGAGGGCTGGCTAAGCCCTGGTGGCTCTAACAGAAGGCACCTACGGTGACTGAGATGGCAGCAAAGGCTCAGGTTCGTATCCCCGCGTGACCTGAACAGGGTGGGTGTGGTGGCACACACCTGTGATCCTAGCCAACAGGGAGTCTGGAGCAGGACGGTTGAGATGTGGCAGGACCCTGTCAAAGAGACCTTTCTCTCTCTTTCATAACAAAAGCAAATTAACAAAACATTCTTTTGATTCTCTCATCCAGGCAGTTTTCATCTCCCCAACCTTCCGAAGTAACTAATTACTCTCATTAGTTTCAGGTGTATGCTTTCAGAATTTCTTTAGGTAAATATGAGCTTTTATGAGCTCGTGCACGTTTTAAGCTATAGACCATTTAAAGGGCCCTGTATCTGGGGAAAATGATCTTTTTCATAGGGCTTTTATTTTTTTTTCCTTTTGGTGAAAAAATAAAACGGTATAGTAAGCTTCAGCCTCCTATGGATTCAATTTTCTAGCAATAATAGTACAGATAGCCCAGTCTACTAATCAATTCTGGGAGTTGATGTGCAGTTGGTTGGAAATACAACTGTAAACGGTGTTTGTGTTTCAACTGAGTGAAATTATACACCTATAACTGTACATGTAAAATGGGAAGATGGATATGGAAGAGTTCGGAAAAGCACGAACTCCTGTGCAGAGAAAAGATATGAATGACATCTTCTAGCCTTCCTTGGATGGTAGATGAACGTCCTTAAATGGTGGCTCAAGATTATTAAACTAGGCTGACAAAGTAAGACTACTGCTATCAGATATAATCTTTATAATGGTACCATCAGCCCAACCTTCTTTTATTGCTTGCAAATGTCACCACCATTAGCCAAAGTTTATTGAGCCTTTGTAATGTGCTTTCTACAAGACAAAGTGAAACTACTGAATTGGGAGAGTCCTATAGACCCCTCAGCTGTCTAAATCAGCAGTTGGTAACAAGCCATAGAAGAGATCTACGAAAATGTACGAAGGAACTAAGGGAGCTCTGCCCTCTTTCTTTCAATATACCTGAGAACAAGTATATTAAATTGTACAGTGAATTTTACAGCATTGTTTTGCATAAGTTAATATTAATTTATAGGGTTTTTTTTTTTTTTTTTTTTTTTTTCTGTTACAGGCATGTGCACTTGCTGGAGAGAGACAGAGAGTGAGAAATCTCCCCAGGGAGGATGGCCACCCCATAATCCCTTCTCCTCCATTCTCCTCTCAGGATTTTGGGCATGCATGCACACATACATGGCATGACTTTCAAGCCTCTGAATCTGAGCTTTGAACTGTGGTCAACCATGTGAGAATACAACACCTTAAGCCACCCACTGGCCCCTATAGGTTACATTTTTAAAGCCTAATACAGTATCTTTAAACAATTTAGTCTAGGAGAAACATTTTCATCTTATATTTTATTATCTATATTTTCAATGAGGAGGAACTATTAATACATCATGGAAAAATGGAATTAAAGTACAAGTTTATTTTGGTGCAAAATACATATGTCTTGTGAGCTTTTTTAAACATTGGATTGTTCATTTTTTTAATGGGTGAGCTGCTTGAGTTCCCTGTATATTCTGGATATCAATCCCTTGTCTGAGGAATAATGTGCAAATTCCAGGGGTTGTCTTTTCACTTCAATTACTGTTTCCTTTACTGTGAGGAAGGTATTTAGTTTGATGTAATCCCACTTGTCTATTTGGGGGATTATTGCCTGTGCTTTAGGGGCTTTATTTAAGAAATCCTTGCCTACTCCAGTGTCTTCAAAAGTTTCCACTGGGTTTTCTACTAGTAGTTTTGTAGTCTGAGGCTCTATATTTAAATCTTTGATCCATTTTAAGTTGATTCTTGTTCATTGTGGGAGATAAGGGTCCAGTTTCATTTTTCTGCAGGTGGATACCTGGTTCTTCCAGCACCATTTGCTTCTTTTCTTGACTGAATTATCTGTACCCTTTGTCAAAGACCAGTTAGCTGTATGATTTGGGCTTTATTTCTGGATTTTCTATTCTGTTACATTGGTCTCTGTCTATTTTTGTGCCAGCACCATGCTGTTTTGATTATCACCATTTTGTAAGATATTCTGAAGTCAGATAGTAAGATGTCTCTTGTTTTATTCTTTTAGCATAATACTGCCTTAGTGATTTGGGGTCTTTTATGATTCCAGACAAATTTTATCATTGTTTTTTCTATTTCTGTGAAGAATGTTGCAGGCAATTTTATTGGAATTGTGTTGAATATGTGAACTAATTTGGGTTGAACTAACATTTTGATTATATTGATTCTTCCAGTCCAAGAACAAGGGATGTCTTTCCTTTTTTTCTTTTTTGTATCATACTCAATTTTTTTTTTCAGTTTTTCATAGTTTTCCTTGTAGAGGTCTTTCACCTCTTTGGTCAGGTTTATTCCTAGGTATCACATTCAACTGTGGCTAATGTAAATGAGATTGCTTTCTTCAGTTCTTCATTGTTGATGTATAAAAATGCTGTCCATTTTTGTTTATTAATTTTGTACCTTCTTTCTTTACTGGACTTATTGACCACTTCTAGGAGGTTTTTTTTATGGATTCTTTTGGATATTCTATGTATATAATCATATCATCTGCAAATAGAGACAATTTAGCTTCTTCTTTTCCTATCTGAATGTTTTTTTTTTTTTTTTTTTTTTTTTTTGAGAGATTTTCGCTATAGGGCGCGTGCGCTTGCCAGACAGACAGAGAGAGACATAGAGACAGAAAGTGAGAAATCACCCCCCAGGGGGCATGGTCACGCCGCAATCCCTTCTCCTCCATTCGCCTCTCGGGATCTTGGGCACGCACGCACACGCGCTCGTGAATGTTTTTTATTTTGCTCTCTTGTCTGATTGCATTGGCTAGGAATTCTAGCACTATATTGAAAGGAGTGAAGCAGGGCCAGTCAGTGGCATGGTGGTTAACGAGGCTGGATCCCAGATAGCTGGGATAGCTGCACAGTTCAAGTTCTGGACCTAGTGACTTGAAAGTCACACTGTGCATGCATGCCCAAAATCCTGAGTAGAGAAGGGATTGCAGCATGATCATCCTCTCTGGGGGTGATTTTTCACTTTACTGCTCTCTCTGTCAAGCACACATGCCTTGTAGCAAAACAAAACAAAACAAAACAAAGAAAGAAAATGAGTAGGGGAGTTGCATGCTGGCCAAAAGGTAGATCACTGTACTATTCTCTGCTTGTTAGTTGGCTGGAGGCTGCTCTGAAAGTTGATGGTCTTAGCTCAAAGCTGAAAAGGATCCTGAAGTTTCTTCACAGCCAGAAGCATCAGCTAACCACACATTTCCCAAGGTTCCTTTTTGGTGAGCTGAGAGGCATACCTTCATGACTGACATAAGGATTTCCATTATCACCACTTCCATTCAACAGTGTCCTGAAGGTCTTAAGGCATACGTTCTTGTTCTAGTTTTTGGTGGGAAAACTTTCAGCTTTTCCCCATTCAGTATGATGTTAGCAATGAGTCTGTCTTATATGGCTTTTATTGTGTCATACTGAAGTTTTAACTGGTATTTCTTATAAATTGAAAACGTTGGATTGGGCCAGCAGATGGCGTAGTGATCAAGAATCTGGTAGTTTAAAAAAAAAAAAAAGAATCTGGTGGCTTGCTTTCTCATGTTACCTGTCTCTTGGTGTGTCTCTTTATGGTTGCGCACAGTTTTGTGTTCCTTAGCTACTTGGATATAATCTTTTGTAAAGAACATGTTCCAATTTCTTTCCTATTTTTCCATTTATTACCTGTCTTTTTAATAACAAATTGTAAAGTTCAGTGTGTATTCCAGAAATAAGTCCTTCTCCTGTTATAAATATTTTCTTCCACTTGGTGGTTTGCTTTTATACTCCCTTAAGGAAATATATTAGCCTTTTTCTTTATAATTAATGCATTCTGTATCCTATTTAAGTAATTTTTTTCATATCCCAAGACTATGAGGGATTTATATTCTGCTTTACAAACTTTATTGTTTCATCTTGCATATTTATATCTATGATCAACTAATTTTAGTGTGTGTTGTTAGGTAAGGTCAAGTTTCATTTTCATTATATGACTGTCCAATAAGAATCAGACATTCTTTATGTGAATGTCATAATAAGTCTTGTTATTTAGCAAAGTATGTTTTTCTACTTTATTCTTTAAGAATGCCTTGGTTATTCTTGGTCCTTTGCATTTCCATATAAAATTTCAAATTACTTTATTAAGTACTACAAAATAAGAGGAAGAAAGAAAAAAAATCCTTTGGGGGTTTTGATTAAAAATGCATCAAGTCCATAGAGAGAAGTGACATTTTTACATTTATTCTATCAATCTATGAATATAGTTTATATTTCCATATATTTAGGTCTGTGTGCATTTCTCTAAATATAATGGGCCACAGTTATCTGTATAAAGACATTACACAATATTTGTTAATTGTATTCCTAGATGCATAATTTTAATGTTATTTTTATGTAAGGATGCAACTGACTTTTTAAAAATAGATACTGTATGCAATAAAATTGATAAACTCATTCTAAATATTTTGTACCCACGGAGTGATATAATCTTCAAATAATGTCAGGATTGTTTCTCCCTTTCTAAATTTCTTTTCCAGATTTTCTTATCCTTATGCCTTAAGACCTTCAGGACACTGTTGAATACAAGAGGTGATAACAGAAATCCTCCTATCAGTCATAAAGGTATGCCTCTCAGATCACCTCAAAGGAGCCTGTCTTGGGAAACGTGCAGTTGATTGATGGCTTCTGGCTGTGATGAAACTCAAGGATCCTTTTCAGCTTTGAGTTGAGGCCATCAACTTACAGAGCAGCCTCCAGCCAACTAACAAGTAGACAGTCGTACAGCGATCTACCTTTCAGCCAGCATGCCATGCCCCTCTGAGAAATCTTTGACTATAGCTCCCCCACTGGACTCATCAAGATTGTCTCAGAGTAGGGCCTGATAGTGGAATTGAGGTAAAAGGTTTCACTGTGAGAGGTTATCTCACATGGGAAGGTTCTGGGTTCAAGTCCAAAGACCTCTGAATTCTCTCTGCATGTGCATGCCCATAATCCAGACCTCACTGAAGCTAAGGATGGAACGCAGCATCAGGATGCTGTCTCTCCCTCTCTGGTTCATAGAAGAAATATATAAGCCCTAGAAATAGGGGCCAGCAGGTTGCATAGTGGTTAGGGTGCTAGACTCCCACACAGGCAACCACGGTTCGAGTCCTAGACCCGGAGGCTTGAAGTTTATACCAGGCACATGTGCATGAGTGCCAAAATCGAAGGGATTGCAGCATGGCCATTCCCCCTGGGGGATGATTTCCCACTTTCTCTCACTCTGTCTCTCTCTATCTCTCCAGTGAGTGCACATGCCCTATAGCAAAAATATCCCTAACATTAAATTTAAAAAATAAGTAGGACCAGCAGATGGCGTGGAGGGTAAGGTACTGGATCTCACATGGCCAGCTTCACAGTTTGCATCAGTAGTGATGAGAATCATGCTGGCATGTGTGCCCCAAAATCTTGAGAGTGGAGGTGAAGGGATTGCAACATGGCCATCTTTCCTGGGGGTGATTTATCACCCCCCCACACTTCTTTCTCTTTCTATCTATCTCTGGCAAGCACATGTGCTGTATAGCAAAACAAAAATAATAAATAAGTAAACAAACAAAAAGATATTCTCAAAGTTGTCTTGTAGTTGGACATGGCTGTTGCCTTTTGTAACTCATTGCCCTTCTAAATTCATCTTGGCATCTGCTTTTCCAAGGATTTAGCCAACACATTTGCCTTATTTCCAAAATTAAAAAAAAAATTTTTTTGACATTTTACTAGTAATTGTGGTGTTCACTAGATTAGCATGTTGAGGAAGTTTCTTTCTACCCCTGGATGGCTGAAACTTTTCTATTTTTTCTTTTTTTTAGTAATAAATGTTTGTGGTCAGTAAACCTACTCTACATTATTTTAATTCTTTCAAGTTTGTGGAGCACGTGTCAATTTCTGTAAATATTCCTTTATGCTTGAAAGAATATCTTCTGTGTAATTGCTGGATACAGCATGAAATATGTGTGTATATTCATTATATTTAAAATCATATTGTTTAAATCTATACTCATACGGAGTTGTGTCAGCTTAGTCTATCCGTTTCTATAATAGGTGTGTTTAAATCTCTCTCTTGATTGCGAATTTGTCTAATTTTCTTTGTAGTTCAGTATATTTTTAGCATATATATTCTTCAACTCTATTGGGTCATCAGAAAAGTCATGACACATTTTTGCATAGAAAAATATGTCATGACTTTTTCCGATGACCTAATATATAGGAAGCCCTAGGTTCAGATAGCAGGTTGACTTGAACATGCCAGGTACACCCGTGATCCTGGGCAGCTGGAAGATTTAGGGGAGGATCTCACTGTGGTGAGACCCTGTCAGGAGGTTCTTACCTCTTTCTCTCTCTCAATTTTTTTCATAAAATAAATAATTTTTTTAAAAAGAGAGGATAAAGGAAGAAAAATGAATGGGTTTAGCTTTTAATACAGTTACTGTGTATTCATAGATTTTATAAACTTTGTCTTGAAGGCCTACTCTTGAGAATTTGACTCAAGGACCAGTTGGTGTAATTAACTAAAGTCCACTCCTGCTAGTTCATGTAAAGAGAGTTACAGGTCTCAAGAAACTCTGTTGAGTCTGGGTATTAGAAAGGCAAGGGCAGGCAGTTTCTCTCTCTTGTCTCTCTTTCTCTTTCTGTCTCTCTGTCTCTGTCTCTCTCCTTTTTCCTGGGGTTGCTAAGTTATAGCCAATCACACTAGCCACACTTCAGTCAATTACAGAGTCCACCTTTTAGGCTGTTGGTGCAGACTACTATCCAGCTGTAATCAATCCAATGGTTTCCTTACCTCATTCCTTCACTTTTGTTTTTATACGTCACTTTTCCTTTCCAGAACTTAAAATCCACAAGGGTATCCAGAGTTGCTTGGAAGTTGATCTGGTAAACTTCCTGATTCCAATCATGTTAAGATTTGCTCAATTAAACTTCACTCAATTAAGTTGGATTTTTCTTTTAACGACCTCTATCTCCCCAGCATCTCACCTTTACTGCTGTCCTGAAGAGATGCTTGAATGACTCTAGTCTGGTCCTTCACAGGCCATTTGCTCAGTCCCTATGTCCCAACTCCAACTTCCAGGGAAAGATTCCACCTGCTACAGTCTAGGCTATGCTCACTTCCCAGTCCAGCTGGGGAGTAACTTGACAGGTAGGGTGGATCAGGCTTGTGAGATGGGCAGCATTTCTAAGAGACTGTAGGTAGCAAGCAATGATTGCACATTTCTAACAAAATAAGAAAATAACTAGACTGGACAATATAGAGCACAATCAACAGGTAGGTGTGAGTGGTAGATGTTGAAAAGTATTGCAGGATCCTTCCTACGTGTGTCCAAGGATTAATCAGGACCCCGTATGGAAAGTATTTGCAGGCCAGCTGGTAGTATGGTGGTTAAGGTGGCTGGATCCCATGTGGTCGACTTCACTATTCTAGTCCCAGACCCAGTGGCTTGAAAAACACCCTGGGCACGTGTACACCCCCAAAATGTGAAGGATAGTGTTGTCATCCGCCCTGAAGGGGTGATTTCTCACTTTCCTTCTCTGGTGATTATACAAGCCCTTTAGCAAAAACTGAAAATAAATAAATAAGAAAGAAAGAATTTGTAAATACTTTCAAGCCCTTGGAAGGGAAGGCTAATGAAAAAGAATCGTGAATTTGCTACAAAATGTGATCAAGCAAACTAATAGAGAAATGGAAAGCGATGGCAAAAGCTAACAGTGACATTGATGAAAAGCCTTTGAATAAATTTGACTTGCAAATGAGTATATGCCACTTTACACATTTAAATAACTTTTTACATCAAAATAGTCCTTGGAGGCCTTGCGTTAATCATAAACATGCTGCCCCAATACAAGTCAGAATGTTTTGAACTCTTACTAATAAAAGCTGTGTGCTGGGAGCTTGTGCAAAGCAGACACCAATTAAAACACGGTGTGCTTTGAGATGCAAATGAAACTAGCTGGAATTCTTTTTCAGCAGTGGGTGAGTGTAGCAGGAATCTCCCAGTCACCTCTAGCAATTTCCAGCAAGCTCAATTGGTTCCTCAGATTTACTCTTTTTTTTTTTTTTAATTTACTCATTTATTTCTTCCATGAAAGAGAGAGAGACATGCCCCCAAACAGGGTCTTCACACTGCAGTCTACCCCCAGCTTCAGCCAGCCAGGTCATGTGTACACACGTGCTCACCAGGATGTACAGGGAGGCCTCAGCACGTGAACCCAGGACCCTCCCGTTGGCTCCGGCATTGCACCACCATCTGCCCATCATTCTTCTGTTTTGTGGATGAGGCTCCACCATGACTTCCCAGGTGAAAATACAACATCCTTCCCTCCACCCTTCCCAAAATATTTATAAGAGATAACTCAGAAAGTTAAGGAAACAGCAAAAGGTGACAATTGTCGAATCAGGGATATGTCACGGCATTGCTGGTCAAAGAGCCTAACACTAAACAGCAGACAACCCTCTCCTTGGCTCCTAAGGATTTCTTGGCCACACACCCCGTTCCCCACCTGTGAACTTTCCACTATTGGCTGCAGGACTTGCGCCACGTTCTGACTGATCCCACCCTTGTTGAAGACGCCTTCCACCCTCAGACCTGGGTCCTTGCTTGGATCTCTGCTTCAACTCAACTGGCCTTGTCTCATTGTGCAAAGCACTCAAGGTCACAGCCTGGCCAGACACCTACTCATAGGCTGTTCTGGAATCCTGCCTCAGCAAGAAAACACGGACAGCTCCTAAATTTGCCACTCCCTTCTACTCTCTTTCGGCTCCAATGAGAGAAAAAAAGGATGGCAAAAAGTCTTATTTCCCTTCTGAAATGATTTATATTGGACCTCCTGGAGGGCAGGTAGGCTGGCTAGAGACCATTGTCTTATACGGCCATAGTTTTCTTTCTGCTCAAGTGTGAAGGCTGATTGAGCATTTGTGCTGTTCACTCACAAGCAGCAGTGAGCAAGTGAGGAGGCCGGATTCGAAACCCGGCCAAAGACTCCAGATCTAGTGCTATGTTGCAAGGGCATCCTGCGTTACGTCTGAAGCCATGTTTGAAACACAGTTTTTAGCCATATGCCTCTAATCACAACTATTTTGTTCCTGTCTAATCCTCCGCCTAACTTAATAAACCTGATTCCAGTCACCAGAATTGTGAGTTTTGCAAATAAATCTCTTTTCTTTAAAAATCAGTCTGTCTGATGTTTTATAAATACCCAGTTGGTACTCACACAGTAACAGGCTAAGGCACTGTCTTAACCATTTTTTAAAATTGCCAGAGGACACGTGTACTAGCCAGAGAGAGCAAGAGAGAGAGAGGGAGAAAGACCTCCCGGTGGGGTGTAGTCTTGCTGAGATCCCTGCTTCTCCATTTCTCCATCTTTTCGTGATCTGGGGAAACACACACGGGCACCCAATGTGTTTCTCAAGCTACCGGAGATGGGGTTCAAACCATGGCTGACCTTGTGGGACCTGGCTTTTTAACCACAAGGCTAGGGGACCAGCCCATCTTAACCATATTTAAGAATACTGTTCAGTAGTGTTAAGTATGTTCACATTGTTGGCCAACAGATCTCCAGGACCTTTTCATTTTATAAATCTGAACCTCTACACCCATCAGCAGCTTCACTTTGCCCAGTCCTCCCAGTCCCTAGTAAATGCTATCCTGTCTTCTCTTTCTGTTTCTGAATGTCTACATTATATACCTCGAACAAGGAAAATCACACAGTATCTGTCATTTCATAGTTGGCTTATTTCACTTAGTGGGTCCTCAAACTTCATTCACGTAGCACGTGACAGAATCTCCTTCCTCTTCAAGGCTGAATAATATTCAGTTGTGTATACACACACACACACACACACACACACACTTAGATCCAGGTACCTTTGACTCTAACACCCACACTGTTGACTACAATAGTTTGCTACTTCCCATTTCTTTTTACTTTTTTTCCCCTATGCCAAAGGGCACATGTATGTGCATGAAAGAGAGATAGAAAACACCCCATGCAAGGGGGCCTGGCCATGCCACAAGTCTCTTTCCTCCATGTCTCCTTTCCATCAGGATTCTAGCAATGTATGCACACACGCCTGATGTGCCGCTCCCTGGGCTGAGATTCGAACCTCAGTCAGCCGTGTGGGATCTGACTTCTACCATATGGTGCTTAACTGCTGCACCACAAGGTCGATTGCCTTCCCTTTCATGCACAGTATGGTTTGCATGCATCACGGATGAGTGATACCTTTGTGCGTTGTTAATGTCACAAAGTGTTCTCCCACGCTCTCCTTCCAATGCATGTAAAACATACTCTATCATGTCTGTCCCTCAATACCTGGCATCGCTCTACAATTGTTGCCATAAAGTATACAGTGAGAGTTTTTACTATCATCTACATTTCATGCGTTAATTCAATCTATGCTCCTACTGTATGCCAGGTATTGTTGCTGGCACCAAGGATATTGCAAGGAACAGACACCAATTATGGAGCTTCATTAAATGTAAATTATGGCGTTAACATTCAAGTTAGAGGACACAGACAGTAGACAGACAAATTAAAAATATTGAATGAAAGATGGTAACAAGTGCTGTCTTTGTAAGGGCTCTCTAGGAAAACAGATTCAGAGGTTGGGTCTGGGTTTGGAACAAAGTGATGCTTGCCCTGGGTCCAGGACAAGTGGTGACATCTGCCTGTCCCTAATCTAGAAGGCTGGCCCATTCTGTGGATAAGGAATTAGGGAGCTAGAATGTAAGAGAGTGGAGGGCTGCATTATTTTCCTTTGACTTCACCAAGGGCACGTGTTCTCGACAGAGAGACAGGGAGACCTGGTCTCTCTCTTTTTGCGATTCTGGGCATGCTCACACACATGCTTGCATATTTTTCAAGCTGTGCTGTTGGCCTGAGGATCTGACCTTTACTCACTGGTCACACAGTTAAGCCTTTGATATTTTGATGGTCACTAACGTGAAAACTTTGGTGGGTGAGTCACAGTGAGAAACATCCCTGCCTTCTGAACTTGGGCGTTCTCTCAGGGAGCTGTTTTCTCTGAGGCTCAGCCAGACCTCCAGAAACCTGGTTCTTTCCTCTACCTTGAGGATCCGGCCCAGGGAGGAGAGGAAGTTATGACAGCTTCATTCCCTAGCCCACACCCACAAAGATGCTCCTTGGACTTAGATAAAAATCAACATTTTTCTTTATCACTTAACCTGGTAAAAGAAGATACCCGCATGATCACTGGGGCCAAACTGTCAGAGCAGAGGGCCACCATGCCCAGCCAGCCAAAGGTCCCTGTAGTGATCCGAATGAGGCAATGCTTTAATAGTGCCATGATGTCTAATATGCCCAAGGATTATGCACATGAAACTATGCCTAAATTGAGCAGTTTTCATAAAACCAAGTCCCTTGTTTTTGTTTTATTTTGGTTTGGTCTTTGTTTACTGGGTTTCTCTAAAGGATACAATTGTATTTATGAATAAGTGGTTTTCTGTCTTATCTTGGTGTCTATATAACCATGTCGCCAAGGGTTCTTACCTTGACTCATGTCACCTTGGCTCAGGAGCCACACCTACTGTTACTCCATCACAGCTAGGGGAGGGCATCAGAAAGAGCTGCCCTTTGTGTGGGACGGGCAAGTAGTATGGTAGTTAAAGTGCTGGACTCCCACATGGCTGACCATGATTTGAGTCCCGGACCTGGCGGCTTGCTTTCTTACTTTCCTTCTCTCTCTTACTCTGTCCCTCTCTGGTCAAATTAAAATAAATAAAGTTAAATAAAATAATTCTAGGGGGAAAAAAGAAAAGAAAGAGCTGCCCTTCTCACCAACAGTCACATCAAACAAATAGTGTGATTTGAGGAGAGACCAAAGGATGTTGACAGGGCCAGCAGGTGGTGTGGTGGTTGAGGCACTGAACTTCTACATGGCAGACTGTAGTTCGAGTCCTGGATCTGGCAGTTTGCTTTCTCTCTTTCTCTTTCTCTCTGGTGAGTACATATGCCCTGTAGGAAATTTTAAAAATAATAGTAATAAGTAAAATTAAATAAACAATTTTTTAAGAAAAGAAAAAGAAAAAGAAACTGAGTATTTTTGGCTGAAATGTCATCTTTGAGAATAAAGATGATGATGCCAGGCTTCAGGAGATGATCCTCTGATGGTTCAATGGTTGGAAAAAGGTATCCTCATTGTCTCTCCCCCCAACACACACACACACACATACACACACACACACACACACACAGTGTTGGGCTCAGAGACACCACATGACCTCTGAGAGCGAGTACAAACGTAGTGGCATCAGGCTGTGGCTAATGGAGCCTCCCTGTAGATGAGGTGTCATGGCGACTGGGCCTTCCCTGTGGGCAGGGTGTCAATCCACACTCACGGGGGCATAGAGGGAAGGGGAAATGGGCCCCTACCCATCTGCGGTCAGCCCAGGAGTCACCAGACAAAACTCAAGTTCAAGTGGAGATTCCTAAGAGATTTCATTCTGAGACAACCTTGTGCAACCTCCTTGAGGGCAAGGGTTGAACTCAGTGAAATTGTAAATATAACAGTCTTCGTTTATTCCTGTGGTCATTCATTGATCCATTCATTTACTCAGCAGGCCACTCCTGTGCACCTCCTCATGCCTGTGCTGTTCTGGACCCTGGGTTTCCAAAGAACAAGACAGACCAGTCCCCAGGCCACAAAAAGCGTGCAGGCTAGGGGGAGCTGGCCAGCAGAAACACAGAAGGAGCCACAATGGGAGACACACAGGTAATTTTACTTTTTCTAATACCCACATTTTAAAAATACAAAGGAACAGAAGGCATTGATTAAGAGTGGATTTCTGTTTTTTGTTTGTTTGTTCTTGTTTTTTATGATTTTGCCTTAGGGCATGTGCACTCTCCAGAGAAAAACAGAGGGAGGGAAAGTAAGAAATCATTCCCCTGGGGGGAATGGCCATGACACAATCCCTTCTCTTCCATTCTCCTCTTGGGATTTTGGGCATGCATTCATATGTGCCTGGCACAATTTTCAAGCTGCCGGGTCAGGGACTTGAACTGTGGTTAGCCACGTGAGAGTCCACCACCTTAACCACCACGCTACCTGCTGGCTCCATAAGAGTGTATTATTTAGAGATGATTTAATTTTATTTATCATCATCATTATTTTTTTAAATTGCTGCAGGGCATTCGTGCTCACCCGAGAAAGAGAGAGAGAGGGAGAGAGAGAGAGGGAGAGAGAGAGAGAGAGAGAGGAAAGTGAGGTAGTAAGTTACTAGGTCCAGGACTTGAACTATAGTTGGCCATGTGGGAGAACAGTGCCTTAGCCACCAGATACCTCCTGGCCCAAGAGTGAAATTCTTAGCCCAATACAGTCATCCCTCAGTACCAAGGGTTCCAAGAACCCCCCTGGACCTCAGAAATCTGTGGATACTCAAATCCTTTACATGAAAGTATGTAGTCTTTGCATATAAACCATGCACATCCTCCTGTGCATGTAAAAACTTAGGTAGGTTACGTATAAACCAATGACCATGTAAATACTACGCACACGGTGTTGTACTGTGATGAGCAAAAGCGTCTGTGGGTGTTGAGTAGCCACAGCATGGCCCTGGGACACAGTGCACATTAGCAATGATGGAACATCCTCCTTTGCAGCCCGGTGGAATCCAGGGAGGCAGAACCCCCAGATATGGAAGGCCAGCTGCATATTCAATAGATTATGAATTTAAAAAAAGTTAAGATGTTTTTCCTTCCCTTCTTGTAAGTCTCTAACACCTGGTGAGTAACATCTGGTGAGCACCTGCAGTCCATCTCGATTGTACTAGGCATCTTGTGAGTGCTCAGTGGCCAGGTGTCTTGTGGCTGTGTGTCCGGGATAGCAATGCTGTAGAGGCAAAGTTCTTCATGTCACACCCTATACCATGAGCAAAGAGACTCACTGTGCATTACTTATTTAATCCAATATTTCGGTTCATTTTAGACAGATTCAGGCTGCCATACTCCTCCTGCCCCACACTCCCAAGTTTCTGGGACAACAGGTGCATGTCACAGTGCCTGGCCTTTATGCTGGACCAGGAATCGAAACTGGGCCTTCCAAGTGGCCCTAGCCTGCAAAACTCAGTGTCTGAGCAGCATGTGCCACGGCAACTGGGCCCTTTATTTATTTTTATTTTTTAAAATTTGCCAGAGGGTGTGTGCCCTTGGCAGGGAGAGGAGAGTGAGAAGCACCACCCACCATGGGGCATGGTCATGCCATAATCCCTTCTCTATTTCTCCATCCTGTTGGGGTTTGGGGCAGGCGCACATGCTCCTGATGTGTCTTACAAGTCATTGTGGCTAAGACTTGAACCATGGTAGGTCATGAGAGATTTAGCTCCCTTAACCATTAGGCCACAAGGCCAGCCCTGGGCCCCTTTTTATTTTATTTTTTTAAAGACATGTTTTATATACATATCCACAGGGACTAGATAAATAAGTTATAATATATTTCTAAAGAGAGAGAGAGCAATGAAATGAATGAACTATAGGCACAGCTGTCAACCTAGATGTATTTCTCAATATTAAAAAGAAAAAGCAGAGCCAGCAGGTGGCACAGTGGTTAAGGCACTGGATCCCACGTGGCCGACTGAGTGGTTTGGGACCCAATGGCTTGAAACACAAGTTGGTCGTGTGCATGTGTGTGCCCAAAATCCCAAGAGAAGAATGAAAGAGAAGAGATTGTGGTGTGGTCATCCTGGCTAAGGAATGATTTTTCACTTTTCCTCTCTGTCTCTCTCTGGCAAATACACATGCCCTATAGCAAAAAAATTAATTAATTATTTTAAAAAGCAGTTGCATTAGAATACATATAGTATTATTCTATTTATGTTTCCAAATATGTAAAATTTAGAAATATATGCTTATGCATTGAAAACATAATATAGGGAGCTGGCATGTGGTGTGGTGGTTAAGGGCGCTAGACTCCCACATGGGTGACCACAGTTTGAGTCCCAGACCTGGTGACTTGCTTTCTCAGTTTCCCTCTCTTTCTCTCACTCTGTGCCTCTCTGATCAAATTAACTAAATAAATAAATAAAGTTAAATAAAAATAATTCTTTAAAAATATATAATATAAAGAAATACCTGGAAATTATCTATGTCAGACTAAGGAGAAGCCAAATTGAAATGGGAGAAATACATCGGGGGCTCTTACAGTACTGGGACTATTGCACCACTTAAGCTGGATGGTGGATTAACAGGTATCTGTTATAGTTCTCTCTATCCCTTTACATGTATCTTAAATATTTCATAGCAAAGATTTCTAAAGGATATGAAAAATTATAACACTTCATCTTGATATTACTCTTGTTGCCATATTGATAATTGTCTGCAAAGGTAATTAAGCTAAATACTCTACTTCAGAAAGAAAACTTCAGATGAAAGAAAAAGGAGAGACATCAGCAGTGGTGTGGTGATTAAGGTGCTGGACTCCCACCTGGCTGATCATGGTTCAAGTCCTGGATGGACCTGGTGGTTTGCTTTCTTACTTTCTCTCTGTCTCTCTGTCTCTCTCTGGTGAGCATGCATGCCCCATAGCAAAATTAAAATAATTATGTTAAAATAATATAATATAATATAAAAATAAATAATTCTCTCTCTCTTTTTTTTTTTTTTTTTTTGAGAGAGAGAGAGAGAGTTTTGCTATAGGGCATGTGTGCTGACCAGAGAGACAGAAAGTGAGAAATCACCACCCAAGGGAACAGCCATGCCATAATCCCTTCTCCGTTCTCTTTTCAGGATTTAGGGTATGTACACACACACGTCCAGGGTGAATTTCAAGCCACTGGGTCTGGGACTCAAACTGCAGTCAGCCATGTGGGAGTCCAGCAACATAACCATTACACCATCTGCTGGTCTCAGTAATTCTTTTTTTTTATGTTTTTAGGGACTTTTTTTAATTGGTCATGTATGCTCACCAGAGAAACAGAGAGAGATAGAGAGACATACAGCAAGAAATTACTCCCCAGGGGGAGATGGCCAAGCCTCAATCCATTCTCCTCCATTGTCCTCTCAGGATTTTGGGCACACATGCACATGTGTCTGACATGAGTCTCAAGCCGCCATGTCCGGGACTTGAACCACGATTGGCCATGTGGGAGCCCAGTGCCTTAACCACTATGCCCTATGCTGGTCCCACGAATAATTATATAAAAGAAGGAGGAGGAGAAGGAAAGAGATAGGATGATGTACATGAACATAGTCAATTCTGAGGGTCCCCAAAGTGTTTAAGAGCCAGAATTGAACCTGAAAACCTCTTTATTTGTTAGCTAAGAGTGAGATGGCCTGGGGCCAGCAGGTAGAGTGGTGGTTAAGGTGCTGAATTTCCACATGGTTTGAGTCCTGAACCTGGAGGCTTGAAAATCATGCTAGGCACATGTACCTGTGTGCCCAAAATTCTTGGAGGAGAAGGGATTGCAGTTTGGCCATGCCCCCTGGAGGTGAGAAATCACACCCCAGTAATCACACTCTGGCTCTCTCTCCAGTGAGTGCACATGACTTATGGCAAAAATAAAGAGAGAGAGAGAGAGAGAGAGAGAGAGAGAGAGAGAGAGAGAGAGGAGAGAGCTGGCTCTTTCAAGAAGTCTTCACGTGGGAGTGTTCCAGTAAAGGGTGGAAGAAGCCGATGGCTGTCGATTTCCTCACTTTCAGCAGCAAGGACGAGGTAGGCGAGACTGTGCTCTGAGATGGAAGGGTGGCTTGGGCAGGTCAAGAAACCACCCTATCAGAAACCGTGATGCCTGAGTCCTCAGTTTCCGTTGTCCCTTCAATGCCACGTGAAACACAAACTGCAATCTGATAAACTCTCAGGCAGGTCCTTCACCTGCAACTCAGCCTCCATGTGATGAGGGCTCATGTACGGAACAACCAGCCTGAACACAGGCTTATCTGCTTTGGAAGATGATTCGACACTACAGGCCTAGGGAATGTATGCCCAGACGAGAGTTCAGGAGCTGGCCCTGGAGACTGTGAAATATTGGCCATGAATCCCTTTAGCAGAGACCAGAGGATCAGATGGCCGAAGCCTAACCTGACAGTTCCGATCGCTGACATGAGTACCAATGTGTGCTTCTGAATCTTACGCTACCAATTCACACAGAGAAAAGGTAAGTCAAAGCTTTGTTACTTGGAGAATTTTTTTTAAATTTCTTGCTCTCTCTTTTCTTTAAGGTTTTTGCCATAGGATGTGGACGCTCATTGGAGAGAGACAGAGAAAGAGAAAGTGAGAAATCACTTCCCGGGGGGATGAACATGCTGCAATCCCTTCTCCTCTATTCTCCTCTCGGGATTTTGGGCATGCATACATATATGCCCTGCATGATTCTCAAGCTGCTTGAACTGCGCTGGGTCATGTGGGAATCCAGCACCCTAACCACCATGCCACCACCAATTGGCCCCCTTGCTCTTTTTTTAAAAAATAAAAAATGTATTTATTCCATGAGTGAGAGAGATGGAGAGAGAGGGGGAGAGACAGAAATACAGCACTGCAATACAACATGGTCTTGATACCATGATCCATACCCAGCCTCAGCCTGCCCCCGGCCATGGGCACATGTGTGCTCGGCCTACTCAGAGATGTGAGCTGGGAACCTCCCC
The DNA here is from genome assembly GCA_026018925.1 of Tupaia tana. Classification (NCBI taxonomy): domain Eukaryota; kingdom Metazoa; phylum Chordata; class Mammalia; order Scandentia; family Tupaiidae; genus Tupaia; species Tupaia tana. The sequence continues at coordinate 20,439,810 of JAKSZU010000007.1, forward strand.
ATGTGAATCTCCGTCAGGGAGTGTGGCACTTTACCGCTGCGCCATGGTCTGGCCGCCGCATTTCTCTTGTATGCATTTCAGTTATTTATTGCATTCTTTCACCTATTCAACATTGCTTTCAAGCCAACTCTAAAGTGAATAAAATTTGGCTTTTGTTCTTCTATCTTTCATTTTCTCCCCTCATTTTTCCTCCTCATCTTTTTACTTTCTTTTGATGGCTAGTTAGGTAGGTAGGATGCCAGGTCAGCTGCTACAACAGAGAAGGCCCCAAATAAAAAGAGAGAGAGAGGTTTATTTCTCAGACACATGAAAGTCCAAGTTAGTATGCAACACCAGCCATGCCAGGGATGGCTTAGGGCCCCAATCCCTCATAAGGCGACACTGCAATCTGTAACATATGGGTTTTCATCTCTTTCTGATCCAACACGACTGTTCCTGATCCTGCCAACGCATCTGTATCCCATCCTGCAGAAAGAATGAAAGGAGTAAGGGACCCACACCACTTCTGCTCAAGTCCCCTTGGCCAGAATCTAGTCATATGTCCACACCACGTCACGGGGGGGGGGGGGGGGGTGAAGCACAGAACAGAGTTTTGGGTCCAGAATAAAGACCCTGAGCAATTTAGAGCAGTTACACCAGTTCACTGCAGCATGAGTTGGTGATTAATTCATAAGGGGAGAGCCGGAGACATGAGTGCACCGAGAAGCTGCTAAGGCTCCATGGTGACAGGAAGTGACCCTCCAGCCTGAGAGGGAAAAGCCATAAGCAGCGTAAATAAGCCCAGGAAGGAGAGCTTGTGGCATTCCCTCCCTCCTACGAATCTGGACTTAGCATAAGATTTACACGAGCAGGGGACTGCCAGGGGACCCTGGGAAGTTTAAGTGGGTGTAGATTAGTTACTTGGTTGAATTAAAACATGTCACCCCTCTGCTCAAATCCCACACTCAAAGAAAACTCAGAAGTGCTTACTCGAGCGCAAAGTCCCATGTCATCTGACCCTTGCCCGTCACTCAAACCCCAGCTACCGAGTCAGCCCCCTCCCCTCTGCTTAACAGCCACACAGCTCTCCTATTTCTGGGGCACACAGGGAGTTTCTGCCCACAAAACTGTACTTGCAGCTCCCCATCTGGACTGCCTTTTCCCCAGATAGGTGCATGGTGGTCGCCTCTCTTCTTTCAAGTCTCTGCTCAAACGTTACCTTTGGAGAGGCAAGCCCTGATTTTAAAGGGTGCTTCTCAAAGTGGGCGAACACACTAGAGAGGGTCTGCGAGGGGTTTGTTACCATTTTGCCACGAACGGAGCGCTGGAACCTCGAGGGCCACACGTAGGACACTGAAGCTGCTCTGATACTCATGACAGTGGTCAGAGGACTGGTCTCATTGGCCAGGGTGTACACCAGCTTATGGGGTGGAGGACGGTGATGGATCACATGTGGTATGAGCTATATTCTAGTCGCATGTGTTAAGACCACATTTATTATATTGTTGTTGTCCTAGCTCTATCAAGCTTTTTTTTTTTTTTTGAAGAGGTTTTTGCTACAGGGTGCGTGCGCTCGCCAGACAGACAGAGAGAGACAGAGAGACAGAAAGCGAGAAATCACCCCCTGGGGGGATGGCCACGCCGCAATCCCTTCTCCATTCTCCTCTTGGGATCTTGGGCACACATGCACACGCGCCCAGTGTGAGTTTAAGCCACACGGTCCAGGACACAAACCGTGGTTGACTACATGGGAGTCCAGCGACATAGCCATTACGCTAACTGCTGGTTCCCCCATCAAGCTTTTTTAAACAATGAAATATTTAGCCCTCTTAGTTATAAAGACATTTTTGTATGTTTTATTCTAGACTCTAATTTACTAATGCTGAGACAAGCTTTATTACACTACTTTTTTGTCAGGAAAAAAAACACACATTTTTCAAAAGTAGTAGTGGCAATAAACCAGATAATGACAATAGAAATTATGCCAAAGAAAGTAAGGCCAAAATTGGTCCAGCCCATTGGTGAACTAAGTAGCAAAACTGAACCACAGTGCTTGGTACCACAAGGCAGATGCGGGTGTGGATCCCTGGGTTAGCCTGAAAACACCCCGGGCACGTGCTGGCACGGGCCCAGGATCCTGACGAGCTGGAGAGCTGGGAGCAGTCTGACCAAAACTGGCCTCGCTGCCTTGTCTCCTCTCTCCTGTGCACATACATGTACTCTCCATCATGAATAACACATAACACTTTAAAAAATGAGACCAAAATCACATATATTAATTTTACTCAGACATATGATTTCTCATGTATTGATTTGGAGTTTGTAGCCATCACTGATGGCAAAATACTGAAGCTATAATGTATGATTTAGCTAGAGACGCACTGGCTAACTAAGCAGTGAAGCCACCAAAACTTATTTAACATTTGCATGCAAAGTGTAAAAAGTCCAAAACCGAGATCATCTTTTTAATTTTTTTAAGAAGTTTTTGCCATAGGGCTCACTGGAGAGAGAGACAGAGACAGAGACAGAGGCAGTGAGATAGAAAGCGAGAAATCACCCCCAGGGGGCATGGCCACACCACAATCCCTTCTCCTCCATTCTCCTCCTAGGGTCTTGGGCATGTACACACATGTACCTGGCATGATTTTTAAGCCATTGTGTCCGGGACTCAAACCACAGTCAGTCATGTGGGAGTCCAGTGACATAATCACTATGTCACTTGTTGGCCCCACCAAAATAATCCTTTTAAGGAAGGAGTCAGAAGTTAAAAATCTGACAGAAGCATTTCTTCAGTATTTCCTTTATAAACATTAGTACTTGGCAGGTGTCTTACGAAGCAGCACTTTGGATCGCTAAGACTAAAAAATACAGTGCTGGGCCAGCCCTGTAGCACAGGGGTTGGGTGCTGTGTGTACAGAGCTGCATCCCATGTGGCAGACCCCAGTTTGTGTCCTGGCCCTGACAGCTTGAAAAACACGCCAGGCATATGTGTGTACATGTGTGTGTGTGTGTCCCCCAAATCATGACAGAATAGAGAAATGTAGGAAAAAGAATTTCAATATGAACACACCTCATGGGGTGATTTTTCTCTCTCCCAATAGGAAATAGATAAATAAAAAGGTTTTTAAAAACAGAGTTGCTGATACACAAGTAAAAGATGGACTCAAAGGCGTTTGTTTGGAATGGAAGAATCTTTGGCAAAGAAAGTGGCTCACATACCATTTTTCCACAACACTGTAGGTTGATGCATTCAAAAACTCACTAATGATGAAGAAACTAACTAACTGGAGTCAGCCAGTGATGTGGTGTTGGGGTGGCTGGATCCCATATGGCAGACTGTATGGTTCAAGTCCTGAACTTGGCAGCGTGAAATTCATGGTAGTCGTCTGTGTGCGTGACTAAAATCTCAAGAGGGATATAAATGGAGAAGGGATTGTAGCATGGCCATCCCCTGTAGGGGGTGCTTTCTCACTTTCATTCTATCTTTCTCTTTCTCTCTCTCTCTCCCTTTCTCTGTGTCTGTTCAGAAGCACAGATGACTTATAGCAAATTAGGAAAAAAAAAAAAAAAATGGTGGGGTCTTTGGGAGGTGAGTAGGATTAGATAAAGTCATTAAGGTAGGGTCCCTGTGGTGGAATCCTGGTGGCTTTAAAGAAAGAGAGAGAGACCAGAGATATGAACTCTTGCCCTCTGGCCACATGATGCCTATGCCTACTCAGGACACTGCAGAACAGCCCCCACAACAAGTACACCTTCACCACATGTGGGCCTTCAACCTTCAGAATCGTAAGCTCAATAAAGCTTTATTTTCATAAATTATCTAGCCTGTTATTCTGTCACTAGAAACAGAAAAATAGACTTAAACAGGCATCATGCTACACAAAGATGCAATTAATAAATAATTAGGACAGAGATAAGACTTTTAAAAATCTCCAGACACATTACTTTTCTAAATTGTGATAAAATATACATAACATTTACCACTTGCACCATTTTTACGCATACAGTGACATTAAACATGTTCAAATACTGTGCAACTGTCTCACCACCCATCTCCTAAACTTTTTCATCTGTCCAAACTGGAAGTCTGTACTCAGCCCATTGACGCGAGGTCCCTGTTCTGCTTCCCAGTTCCCTGGCACCCTCCCTTCTACTTTCTGTCTCCATGAGTCTGACTGCTTGGGGAACCTCAGGTAAGTGAAATCACACAGCATGTGTCCTTTGGTGATGGCTTGTTCCACTTAGTGTAACATCCTCAAGTTCCTCCATGTGTCCGAATCTCCTACCTCTCTAAGGCAGAACAATATTTCATTACACATAAACACATTTTTTTTTTTAGGATTTTGCAATAGGGTGTGTGTGTGCTTACTGGAGAGAGACAGAGGGGAAGAAGTGAGAAAGCACTCCCCTTCTTCCAGGGAGGATGGCCATGCCACAATCTTTTCTCCATTCTACCCTTGGGATTTGGGGCACGCATGCACACGTGCCTGGGGTAGTTTTTAAGCCATCAGGTCTGGAACTCAAACCATGGTTGACTATGTGGGAGTCCAGTGCCTTAACCACCACACTACCTGCTGGTCCAAAACATTTTTTTTTTTTAATTAAACTTAACTCTGAGGACTAACAAATGGCGTAATGATTACATTGCTGGACTCCCACGTAGTTCACCACAGTTTGAGTCCCAGACCTGGCAGCTTAAAACTCACACTGGGCATGTGTGTGTGCATTTCCAAAATCCGTAGAGGTGAATGGAAGGGGAGGTGATTTCTTGCTTTTTGTCTCTCTGTCTCTGGTGAGTTCACATGCCCTATAGCAAAAACCTCTCTCTCTCTCTCAAAAAAAAAAAAAAAAAAACAAAAAAGATTAAACTTATCTCTGTATAAAACAGACAGGGATCAGCTGTTTTGATTACAGAATAATCAGTGTTTCAGAGTGAAAGAAATCTAGCAAGTAGGACAAATTCACTCCTCTAGACTGTCCTCTGTAAGATCAAAATGACCCACTGCTAGCCCTGATCCGCCAGCCTTTTCCCATGTAAGGTTCACTACGAAATTCCTGGTTTGAAAAAGAATTATTAATGCCATAACTATGTTAGCAAGTAGTCGGCCACTGCACGGTGATGACGAAGCTCAAAGCTGTTGGACCAGGTCCCAAGAGATGAGGTCACCAATCAGCTTGGTTCTCGTGCTTGCAGGTGACCTCAAAGTGACAGAGAAGCTTTGGGTGGAAACGCCTCAGGAACAACACGCAAAAGCAAACAGCCCTCTGGGGATGACTCTGGTAACCAGTTTTTCCCGGAAGAAGTATAGTTGCCTTAAAAGTTAAAAAATAAAAAATCCACTCAAGGAAATGAACAATGGGCTCATTGCTGGACTCCAATGAGAAGGTTCACACCCCGAAATAAAATAATGTAAGAAAATCCCAAAGGAAACACTCGGTTCCATTTAGCAATGTGAGAACTCACTGTGAGCAGCCAATAAAAACCCAACGACAACGGGTGAGGAGATTCTTTGAGGAACCGCCAACAGCAGGCAGCTTTCCCCAAGGCCCGGTCCTGATCTAATCTCCCCACATCCCTGCAATCCTCAGTTTATGTTTTCCTTGCAGCATAAACTTGTTGCTCTTTTTGCCATGTTTACTTGGCGTCTGTGAACAAGAACTTATCTAGCAACTTGATGGAAGAGATTTGTGCTCTGGATTCCAGAAACTGCCTGGCTTTAGTGGAAAAATCTTAGAACTGAGACTATAACAGGCCTGAGACAGAAGGCGTCCTCTGTCCAAAGTAGCTTTGGACGAGTTATTTATTTATACTATCTCAGCTCTGTTGATCTCATCAGCAAATGAAGCTAAGAATACCTTCCATGTGGGATGATTACAAGGATGACAGGAGATAGTGTTTGTAAAAGTGTCTGGTTAAGGCCAGCCAGTGGCATGGTGGTTAGGGTGTCTGGACACCACATGGCTAACTTTGCAGTTCTAGGCCCAGACCCAGCACCTTGAAAAATATGCTGGGGGCATGTGCATATATGTCCAAAATCCTGAGAGAAGAATGGAGAAGAAGGGATTGTGGTCTGGTTAACTCTCTTGGGGAGTGCTTTCTCTCTCTCTGTCTCTTTCTCTCTACATCCCCCTCCCTTCGTCTCTCTCCAGTGAACTTAGGGTAAAATTTTTTTTAATGTGTCTGGTTATAGGAGATATTTTATAAATATTAGTATCTACATTCTTACTGTATTTGTACGCAGGATCTTTAAAAGTTCATGAAAATGGGGTCGGCAGGTGGCATAATGGTTAAGGGCATTGGACTGCCACATGGCTGACCATGGTTTGAGTCCCGGACCTGGAAACTTGTTTTCTCACTTTCCCTTTCTCTCTCTCTCTTTCTCTCATTTTGTTCCTCTCCTGTCAACTTAAAATAAATAAATAAATAATGTTAAATTAAATACTTCTTTTAAAAAAGTTCATGGAAATGCATATTATGAAGAAATTATGCATGGTAAATTTTTAAAAATAAAATAATACTTTAATTTCATTTTCTTTGAACTTTTGAGAGTCCTCTGTGTGTATTACTGTTGCTGCCAGAATAGCCCAATGGGCAGGCCCCCCAAGACGCCAAGATTGACATTTCTTAGGATTTTTTTTTTTTTTTTTTTTTTTTTTTTTTGGAGAGGTTTATTCACTATAGGACGCATGCGCTCACCAGACAGACAGAGAGAAACATAGAGACAGAAAGCGAGAAATCACCCCCCAGAGGGGATGGTCACGCCACAATCCCTTCTCCTCCATTCTCCTCTCAGGATCTTGGGCACGCACGCACGCACACGCGCCCGGCGTGAGTTTTAAGCCACCGGGTCCAGGACGCGGACCGCGGTCTACTACGTGGGAGTCCAGCGACATAGCCATTACGCTAACTGCTGGTTCCCAAGATTGACATTTCTTGACCAAGCATCCTCAGGGGAAGAAAACATCCTTGGCTTTTCACCGCACTCCCTGACCTTGACCTCTGACTCCTTCCAGAACAAATGAGGGAGTACTGCCTGCAAACTTCCAGGAAAGAAAGAGGGTATTTTCTTTCTCTTCCTTCCTTCCTTCCTTCCTTCCTTCCTTCCTTCCTTCCTTTTTCTTTCTTTCTTTCTTTCTTTCTTTCTTTCTTTCTTTCTTTCTTTCTTTCTTTCTTTCTTTCTTTCCTTCCTTCCTTCCTTCTTTCCTTCTTTCCTTCCTTCCTTCCTCTCTCTTTCTTTCTCTTTCCTTCTTTTTTAGAGAGAGATTTTTGCTATAGAATATGTGTGCTTGCCAGAGAGACAGAGACAGAGAGACAGAAAGCAAGAAATCATCCCCCAGGGCAGATGGCCATGCCCCAATCCTTCTCCATTCTCCTCTTGGGATTTTGGACACACACACACACACACACACACACGTGTGTGGTGTGAGTTTTGAAACTCTGGGTCCGGGACTTGAACTGTGATCAACTATGTGGGAATCCAACCACATAACCATTACACCATCTGGGGGTCCCAACATTTTGTTTTTCTAACCCCCTCAGTGCTAACTTCTTCACTTTGGATCTGGAGAGAACAACTGTCACATGACAGCAACCATCACTGAGCAGTGACTAAGGGAGGACAGAAACTCCTACTCATCTTCCACATCTCTGTTTAAATGTCACCTTCTCCAAGAAGCCTTCTGGGACTTCCAAGAGTGAGTCAGGGCCTGTCCTTTGTCCTCTCACCTGCTCTGTCTCTTGAGAGCACTTACCCTACTGAGTTTTGGTTGTGAGTTTCCTGACCCACATTCCTGCGAGGCTGTCAACCCCTTCAGGGCGAGCACCCAGTCTTGTATACCAGTTGTCTCCCCAGCTCTGCCACAGGAGCTTGTGCCGAAACTGCGGTGGGTCGCAGAGAGCTGCGGAGTCAGCTACCGCAGGGAGCAAAGCACGTGAATCAGCAGAGGATGACGTCATGCTTCCCGGAGCAGCAGTCACTTCGGCATTGCTCAAGCTTTGGGCATGTCTTCCTTCCAAAACAACTCTTTGTCAGGCACAGGGGTGACATCTCCTGACTGACTGACTTCTCATCTTCTACCTGTGGGGGAGAAACCATAATCCACAAATCCTGAGACTAAGGTGTTTATAATTTTTGTTTTTGCCTTTCAATACATTGTCTGAACTTCTAGAATTCAGGATATATATATATATATATTATAGCAGAGAATTCAATCTTGGAAAACAAATATATGCTAACCTATTCTAGTTTCTATTCAATTACAAATTCTACTTTTATTCTATTACAAAACCTATTCTATTATACACATATAATATAAATTACATATGACTTTATCTTGAAGAAACGTATTCAGATTTCCTTAAAGCTCCTTGGGTGGGAGTCCACCATCAGCTACAAAGTGTCTTTTGGCATTACAGACCATCAGATACAGAGCATTTATATTTAACTGGAACAAGTTGCATCTGCCTCTACTGTTCAAGGGCAACCTCGGCTGTGCTGTGGCTTTTGCTTCACTCTGTCTCTCCTTCCACTCTGGCCTCATGTCTTCCTGCATGAAATAGGTGGGTGGCTGAGAATTTTATGGTTGTTATCACCTCACATAAACTTTGATCTGTTAGGTTGTTGAAAAGGTCATGACATGTATTTTTCTGGTTTTCTATGCAAAAATGCATCATGACTTTTCCAACAACCCAATATTTTATTTGCTGAATTCTTTTTTGTAAAGATGGAAAGGGGACCAGCAGATGGCATAATGGTTACGTCACCGGACTCCCATGTAGTCAACCGTGCTTTGAGTCTCAAATCTCGCCCCTTAAAATTCATACTGGGCACATGTGTCTGTGCCCAAAATCCCAAGAGGAGAATGGGGGAAAAGGAATTGCACCCCATGGGGGATGATTTCTCACTTTCTGTCTCTCTGGCAAGTACATGTACCCTATAGCAAAAATCTCTCTTCAAAGATAAATAAATAAATAAAAGGTGGAAAGTTGGGCCAGCAGATGGTGGAGTGATTATGTCGCTAGATTCCCACATGGCCGACTGCGGTTTGAGCCCCAAACTCAGTGGCTTGAACCTCATGCCAGGTATGTATGTGTGCATGTCTAAGATCTCTGGAGAATGGAGGAGAGGGGATTGCAGTGTGGCCATGCCCCTGGAAGCTGACTTCTCATTTCTCCTTTCATTGTCTCTGTCTCTCTCTCTCTTAGTACATATGCCCCAAGGCAAAAAACTCTTAAAGAAAAAAAGATGGAAAGTTTAGTCTTACCATTACAACAGGGAGGAATCAGCTGTGACTGGCAGCAAACTGAGAAGTGCTGGCCTAAACACATAGTTATCTCCTCATGAAATGAAGTTGTCTTGGCAGATGAAGTGGGTCCAGGACAACGTCAGGGACCTAGGCTCCTTTTATCTTTCTGGTCTACCCGCCTCTGGCTTCCTTCTGCAAAATCCCCTAAGCTGCGAGATGGAGACCACCTCTGTAAACATTATGATCGCACTGCAGACCAGGAGACCAAGAAAAGGGCGTATTGTCTGACTTTTAGAGCATTCTTGGAAATCTCCTCTAACATTTGGCCTATACTTCATTGGTCAGAACTTCGACATCTGGCCACACTCAGCTGAAGGGAGACTGGGCTGTGGGGTCCTTCAGCTGGGCACACTGCTGTCCCCTGAAGGAACTGGATCCCATATGGCTGACTGTAGTGTGAATCCACCCCAGAGGCTTGAGAAACATGCCAGTGCTGGTGCATGCGTGCCCAAATCCTAACAGGATGGAGGAGGGAAGAAGAGATTGCAGCGTGGCCATGTTCCATTAGGGGTTCTAGCTCTCTCTGGTACGTACTCCTCTACTCTGGCAAATAGATGGTAGATGTAGATATAGATAGATAGATGATAGATAGGTAGATAGATAGATAGATGGTGTATATATATATAGATAGATAGAGATCGATTATATAGATAGAGATAGATGATAGATCAATGGATGATATATTGATATAGATAGATGATATAGATATAGATAGATAATAGATGGATGTATATAGTATGAGACTAGGGAGGAAGAGGAGGATGGATGTTGGGGTGGGCAACCAGTTTCCCCACATTACTGACTACCTTCATAGCTTTTAATGCAAATGACAGTGTGTTAGAGCCTTCCTTGTGCCCATGTTTGGGGGCCCCTGTGCCCTCCAAACTGAGTCAGTCTCTTGCTTCCAGAAAAACAATAAGCAGCGGCCCCTCGTGACTTGATGGGCTCTGAAAGAATGCCTACTTCAAGAGCTCAAGTTGGTTCTTCTCCTTGGACTTGAATGTAATTGCTGCCTAAAATTTCACCCCTGAAGAGTGACGCTGTTAAGATAGAATATGGATTTCTATTTAAAAGGAAGACATACTTGGAGGGGTTAACACGGGGAGCTATGGTCGTTTCTCTTTCCTCTAGCTGGAGGGGAGATAGTGAATCGTGGGGAGAAGAGGGAGCTTCCCCTCGTGATCACTGAAGTCCATGCTTAGAGAAGGTTGGCCCAGCTTGAGCCTGGGCAGGACCCGGATGTCAGAGCCACAGTTTTCCCAGGGAAGGATAAGCCTGTGAATGGAAGTTATGGTAAGAGAATGTAGGACGTGGCCCCAGTGGACTTAGAACAAAAGGCTCAGTTTGGAAAGGCCCCTGAAGATCAGCTGGTCACACATCTGAGATGATGAGACAGAGTTTGAGAAGGCCCAAATAGCCTGATTGAGACACACCAACAGCCAGTAGCAGGCACAGGTCTCAGGCCCTGTCTCCTGAGCCCCACATCCAGGAGTCACAGGTGGTTTTTTGTTCTATAGAGAACCAGGCATCCTTGGAGGTGCTGAAGAGGCAAGGATGAAGGGCCCTACCAGGTATGAAACTGGGTATTATAGGACCTGAAGTTGATATATTGAGAAAGGGGAGAATTCTTTAAGAAAAAAATTACAAAATTAAGATGGAAAATTAGGGAACCAGCAGATGGTGCAATGATTATGTCACTGGATTCCCAGAAGGCCAACTGTGGTTTGAGTCCCAGACCCGGAAGCTTCAATCTCATACCGGGTACATGTGCACGGGTGCCCAAGATCCCAAGAGGAGAATGGAGGAGAAGCAATCTGGTGTGGCCATCCCCCCTGGAGGGTGATTTCTCACCTTCTGTCTCTCTGTCTCGCTTTGTCTCTCTGGTGAGCACATTCATCCTATAGCAAAAATCTCTGAAAAAAAAAGGTAAATAAAAATACAAAATTAGGCACAAAACTTTAGTGTCCTTAGCTTTGATGTACACCTGTCTCTGGAGTCCCGGCAATGGGTCAGCTAAGTCAGCTCCTATGGTCTCTGTTTTGTACATGACTCTCCTGTTTTCAGATGTTATAGTTTCCTAGAAATGCCACAAAAAAAAAAAAAAAAAAGTGGGTAGAAAAACACTTGAAAACCTCCATTGTGTTCATCACTGAACCATTGCGCTACAGCAGACACAACCACCTGTCAGCATTTGCTCGTCTACAGTTTTTAGAAACTGTTCTTTTACGTGAGTCATCGGGAATGTACCTGCATCGGACTGAAGCGCTGAGCCTCAGGAGAACGCAGGAATCTTTGACTCACGTGATGGACTTTGAGTCATTCTTGATCAGGTGCCTACGATCAGATGGCATGGAGTGTTTATTAATAGATTTGCATCCGCGTGGATTTCAAGGTAGTTTCCCGGTGAAGTATTCCTTCAAACGCAAGATTTTGTGTGTTACAAATAACTGGAATTCATTTCCATTAGTGGATGAAGAAGAGTCAGCTACAATTCTGAATACACGTGACTATGAGGAGCATCCTGGAAAGGTCTCGCCCCAAGGAATGGATATGAAGGTGACAGGCGTTACACAGGAGCAAATCCTTAACAACTCGGAGGACAAAGTCGTTCGGCACGCAGTATGGTTTTTATCTGTCAGCTCCATTCCTTGTCCTTATGGGTTTTTCTTGGGTTCTAAAGATGCGGGGAGGGTGAGCCCCATGGCATAGCAGTCAAGCTCTGTGTAGAGGAAGCTGGAACCCATGTGGCTGCCCAGGTTTCGAGTCCCGTCCCTGGAGACTTGAAAAATATACTGGATAAAAAAAAAAAATAATAAAAAAAAAAAAATATATATACTGGACATATGTTCATGCCCAGGACCCTGGCAGGATGGGGAATCAGATCATATGACCAGCCCCTCCCCCTCCCTTCCTTTTTTCTCTCTGTCAAGGAGTGAATCCTCTGGCATATTAAAAAACAAACAAACAAAAAAGATGCTGGAAGATATCGGAGCCCACAGAGCCCGCTCTAGACCCTACTGACAGACCTATGAGATGAAAGAGGGATGAGAGGCATGTCCTGCATACTTCCCTCCCCCCTTCTCCTGTAGACCCAGGATCAGGTTTCTTTGCATTAAACCCCAGGAAGCTGGGGGTGGCAGTCTTATAGAAAGCTGTGGCAGATGTGCTGTGTTATGAGGCCGTGATAGGAACAGAAAAGAAATGAGGGATGCTCCTGGCATCTACCCAGACCAGCTGTGGGTGCTCAGACACTGGCCTCGGGGGGATGGTCTGATCTTTGAAAAACTTTGGGGAACTCTGGGCTATCAGGTGAGGGCCAGGCCAAGGAAGTGTAAGATAGAAGAGTTTCTGCCACTCAGATGCAAATTCTATATCAGTAGATACATGCTGTTCGTAGGGACAAAGGACAGAAAATGCTGGGGGTGGGGGGAGCATTAGTCCTGTACTAACGGAGAGACCAAGTGCCACTAAAATGCCTTTCGAGAAGCCATGCCCTGGTAACTCCTTGGGCAATCCAAAGCTACAGAGGAATGGGAGATTTCATGGTACAATTGTCCCTTGGTATCCATGTGGGATTGGTTCCAGGCCACCATGGCTACTAACATCCAGAGACACTCAAGCCCCTTATAGAAAACGGCAGTATTTGCACGTACCCCCACACACCCTCCCACACACTCACTGTCTAGATTACTTACGCTGCTGAATATAATGCACATGCTGTGGAAATAGTGGTTATATTGTATTGTTTAGGAAGTCATGACAAAGTCTAGGGACTGAACAGGGGCGGAGTGGTAAAATGTGACACTCAGAAAGGCTGAGCCCCTTGGGAACCAGCAGTTAGCGTAATGGCTATGTCGCTGGACTCCCACATAGTCGACCGTGGTTCGAGTCCTGGACCCGGTGGCTTAAAACTCACGCCGGGCGCGTGTGCGTGCGTGAGATCCCGAGAGGAGAATGGAGGAGAAGGGGGGTGATTTCTCGCTTTCTGTCTCTATGTCTCTCTCTGTCTGTCTGGCGAGCACACGCGCCCTATAGCAAAAAAAAAACAACAAGCAAACAAAAAAACAAACAAACAAACAAAAACCTCTCTAAAAAACAAAAAAAAAAAAGAAAGAAAAAGAAAGGCTGAGCCCCTTGGGGAGGTTCTAGGTTCATGTCCAGAGACCTCCCTGACAATGCTGGGCATGCGTGTACCCATGATCTGAAGCTGGCTGAAACACAGTGCTAAGTCCCTGTTGAAGGTTTTGCTCTCTCCGTCTCGCTTATTCACAGAAGGAATAAACAATTCTTATTATAAGTCTGTGTGTGTTCAATACAGACAACCACCGTTGCAGGCCTAACCACACAGTATACATCAGCAATAATATGAATGTGGAACCTGCGGATGCCACAGGCCGAGTGTACAAATATATGTTAAACATGTAACGACTTATTTCCTGCAATCCTTTGAACAGCCAAGAAAAAGATGGTAAGTTTTATACCACTCCCGTTTGTTCTATCTTTGAATAAAGAAAATGTTCCAACACTCTTTCTCGTCTTTTATTGTCAGAGGGTGTGTACACTCAGCAGAGTGGGAAAGAAAGCAACCTCCATTGGGGCGTGGTCATACTAGGGTGTGGCCAGGCTGCAATCCCTTTTTTCTCTATTTTTTCATTCCAGCAGGATTCTGGGTGTGCATGCACACAGGCGTGGCATGTTTTTCAAGCCACTAGAATAGGGATTCAAATCGTGGTCAGCCATGTGCGATCCATCTCCTTCCACGCAGTGCTTAGCTGGGCAGGCCAGCAACTTTTTTGTGATCCCCGACTCTTACAAGGAACAGGGGTCTAGGAAATACAATTCGTAGGGTGAACAATGTGGATGTCTTATTCATTATTTCCAACCATGAAATTCCCTCCTTTTACTCGTTCATTTGAGATAAAATATTGAAAACTGTGATTAAGTCCCTATAAGTTCCATGTAAGGAGAGTTTGTGTTTTCAGTTATTAGCTCCTCTTCATGGATCAATTTATGAGTAGTTACCTCTAAAGGTAAGCAGTAGCTTTAGGTAAGTTTTGAATATAAAGAAAATGTGAAGAGAACAGGCCCGGACAAGGCCCCCTGTGGTACTGGGTAAGACCAGGGCTCCAGGGACTGTGAAGGACTTCAGAGGGGAACAGATAGTCCACTGCTGGAAGGTCACCTCAGGCCAATCAGTTGTACAAAGGTGAGTGGAGCTGAGAAATGAAATAAAAAACTTTTAAAAAAGAATTACTTCTTTAATTTTATTTATTCATGATTATTATTATTATTTTTAATTCACAGAGAGAGACAAACAGTGAGAAAGCAAGTCGCCAGGTCTGGGACTCAAATCACAGTCAGCCATGTGGAAGTCCAGTCCCTTAACTACCATGCCACCTGCTGGCTCTCAAACTTTTTGTTGTTTTAAAAAATATATGCAAGGCCAGCTTCATGGCTTGGTGGTTAAGGCAGCCAGATCCCACATGGCCAACAGCACAGTTCGAGTCCTGGACCCAGCAGCTTGAGAAACATGCTGGGCCCATCTGAGTGTGTGCCCAAAATCCTGAGAGGAAAATGGAGGAAAAGGGACTGCAGCATGGCCATCCCCTCTGAGGGTGATTTCTCACTTTCTCTCTTTCTCTGCCTCTCACGAGACAGGATTAATCCATTATTCCTGAAGTCAATGCCTCCATGATCCAATCGCCATGATCCAATCACTGCCCACTAGATTTCTCCACCTCCCAATGCATTAGCATTCGAGACTGAGTTCTAAAACACGAACTTTTGAGGGACAAATCATTATCCAAACCATAATACTAAGCAATTCAGTAGACTTCAAAAACATATCTTGCTCATGTTCCCCTTTCCAGATGTGCTTCACCAAAACCAGCAAGTACAATAAAAAGGATGTGGAAGAGAGAGGTAAAGAGAATCCCCAGGGTGACAATGATGAACGTCTGGTAGGACAGCAATTCATCCACACTGGAGCAAGAGGACAGAAGCATATAGCAGGGAATGTCCCCAAAAGGAAAAAAAGTAAATCGATAGAGTCCAGCAGATGGCGTAATGGTTACAGCACTGGACTCCCACATAATTGACCGTGGTTCAAGTCCCGGACCTGGTGGCTTGAAACTCACACCAGGTACATGTGCATGTGCATGCATGCCCAAGATTCTGAGAGGAGAATGGAGAAGGGATTGCAGCATGACCAACCTGTGAGGGCTGATTTTTTGCTTTCTGTCTATCTGTCTCTGTCTCTCCAGAGAGCATAGGCACCCTACAGCAAAAATCGCTCTCTAAAAACAAAATAAAAGTAAATCATTAAGTTTTGTGTTTGGCCATACTGCAAGTCTTTATAGGTATGTGAGAAATTTTAGCACTGAATTAATGATAGAATTATGGGAGACAAAATAAGCGGGGGACTCAAACCGCAGTTGACTACATGGGAGTCCAGCAACATAGCCACCACGCCATTTGCTGGTCCCAATGTAACCTCTATTTTTTCCTTTTTTTTTTTTTTTTGGAGAGGTTTTGCTATATGGCACATGCACTCACCAGAAGGACAGAGAGATACAGAGAGACAGAAAGCGAGAAATCACCCCCCAGGGGGATGGCCACACCGCAATCCCTTCTTCTCCATTCTCCTCTTAGGATCTTGGGCATGCATGCACATGCACCTGGCGTGAGTTTAAGCCACTGGGTCCGGGACTCGAACCAAGATTGACTACCTGAGAGTCCAGCGACATAGCCATTACGCCAACTGCTGGTCCCGTAAATTCTATTCATAGACACTTAACTCTGTTTTTTTTTTTTTTTTTAAGAGATGATATGCAGCAATGAACATATGTATACATTGACCTTCACATAAATGTTCAAGTACATCTCTAGGATTAATTTCTAGACATGAATTCTTGAGGCAAAAGGGAAGTATGCTTAAAATTTTGTTATGCATTTCTCAGCTTCCTTTCAAAGAAGATGCATGATGTGCACACCTACCAACAGTGTAGGAGCACCTGTTTCTTCATAAACACTGCTAGTGTGTATAACACCAGAATTAAACATTTTACAATCTCTGCCAATATAATACATGAAAAATTGCTTCTCATTATTTTATTTTGTATTTAATTTACTTTTCTTGTATTGGGAGGAAAAATATTCCAGTGCACTAGACATTTAGGAAAATAAGGAAGGCAGTGTTCATGTACACCATAGGCTCCTGTAACTTCATGGAAGAATTAAATACCACTGTTGTTATTGCTCCAGTGACAGCAACAAAATCTTGGTGGTTGCTCATGCTCTAGTTTTAATAAAACAAAAAGCCACTCTTGCACTGGAGGCACACTTTCTAGAATGAAGTTAAAAGGTCAGGTCACAATCTGCCAAAAGTAGAAACCAGAGAGATCTAGGACCTTTAGAAGACATTTAAGGCCCAGACTTTGTAGCACAGCTGTTACTGTGCTGCTCTGAGATCCTGGAGCCACATGGAAGACCAGGGTTCAAATCCAAGCTCAACCTTATCCAGCATTATCCTGGCTTGCTGGAAGGCTTGGGATGCAGGGTGGGGGAAATTGTAGTATGAGACGATCCCTCTGTGAAAGAAGTAAAAATACATAAATTTTTAAAAAGCCCTTTGAAGTAGTGCTAGGTTGTGTTTAATGAGATATCTTTGGAAACCAATCTGGTAGATGCATATGTACCCAATAATAGCAAGTGACTGAAGCAATCAGCAGCCGGCAAAAACAAAACACAGTTTGAGAATTATGACTATGCAGATCATTCATTTATTCATTCTAGAAGAATGAGTATGCAGAATGTCAGAGCAATGGTCAATCAGGAAGGACCAAAAATAATATGCCCCAGCTTGGGGTCTCGAAGTGCACACCGTGCCGTGGGGCATGAGCCAGGTGAGGAGAGAGACTACAATGGGATGCTTTCTCTAGAAGCTAGGTGCAAAGCCCTATGGAAACTACTGTCTGGGGAGACTGGGCAAAGCTGTGGCAGAGGGAGCCACTTTGGAACCATCAGTGAAGGATGACTTAAGCAGGAAGACAAGGGAGGGCATTTGGAACATCTATAACAAATGCGCTTTGGAATCTGCTGAATCAAAAGCAGCCTGGCATGCAGGGAGCTTAGGGCGCTGGTCAGGAAGGATGAGGAATGGAGTTGGAAAGGTAAATGTGGTTTCTGGCACAATGGGAAGTAATGAAAACAGAACATGAGATAATACATACAAACTTCTTATAACTACATGTAAACATGGCAACATATGCTGACAATGATCACAAGATATTTTGAGAAATCGTTAATTAAGTATCAAAATTAATTATAATAATTAAGGTTAACGAATGTTACATTATCAACACCAGGTCCACGTAATGTTCATTGTGTTTCTGAATAGATGTGAAGTAATTTATTAAAATCTCCTTGCAGACAAGAACTGCAATGAATCCTGTATATTTACGTATTTATGACTGTGAAATAAAGAGCAGTGAATGTCACTAGCATGCCAGGAAGAAGACCTCCTCTAATATCTCATGCCCATTGAACCTCAGTGATTGCCAAAATATAATAATTGAGACACATTTAGTTAGTTGATGTTGAATGCTTTCATTGCAATCCAATTTCTTATTTATTTTTAGGTTTTTGCCATAGGGGTATGCACTCACCAGGGAAAGACAGAGAAAGTGAAACTGAGAAATCACCCACCAGGGGCAATGGCCACACTGCGATCCCTTCTCCTCCAGTATCCTCTTGGGATTTCGAGCATGCATGCACACACGCCCAGTGTGATTTTTAAGCTGCCAGGTCTGAGTCTCAACCCACCGTCAGCCGTGTGGGAATCCAGCACCTTCACCACCACACCAGCTCCTGTCCCTCCAGTTTCTTATTTTAAAGTGTTGGTCAGAAAAAAAGAGAAGTCTTTCAGTGGGTAGGTGGAAAGTCTAATACTCAGAAGGGATTTGGAAAATCATTTGTGCTAGAGACAACAGACTATATCATGTTTTAAATACCACTTAAAAGAAAGTGAAGCAGCCTATTTGAAGCTTGTAATGTCACTTCTGCAAAGACAGATTCACATAAGATATAGCTTTTTTTTTTTTTTTTGAAGAGGTTTTTGCTATAGGGCGTGTGTGCTCACCAGACAGAGAGAGACAGAGAGACAGAAAGCGAGAAATCACCCTCCAGGAGGGATGGCCATGCCGCAATCCCTTCTCCTCCATTCTCCTCTTGGGATCTTGGGCACACACGCACACGCGCCCAGCGTGAGTTTTAAGCCACCAGGTCCAGGATTCAAACTGCGGTCAACTACATGGGAGTCCAGGGACATAGCCATTATGCAAACTACTGGTCCCAAGATGTAGCTTCTTATCATGTTGAAGTTCTGACCAGGGGCCAGCAGGTGGCATGGTGGTTAAGGTGCTGGACTACCATAGGGCCAACTGTGGTTCAAGTCCCAGACCAGGAGACTTGAAAATTGCACTGGGTGTGTGTGCACGCGTGCCCAAAATCCCAGGAGGAGAATGGATTGTGGGGTGGTCATCCCCTCTGGAGGGTAATTTCCCTCTCACTGTTTCCTCTTCAGCAAGTACACACACTCCATGGCAAAAAAAAAAAAAAAAAAAAAAAAAAAAAAAAAAAAAAAAAAAAAAACTTAAAAAAAAAAAAGAAAAAGAAAAAAAGAATCTGGAACCAGTCTACATGGTGGCTGTGAAGAATTTGCCTTCCAACTGAGTTCTCTTGCCTGCCAAGTGTGGGTTGCAATAGTACCTAGTGTGCCACGAATACCTTTCCACTGGCATTAATGCTTTCGCTTAAATGACCTCTGCGCTTAACGAAGAAGTGAATGCAGGCTGTATCGTCTCTCCTTAAACATATCATTTATCCCTTGGTTCTCATCTTGTAGCAAAAAGAAATTTTAGGAAACAATTTTTCAGTAAAATTGAGCTAGTTTTCTTGGCAACATCCCCAGCCTTTCTACCCACATCATGTAAATACACACAGAGTATTGCCAAGAAAAAGAGAAGAAAGAACCAGTCGGAGGAAATGACCAATGCTGAAAAGCATTGCGACTCTCTTCAGAAACCCTGCTTCTGTTCAGCTCTGTCATCTATTCCAGCAGCTTGCAAGGTAGAGGTGTTGGTTACTGAATGGGAGGGGCTTCAAAACAAATCAGAGTGTTTATTCCATCTCAGAATTGCCACTGCCGGTGCTATCAGAGTTTAGCAGGAGAAAGAAGCCATCTCTCAGTGAAGCTTGGAAGACATATTTCAGAATCAATCCTTGCTGCGTGCTTGAGACATTTCCAACAACTGATCTGACAAAGCATCGCAACATTCATCATGGTTCTTGCCGAGGACAAGGGTCAGGACTTTCAGGTGAGCCACTTCCTTTATCAGCTACTTCAGCTGGCATGCTTTCAAATCTCTTCTGAAAGCCCGAGAAGGTGTAGAAGGTTTACCTTAGGACAACCCACTAGGATTAGGCTTGATTGTGCCCTGGCCTGATGGGGTCTAAGTAAGGTGAGTTTTCAAAGAACCCATCTCATCTATTACGGGGTGAAACACCACCTTGGTGTGAGATTTTTTCTTTTTTTTCTTTCTTTTTTTTTTTTTTGGAGAGGTTTTCGCTATAGGGCGCGTGCGCTTGCCAGACAGACAGAGAGAGACATAGAGACAGAAAGCGAGAAATCACCCCCCAGGGGGGATGGTCACGCCGCAATCCCTTCTCCTCCATTCTCCTCTCGGGATCTTGGACACGCACGCACACGCACCCGGCGTGAGTTTCAAGCCACCGGGTCCGGGACGCGAACCGCGGTTGACTACGTGGGAGTCCAGCGACATAGCCATTACACCAACTGCTGGTTCCCAATGTGAGATTTTTTTCAAAAGCAACTCTTCAAGCATCCCACCTGACCACCATATTTAAATCATGACTCGTCCTCCCACTCTTACTCTCTTAACCCTGCTTGATTTTGATTATGTATGTTATTGTTTAAAACACAAATCTTTCTTTTTTTTAAACCATTATGCCACCCGCTGGCCCCGAATTGACAGTATTTCTTTTCTTTGTTTTTTTTTTTTTGGAGAGTTTTTTTTTTTTTTTGCTATACGGCGCGTGCGCTCGCCAGACAGACAGAGAGAGACATAGAGACAGAAAGCGAGAAATCACCCCCCAGGAGGGATGGTCACACTGCAATCCCTTCTCCTCCATTCTCCTCTCGAGATCTTGGGCACGCACGCACACGCGCCCGGCGTGAGTTTTAAGCCACCGGGTCCGGGACACGAACCGTGGTCAACTACGTGGGAGTCCAGCGACATAGCCATTACGCTAACTGTTGGTTCCCTAAAACACAAATCTTAAACACACAGGTTAATGAACTCACATGTATCTACAGTCATATAACCACTACCCAGATCATGACACAGAACTTTGGCAGCACCCTAATGAAGGCTCTTTCAGGGTCCTCCCGCCAGTAAGGACGGTTATTTTATTTTATTTTATTATTTTTGAGAGGTTTTTGCTATAGGGCACGTGTGCTCGCCAGAAAGACAGGGAGAGACAGAGAGACAGAAAGCGAGAAATCATCCCCCAGAGGGGATGGCCACACCGCAATCCTTTCTCCTCCATTCTCCTCTCAGGATCTTGGGCACGCACGCACACATGTCACATGTGAGTTTAAGTCACCGGGCCCAGTACTTGAACCACAGTTGATTACATGGGAGTCCAGCGACATAACCATTACGCCAACTGCTGGTCTGTTTTTTTTATAAAGCACATAAGATATTGTACAATTTGCCTATGGGTTCATTGACATCCTGAAGCAGTACAACAGTGCTTGGTAAATTGTAGGCACTCATTAATTATTTGTTGACTGCATGAATCTTTGAAGCCATACCCATGGTGCCCTTTGTTCACTCTTTCTGCCACGTGGCCTGTAAAGAAGCGGGAAACCCAGCTCGACCCCTTCAGTGTCTATAAAGGAGTGTTTACTGTGGCCACTGGAATGGTACATATCAGATCTGGGTACAGGTGCAGACTGGATCTGTCTGAGCAGGCCTCCTCCTTGGGAACATATTCTTGGACAGATGAAGCACCTTATCCACTAGATTTGTAAGAAGGAAGGGATCTCTGGAGTCCTCTCTTGATTCCTGGGTTTGCTGGCATTTTCCCTGGTAGGGACAGAGCCCTCCTAAGTGGCTTTTCTTCATTTGATGCTTCTGGCCCTGCTATGCCACCATCTCGTCTGGAGACCCAGGCCCACCCTCCATACCCTCTCTGCCAGTCAGCTGCAGGTTCTAGCCACTCTGTGCCCTAGCCATTTCTCTCCGTGGTATCCCTTGGATCCCTTCCACTTTTCACTGGCAACTCCTTCAGGCCCACTTCTGCTGTGGTACCAGCTTGCCAAGTGACACCCCTTCCTTTCAGCCTTATCCTCTTCGAAATTGTTCCTAAAATGCAATCTTGATTTTGTTACTGCCTGGTCATAAACTTACAGTGATTTGCAGGTGCTGCCAAAGATAAGACCAAAGCCCTTAGCCTTAGGCTTCTGTGGCACCACTTTCCTCCAGGCCTCCTCCGGCCTCATGTGTCACCACTGCCCGGCCAGGGAAGGGCCTGCCCTATTGCGCCTCAGCAGGCTCTTTATTCTCTGGACGCTGTATCTTTGTTTACTCTGTTGTGGGGTTCAGAAAATAAGTGCTGAAAGGAAGCCTTCGAGATCTTCTGGTTCAGTCTTACCCGGCAGTGGAAGAAACTACCCTGGAGAGAGGTAATACCTCCGCGGCACCACCTCCTGGAAGGGGAGTCAGCAACGCAGGGGAACCTCGGGCTGCCTTGGGCTTCAGGGCGTCAGCCGTATATTTCACATACCTGAAGAGCAAATCAGTGGGCCACCCTTTGAAGACCCTCTCCTTGCAACTCTGACCCCTAAAACTGTAGATCTCTGACTCTCACCTCGAACATGGCCTCTCCTATGAAGTCCCCTGAAGCCCCCAGCTTAAAGTCTTAACTCAAGGCAATGAGGTTTTCCTCTCTGATCCGCAAGGAACTGATCCGCACCTAGGAGTCCTTTTTCTGCCGCATTTTAAGCAAACTCTTATCCGCAGACTTTCCTCCATTCTGGTCTCAGCATCTCGTCCTCAGTGGGCGAGGAGTTCAGTCTGCGGCATTGAGAGCTGGCAGCGTAAGGAGCGTCGAGTACATGCTGCGGGGGAGGCGCGGTTCGTGAGCCGGAACACAGCCGGCAAGGACGCACGCGAGTCCAAAACTAGCTTCTACATCGCGGGGTTCAAATGCCTCACCTTCACTCCCTGTAACCCCAAACACGTAAACATGAGAGTCTGGTCTCGGCAGAACGCCTGCTTGCTGCAGTTACAGGATAAGTTTCTCCAAGTCTTTTGGCGCGGTCTCTTCCTCCACCTCCGCTCAGTGACCCGCGACACGCTTTAGGTGACTGGTCCCGAAACGTGACTTGGCACTGAGAGGGCACAGCTCCTCTTACCGAGGGAGCTCAGGTCCCGGGCGCGCGCGACCCCGCCAGCTTTCCGGCCTGGCGCGGTCACCGACCCTAGACAGCGGCCAAGCCGGCTGACGGAGGCCAGAAAGTGGCGCGGGGCTGGTGGGGAGGGTGGCGAGCGCCGCCCCGGAGAAGCAGGAGCGCCTGGGGAGCCGAGAGCGGCCGCAGCTGCGCTGTCGCGAGCGGGACGAAGCCGGAGGGCGCGCTTGGGGCACTGCCCGGGTGCCCACTAAGCCGGGGCGCACGGAGGGCGAGAGGCTGGACCTGATCCGCGCCGGCCCGCCCCAGGGCTCGCCCGCCAGGCCCTCTCCGCCCCGGGGAGGAACAGAGGGAGGGCGGACGGCCGGGCCCGCCCCCAGCCCCAGCCCCAGCCCCAGCCGCGCGCTCGGCTGCCTCGGCGGCCGGAGGTAGACGGCAGGCACCTCCCCTGAGCGGAGAAACCAGTTTGGCTGGTCCCGCCGAGCGGAGGGAAAAGGGCGGCCGCAGAGGAAGGGCGCGCGGACGCGGGGCGGAGGGAGGCAGGAGCCATTGGCGAGCCTCGAGAGCCGGAGGAGCCGCGGTCAACTGGACACGCTTCCCGGGGCCCCCGGCCAGCCCCCGCGCGCCATGAAGCGCTAGCGCGACGGCCAGGGCTGGGCCGGGCGGGCGGTGGCGGCGGCCAGGTGCGCAGCGAGCGCTCGCAGCGGCGCGCACCCGGCGGATGCCCCAGCCGGGGCCCACGAGCGCCAGGTAAGGAGGGACGTGGCGTCCGGTCCCCCGACCTTCCCAGCCCCGCCGGCCGGACAGAGCGCCTCAGCTCCCCCTGGCCGCCCCCGGGCCCGCGCACTCCGGGGCTCCCGCAGGCTGGGGCAGCAGCTGTCGCGCCCCGGGGCTCCTGAGCCCGCACGGTGGGATTTGGGTGAGGGCGCTTCAGGGACCGGGAGGCACGCTGGGCGGGCTGGGAGGACAGTGGAGGGGTCCATGGAGTTTCCACCTGCCGGGAGGAGGGAACTCGCCGGAGGTGTTGGGCTTTTTTTCCACACACATGTCTCGGCTTAACTTTTGAGGGTCAAGCCGAGCAGGGGTTGCGGCTTTTCAGGGGGTGCCGCCCCTCTGGGAGTCTCCGTGGCGGGAGCCGATGCCAACGCGTCCGAAAACGACCTTAGGCCGAATGTAGCCGGCCGTGGCCTCACCGGAGGGGCGCAGTGGAAGAGGTGAGGTCGAGCACTTTCTCTGCTTCTGCTTCTGGGCCAGGTGCCTCCACCCTCGCGCGCTTTAATGTGGGGTGTGTGTGTGTGTGTGTGTGTGGGGGGGGGGTGATGGAGAGAGAGGCGCCGTTTTTCCGGTGGGTGCAGGATCCTGTCTGCCAGCTCTCCTGGCACAGGCGGTCGGTCTCCTTCCCTCAGCAGTTGGATACTCAGAGCTGACACCTCGCTGTGTGCATGGGGCAGGGGGTGATGCTGGCAATGGTGAGGGTTGGACCCCTTCCTTCTCTACTCCCCTTCCAAAGTGAAATATTATGAAAACCTGGAAATGTCATCCCACTGTTCCCTTAGGATGTACGCGTATGTGGTCCAAGCAGTGAACTCTGGACGCAGAACCGCGACAGCTGCGGTGGTGGGGGTGACCAGGGTGCTGGGAGGATGCAAAACTGAGAGGAGAGGTTGTCATCTATAAGTAAAGGAGAACTAGGCCACATTACTGTCCAGAAAGTCCCCCCAAACCCCACCCGATCCCTCGGCCTGCACGGTATGCTCCTGCAGTGCTCCAAGCCCTTGGTAGCTCCCAAGGAGGCCCAGGCCGCCTGGTTCCCTTCTCGCCCTTCCTTTGGCCTGAGAAAAGATTCATTCCCATCTTCCTGGTTGCTATGCTCCTCAAAATTCCTTGGGAACCAGCAGTTAGCGTAATGGCTATGTCGCTGGACTCCCACGTAGTCGACCGCGGTTCGCGTCTCGGACCCGGTGGCTTACAACTCACGCCGGGTGCGTGTGCGTGCGTGCCCAAGATCCCCGAGAGGAGAATGGAGGAGAAGGGATTGCGGCGTGACCATCCCCCCTGGGGGGTGATTTCTCGCTTTCTGTCTCTATGTCTCTCTCTGTCTGTCTGGCGAGCGCACGCGCCCTATAGCGAAAAACCTCTCCAAAAAAAAAAAAAAAAAAAAAAAATTCCTTTCACCATCCACCCCAGAATTTTACAAAGTGACACTAGTGAAGTGCTTGGAGACCACCTCACACATGTAGGTCACTGGCACCCGGGAGGGTTAAATGCTTTAGAACAAAACCTGGAGATGTGTGATAAAGCTCCAGGGTAAATACAAGTGCATCTGAAAATGGGACCCAACCGAAGTGTGAAGTAGGAGCTTCGATTTTCATCATTTACGGAGGACTTTCCTAGTAGGCCTCAAAGGCCATTCATTCATTCTGGGCCTATTGTCGAAGGCTCATTAAACATATTAGAAATCATATGCTGTACAGTAGATGGTTATTAGCCTATTACTTTCTGGGGGAGAAGTCAGGCCTGCCTGCAGTTACTCCTCTAAAGTCTATTGAGATTTTCATTATGCGGTGGAGCTTCCTGGTTTTGATTTTGGATGTGAAACTTTAACCGCTTTTATCGTTTGTCATTTTCTAGTTGGTGTGCTTTGGTATATTTTAGGCCTTCTTTTTTAAAAATATGTATTTATTTCCATCCGTGATTATTATTTTGGAATTTGACCAGAGAGAGTCAGAGAAAGAGAGAGGGAAAGCCATGTGGGAATCCAGCGACTTCAACCACCATGCCAGCTGCTGGCCACCAAATCATGGATTCTCGAAGAGTGAGCAAGGCTGGGTGGCTTCACATTACTTGACCCAAACGCCACCTGTGTGGGATCTGGCTCCTTTCCAGCTCTTCATCTGGTTTTTATTTTAAGGAAAATGCATACCTGTAAGCACTTGTTACTACTTCTCAGTGGCGATTTGGAGTTTCGTTTGTTTTACATCAAGGCTTTAAAATAATGATTTGATAAAAACAACTGGCTTTAAAAAAAATCTCCAGGCATAGGGCAAGTTCAAGGCTGGTTTCTGTTGAGCCTGGTTTTCAATATCTGGGGTCTTAGTGCTACGGGTTTGCCATAGCTGTTTCTTTGTTTTCCTTCTTTTCCTTCCATTCTTTCTTTCTCATCCTTTTAAAGCAAAGAGTCAGGCCAGCAGATGACGTAGTGGTTGTGTCGCTGGACTTCCACATGGCTGATTCAAGTCCCAAACCCAGTATCTTGAAACTCATGCCAGGCACATGTGCATGTGTGCTTAAGATCCCAGGAGGAGAATGGAGGAGAAAGGATTGTGGTGTGGTCATCCCCCCTGGGGGTGATTTCTCACTTTCCCTCTCACTGTCTCCTTCTTTCTCTGTCTGGTGAGCGCACACACCTTACGGTGAAAACCTTTAAAAATAAATAAGTAGATAAATAAATAGAAAAGAAAGCAAGCAAAGAGTAGTAGAAAACATATGGTTTAGATTCTCACGGATTTTATTTTTCTTACTAATTGTATAACCTTAGGTGGAATTCTTTAAATTTCTAAACATCCATTCTGCTCCTCCGTTTGGGGTGGGGGGTAAGTATTATCAGTTTTTTTGGGGGGAGGTTGTTGAGAGAATTAAATGAGAGACCATATGAATGTCCCTTTTACATAGTAGGTGTTCAAAAATTCTTTTTCATTTTGTTAGACTGATTTTTTTTTAAATAGCATGATGCTCAGATATTTTTAGTATTAATTTTGTTTTAGTTTTTCATCAGCGACATTCACAGGATACAGGTGATTTGCATAACCGACTCTAGTACTATCTTAATTTATAAAGCTCCCTTTGCTCTTTAGATTCAATCATTGTAAACGAAACCTGCGCACTTATGAATGCAGAGAAACTTGCCCTCTAGGTTCCGGAACAAGTCTATTGGGTTCATTCATGTCCCGTTTCTCTAGAGAGGTGCCTTTAACGTTTCTTACGCATCTCATTTTTGAATTGGTCTATATATTTACTTCTAGGTTAGTCTCCTGGGAAGTTTTTCTGTGTGGGATATTTAGCTATCTCGTGAGTTTTCAGGTCTGTGTGTTGGCATCGTTTGATTAAATTAATTGTATTCAGGCTTGTAGGTCTTTTATTAAGTGAAAATTAAGTAAAAATTAAAAATTTTCTGCCAAGAGGGTTTTAATAACACAAAAAGAAGAAAGCGTATCTTCATTGTATGAACCAAGTTATTATACTGAATATTTGTTTCTGTGCCCAGCTAAAAATAATGTCCAGTCTATAGGGTCTTTTCGAAGACCTGGTATTATGGAGGAGTCCTCTAGAAAACATGCTCGTACACCTTTTTTCTCTCCCTTTTGGCCCTATGTTTGTTTATTTCTTCCATGAGAGAGACAGACAGACAGACAAGTACCCATGTGTCCTTACATCACAATCTACTCCATGCCCCCGTTCTCACCAGCTGCCCAGGGAGGTCCTGATCTCAGGACCATACCCATGTGGGTCCTGTTACATTACCACTGTGCCCCTGTTTGGCCCCTGTTGTTTTTATTCTTAGAAAATAAAGAACTTTTTGTCACCTGATCATTTAGGAACATATCAGTTACTTTTCCTGAAAGGTCTAAATGCATCACACTTTTAATAGACTGTGGCCCAGACCATCCACAGTGAGAATTGCGCCTGACCACTGGTTCTCTGAGCTGCAGTGAGGTGGGCTTGCTGGCCTCGAGGCCTTTGATTCCAGCTGGAATCTGCACCTCCCTGCTTCCTAGCTGTGTAGCCTAGGGCAAGGTACTTACTGTTCCTCCACTTCAGTTTCCTCATCTGTAGGAATATTATCACCTCACAGGTTCTGTGGTGAGTTCCAGTGAGCTAATTTAGGAAGAGGGCTCAGCACAGAGCTCAGTGAAGGTCGCCTTGAAGATGGTGGATGTGTTGTTGCAGGTGGCTCATTCAATATTTATCACTCACCCGCCCTTACCTTTCTCCTGGGCTCTGTAGGGAACAGAAATCAGTCCGCATGTTAGTATTTATTTAACAAACATTGTTACCCATTTCTCCAGGTGCTTGAAGAAAGTTTCCCAGAGTAAGGTGAGCTTCCAGTCCTCCAAAACTATACTGTGGTTTTGAAGCTCTGGTGTCCAGTGCCCAGAGGAGCAGGTGCATGGTGACCTCTTACCCTGCAGGGGACACGCTCAGTCAGTCACAGCTATGAGGGGCCCTGGCTGTCCTCTTCCCTGGGGCTCCCTCCTGCTGCACAGCAGAGTCTATTAGGATACCAAATGGTCCCTGACTTGTCATTGGTTTCTCCTCTCCCTCCTCTTCCATATTTCTGCTTTATTTAAAATATACTATTTCTTGTTCAAAACTCAGCTGTTTCTGAACCTGTGGCTTCTTGAAAGGAGTGGAGCTCTCTGATTATCGTAGTTGTAGAGCCTGGGTAACCACTGCTAATGACAGAGACCTTGGTAAACCCCATTCTTTCACAGGTCTTTAAACAATGCTGGGGGTTAGCAACCTCAGCAGGCCTGCGGTTCACAGCAGGCCTGACTTGGGTTTGGTCTTCTCTGGTAAGAAAGTAAATCAGGTGTTCTCTCTGTTCCCTCTCTGGACATTGTCCCTCTTGCATGGATGGATGGTTACCTGGAGGGCAGCCCAGGCCACCTCCAGCTCAGAGGGTCTTGTCTATGATCAGTCCCTGAACCCAGCAGATTCTCATTGAAAGGGTGAGACATGGGCCTGGAAGCAGTGGAGGGAAGTGGTGGAAAGCCACTTGCTCAGCCCTTAGCCTGGGAAAAGGCCTTGACTTCTGGGGTCATCCTCACCCTGGGGCAGAGCCCACCACCACCTCCTCGCCCCCCAGCTTCACTGAGAAGCCTGAGGCTTCTGCGGGGAGGAGTGTGGAGCTGACCTTTGGCTAGTAGCTTTATTTACAGGGCTGTCATTTATGGCTTTGTTTCTTTGCTGAGTGGCTTTTGTTTCACCAGAGTTGAGGTTTGTTTGATTTATGGCAGGTTGTGTTTGAGGACTGTTTTCTAACCTTTACTCAGGCTGAATTGAGCTAGAAAGTCCTCTTTGGAACTCCTGAGCCCTTATTAACATTGTCCTCACACTGTATCCGAAGGTACGGGTTGCTGTTTCTTGGAAGCTCTCCGGGTTAGATGAGCTATTTATTTTACAATGTGTGGTATGCCTTCAACACACATCCTTACTTTGTCTTCTCGGTGAACTTCAGAAATGATTCTCTGAGATCTTGTATATGATCTGTGGTTTCGGGAGACCCACTTAACATCCTCTATAAGAATATAGATAACCATGTGACTTGGGTGGTGTAAATACTCATGTGGGAAATGGGTCAGGGTTCATCCATTTAATGCTGGAAAACATCAGGCCCATTTCTAGCTTGGAAAACACGTCTGAGTCCTCTGAGCCAGGCACTGGCAGCTGCCGTGTAACCCTTCAGAATTTCTTATACTGGGAAGCTTGTATCAAAGGGGCTCATCAGCCTACAGACATTGTGGGAATTAAGTGAAAATCTCTGTTCTATTTTTGGTACTAGAACAACTTTGGGAAGAGAGGAGGTTCCTCATGATCTTACCTTTTTTATTTAGAAGTTTATTTCATGCGAGTTAAAAAAAATGTGGTGGACCAGCAGATGGCATAATGATTATGTCACTGGACTCCCATGTAGTTGACTGCGGTTTGAGTCCCGGACCTGGTGGCTTAAAATTTGTGCCAGGTGCATGTGCGTATGTGCCCAGAATTCCAAGAGGAGAATAGAGAAGAAGGGGTTCTGGCATGGCCATCTTGCCTGGAAGGTGATTTCTTGCTTTCTGTCTCTCTGACTCTCTTTGTCTCTCTGTGAGCACATGCACCCTATAGTAAAAATTTCTTTTTTTTAAATAAAAAAAAGAGTACGGTAAAATATATATAATGTAAAATTTACATTTGTTTTTGTTCTCATTTTTGCTATAGGGTACATGAGTTAGCCAGAGAGAATGAGAGAAAGTGAGAAATCAACCCTCAGGATGGATGGCCATGCTGCAATTCCTTTTCCTTTAGTCTCCTCTTGGGATTTTTTTCTTTTCTTTTTCTTTTTTTTTTTTTTTTTTTTTTTTTGGAGAGGTTTTTGCTATAGGGCGCGTGCGCTCGCCAGACAGACAGAGAGAGACAGAGAGACAGAAAGCGAGAAATCACCCCCCAGGGGGAATGGCCACGCCGCAACCCCTTCTCCTCCATTCTCCTCTCGGGATCTTGGGCACGCATGCACACGCGCCCGGCGTGAGTTTTAAGCCACTGGGTCCGGGACGCGAACCGCGGTCAACTACATGGGAGTCCAGCAACATAGCTATTACGCTAACTGCTGGGATTTTGGGCATGTACACACACATGCCCAGAGTGGTTTTCAAGCCTCCAGGTCTAGGACACAGATCAAGTGTGATCCAGCTACCTTAATCTCTGTGTCACCTGCTGGCCCTGAAGTTACCTTCTCACGTGTTCAGTTCAGTGGGATTTAGTATATTCCCTTTGCTAGGCAACCATCGCACCAAAGTCCATTTCCACAACTTATCGTCCCCAAGTGGAACGCTACCCATTACACACTAATTTCCCATTCCTCCCTCTCCTCCATTCTGTTTTCTCTCTCTAGGAATTCAGCTATTCTCAAGTCCTTCGTGGTAGGTGAAATCATACACTATTTTCCCTTTTGTTGCTGACTTCTTTTTCTTAGCATAGCACTCTCAGTTTCATTCATTAGGACATGTGTCAGGGTTTCTTCCCATTGTAAGGCTGAATGTCATTCAATTGTGTATTCCACATTTTGTTTCCCCATTTATTTGTCAGTGGACATTCGGGCTGTATGCACCTCTGGCTGTGATGAATAATGCGGTAGAGCTCGGCATACAACTCTGTTCACACGAGTTTTTGAGCTCTTATCCAGCTTGGTAAAAGTTATCTTTCATGCTTAAGTTGGACAGGGCAGAGTAGTATTGAATACCGTGCTTTCCTTGATCACAGCTCAGAGATGAGGAGAACTGCGGGGGGCGGCTGCATGGAAGACTGGCCAGGCGGTTCTGTGTGTTTCCTTGTCACTGTGCTGGCATTCCTTCGTTTCTCCATCACCCAGCCGGCCGGTGGTGTGGCTGGCACTGAGTCCTGTGCCAGGGTGAGTGTGAGAGTTCCACCAGCTTGGCACTACCTCCTGCAAACCACCAGAGATATTTCCAGAGTGGAGAAGAAAAAAAATCCTTTCTTCCAGAATTGACTTGAATCAATAAAAAAAATAAATAAAAAAATAAATAAAAAAAAAAATTGGGGCGGGGGGGTGATGAGGGTTAGCATGTGAGAAAACCTGATATGTAAGCATTTCAGAAATACAGTATTTATTTATTATTTATTTTAAAAGAGAGATTTTTGCTTTAGGGCATGCGTGCTCACCAGAGAGAGACAGAAAGCGAGAAATCACCACCTAGGGGGGATGCCCGTGACGCAATCCCTTCTCCTCCAGTCTCTCAGGGTCTAGGGCATGCATGCACACACACCTGGTGTGAGTTTTAAGCCATCGGGTCCACAACTCGAACCATGGTGGACTATGTGGGAGTCCAGTGGTGTAACAATTACGTCATCTGCTGGTCCCTCAACTATTTAAATTTCAGATTGTTTTCCACCACAGGGTGGGATCCATAGCATTTGAAATAGGCTCCATGGCAAAAGGTCAGTTATAGATGGTTCACAGGGCAATTAGCAGGTGTTGCATTTCTGTAATAATGTGCTTACGCTTGCAGCAGTCGAGAAGGCAGCAGCAGGCCAGCCTGTGGCATGGTGGTTAAGGCAGCCAGATCCCACAGGCTGGCTGGGCAGTTCGAGTCCTCCTGGACCTGGCAGCTTGAAAGATTCTCCTGGTGTGTGTGCATGCATGCCACAAATCCTGAAAGACAGGAAGAGAAGGGATTGTGGTATGACCATGCCCCTTAGGGGGAGTGGGGAAGGTGCTTTCTCTGTCTTTCTTTCTGTTTCTCTAGCAAGGGTGGGTACCCTCTGATAAATTAAAAAAAAAAAAAAAAAAAAAAAAAGGAGAAGCTAGTCTATTATGTTAAAGAAATGTTAATCTGTGTTTTCTAGAAAACAATAAAATCTGATATGAGTTTAGACTCATACTGTGCCCTGAAAAATAGCCAAAAGAAGGATTTGCATGTTTAAAAAGTATGATTTTTTTGGAATTAAAAATAAACAAAACAAGAAAAACAGAAATCCCCCAAACTTGAAACAAATCCAAAATACCAACATCACTTGGTGTTCTCTTCCACTTTCCTATCTCACGCTAGTCTCAGCCACAAAAAGGATGTTGTGGTTGACATGGCTGATCTCTAGGAGATTTGATTTTTTTTTTGTTGTTGTTGAGCTCAACTCAATTAAGAGCATTTAGAATTTTTCAGAGACCTGCAGATGGTGTAATGGCTATGTCGCTGGACTCCCATGTAGTCGACTGTGGTTCGAGTTGGACTCAGTGGCTTAAACTCATGCCAAGCATGTGTGCGTGCATGCCCAAAATCCCGAGAGGAGAATGGAGGAGAAGGGATTGTGGCATGGCTATTCCCCTGGGGGGTGATTTCTTGCTTTCTGTCTCTCTCTCTTTCTCTGTCTTTCTAGCGAGCGCACATGCCCTAGAGTAAAAACCTCTCAAAAAAAAAAAAAAAAAAAAGAGCATTTAGCAATTTTTTCATCAGTCTTATGCTTCACTCTTATGTAGAGAAACTCAGGGAAATTCTCGGCGGTCAACCCGAGCCCCTCTGGCTGTGAAAGCCAGGATACAGGTAACTTAGTACCTGCTGGATGGCTGAGATCACCGGCCAAGGCCGTTCACCCACTGAGGGATGTTCACTCTGGCCCTGTCGTCCTGGTTAAGTATTGGTCTCATCTCTGAGTTCTATAGCTGATGAAGTCAACCGGCAACTTCTCTGAGGGAACATCTGTGTCCACACCATTTCCCAGAGTGGACCTTTCTCCTAACCCTTACTGAGTCTGAAGCACAGACGAGGCCTTGCTCATCCAGCCAGCTGGTCGTATTTCAGCAGCTGTTTAAGGGGCAGTGAAGGAGGCAGGTGACAAGCCTGCCCTCAGGAGCTCACATTCTAGGGGGAGGCAGACGGCAGACAACAATTGTGATACACAGGTAACTTAGGTCGTGTGCAACCAAGAAGCCAGTTGTCGTGGGTGTTGAGAAGTGACTAGGAGGGTCGGAGAGGAAGTTGGGATGTAAGTGGAGTGCTCAGTGGAGCAGTGAGAGGGTGGCCCAGGAAGATCTGGGAAGAGTGTGTCCCAGGCAGTGAGACAAAGGCTCTAAGCTAATCCCTGTTCCTCAGATGAGTGTGTGGGGAAGGGCAGGAGAAGGAGAGCAAGTGGGAGGAAGAGAGATTTTTTTAGGGCTTCCCACCCTGCACAAGGACTGACTTTGTGAGAGCTGGGGGTGTGCACACAGGCTGTTGACCACTGGGTGGATGGATCTGATGTGGGTCATTCTGGTTGCTGTTCGAAGACCAGGCCAGGAGAGGGTCCTGGGCAGGGGCGACCAGGTGGGAGGCAAGCCAGGCAAGTGAAGATGGACACTGCCACAGCATGGGGACTGTGGGGGCTCAGCGGTCAGGTTCTTGAGAGGGGGAGGAGACAGAGACCTGGGTGTAACTTACTTTTATAGGCTGTATAGACAACAGGAATTCCGGGTAGATCGATGGATGTGGGATGTTCAAGAAAGGAAGGAGCCAAAGATAACTTTCTTGACAGCTTGGGAAGCAAAAGAACATCTGACTTTCAGAATGCTCGTAATTCTATGGGCCATGTTCAGATCACTTGTAATAAGTTATAAAGAGACTCTTTGGGGGGCCAGCAGGAGGCATGGGGGTAAAGGCCACAGTTCAAGTCCCAGACCTGATGGCTTTCTCTCTCTCTCTTTCTGGTGAGTGCACATGCCCTATAGCAAATTAAAAATAAAAATAAATAAAATTAAAATATCTAATTCTTAAAAAATAAAAAATATATATATACAGAGGCTCTTCAGAAAGGCACATGTAAGGCTTTTGTTTAACTGTCTTTATCAATTAAAACCAGAAATGAAATAATATTGCTCCTTTTTTTTTTTTTTTTTTTTTTTTTTTGAGAGAGATTTTTTGCTGTAGGGTATGTATTTTCACCAGAGAGACAGAAAGCAAGAAATCACTCCTCCCAGGAGGGATGGCCATGCCGCAATCCCTTCTCCATTCTCCTCCGAGGATTTTGGGCATGCACACACATGTGCCCAGTGTGAGTTCAGCTTAAACATATATTAAGGGTTTCCTAGCAGGTCCTTTATAGCTAGGCCCCAGTCTCCCTTATCTCATGTATCTCAGCTCCTACAGAGCACTTCCTCCAGCTGTTCTGGCTTCTCTCTGTTCCGAGGACTCCACATAAGCTCTCACCCTCCCCAGGGCCTTTGCACGTGCTGGTCCCATGACTGGCCCATCCTTCCCCTGACCAGTACCTTCCCATCTTTCAGGTCTCACCTTTAGCACAACCTCCTCCAAGACACCCTCCTAAGCCACTTATAAACTTGTGGTAAAATATACATAGCATTTATCATGTTAGCCATTTTTAAATGTACAGGTCGGTGACATTGAGTACATGCACATCGTCATGCATCAGTTACTGCCATCCCTGTCTGGAAAGTCTTCTTCATCCAGTCCATTACCGAGCTGCTATCAGAAACACCCAAGACGGGGTGATTTGCAAAGGAAATGATCCTGGTGCCTGGAAAGTCCAAAGGCATCACACAATGGCAGGAGGTAGAATTTTTAGCAGAGCAGATCATGGGTTTCTTTCTCTGACCTCATTCTCTCTGCTTTTAAACCCACCAGAAGTCAATCTTAGAGCCCCCAATCTCAGAGACAATAGCTGGCTTTTATTTCAAGGGCCACCCTTGGCTTGATCACAGTTTTTCAAACTTAGCACAACTGGGGACCCCACCCCAGACTTATCTCCAGTAATCTGTGCCTTAACAAAACTTCCAGGTGATTCTGATTTCTGCTCCAGGTTGAGGACCACTGGCCTAGAGGTTTTTGGTGAGTAGGATTTCAAGGGAATGTCCAGCCCTGGCAAAAGAGGACATGCTAGGACCCCTTAGTGCTGTCACTTTGAACAGGTAAGAAACAGAACAGATGTGGCCAGGGGCGCGACATCCTTGAGCTGCACTGTCATTGCTGGTCTGCTTGTCTCTGCCCTGGAGTGCTACCTCGGTGAGAGTGCACCCTGGTAAGATGGACTCTTGCAGCTCGGCCCCCAGTGTGGTACTTAAGTTGCAGTAGCTGTCCCACAAGTTCAGGTCAGCAGTGAGCCAGAGCCGCCTTCTCCACACTGATTATCGCGAGCACCAGCTGCCCGTGTGAGTTGTTTTATGGGAGGGAAGGCATCGAACAGCATTGAACTGACCATTGTCGGCTGTCTTTGCAGTGACCTTTTGATACAAAGAATTCATCCTGGCCTAATAAGGTTAATTTTATGGCTCTCATTCCTTCAGGAAGCTGTCAGAGGGGGATAACTGAGTCCTTGGACCCTGTAACTTAGCAAAATAGTCACAGATAGAAATTAATACTTAGTAAAATAGTCACAAACAACAAAAAATAGATTTTGCACCACCCTTTGGTATATTTTGTCATGCTTTGCAAATTGCCACTAAGTACCCCAGAGGGTTTTTTGGTTGGTTTATTTTTGTTTGCATCTACTCTGATAAATGGACCCTTTGACATCTTGGTCTGAGCTACAGATCTTCTCACAAGTGGGACTTGGAAACTCTTAGACCATCCTATAGCCCTGAGCGATGGAACAGTCACATACAGGGGGCTGTTTGTGACAGCTGTATCCTCTCACTCTATTTTGGGTTTATATTATTGTCAAGAGGCAAAACAATGAAGTTTCAAAGATCTCGTGAGTTTTTCTGGACTCGTGTAACTGCAGTCGTTCCCTAATTAGATGGAGCACAGTCAAGCTTAACACTAGGTCTGGTTTAATTCAGCGTTTCAGAGGCTTGTCAACAAATCCAGAGCATGAGACCATTGAAATAATCCGTGGAATTCTTCCCTTGAGTTGGCTATGAACTTTTTTTTTTCTAAGAGAGATTTTTGCTATAGGGCACCTGTGCTCACTGGAGCGACAGAGATAGACAGAAAGTGAGAAATCACCCCTATCCCTCAAGGGGATAGCCACACTGCAACCCTTCTCCTCCATTCTCCTCTCAGGATTTTGGGCACACACACACACACACACACACACACACACCTGGTGTGAGTTTTAAGCTGCTTGATCCAGGACTTGAACCATAGTCGACTACGTGGAAGTCCAGCGACATAACCATTACACCGTATGCTGGTCCTGGTTATGAACGTTAGAGTCAGAAGACAGGCACTGGTTTATTAAAGACTTTGCAAAAGTCTCCCTATCCTCATCAACCAGGGGTAACTTTGCCGCCCACCCCAGGGGACATTTTAGGTTGTCACAACTCAGGGAATTCTACTAGCATTGAACAGCAGAGACCAGGGATGCTTCTAAGCAATCTGTAATACACAGAGCAGGCCCACGACAGAAAATATCCAGCCGTAGAGCTCAATAGGGTTGAGGCTGAGAAATCCTAAACCACGGATAGGAATCTTCTGAAACTTCCAGGGCTCCACCGGGTTCAGTCCCAGGCCCACTTCTCACTCCATGACATGTATTCCCCATGCATCCCCACACATGACACACTGAACTGAATTCCCCCACGGTTTAGGAGATGGCTCCTCCCTAGCTGGTGTCTAAGCCAGAAAGCTAGGC
The DNA here is from genome assembly GCA_026018925.1 of Tupaia tana. NCBI lineage: Eukaryota > Metazoa > Chordata > Mammalia > Scandentia > Tupaiidae > Tupaia > Tupaia tana. The sequence goes on from JAKSZU010000007.1 coordinate 20,476,426, forward strand.
TAGAACTCTGGACCCTTTTCTCTTCCAAACTGCACTTCCCTTCCATTTCCAATCCATCTGCGGGACCTGTTGCTTCTCATTGCGGAAGGCCTTGACTCCATCTGGTTACCTCTACTTTCACTGCTTCATTCAAGACACCATCCTCCCTCTCCTGGATCATTCCAGTAGCCTCCTAGCTGGTGCCTCCATTTCCACTCTGCCCCTCTCCCACCCAGAGCAGACGTTGTCTACACCAGCTGCAACACCTCTGAGTAGCTCACCCTTGCCGCAGTAACAACTGCTACCTCCCTCCGTGGCTTACCAGGCCCTGCATGCTCTGAGCTCTGCTCCCCCCACCCCACCCCCTTGAGTCCATAACTGCACTGCTCGGTTTCTGGAGCCCAAGGGTCCTTTCCTGTCCCAGGCCCTTCACATTTGTTGCTTTCTCATCTGAAAAACTCTTCCTTGGAATGGCTCTTCCTGATCTTTTGGCTTTTTGGCTCAAGTACCATTTCCTCCAAGTTTTCTCTGATCCCTCCAGTAAAAGCGGCCCCTCCCAAGTTAAGCTCTGCTCTTTTTCTTGCACAAACCAGAGGGAACCCTCTGTGTACTTGGGGGATTACTGGCGTGCTGTTCCCATGAGTCCAGACAGTTCTTGAAGAGGGACCACGTCTGTACTCGGCTCAGCGGCTGACCACAGTGGGGCGTTAGTGGGAGTAGTCACTGCCTGAGCCGGTGAATGGAGAAGCTAGCTGATGTGGTGGGGGAGAGCAGGGTGAGATGCCAGGCTGTGGGGGCATAGAGGAGGGTGTTACTCACTCACCTGAGGGGTGTTCAGGAAGGTCACATTAGCATGATCTTCAACATTTTGGGGTTCCCAGGCTTGGTAAATAGTAAAAAGCTCCAGTTGTGGTGGGTTGAGGAAATACTTCAAATTAAGTGGAACCTAAAGAAAAATCCCATGTCCAATCCTGCCCACACGTGGATGGGATGCACCATCCAGAAAGCATCAACCTCCGTGGTGTGAACCTGGAGGTGTGCGTGTGAACCTTCCGGAGCTCTTGTTCAAGTCTGGGTGTGGTTCATGGTGAAATTCTCCATTGCTAACAAGCCATAAACGCTGCTGGTCTCAGACCTCACTTTGAGTAGCGAGTTGTAGAGAACAGGGGAGGACCAGAACTACCATTAACATGACAACAGCTCTGTCCTCACATGCCCATCAGTGTATGGTAGAGGGGACGATGTTTGTTTTCTTCAGTCCTTACTGTTCTGTTAGACTGTCTTTTTGTGTGAACCATGCAGAGAATCATTTGATGGCTTTTTTTAAAAGTAGCATCTACCAGGCATATTGGATAGCTTTCTTGTCTGTTTTTTTTTTTTTTTTCTTTTTAAGAATTATTTATTTGGGGACCAGCAGTTGGCATAATGGCTATGTCTCTGGACTGCCATGTGGTCAACCATGGTTTGAGTCCCAGACCCGGTGGCTTAAACTCACACTGGGCGTGTGTGCGTGTGCACAAGATCGCGAGAGGAGGATGGAGGAGAAGGGATTGTGGCATGGCCATCCCTCCTGAGGGGTGATTTTTCGCTTCCTGTCTCTGTCTCTCTTTGCCTTTCTGGTGAGCACACATGCCCTATAGCAAAAACCTCTCAAAAAGGAAAGAAAAAAAAGAATTATTTATTTGGGGCTGGCAGGTGGCATGGTGGTTAAGGCACTAGGCTCCCACATGGCTAACTGTGGTTCAAGCCCCGGACTTGGCAGCCTGCCTTCTTACTCCCCCCACCCCCACCGTGTCTCACTCTGGTCCAATTAAAAAATAATAATGATGATGATGAATACAATTAGATAAAATAATTCTTTAAAAAAGAATGATTTGTTTATTGGGTCATTGGAAAATGCATGACACATTTTTGCATTAAAAAACCACCCCATGGGAACCAGCAGTTAGCGTAATGGCTATGTCGCTGGACTCCCACGTAGTCGACCGCGGTTCGCGTCTCGGACCCGGTGGCTTACAACTCACACCGGGCGCGTGTGCGTGCGTGCCCAAGATCCCGAGAGGAGAATGGAGGAGAAGGGATTGCGGCGTGACCATCCCCCCTGGGGGGTGATTTCTCGCTTTCTGTTTCTATGTCTCTGTCTGTCTGGCGAGCGCACGCGCCCTATAGCGAAAAAAACCTCTCCAAAAAAAAACAAAAAAAAACAAACAAAAAAAAAAAAAAAAAAAAAAACACCCCATGACTTTTCTCACAACCCAATAGTTTTATTTATTCATTTATTTACTTATTTTTTTTTTATTTGCTATAAAAACGTGTGCTCACCAGAGAGAGATGAGGGTGGGAGGGGGCAGGGAATGAAAAGGCAAGCTGCCAGTTCTGGGACTTGAACTGTGGTTGCCATGTGGGAGTCCAGTGCCCTAACCACAATTCTACCCGCTGGCCCTCGTATCTGATATCTTTCAAGTCTGCATTCTTCATGGGACTTCCCATATAATTGAAGGAAATAGAAATTTAAAAAGACTTGTTTGTTAAGCCACACGTGTCTGCCTTGTTGCGGTTTCAGAGAACTGCAGTATGTATGCCAGGCTTTTGTTAAAGTCTCCAAGTGATTATCTTATTTATGCTTGTGTCCCATCCGGGGCCCTCTCTCTCCTGTAATTTGCATTCTCTGTTTTATGGTTTTTCTATAGAGCATGTGTAGCCTGGAAAGTGTGTCCTCTGTCACCCGACATACTTCTGGGACCCTCCGTGCTTCCATCAGCTACTGTGTCTAGAAAGGAGGAACTAGCATTAGTCTAAGCCAGTCATTCAGAGGGTAAATCTGTTTTCCTAAGAGAACCATAGCAAGCCAACTCGAACAAATGGATTTCATGTTATCAGGAGCCTTCTGTATAAGATGCACAGTCCAGAGGCGAATGGAGAAATGAGGTTCTCAAACGTGGCTGCATGTTAGAGTCTCCTGGGGAGCATCAAATACTGAAGCTTAAATCCTCCACCCTAGAGATTCTGACAACCAACCAGAGACCCACTTGGGCGATTCTAGTGTGTAGTCAAGACAGAGAACTGCTTGGAAGATAGTGTGTCTGCCCGTTATAGGATCTCTTTTAATAAAACTTATTTGTGTTTATAGAAATGTCTAGATATAAAGTTATGGGGGTGGCTAGCAGTTGGCATAATGGCTATGTCACTGGACTTGCATGTAGTTGACCGCGGTTCAAGTCCCAGACCCAGTGGCTTAAATTCACGTTGGGCGCATGTGCATGCATGCCCAAGATCCTGAGAGGAGAATGAAGAAGAAGGGTTGTGGCGTGGTCATCCCCCCAGGGGGGTGATTTCTCACTTTCTCTCTGTCTTTCTGGTGAGCGCACGCACCCTATAGCAAAAACCTCTCAAAAAAAAAAAAAAAAGATATAAAATTATGGAGAAAGTAGTTGAAATAAATGAATTATGTAACTTAAGGACATTGGATTGGCTTCTACACCCCACTAGCTGTGGGTGGCCTTGGTTGTCACTTAACTTCACAGCTCACATCTGTGTAGTGATTGCTGACGACAAAACACTTTCACATGCAATATCTTATATTCATAAGAATTCTAAACAATTATTTCAAAACTTGCCAGGCTAGCTTAGATTAAGTACCACTTCTCCAAGCTCCCACCACATCCCGGACATGTTGTCCTCTCCTAGCATTTACCATGTGTGTATATACATGGTAAGTTTATTTGCTTATTTCTTCCAGGAGAGACAGACAAACAGACACACAGGCAGGTGACCATGTAGATGGGGTCTTGATGCTGCGGTCTATCCCCAGCCAGCCCTAGGTCATGGGCACACACATATCTGGAATACTCAGGGAGGTCTCTGGATGCGAACCCAGAACCTTTCCGTTGCATCAGCCTCAAAGCGCATGGCGCTTTACTGCTGCGCCACTGTCTGTTTCCCATGTTGAATTGTAACAATCTGTGTTAGTTTCTCTTCCCTGGGACTCAGAGGGGGTCATAGTATTTTCTCATCCCTGAGTCCATAACCTACTAGAGCATTCAGTAGCTAATGAATTCATGAGTACATTAATTTCCATTTCTCAGATGGGAGAACTGAGTCGCGGAGAGACCAAATGCAGGTTCAGCACTCTCCCTTCCCCTAACTTTCCTGAGCTTAAGATTCCTCTTACAGAGATTCAAAATGTGGAGATTTCCCCTAGTAACACTTCCAGCTCCCAATGAGGTGGTTCTGTGTTATGATCTTAACTATTTTGTACTGTATCAGAGCTCTCTGGATGGGGGCGACACTGTCTGAAGAATAAAGACATGATCACAGTAGCCTACACATTTGCAAGAATGGGGATTCACTGGGACCAGCAGTTAGCTTAATGGCTATGTCCCTGGACTCCCATGTAGTCGACCGTGGTTTGAGTCCCGGACCTAGTGGCTTAAACTCAGGTCAGGCACGTGTGCATGTGTGCCCAGATCCCAAGAGGAGAATGGAGGAGAAAGGATTGTGGTGTGGCCAATCACCTGGGGGGGGGGGGTGATTTCTCGCTTTCTGTCTCTCTGTCTCTCTCTGTCTTTCTGGTGAGCGCACACACCCTATAGCAAAAACCTTACATTTAAAAAAAAAAAAAGAATGGGGATTCACGTTGTACCTCAACTAGACCAGGAACCTAATCCCAGCTGTGGGTATCAAAAACCACCTCTGGACACTTGGGAAAGGTAGAAATTCCTACATCTTATCCCTTCCCTTTCTGAAGAGCCCTAGTGATTTTTATTTATTCATTTTTAATTTTAAAGTTTGCTTATTTATTGGACCAGCCACTGGCATGGTGTTTAAGGCAACTGGATCCCATGTGGCTGACCATACAGTTCAAGTCTTAGATCCAGTGGCTTGGAAAGCATGCCAGCACATGTGTGTGCATGCCTAAAGTCCTGAAAGAGGGGGGAAACAGAGGAGAAGGAATTGCAGCGTGACCATCTCCCATGGGGGCTGCTTTCTCACTTTATCTCTTCCTGGTGAGTACATGTGTCTCTGGCAAATTTTTTAAAGGTTTATTTCCTAAGGGGGAGCGGGAATAAACTCTAACAGGATCCTTAGCCAGCCAGGATCATGAAGATGTGCCAGTGGAGTGCACAGGGAGAGCCCAGGACATGAACCCAGCACCTTCCAACACACTCTCAGCATCTGCTGGGTATCCTGTGACCACAGCAACCCTGCAGTGCCACTTGGCCCTCCATGAGTGATTTTGAAACAAACCAATGAACATTTAAGGCCTGATTTGAGACGCTTTCAGAGGCGACTCACATCTGACCTGCAGTGGTGTGGGAGTCGTCATCACATCTGCTTTCATGAATTTTAAACAGCTGGCTGGTCGGAACCAGCCCTGTTTGAGCAGCCAGCATTGGCCAGGCCGTGGACACCACACGTTGCTGAGACAAGGCATGCTGCCCTCATATAAATTTGGATGGCATCAGAGACATGGCTATTGAGACTGGACTCTCGGCCACTTAGAAATCACTTCCTGGGAGCAGCAGATGGCGTGATTACATGGCTGGACTCCCACATGGCAGACCATGGTTTGAGTCCTAGACCTGGTGACTTCAAACTCATGCCGGGTGCATATGCATGTGTTCCTAAAATCCTCAGAGGAGAATGGAGGAAAAGGGATTGCAGTGTGACCATTCCCCCCCAACCCCCACCCCAGAAATGATTTCTCACTTTCTATCTCTCTTGTCTCTTTCTGTTTCTCTGGCGAGTACGTACACTCTATAGGGAAAATCTCTCTCTCAAAAAAAAAAAAGAATCATTTCCTAATCACATAGGGTGAGGAGGAGGATGGGCTTTCTGGAAAACAAAAGGGAATCATGGATGGATGCGAAACCACATCTTCCTTCTTAGGGTGAAACTGTCCACAGAAATGACAAGTTGTCTCCTATGCGTACCTTATGCAAACCAAATAATTCCTGTCAGGCAACCCCTTTGGCTGAAACCAAGTAAGTCAAGAGATGGGGGGAGGGGCATAAGAAGGATCAGGCAATATATTTCTTGAGGTTTCAGTGAAACTTTGGCCTTCAGCATCCTGATCGCCAAGTAATTGTGAGTCCCTTTCCTTCCATCTTCCCAGAAGGGAAGGCTCTGTTTCTTCTGGTCCCCCCACCCCCACCTGCTGCCTGCCGTGGATTGGAAACCAGCTGACCATCGGGTAATTGTTGGAGTCCTGAAGCTATTAATCTAGGAAGCTGTAACAGGATGTTTCCCTGCAGCTGTGCATGGGTACTTGGGAGCCAGGGCCACAGCCTCTTTTTCAAATTCAGTGAATCCTGTAATATCTTTAGTTATGTTTTGAGTATTGTAAAATTTATTCATTTTCATCTTAAAAAGACTTTTAAACAATTTTCTTAGGTTGAATATTTTTCAATTTTTGGAAAGATTTACTCAAGAAAATAAAAAATGAAAGAAATGTTTTCTTTTACCTTTAAAATTTTTTAAAAAATATTTATTTATTATTATTATTATTTTAATTTGACCAGAGAGGGAGTGAGAAAGTGAGAAAGCAAGCTGCCAGATCCAGGACTTGAACTGTGGTCGGCCGTGTGGGAATCCAGCGCCTTAACCACTATACCACCCACTGGCTTCTTCTTTTACTTTTTCTAATTTTAGATTTTTAAAAATTTCCTGGGGACATCAGGTGGTGCAGCAGTTGAGGTGCTGGACTCTGATATAGCTAACTGCAGTTCGAGTCCTGAACCTGGTGGCTTGCTTTCTCACTTTCTCTCTTTCTCTGATCAAATTAAAATAATAATAGTAATAATAATAATAATAATAACAAATAAAATAAATAATTCTTTAAAAAAATTTCTTTCTTATTGACATCTTCCAAAATAATTTTACATACTTAGAGACACTTGTGACCTTTCAGTTTTATCAGAATTAAATATAAGAGTCAGAAAGATGAACTTCAAGGCTAGCTGATGTCTTTAGCTTCTGAGCACTAGTATTTACATGCTGCAGTGATTTCTAATAGGTTTGACAGAAAGAGAATGTTGAACATCATAACTGAGTATTTCTTTTTCATATGAGTTAAAAATTGGCAACTAATCATACCAAAATTAAGAGGAAAATACCATGTTTGGCATTACTAACATTAAAATTTTTTTAAAAAGTGAATATTAGGCCATAGCTGAAACTAACTTTGGGTTTTAAAAGTCAATTTTGAATGAGGAGTTCATTATCTAGTAAACTCTTGGAAATCGGTTATTCCCAACCTTCCATTTTATCCCACATACTATTTTTTTGAATTTTGTTTTGGCCTCTCTGGGAGTTTTCCAGTTCTGTCTGTGAGTATTCATAATTTTTTGCATCTCCTGATGCTGGTTTGGGAGAAGTAAATTCTCTCTGGTTTTCATTGTACTGCTAGATTTCTCATGCTTGTTCCATAAAAGCCTTCTGAAACTACTTTTGACCAAATTTGGGGCCCTGCTAAAGTGTCTCAGGATTCTCGGGAGTAATTTGTGTTCTCATCTGTTTCCTCTTGGGTGGAGGTTAAACCCGGTGACGTCCTTTGATGAATATAGCCACAGCGATTGGTGTCACCTCTGAGGCTAGGGAAGAACGACCCTATTTCCCTCTTGCTCACACTCCTATTCTTTTACTTGCTTGGAGAGAAATCAGCTGCCATATCGTGAGCTACCCTGTGGAGAGACACATGACAGAGAACCGAGTGTGGACTCGGGCTAACAGCCCACGAGGAACTGGCTCCTACCAGCAGCCTTGTGAGTGAATGTCCAAGTGCAGCTTCCCCAGGTGAACCTTCGGATGACAGCAGCCCTGGCTGACCCCTTGATGTGGCTTTATGAGAGATCCTGAACCTTGCCTAGGTCCAGGAGCTGCCAAGACTGAGATAATAAATGTTTGTGTATTAAACTGCTATAGCTGTATACATGTATTTTGTTACATAGCAAGGTAACTAATACAAAGACAAAGACTTAAAGCATCATTACAGTGCTCCCTGCCGTGGGGAGTTCATTATCTACTAAGCTCTTAGAAATCAGTTATTCCCAACCTTCAGTTTTTAACCCCACATACTATTTTTTTCAGCTTAGCTTTTTTCCTTATTTATTTATTAAATTTGCCATAGAATGATTGTACTCACCAGAGAAAGAAAAAAAGAGAAAGTAAGAAAGTCCCCAGGGGGCATGGCCACATCATAATCCCTTCTTCTCCATTCTCTTCTCAGGATTTTGGACACACATGCACATGTGCCCAGCTTGTTTTTCAAGCCATTGAGTCTGGGACTTAAACTGTGTAGTTGGGCATGTGAGAACCAGCTGTTTCAACCACCATGCCACTGTCTGACCCCTAATTTAGCTTCTTGAGAAAGTTAAGCATGCTATGATTCTACCTTTAAAAGGTAGAAAAAGCATAAAGCGTCAGGGGACTCTCCCTGCCTCCTTTTATCCCAGATCCCCTCCCTGAAGGCATCAGTCATCCCTCGTTTGCTAGAAAACCTGCGGGAACCAGCAGTTAGCGTAATGGCTATGTCGCTGGACTCCCACGTGGTCGACCACGGTTCGCGTCCCGGACCCGGTGGCTTAAAACTCACGCCGGGCGCGTGTGTGTGCGTGCCCAAGATCCTGAGAGGAGAATGGAGGAGAAGGGATTGCGGCGTGGCCATCCCCCCTGGGGGATGATTTCTCGCTTTCTGTCTCTATGTCTCTCTGTCTGTCTGGTGAGCGCACGCGCCCTATAGCAAAAAAAACCTCTCCAAAAAAAAAAAAGAAAGAAAAGAAAGAAAACCTGCTACAGATAGTCTTTGTATTCACAGTGTGTACCATCATGGCTCACCCCACACACCAAAAGCAAATGCAAGTGGAATCAGACTTCCAATGGCCTGTGTCAGGAATATAGTAGACACATAACAGATTGAAACGGATATAATTTTCTGCCATTGGATTCTACTCTCAACAGATAAGAAATTAAGTTGAGGGAGACCAGCAGTTAGCGTAATGGCCATGTCTCTGGACTCCACGTAGTCGACCGAGGTTTGCGTCCCGGACCCGGTGGCTTAAACTCACGCCGGACACGTGTACATGCGTGCCCAAGATCCCGAGAGGAGAATGGAGGAGAAGGGATTGCGGTGTGGCCATCCCCCCTGGGGGGTGATTTCTCGCTTTCTGTCTCTCTCTGTCTGTCTGGCGAGTGCACGTGCCCTATAGCAAAAACCTCTCCAAAAAAAAAAAAAAAAAGAAAAAGAAATTAAGTTGAGGAAACTATGGGCAAAACTTTGAGAGAAAGGAAAGTAACATGTTATCTGAGATAGGGCTGGAGTGGACTTAGAGAAGCCATCTGGTGTACTTACTTGCCTTTGGGCAGAAGAACATTGAAAACATCCACATGCGCTGCTTCGGTGAAGCTTCCAAAATGAAGTATCTTGTAGACTTTTGAGAAAGGAGGGTGAAAATCTTTCTGCACAGTAGGAAATACCTGGAACAGTTGTTCCAGACTTCTCTCCTGCTGGTTTCTGGCCAACTTCTCCCTGAGCACCCTTTGTATTGAAAACTCGCATTGTTTTTTTGTGACTTGTGTCTGGTGACCTCAAAGGATGTAAGGTGGCTCTGGTTACATGAGAAACAAGTTCTGAGCACAGAGAGAAAGAGGCAAGTGGAGGGTGTGCTCTTTTCTTTTATTTCTTCCCATTCTCCCAGTGGCCCAGGTCTGGGTGACTGTTAACCACGCGCATGGGTGACTTCCTAGACCACCAAAACAAGAGTTAACTCCCTCCCTGGCTGGCCCTGAGTCCTTGGCACGGATCTTAACCTCTCACGTATTGGGTTCCTTTTCGCAAGGTGAAGGTGATTAACCAGATAATTGAAACAACATTCTCAAATGGTGGAAGCCTAATTTACACGGTCTATGAAGGCTAATAAATGCCTCAGAAAGGCGACTTATGAATTGGAGGTGGTATTATTATTACAGTCATTGCCTTTAAAATGACCGGCGGCATGCCAGACAAGCTGCGGTGGCAGTGAGGCCGTAATTGGACAGAACTGGACCGATCACAGATGTGAGTTGTATTTCCCTAATGTGTAATGTCGGCTCTGAATTGAACTGAATCACAAAGTATGCGTGCCTGCTTTGTTATGCCAAAGAGTAAGATTGGCCAATCCTTTTTATTTATTGTTCAGAAAACTAGAGAAGAAAGAAGCCTACAAACAATGAGGGCCATTGTTTTTCCGTGACTCAGGCTTCCTTCAATTGGAATCTGGTGCACTGTCTACTGAGTCCTGGCTTCATGGTTAGAAATCCCCTTTCATTTGGATTCAAGTAACATATGAATTGATCGATTTTAAAATGCATGTTTCATTATTACACGGTTCCCTGACAATGTCTTGCTGCATAGAACCAATGAATGTTTCTCTTTTCTTTCTTTTTCTTAAGGTTTTGGCCATAGGGTGAGTGCACTTGCGGGAGAGAGACAGAGAGAGAGACAGAGAGAGGGAAAGTTGAGAAATCAGTCCCATGGGAGGATCACCATGCTGCAATCCCTTCTCTTCCATTCTCTTGGGATACTGGGCACACACACATGCCCAGCATGATATTCAAGCCACCAAGTCCGGGACTCAAACTGTGGTTGGCCATGTGGGAGTCCAGCACCTTAATCACCATGCCACTTGCTGGTCTCTAATGTTTCTTATTTTAATATTTCTTTTATTTTATCTGTGACCCTGATAATATGGAGTGAGAATCTTCCCTCCTCCCCTCCCTCCTTCTTTCGCTCTCTTTTCTTTCTTCCCTTCATCTTTCTCTCTCTCCTCTTCCTCCTTCCATTTCTCCTTCCCATCAGGTATTGGAGAGTACCCGCCATGTGCCAGGCATTGTCCAAATGTTCTGGATACAGGCAGAGAGAAAAGGAGACACAATCCTGCCCTCACAGAGCTTACGTCCTCATGTGGAGAGAAAAAAGTAAACTCTCTAACGTGTGATATTAACGTTCATCGCGTGCCTTTGGTACCTGCATGAGTAAAATCCATTGGCCCGAGGGGTTCCGATTATACATGGCGACTAGTGGAGGCCTCTTCATAAGGTGACCTTGCCTCCCATCAATGTATATTTGTGAGATTCTTCCTGGGGATGGGGGGGGTGGGGGGGTGGATGAACAAGAGAAGCAAGAATCCTGCCTTCAGCAAATGTAGGTTCTAGTGGGAAGAGAAATAGTAGATCATTGGGAAAGTCGCGATTTTTTTAATACAAAAATGTATCATGACGTTACTGACAACCCAATAATAAATAGGTTTTTCAAAATCTGTGAAGAAACAAGAAAGGCGAGATCAGCAGATGGCATAGTGGTTATGTCGCTGACAATGGTTCAAGTGCCAGACACGTGACTTGAAAATCACGCCGCATGCGTGTGTGCTCAAGATCCTGGAGGGAGAATGGAGGAGAAGGGATTGCGACATGGCCATTCCCCTGGGAACAGTTATTTCTCACTTTCCCTCTCACTGCGTCTCTGTCTCTGTCTCTCTCTCTGGTGAATGCATGCACTCTAAGGCAAAAACCTAAAAAAAAAAACAAACAAACGAGAAGTGCTACAAAAAATGTCGGGAATCTGCCAGATTGGGATTGGACAGTTCAAATGTGGTGGTCTTGGGCATGTCCCTCAAAAAGACAACATTGAAATAAGGTGTGAGAAGAGGGCTGAGCCCGTGGTTATGCGGGAAGTATGTTGCAGGCACAAGACCAGATGCTGCATGGTACATAGTCCCCGGGGCTGGGGGAGGGTGACAAGGACAGAGCACATGCTAGAACATTCCAGGGCCAGGGAGGGGCGAGTATGGCTGGAGCAGAGGAGGTGAGGGTGATGGGAAAGAGAGCAGATAGTTTGAATTTTGCTGAGAATCGGTCACCTTCTGTGAGGAAGTTAGACCGAGAGCCCAGGGCAGCAGCGGGAGAGTGGGCTGGGCAACCTCTCCTCTGGGTGAGAGGACGGAGCGTCAGCCACACATGAAGCAGGGAGGTGGGAGCAGTTTGGGGCTCTGGAAACAAGTTTACTGAAGTAAGGAAGCTGAAGCCTGGGGGAAATGGGGGTAAGAAGGAAAACACGGCCGGTCTCTGTGGTACACGTAGTAATGTGTTGAACTGCAGTGCTGGAAACCACATGGCTGACCATGGGTTTGAATCCTTGGTTGACCTGAACACTTGGGGTGCACCCAAGAGCCAGAGGGTGCAGGTGGGAGTAGCATGATGAGGCCATGTGGAGGATCTCTCTCTTTCTCTCTCTGTTTCCCCCCTTCCCCTATACACATAACTTTCTATCATGAATAAACTAAAACTTAAAAATAAAATTAGGAAAAAGGAGGAGTTCAGTTTGGGTTATGTTTGAATAGAAACCTGAAGTTTTGAATTCAGCTTCCTTGGTAATGCGGACACATGCCGGCAGCCTCCTCGTCTTCAGCACACCGTGGAGCGCTGTAGACTACGCTGGCGTCCACACGGTCTCAATGAGAAGGAGACACTCCGAATGGTCCAGCGTTGAGCTGGGCACTGCTGGGTAAGAGCAGCAGCTACTCAAGCCGGAAGCTGGTGTCCTCATTTGTGTTTTTCTTCCCAGAGCCCTGCCGGGATGAAACGCCTTGTGGAGTGCAGTTCTCACTGCCTCCGGAAGGCCTCCCAGGAGTGCCCCTCTGGCCTGCCCTGCCTCCTTAGCCTCCACCCTGACCTGTCAGCTGGAGGACAGCAGGAACGTTCTGCAATCTTGCCTTGGCCTCAGATTAACACCATCTCTTCCTAGAGTCCCTGGCCAGGGTTATTATTTCTAAAATGCGATCTGATTAAACTGCTGTTTAGGAAGCCCCGGGCTCTTCACGCAGACAGTTCCTGGACCGGTGTTTACTTCTACACATGCTCCCAATCTTGGGGCCCAATTTGCGTGCCCCCTGTCCTCTCCCCTGCTCTGTGTCCCCATTACTTCTCCATCACAGTGTAGATGCTTGCGGGCTGGATTCCTGTCTGCCTCCCTCAGACTTAACCTACGCGGGGACAGGAGCCACACTGCTCATTAGCCGTCGATGTCGCTACCTGCCATACAGTCGGGGACATTTGTTCCTTGCATGGAAGCCTCAGGTGGCCTTGGCTTGCTCAGCACAGACATTCCGAATGCTCCTAACACACAAGACCGTCCCAGCCTTGCAGTCCACTTTCCAGCCTCCTCGTCCCACCTTCTTCCTCGCTCCCTGTCTCTACTCTCAGGACTGCACTGAGCCTTGTTCTCTGGGCCGCCGAAGCTGCGCTCCCAGGGCTTCCTGTCCTGCAGTGCCTTTTCCCTCTCACTTCCCATACCCCATCCTGATCACGGCCTGCTTGACCTTCAGGGCCAGCGCAGAGGACATCCCCCCTGACCACCAGGTCTAAGGGGCCGTGCAGTCCTCTGGGTTCTCCGTATAGCACTACCCACGTGGGGTTCGGGTGAGCTGTGTCTCTCCCACAGTTGCTGCAGAGACAGGATGGGGCCAGAGGGCACATCCACTTGCTGGAAAGATGGGGGTGGGGGGATGCACCCCCCCATGAGGCATAGTCTCTCCACAATCCCTTTTTCATTTTGCCCTTTTTGGGGGGGTTTTGGGCATACTTGCACACGTGCCTGGTGTGTTTCTCTCTCTCTCTATTTTTTTAAAGAATTATTTAACTTTATTATTAACCATCAGACCACCTGCCAGCCCTAGCCTGGTGTGTTTCTTAAGCCACTGCAGGGTGCAGGACTCGAACCACATGGTCAGCCATGGAGGATCCAGCTGTCTTAAGCACCATGCCACAGGCTGGCCCTCATCTACCTTTATATACTTATATATACTTCATATACTAAGTGTGCTTTATATCCCTTACATATTTATTTTTATATACGTATGTATACTTAACATATATGCTTTATATACCTACCTTTAGATACCTTCTATACTTGTCTATATTTTACATACTACATGTACTTTGTATATACAACTAGTAATGTGTTTATTGTTTTAAATTAGCATACGACAATCGTAACTACTTACTGGGATATAGCATGATTTTTCAGTACAATAAAATGTGTAATGATGGGTCTGGTAGGTGGCGTGGTGGTTAAGGCACTGCACTCCCACATGGCTGACAGTGGTTCAAGTCCTGGACCTGGTGGCTTGATTTCTCACTTTTCCTCTCTCTCTCTCTCTCTCTCTAGTGAGTGTGTATGCCCTGTAGCAAATGAAAAACAAGTAAAATTAAATACACAATTATTTAAAAGAAAGAAAGTGTGTAGTGGCTACCTCAGAGCAATTAGCAAACCCATGGTCTGAAGCACTTGCTGTAACCTGTGTCATCAGCATCAGAGTCCTCCTCCTTGCCTCCTTGCTCCTTTCTGTGGTCATCTACATGCCCCTTACTGTTTTTTTTTCTTTTCTTCTTCTTCTATTTTTTTTTTTAGTGAACTATGAGATTTTTACATTTTAGGAGACTTGTTCTTTGTGATTAATCTTAACTCTCTTATAAAGCACTGACTGACGTAAATCATGAAACTACAGGCTTGACCTCAGATAGCTCAGGGAGGTTTTAGTTTTTGTTTTGGAGTTTAGCCTAACTGGAGGGAGGTTTTTAAGTATTGTGTTAATTTCAGCCGAACCAATATAACATGCTGTTTTGACATGTGAACATTGTGGACATCCCCGAATGGTGAGTATGTTGATTTGTGATTTTATTACGGACGGATGGACGTCGTGGCAGGAGCTGAGGCCTGGCTCTGGCTGACCGGTCTCACAGCTGGCAGCGGAGCCTGCTGGTTCCCTCCTGGGCACTTACCCTTCCCTGGCCTTGGGCTGTGCTCCCTGTTGAATGTGGTTTTTCTGGTTGTTCCAATGGCGCTACCAGAGGAGCACCTTGACGCTCCTGGGGAACTGATTTCTGGTCGACACTACTCGGGTCTTTGGAAACTGGATGTGCTGAGAACACCCCACATGTGAGGCCTGCGTGAATCACAAGATACCCCACGGCTCATTGCTTATCAGAAAGGACTCTGCAATTTGATTTTCATGTGCCAGTGTCTAAAAATAACTCCTCAGCTCCATTTTTTTTAGAAGCTTGAGCAAGGAAAACCTGGCCATCTGAGCTCATTTAGGGATCATAAAGGGGACCAGGAGATGGCGTAATGGTTACATCGCTGGACTCCCATGTAGCAGACGGTGGTTCGAGTCCGAGACCCAGTGGCTTAAATCATGCTAGGCACAAGTACATTTGTGTGGTGTGTGTGTGTGTGTGTATGTGTGTGTGCCCAAAATCCCAAGAGGATAACGAAGTAGAAGGGATTGCAATGTGACCATGCCCCCTAGGTGGGTGATTTCTCGCTTTCTGTCTCTCTGGTGAGTACACATGCCCTATATCAAAAATCTCTCTTAAAAAAAAAAAAAAATAAGGAATCAGCAGTTGTCATAATGGCTATGTCACTGGACTCCCATGTAGTTGACTGCCATTCGAGTCCTGGACCCGATGGCTTAAACTCACGCTGGGTGCCTGTGCGTGCGTGCGTGCCCAAGATCCCAAGAGGAGAATGGAGGAAAAGGGATTGCGGCATGGCCATCCCCCCTGGGGGGGTGATTTCTCACTTTCTGTCTCTCTGTGTCTTTCTGGTGAGCACACGCACCCTATAGCAAAAACAACAACAACAACAAAACCTCTAAAAAAACAAAAAGGGAGTTTGTCTCTAAGCTACTAGAAGTAGCTTTTTTGTTTTTGTTTTTGCTATAGAATATGTGCACTTGTGGGGGACGGGGCTGAATGTATGAGGGGAAGGCCACCCCACAATCCCTTCTATTTTAGTCTCCTCTAGGAATTTTGGGTACACTTGTCCGGTGTGATTTTTCAAGCCACCAGGTCTGGGTTTCAAACCTCACAGTCGGCCATGGGGAATCTGGCACGTTAACCTCCATGCTACCTGCTGGCCCCTATTTTTATTTTATGAAGTATCTATCTAAAGATTTACTGTCTTTATTCTACCATCGGTTTCAACTAGCACTAATTCAAACATCTGATAAAAACATAAGTTTATATCCCTAGTGAGGCCACACTTAATAGCCTGCCCCTGCCGGTCCCTTTTCTGCTGTGTCTCATTAACATTGTCACAAGCACGTGCTCTCGCTTACAGGTGCCCTGCCAGGAACTTGGGGCCTGCTGTGGTTCGACCCGTGGCAGGCCACCCCACTGTCTGGTCTGCTGTTCATTTTGAGGCCCTGTCTCGGCCTTTTGCTATAGGGCATGTGTGCTTGCTGAAGAGACAGAGACAGACCAGAAAGACAGAAAGCGAGAAATCACCTCCCGGGGGTAATGGCCGCCCCACAATCCTATCTTCTCCATTCTTCTCTCAGAAGTTTAGGCACACACGTACACATGCCCGGTGTGAGTTTTAAGCCACTGGGTCCGGGACTCAAACCGTGGTCGACTAAGTGGGAGTCCAGCAATGTAACCGTTATGCCATCTGCTGGTCCCCATCCCTCCTGATTTTAACTAAACCAGGAACTGGTGAGGAAATAGCCTTCCATTCAGGGTGGTTAGGGATGGAAAGGCCCATGGGCATACCTGGAAAGGCTCTAAAAGAACAAGTTTGTTTTTTTTTTTTAAAAAGGTTTTTGCCATAGGACACATATGCTCAAAGCAGAGAGACAAAGAGATGTTAAGTGAAAAAGCACCCCTGGGAGGATTAATAATCCTTTTTTCTCCATTCTTCTCTTGCAGTCTTGGGCACACACACGTGCATACACACACACACAGACACACACCCCTGGTGTGACATTCAAGCCACCAGGTCCAGGACTCAAACCACACTCGGTCATGTGGGAATCCAGCGCCTTAACCACCTTGCCACCTGCTGGCCCCAGAACAAATTTCATTTTAACCAGTGGAAGAGTTCAAATAACAGAGGATGTAGGGGAGAACTGAGTAGATCTTTTTTTTTTTTTGGGGGGGGGGGGGGGAGGTTTTCGCTATTGGGTGCGTGTGCTCGCCAGACAGAGAGAGACAGAGAGACAGAAAGCGAGAAATCACCCCCCAGGGGGGATGGTCACGTTGCAATCCCTTCTCCTCCATTCTCCTCTCGGGATCTTGGGCACGCACGCACACACGCCCAGCGTGAGTTTTAAGCCACCGGGTCCGGGATGTGAACCACGGTCAACTACGTGGGAGTCCAGCGACACAGCTGGTTCCCGAACTGAGTAGATCTTGATCCTCCATCTCCCTACCGGGCAGACCTGGGTAGAGCTGGGGTCACAAGGAGCCAGGAGTTGCACAGCCCACAATGCCTGGCTCTGGAGTGGGTCGTCTTGAGTCATGTAGACACCCAGCTCTCCTCCTTTGAGGTGCCCCTCCCCTTGACATCCCTGGGTGGGAGTGTTGAACAAAGAGGCTGTTCCTGGCGGTCTTGAGTACACATCCCAAAGGACCTGTCCCTCAGCATGAGGGAACACCCAGCTGACCTGGGAGGACTTGGGGTCATTGACTGGAACCCACCCACTATATTCTTCAGGGCAGGTGGGTGGGGGTAGGCTTTTCTACATAGGCTTCTCTGTTACTTCCTGAGCAGCCGGGGAATAACAACTCTGAATTTTTATTTGCAGAAGTGATCACCTTTCCACTGGCTTCTTGGGCTTTTGAAATGGCTAAAATGGTGGCTGTTAAGTCAGTCCAAGGGTTAAATCTTTCTCTTGGGCGTGTGTTTCATTTTAGGACATAACTCATTTCCTCCTCGTGTCAATTTCCACTTCTCTCCTTGGCCCGGCGTTTGTTACCAACTTGGCGTGCAACGTCCCTCGCCTTTTATATTTAGAACTTAGAGTAAGGATTAGCAATGTAATATTTTGAATCCTGCATATGGACTTAGGTAGGTAAAATACACAAAAGAGAAAGCTGTAAGTGCTTAACTTTTTTGGCAGTAAAAAAAAAAAATGGCCTTTTAGAATTTTAATCTGGGGTGTGTTTTTCCTTCCTCAATTCCCTCGGTCAGTTATTTTAAGGTTTAGGGATGGTTTTGGAGCGTAACTATGATCTTTAAGATGCTTCGTAGTGGCTTGAAAAAGATATTCATTATACCTTCTTGCGAATGTGCTATCTAGGATATTTGTAGCTTGACTATATATTTTTGAAGTAATTATTGGTTGTCTGGCTTTATCCTCTATGGATTTTTAAAAAATAAATTTAGGGAACCAGCAGTTAGCGTAATGGCTATGTCGCTGGACTCCCACGTAGTCGACCGCGGTTCGCGTCTCGGACCCGGTGGCTTACAACTCACACCGGGCGCGTGTGCGTGCGTGCCCAAGATCCCGAGAGGAGAATGGAGGAGAAGGGATTGCGGCGTGACCATCCCCCCTGGGGGGTGATTTCTCGCTTTCTGTCTCTATGTCTCTCTCTGTCTGTCTGGCGAGCGCACGCGCCCTATAGCGAAAAAAAACCTCTCCAAAAAAAAAATAAATAAATAAATTTAGAGCTCTGTGTGTGTTCATACATGAAGATCTAAACCAGTTTCTTGCTGGTTAAATACAATAAACCTAAGATGCCTGGCAAGTCTTAGATCCAGTCCTACTTATATTTACTTAGAAAAACAATTGTTTTTCTTTATTTGGGATAGAGTGTGTGCACAAGAGCAGGAGTGAGTGGTGGGGGGGTATGACCGTGTGCAGGGTCTGGTCACACCGTGACCTCCTTCCTCCAGGCCATAGGATCTTGAGAATGCCAGGCATGTTTCAGGCTGACTGGGCCGGGGATTCAAACCACCATCTGCAGGGTGGGATCAGACTTCTCAGAAGCACTGCCTAATCTCTGGGTCACAGAGCCAGCCCCCTATGTATACCTCTGTGTATTTCTTGGACCTTTGCTGCCCAGTGCAAGTTTCTGTGATGATGAAAGTGTTCTGTATCTGGGGCTGGCAGGTGGTGTAGTGGTTAAGGTGCATGTGGTCAACTCCAGTTCGAGTCCTGGGCCTGGTGGCTTGCTTTCCCTTTCTTTCTGTCTCTCTCTGGTCAGATAAGAAAAAAATAATAATGAATAAAAAATAAATACTAATTTTCGGGACCAGCAGTTAGCGTAATGGCTATGTTGCTGGATTCCCACGTAAGTTGACTGCAGTTTGAGTCCTGGACCCAGTGGCTTAAACTCACACCGGGCGCATGTGCATGTATGCCCAAGATCCCGAGAGGAGAATGGAGGAGAAGGGATTGCCGCGTGGCCATCCGCCCTGGGGGGTGATTTCTCACTTTCTGTCTGTCTCTGTCTCTGTCTTTCTGGTGAGTGCACGTGACCTATAGCAAAAACCTCTCCCCCAAAATAAAATAAAAAATAAATACTAGTTTTTGAAAAAGCGTTCTTTATCTACTAGGCACACGTGACTGTTGAGTACTTGTAATGAGGCTAGTGTGATTGAGAAACTGGCTTTTAATGTCACTTTAGTTCATTAAAGTTAAATATTCTCTCTTGGCTGTTGGAGGGCACAGTGAACCTGAGCTGTTCTTACCTGAAACGACAACTCAGGCAGGTTATTTTTCTGAGGACCTTGAACGTGGATCTGGTGGGCGGTGGGGGATTGTGCCACCACCTCCCTTTCCGCGGGCCTCTAAGCCCCTAAGCCCTTCCTTAGAGGCCAGGAGCTGCCTTGCTCTGAGAGCTCTAATCCTTCCATGCTAGAAGGCCAGGCTGGGACTGGCTTCCTGTTGCCCTGAGGATAAACTCCGGGCTCCTTAATGCCCTTAATGATCCCCTCACCTCCTGCCTCACCTCTCACTTCCTTGTCACTTTCCCCATCACCCTCTGACTTCCCCTGATGTGGAAAGGCTCAGAATTCCAAAAGCCAGCCTTGCATTCTCACCTCCTGACCCTCGCAAATATCACACCCTCTGCCTGCATGGCCTGCATGGCCTGCATGGCCTTTCTCTTTCCTTCGCCTGACTCCTTCATGTCCTGGAGTCTCAGTTTAGGTCACAATCCCTGCAGCACTTCCTCTGCGAAAGGCTCTCTGACCTTTCCTAGGACAGATGGGTGCCCTTCCCCTAGTGGCTCCGAGTCCTGGCACCCAGCAGGTCTCTCCTCCTACACTAGGCTTCTGCAAGCCTGGTCCCTGGACCAGCAGTATCAGCGTCACCTGGGAGCTTGTCAGAAGGCGGGTTCTCAGGCCCCAGCCCAGCCCTCCTGAATCAGAAATCCTGAGCAATTTGTGTTAAATGGGCCCTCAGTACTGAAGTGTGGGAGCCCCTGAGCTGAGCCGAACCCCAAGTTCCATAAGGCGAGGCCCGTGACTTCTGTTTGCTCTTGCATCCCTGACCTGTAGCATACCCCGGGCTGCAGGGAGACCACGCTCGCTCAAGAAACTCCCAAAGAGGACATTTCAGTTACTCTTTTGGAAACTCATCAGGACATATTTTTAGCTGGAATCAATTTAAAATTTTCTCCTATCTCTAGAAGAGATAAAGAGCAACTCTAAAGAGCAACTGAGTCTTTTTTCCCTGGTGGTACAATATGCATAACACAATGTACCATCGTAACCACTCGAATGTGTCATTCTGTGGCACTAAGTACGTTCCTGTGGTCCTGGGATTCTCACCACCATCCGTTTCCAGAACCCTTTCATCTTGCAAAACTGAGACTCTGCACTTACTGAACAGCCTTCCCACTCCCGCCTACTCCTGGAGACCAGCGTTCTGCTTCCTGTCTCCACTACTTGTCCTTTGGTGACTGGCTTATTCATTTTTTTTAAGAATTATTTATTTAATTTTATTTATTTATTATTCAATTTGACCAATGAGAGAGAGAGAGAGAGAGGAGAGTGAGAAAGCAAGCCATTAGGTCCAGGATTCAAACCACAGTCAGCCACGTGGGAGTCCAGCGCCTTAACTACCATGCCACCTGCCGGCCTCGTGACTGGCTTATTTCACTTTCCGTAATGTCATCAAGGTTTATTCAAGCAGGGGTCAGGATTTCCTTTTGAAGGCAGACTATTTCATGGGATAGATGGATGTATATATGTATAGATACTCGTGTATAAAATTTTGCTTATCTAGTCATCAGACAGATGTTTGAATTGCTTCTACTTTTTTCTTTAATTTGCTAGAGGTTGTTTGTGTTTGCTAGAGAGAGACAGAGAGAGAGAGAGAGAGAGAGAAGGAAAGTGAGTGAGCAACCCCATGGGGGATGGTCATGCTACAATCTCAAAAATGTATGTTTGAAGGGCTTCATTTTCTCTCTCTGAATTCTCATTATGTGAAACCCTTGACTTTCAGAGCACAGGGCCAGTGGATCAAGAGAAGTGATCTCTATCAACATCTGGTTGACATTCCTTAGGCTTTTAAAAATTATTCCAGGGGCCTGCAGGTGGTGTGGTGGTTAAGGACGCTGGGCTCCCATATGGCCAGCCGCAGTTTGAGTCCTGGACCTGGCAGCTTGCTTTCGCTCTCGCTCTTGCTCTCATGCTTTCTCTGGTTAAAATTAAATAACTAAACAAATAAAGTTAAATAAAATAATTCTTAAAAAATTTGTTCAAGGCTACAATCTTTGGGAAGCATGTTATATTATCAGGGAATAATGGGTTTCAGAGTTTAACTAACAGGCATACTCTGTAGGAAAAGATATCACAGTGCTAAGAAGGAAAAAGGCAAAAGCAGATTTTCATGTTTATGGCACTTGGCCAAGTGTATCCTTGTTCGTTGTCAAAATCTTTTATTTTTCCTGGCAGTGGAACTGGGGTATGTGCAGCCTCTCCCTCCATCCCTCCTACTTCCTGTTGCTGCGGTCCCACTCTTGAGAGCAAGACTTTACTCCAGAAGATATTCTTTAATTAGAAAACACACATGTCAGGCCAGTAGGTAGCAAGGTGGTTAAGGCACTGGACTCCCCCATGGCCAACTGTGGTTCAAGACCAGGATCTGGTGGCTTGCTTTCTCATTTTCTGTCTGTCTCTGGCAAGCACACCTGCCTATAGCAAACTTTAAAAAATAATAATAATAAAGAAGAAAGAAAGAAAGAAAGCATAGATGTCTTGATGCATGTGCCAAGCCCCATAGAATGTACAGCATAAGGAATGAACTCTAACATGACGTATGGACTTTAATCATGTGTTGATACTGACCCATGAGCAGTGACAAATGTTCCACATGCATACCAGATGTTAATGATGAGGGACACCAAGACAGAAAGCCAAAGGGATAAGTGGGAATTCTGTCCTTTCTGCTCAAGTTTTCTATAAACTACTCAAAAATAGCCTATTTGTTTTTAAAAAGAGGAGGGGGGGAGGTAAAAAGAACGGATAGAATTAGGAAGTTTAGAGTGAACAGGGACCTCAGACATCTTCTTGAGAGACATCAGGATGGTCTTCCCTATTCTCCAGCCAGCGTGGTAGATTTGGGTTCAGGTTCATGGTCTGTCACTGTTAAGGACATCTCATGCGAAAGACCAGCAGGTTACGTGGTGGTTAAAGTGCTGAACACTCCCACATTGCCTCCAACAGCTCGAGTCCTGGACCTAGTGGCTTGCTTTCTCACTTTCCCTTTCTCTCTCACTTTCTATGTCTCTCTTTCTAGTCAAATTAAAATAAATGAATGAATAAACAATTAAAAAAGATATTTCCCTGTTCTGTTTTTATTTTTTTTAAAAAAGAACATCCCATGGGATTCTGGTTTGTGGTCACATTTTAGAACTGCTGGCCTGATCAAGAACCCTTCCTGACAGATGACAACCTGAGCCTAGCTGGGGATGTGACCTGGCCAAGGCCATGCAGCCAGTAGTGTCCCTGCTGGGCTGTGGCATAGGTCTCTCTCCACACTTGGTAGCATCCCAAGGACTTTTTAAAAGGCCATTGCATTTGAACCTACAAATCCCTTGAAGCATAGAGGGCACAGCTTTCTCAATCTCTTTAAAAAAAAAAAACAAAAAAAAAACAAAAAAAAAAAAAAAAAACAAGCGATTCAAGTCAGCCTCTTTGGCTGTACTAGTCTTTGACTTTCTCATGTTGAGCTAATCCTTATAGCAAGCCACCCATCTGTGAAGGGGATGATATCTTTGTGGCTTTATCCACTTTAGTAACAAAGGTGCCCAGTGATTCCTGCTTCTAGAACGTGTTAGTCCAGTTAGACATACTGATTCTTTTAAACACTCTCTAAAACGGATTAGAATCTGTTAAGTACAATGGTGAGTGTATGAGTTATATCTATTTATGTTGGTTAGATTCCCTTTTTTGGGAAAAAATATTTGGACTATTTTTTTTTTCCCCTAGAGAAAAGGGGGACAGAAATAGGTACTTTGTGTTGCAGTCCTCCTGCCCAGGCTCCCAATTAGCTGAGACTACAGGCATGTGTAATTGGTCTCCCATGCGGCTGCCAGCCTCCCAAGTGGTAGCACTACCTGTGTACCACTGGGGCTGGGCCAATTTTTAGACTGTTCACATTTTTATGTTACAATATAGAGCACCTTCATGAATAAAAAGGATATTTTATGGCCGTATTTCCTGTCCAAACCTTCGTGAAGATGAAAAGGTTTTGCAAGAGGTTCAGGGTTAAATTCCATAATGCATGTACTACTTGGGTTGCATCTTATCAAAGTCACTAGCTTCTCTTTTCCTTCAGGGAGATCAGACTAGTTTGGGAAAGGGGAAATGGAGATGGACTGGCTATTGGGAAGGTGGGGTCCTTCAGGCATCTCTGGAGTTAACATCTTCTGTTCTCAGTGCGTAGGAAGTTAGTGACAGAACTTTTCCCTCTACTGGGCCTAGGACAGGTACCGAGGCAGAAGCTACTCAGACATCTCATCTACCCCAGCATTATCCTAGAATGTCTGGGTTTATGAAATGTTAATCTCCTAAGACTTTGTGAATTATACTACTACACTGAGTTTATCTATGCCTTTTGCCCTTGTATATTTCTGCTGCCAATTATAATCACTATGGGAGGGTCATATTCAGTCATTATTTTTTTCCCTGACCTTTGTCTATTGGAGAGATTAGGCAGCTTGGAAAAGCCAGGTACCACAGCACCAACTGCTCTCTTGTTGGTGTATAGGGAGGGGGTTGGAGTGATACCTTCTCTCTTGTGCCTTTGAATTTGGTGCAGGTGACAAAATCAGAGGACTTCCCAGCAGTTCTCCCTTGTTGTGGGAAGGGTAGGAGGATGGTGGCCACAGCCGTCAGGCTTGGCTGGAGCTGTAGTTGCCTTGTAGGGGGCAAAAGTAGGAATGGGTTTCTCAACAGCAGTGATGGATTGTTCTGAGTCATCCAGTTACTTTTATTCCCTGCTTCCTTTTATGGCCACTTGACATGAGTCTCCAGATACTGTCAGAGATTAAAGGGTCACAAAGCGAACTTTTTCATTCTCTCTGAGTGAATATTTACTTAGCCATTACCACTGGAGTCACCATTTTAGATAGAAATTTTGCCATGGGGAAGTCCTCCAGAGGTGACCAAGCAGAAGGAGCAGCACCTTCTGCTCCTGTTCCAGCCAGCACTCGAGACCTGAAGCCACTCACGAGGAGACGTCAGGCAGAACCCAAAGTGCTATTCTTCAGAAAGTCAGTGTTATAAATGACAAGAACTCCTTTGTGGAAAGCTTCAGATTGAAGGACTTGGTGGCCTGAAGTAATACCTATTTCTAGACTGGATCCTGTATTGGAAAGGAAATGATACTATAAATGACATATTTGGGTTATGACAAAGTAAAAATATTACTTAACCATTAATGTTATCGCTAATGTTGACTTGTGTAAAGTTGGTAATTGTACAATGCTTGTGTAGGAGAATGTAAGAGACCACCCTTGAAGTATTTAGCCCTTAAGTACTGTGGCATAAATGTGCAACTTGCCCTCGAATGGTGTATATGTGTGTGTATACCATATGTAATATATATGTATACATACACACACATATGATAGTATGTGCTAAGGATAAAGCAAATGAGATAAGATGTTAAAGACTGGTGAATTTGGGGAAATGATATGTTCAAAAACCATGCGTTCCTAATGTGGAACTGCTCTGTAGTCATACAGTTGATAATTCTTTTACTTTTCAGGGAAGTTATGAAAAATTTATGATCATCTTCAATATTCTAATTCAGGAACTCTATATTGATAAATGTCAGAGGGTACCTTCTCTTTCATAGACAGGTTTTGGAAATTACCCAGCTGTGTCTACACTGCCTTTCAGTGTGCTTGTTTCTTTGCTACAACGGGACAAGTGAGTAACGGTATGGTAGTTAGAACACCAGTGTGGGAGTAAAACAGCCGTTGTAGCTCGGGCTTGCCACTTACTGATTGCATGACACTGAGCAGGAACTTAACTTTCTCTAAGCCTTAGGTCCTTACCTTTTGTTTGTTAGAGATTCTTCTTCTTCTTCTTCTTCTTCTTCTTCTTTTTTTTTTTTTTTTTCTTTTTTTTTTGAGAGGTTTTTGCTATATAGGGCGCATGTGCTCGCCAGAAAGACAGAGAGACAGAAGGTAAGAAAAGAAATCACACCCCCAGGGGGGATGGCCAATCCCTTCTCCTCCATTTTCCTCTTGGGATCTTGGGCACGCACACACACGGACCCGGCATGAGTTTAAGCCACTGGGTCCAGGATTCAAACCGTGATCTGCTACATGGGAGTCCAGCCATACAGCCATTATGCCAACTGCTGGTCCCAAGAGAGAGATTTTTCTATAGAGCATGTGTGCTTGCACAGAGACAGAGAAGCAGAAAGCAAGAAATCATCCCCCCGCTCCAGGGGGGATGGCCATGCTGCTGTCCCTTCTCCTCTGTTCCCCTCTCGGGATTTTGGGCATGCATTGCACATGCTCAGAGTTTCAAGCTGCCAGGTACAGGACTTGAACTCTGGTCAACCTCGTGAGAGTCCAGTGATGCAATTATTTTGCCATCTGATGGTCCCCCTCAGGTCCTTACCTTTAAAGTGGGAATAATAATGGTATTTGATCAAAGGATCCCCAAATCAAATCCTATCGGGTCTAGAGAGGACTCAGGCTGGCTGAGAGAGAACGTGGGAGAACACGGTCAGTGAAAGTCAGTAGGCACTCCCTGGCTCCCAGTGCTGGTGGTTTTGCCAGATTTCTCAATTTGAGAAGATTTGGAAGTCTGGATATATTTTTGTGAAATCAACAGATTTATAAACGCAGTTAGTTAAAATGTCAGCAAGAAACTTGATGAGCTTCGTGATGCAGAGCTGCCTTCAGCAGCCAGCTGGGGATCTCTGCTCTGAGCCCAGATGTTGGCGAGATCTCTGGAGGAGACACGGAAGACAAGGTCTAGGCACCCGGGGAGCCCCTGTGGCCATCTGTCCTCGACCATGCTGTTGTGTTACGGTTGGGGACAGAGTGGTGGGATAGCCTCACCGTGACTCCGCAGAGGACACGAGAGACTACAGGGTTCTGTTTTTAAGGCCAGGAAATGATTCGGATATTGATCACCTCTGACCACTTTTTAAATAGTTAAAAGTTAAAGACTCCGTTTGGGAGTTTGCCCGTGTAAATAGGTGAGGCCAAGCAGCTGATGTGGGAGCGAAACTGGCCTGGGACCCATAGATAATGAAATATCAATCATTAAACTTGCAAATAATCATGAATTAACTTGATTAAGCAGTGGGTGAGAAATGACCAACACCATAAGGCATTTTATCAAGGATTTTTATCTTGGTAGGAAAAGAACAAGAAGACCCAGTCTGTTACAGTCTTTCCCTGCCCAGACGTTGACTTGGTTATATAATGAATTTTACTATTTAAATAAGATGCTATCGTAAGAGCAGTTTAATAAAGCAGTTCCAGGGGAAGTGCAGTATGTGAACATACACAGACACCGAGCTCTGGGGCCTCCCTGAGCAAGTACACACGGTTGATAAACAACCTGACACTATTTTGGGGCGCCCGGATAGTGTGTCCTTTGTCGGCAAGATGATCTGGCATACAGTGGCAAAAGTGTCCGATGTAAAGACAGTTTCTTTTTCTAAAAATACTTTTTTCTTTCTGAAAAACCCCACATATATTCATTATGCAAAGATGCTAACTAGAAGATGCTATATTTATGTTATAGTTTACCTTCCAGAGTTTGAGTTTCGTGACATGTTTCAGGAGATCTGAAAAAGGCGGTAAATGGATACCCCAGGCTGCTTTGTTCTGAGCAGCTGGGAGAGTGAAATATTTAATCTCTCTCACTACTAGGGTGACATTTTCCTGCAGCCTGAGCACCATCCCTTACGAGTTAGGTATTCCCCTTGCTATCAATGATGTAACAAAGAAGGTACATTTCAGCCCGGCATGGGCCGTAGTAACTTCTCAGCTGTTCCCGAGTATCAAGTTGGTGACGTGTTTCTACTCCTAGTGTTTAATCCTCTCATCTAAGAATAACAACAGCTAATATTTATTTTGCCTGCTGTTGGGTCAATCCTTGCTCCAGGAGTTTGGTACGATATTGGACCAGTTTATCTTCAGCAACCAATAAAGCCTGGCCCCGTTACTTTTCCCACTTTATAGGTTGTCAACCGAGGGCCAGCACTGACTGAGTCATCTTTCCTGAGGCCACCCAGGGACTGCGGGTGGGGCTGCGTTCTGTGCTAGAGTACCTGCTGGGGATGCTGTATCCTGGCACAGTGACGACCTTGGCAGCTGGGGAAGCTGGGCATGGTTCCACTTTCAGCCCCCTGGCCACCAGCTGCGTGACCCTGAGCATTCCATGTCCTTTCTCAACCTCAATTTGCTCCCTTTGAAATGGGAGTAATAGCAATATTTATCTCTCTCTCTCTCTCATTTAGTTTCACTATAGGGTACATGCACTCTTTTTTTTTTTTTTTTTTTTTTTTTGAGATGTTTTTGCTATCGGGTGCGTGCGCTCGCCAGACAGACAGAGAGAGACAGAGAGACAGAAAGCGAGAAATCACCCACCAGAGGGGATGGTCATGCGGCAATCCCTTCTCCTCCATTCTCCTCTCGGGATCTTGGGCACGCACGCACATGCGCCCGGCGTGAGTTTTAAGCCACCGGATCTGGGACGCGAACCACGGTCGACTACATGGGAGTCCAGCAACATTAGCCATTACGCTAACTGCTGGTTCCCAGGGTACATGCACTCTTCAGAGAAAGGCCGTTGGGGTGAGGTGGGGCAGAGTAAGAAATCATCCCCTAGAGGGATCGCCATGCTGCAATCCATTCTTCTCCATTCTCCTCTTGGGATTTTGGACACACACACACACACACACACACACACACACACACACACAGGTGCCTGGACTGATTTTTTAAGCCGCTGAATCCAGGACTCAAACCACACAGTCAGACTTAGGAGATCCACATCTTAACCTCATGCCACCTGCTGGCCCCCAATATTTATGTGTTATATTGAGAGAAATTAAATATGATAAAGGGTGGGAAGGGTATTGAAGCTGAAACTGGTTCTTAAAAGAAAACATTATAATGCACAGAAGACAAGTTAATGCCCCAAGTTCCTGCTGATCCAAAGAGAAAAATATGTCTACTTTATAGACGGAATGGCCCTAACTTATAAAATGTTACGGCTTTTTGCAACATTTTTCACTTTATAAAATATTCAGGTATACTTCATTTTTAAAAAGAATCTCCCTTTACGCCCAGCAGATAATGATTACGTTGCTAGACTCCCATGTCGCTGACTATGGTTCAAGTCCTGGACCTGGCTGCTTACTCACACTGGGCATGTGTGCGTGTGTGTCCAAAATTCTGAGAAGAGAAAGGACTGAGGCATAGCCATCCCCTTGGGGGTGGGGAGGGCGGTGATTTCTCACTTTCGATCTTTTGGTCTCTGTCTCTCCTGTGAGCACATACACCCTATATTAAAAATCTCTCTTAAAAAAAAAAAAAAAGAGTAGGAATCTCCCTTTTGCTTTTTATAAAGAGGCTTGTCTAATACCCGGGTTAATATCTTGAGTTCTAAGTGAGTCGGCCAATGGCTGCATGAAACACGGGGGTCCCTCAGGACAGGTGTTACAGATTAGCACCAATAGCCGATTTGCAGGGTTGCTTTGGGTTTTGTTATTTTAAGGGAGGAAGAGGGCAAACGTAGGAAAATAGAAACTCTCGTCTCGTGTGTCCCCGGCCCCGTTCATGGCCATGGCCAAGGTTGTTCTTCTGTGCCTCCACCCACTGCCTCCCTCAGTCGTTATTACAGAGCAGACTTGGCCAACGCATCTTTCCATTAAACTTCAGTTTGTTTTCTTACTCAGACTGTGATAAAGGTTATTTGCTAATCAGACTTGGAGGAAAGCGCACACACAAAAAGATGTAAATATTGCCCTTACTTCCATCTCAAAGGGAACAAACCGAGGCTGAGAAAGGACATGGAATGCTCAGGGTCACGCAGCTGGTGGCCAGAGGGCTGAAACTGGAACCAGTCCTGATTCTCCAGCCGCCAAGGTCACGTCACTGCTGGGACACAGCGTCCCCAGCAGGCATATCCGAGCACAGAATGCAGCCCCGGGAGCCATGCAACCTCAGGGAAGATTATTCCCTTAGTTAGGTTCCCACCTGTTACCCACCCCTCAGTGACATAAGAATGATAGTTTCATGTGTGTAGGTCTGTTTTAGATGAAGTCTTCCTTGTTTTTGTTTGTTTGTTTTTGTTTTTTTTAAGGTTTTTGCCATAGGGTGCATGCCCTCATTGTAGAGAGATAGAGACAGAGAGAGGGAAAGTGCCATATTACCCTCCAGAGAGGATGGCCATACCACAATCTCTTCTTCAACTCCTCCTGGGATTTTGGTCACATACATATATATGTCCAGCATAATTTTCAGGCTGCCAAGTCCAGGACTCAAACCACAGTTGGCCATGGGGAAGTCCAGCACCTTAACCACCATGCCACCTGCTGGCCCCTCTTTTTTTTAATATATAATGTTCACTTATTTCTTCCATGGGTGAGAGAGACAGAGAGCAGGTGAGTGTGAATATCCTAAGTAGATCCTCATCTCTGTGATCCACCATCCAGCCATGATGCCACCATCCAGCTGCCTCACGGAGCATCGTGTGTTACTGCCATGCCATTGCCTGGCTCTGACTGAGGTCTGTTAAGTGCTCTCCTCTCTTGTGGTCCTAAAGGTCTTTTCAGCTAGGAATACAGGGCGTTTTACATGGTCAGAGTTCTCTGAAACCTTACCCTGGGAGCAAGGGAGAGTGACAGGGAAAAGATACAGGACCTGGGTTCAGGTGTCAGGACCTTCCTGATCTTGATTCTTCTGCTTCTGAGAGTTCTTAGAGCATTCAACTTGGAGCTTGATCTTCATTTGATCATTCTGTACAAAAGGTCTACTCTGTGACAGAGCCTGTTCTGGGGAAGGAGAAAAAAAAAAGCTACTTGTCGTGACATTGTGTAGATCCAGTATGTTAATGGGGTGAAAAGCTTTTGCAAGCTGTGATGTACGGTATAACAGTTACCAATTTATTTTCCTCCTGTGTTTTACACATCAGCTCCCAAGTTGTCTAGGCGTACAATAGTTTATAATTTAGCTACGCTTTATTGAGGGGGAAATATTATGAGTTCTGTCTTATTTATGCACTTTGCTGTGTTTCTGATGACATACATCGCCAGAATTCCTTACTCAGTGGGTACGTGAATCCCAGATAGTGTGTGCTCTCTAAGGGTTTTATATGCGATCAGGATTAAGCTCTACTGGGCAGCCCCATAGCACAAGGTTTAAAGGAGCTGCATCCCACATGGCCAACTGAGCAGTTTGAATCTCAGTTCTGGAAGCTAGGAAAACACACTGGGTAGGTATGTGTGCTTATGAGTGTGTGTGTGTGTGTGTGTGTACTCAAAATCCTGACAGGATGGAGAAATGGAGGAAAGAAAGCGGTAAAGGGGTGTGGGGCCAGCAGATGGTGTAATGGTTATGTCGCCGGACTCCCATCTAAGTCAACTGTGGTTTGAGTCCCAAATCCTATGGCTTAAATTCACACCCTGGGCGCGTGTGTGTGCGTGCCCAAGATCCTGAGAGAAAGGAGGAGAAAGGATTGTGGCATAGTCATCCCCCCCGGGGGGTGAGTTTTTGCCTTCTGTCTCTCTGTCTTTTTCTGTCTTTCCAGCGAGCACATGCGTCCTACAACAAAAAATCTCTCTTAAAAGAAAGAAAGAATTGGGGCATGACCACACCCCATTGCTTTCCCTCTCCCTCTCTCCGTCTCAAAAGCACACACACCCTCTAACAATTGGGGGAAAAAAAAAAGGAAGATTAAGCTTCACAAGGGGATTATCTTAATTTTTAAATGAGGGAATAGAAGCTTAGTAAGGCTGTTTTGTCCAAGGTCTTGCATGTGGTAAGCGGCAGGGCTGAGCTTTTAGCCCGTCTCTCTCCTTATCTATCTTCAGACAGGAGCCCATAACCATTTCGTGATTTGGCCTCACTTGGAAAATATGTGGAGCAGGACATGGTCCTGAATCTTTGAAATTTATTCTGTTAGAGACAAAGACAACCACAGTGCAATATAGAATGCAAAACATACTCCAGGCGTCAGGTGTCTGAGTGCAAATGACAAAGCTATTACAGTGCATCTGGAGGACCTTGAAAAGGAATGGAGGCCCCTAGTTACCCTGAGAGTGTCCCCGTGTAAGGGCAGAGGGTGGCTGAATGACAGTGAAGCCCGCAGTGGCCAGGGTCAGAGCAAACAGAAAATGTCTTGCCAAGTCTTGTACAGAACATCAAACACTAGTAGTTTCCATAATGGAGCACAACAGAAATGATCTGTGAATAGCTTTTGAAGACAACCTGGAAATCTCACAGCTTCTCATCTGAATTATGATAGCACAGGTCTTGAAATTCACTGATTCTGATTTCAGAGTTATTGAGTGTATTTGTATTTTGTACTTGTTCAAGACAGCAAAATTTATATCCTATTCAAAATCATTTCTTTTTTAAAAAGAATGATTTACTTAACTTATCATTTAATTTGCTAAGTGGCACTTCCCCTTACCAGAGAGAAATGGGGGTGCACAGAGGGGAGTGAGAAAGCAAGCTGCCAGGTCCAGGACATGAACCATGGTCAGTCATATGGGAGTTCAGCACTTTAACCACCATGCCACCTGCCAGCCCCAATCATTCCTTTCTAGTTGATAGCCTATTACTAATGCTTAAACTGTAACAAGCATTCATGATACTCATACCCCACCTGATAAATGCAAAGTGTAAAGTTGTCTGTATCAGTGTTAGTGCAACATTGTTTTCTGTGCAGGGAAAAGTAAGATACAAATTCACATGGACAGATTTCTAAAATGAAGAGGGACGAGAGGAGGTGTAGACCTGAGTATGAGTTTGGGTAGCAGCCAGCCATGAGCCCAGTGATTGACACCGTATGCCAGCGTACCTGAGGACCACTCAAAGGTGGCCTATTTTGGAGTCAAAACACCAATTTCACATCTTGAGTGTGGTTGGCTCTTCATCGGTGAGTATGCCAGGAGAGTATAGGTGTCCCAACTCTGAAATATTTGGAAGGTTGGTGTTATGTAAATCCAGGTCAGTGTCTGTTTGGAGTGCTTTTATAACAAGCATTGAAAAGATTTTAATTAGCTCCAGAGATCGAAAGAAAAGTTCAAACCCATGTGACATTTAAAGGCTTTTCAGTAGTTTTTCTTTAGTCATGTAGTGTGCAGACACCCTTGACTAATGCCCGACTTGAGCAAACTGATTTACGAATGATTTAAACCTTTTATGTATTCTTGATGCTTTGCTCTTTGTTCTAATTCCAGTTCTTCTTTCTTTCTTTTCAAAAAAGAGCTCTGGAGTGTTAGGAAGTTTAATTGGTTGAATGAATGAAGTTGTTGGTTGAAAGAATGAAGTTCGGGCCACTTAGATTTGTTACTCCTTGGGCATTTCTCTCTGGCGCGGATTTGGTGATGGGTATTTGAGGGCCTGCTCAGGAGAATGGAGGTGGGGTGAGAGGTTACGGGGAGGAGAGTCCTTGATAGCTCAGCCAGGACCTGCTTCCTTCCCAGACCTGCAGAGGCCGTGGCAGGGAGCCCTGTTTCCTAAAAAGGTACCTATCTTCCTGGCTCTCCTTTCTGTAATGTGCTTCACCTAAAGTAGGTTACTTTGGACGCACTCTTTCAAGTTAGTAACACACGAAGTATTACAGGAATTCATAGTAGTTTTAGTAACAGTATGAGGCAAGTTATAAATACTCTTGTGATAACAGTAGGGCTAAAGAAGTCATTTTTCTTTTGAGAGGCCAGTGCATTCAAGGAAGTCATTTTCACTTTACAGGAGATGGGAGTGGAAGTCTAGGTCTAGGCGTCACCTCTTTGTACCCCACGCCTTTTGTGTGGGGGAGGAGCGGGAGTGGCAGAAGGGTAGGTATTGCTAAATTAAGCCCAAGCCCTCATCACTGTGTGCTACTGCTCCCAAAACGGTACACAGAGATTTTCAAAGGGAAGCAAATACTGATTGATAGGAAATACTACGGTAGAAGAAAGTTCTAGAATGAGTTGGCGTTTTTCCGGGGCCAAGTTTTTTTAGAGAGAAAGAATAGGAAGCTTATTTACTGACACTTCTTTATAACCCTCTAAGCAATTTTTTTTTTTTTTGGAGAAGTTTTCGCTATAGGGCGCGTGCGCTCGCCAGACAGAGAGAGACATAGAGACAGAAAGCGAGAAATCACCCCCCAGGTGGGATGGCCACGCCGCAATCTCTTCTCCTCCATTCTCCCCTCGGGATCTTGGGCACGCACGCACATGTGCCCGGTGTGAGTTTAAGCCGCCGGGTCCGGGATGCGAACCGCAGTCGACCACGTGGGAGTCCAGCGACAAAGCCATTACGCTAACTGCTGGTTCCCAACATTTTGAAGATGTTTTAATGAAAGTTGGATACTTTTCACGTGTTCTATTAAAATGCAAAAGAGAATAGATGTCTATAACTTAGTCATCCCTGCTTCAGCGGCCTGTCCTTATGTGCACTAAATACCGGTGGTGGTTCTTCTGGTTGTTCCCTACAAATAACCCTTCTAACCTGGGAGCTGCTAAAAACAAATAACATGTTTTACTTAGGGTAATTAGAAGAGGGAAAAAAAATGTGGGCATTTAGGTCTTAATTATGTAATTTGGTACAAAGCTAGCTACAACCTTTCCTTCTGTGTACACAGTGGGGAAGAAGGTGGCTTCTGAATGGGTATACACAGTGACGATTTTGTAGTAGCTGAATGTAACATCCTCTGTTCGTAGGAATTAAGGAATTAAAAAGACCCTTCGAATTTTAAAACCATACATGTAGTGGGACCAGCAGATGGCAGAATGATTACATCGCCGGACTCCCGCATGGTCAACTGCAGTTCGAGTCCTGGAGCCTGTAGTTTAAAATGCACGTAGGGCACATGCGTGCCCAAGATCCCGAGAGGAGAATGGAGGAGAAAGGATTGCGGCATGGCCATCCTCCCCCCGGGAAGTGATTTCTCACTTTCTTTCTCTCTCTATCCCTCTTGCGAGTGCATGTGCCCTATAGCAAAAATCTCTTTCTGAATAATAATAACAATAAATGTAGTCTACTAGTTCATTAGGGCAGTTGTAACAAAGTGCCACAAACCAAATGGCTTAAACAACCGAAGTTAATGGCCTCACAGTTTCAGAGGTCGGGAGTTCCATACCGGGGTGTTGGAAGGGCCCTGCTCCCTCTGAAGGTTGCTGGGGAAGGATCATCCAGGCCTTTCTCCTTGCTGTGGCTTGTGACAGAATCTCTCAGTCCGCAGATGGCATCTCTCGCGTATTTGTCATTGTGTCCAGATTTCCACTGTTACAA
Organism: Tupaia tana; assembly: GCA_026018925.1. Classification (NCBI taxonomy): domain Eukaryota; kingdom Metazoa; phylum Chordata; class Mammalia; order Scandentia; family Tupaiidae; genus Tupaia; species Tupaia tana. Next base: position 20,511,157 of record JAKSZU010000007.1, read on the forward strand.
GTGAATTAGTCAGATTAGGTTCCCACCCTAATGACCTTATTTTAATTCATGGCATCAGTAATAAGATCCTATTCAGAAGTACTAGGAGTTAGGACCTCAGCATATGAATTTTGGGGAACACAGTTCAACCCCTAGATAGCCATGCCATGTGAGGAACAGAGCCAAAAGCCTGGAAGCTGGAGGCCAGCCCACAGCGCTGTACCCCAAGTGTGTGACTTCCAGGATAGGTCCTTTGTTAGCACTCCCTGCTCCATGGGACAATATCATTTTCAGTTCATCCTGAAATGAAATGAATATGGGCTGGAAAAGAAACTCAGACAGTGACTTTCTTTTATTGACCTTTGAAGTCATTTTGAATTTTTGGAGATGAATCAGAACTTCCTGTGTGTTTCACTGTTTAAAATTTTGAGTACAAATAAAAACTCAAAGAGGTTGAGGAGGGTGATGAAATTGAAGTGAGTGTTCCATTTTTGGATTGGGTTGTTTCAGCTTTTATTTTCATCCCTGCTTCTTGTCTATGTAATTGTTTATTTCAAATCTGTATAAACACAAGACTACACGAACCCAGGGGTTGGAGACACCATCTGTTAGAAGCAAGCAGCCAGGGACCCATTGAACTTGCTTTCAGAGCTGCTTCCATAGACTCCAGCATGTATTAAAAGATAAGTAAGGGACCGGCAGGAGGCATGGTGGTTAAGAGAGGTGGACTCCCACATGGCTGACCATAGTTCAAGTCCCAGACCGGGTGGTTTGCTTTCTTTCTCTCTCTCTCTCTCTTTCCTTTTCTCTCTGGGCAAATTAAAATAAGTAAATAAAGTTAAAGAAAATAATTATTTTTAAAAAAAGATAATTAATTTCCAGGCCAGTCCATGGCCTGGTGGTTAAAGAGTAGGATCCAATATGGTCAACCACATAGTTCTAGTCCTAGTTCCAGTGGCCTGAAAAATGTTCTTGGTATGTGCACATGCATGCCCCCAATCCTAATAGGAAATGAGGGAGAAGGGATTGTGGTGTGATCACACTGCTTTCTCCCTCTCCTGTCTCTGTCTCTCTCTGGTGAGCATGGCATACCCTCTGGCAAATTAACAAAAAAAAAATTTCTTAAAAAGTTTATTGAAACATATTATATTGTTAGAACTGAGCAGTAACTTTAGCAAAATGATTTTGTAGGGGAGTATTTTATCACTGACATTGTTGACTCACATTAGTTAAAATCATGGGACCTTGGGCCCAGCAGACGGTGAAATGGTTCCATTGCTGGACTCCACGTGGCCGACTGCGGTTCAAGTCGCAGACCTGGGGGCTTGAAACTGAACCCAGGCACGTGTGCCCAAAATCCAAGAGGAGAACGGAGGAGAAGGGATTGCGGCGTGGCCATCCCCCCTGGGAAGTGATTTCTCACTTTCTGTCTCTCTGTCTCTTTGGTGAGTGCAGCCATCCTATAGCAAAAATGTCTCTTAAAAAAAAATTTATATATATATATATATATATATATATATATATATATATATATTTATTTATTTATTTTTATATATATATATATAAATAAATAAATAAAATAGTGCCAGCATGTGGAGTGGAGGTTAAGGTGCTGGGTTCCCACATAGCTAGCTGCACAGTTCGAGTCCCAGACACGGGGGCTTGAAAACCATGCTGGGCATGTGTGTGCACATTCCCAAAATCCCAGAGAATGGAGAAGAAGGTATTGTAGCATGGCCACTCCCCCTGGGAGGGTGATTTCTCACTCCTTTTCTCCCACCCTATCTTTCTCTGGAGAGCTCATGCACCTTATAGCAAAAACTTAAAAAAAACAAACAACAACAATAAAAAAAAACCATAAATAAAGAGATAACTGTTAGTTTTGCTTGTTTTCTAACCCTCTAGACAATGCAGTTCTACAGCCCGCAAGCGGGTGAACCTATCTCTTCCTCCCCAGAGTCCCTGCCCTCACCCTGCCTTCGTAGGCCCCTGACCCACAGTGGCAGCTTGTCCTGAGGGCTGTAGGAGTTTGGATCAGTCACGTGATCACTCGTTCTAGTTCCCTGGAGTGGGCTGGGCCTCCGATCAGTGTACGTGTCTTGTCCTCCATGTTGGGATTCCGTAATACTCCGCCAGATTTAGAAGAGATGGCAGCTGTGTGTGTGTGTGTGTGTGTGTGTGTGTGTGTATGTATGTATATAATGCAATCAAATGCTTCGCACAGAGGATGCATAGAAAGTATATTCAGATCTCTGTAAATGCTCACCACCCTGCCCAGGGAAAACACAGCATTCTGAAAGGCCCATGGTAGAAGTATTACCCAGGTCCTTAGAACTTCAGACATGTAGGCAGATCCTAGACGCTCTCCTGTTCATTGACTTGATGGCAAGCTGGAACAGTTGGTTGGAATTGTTGGCTGTTGGTGGGAAACTCTGCAGAGCTTTCAAGCCAGATGCAAGTATTTCCAAGGGACATACAAAATATTAAACACATGTTTGTAGTATGGTCTTGGCCCAAAACTTAGGGAGTGTTCTCCGTTGTCTTGGAGGAGTTTATACCGTCTAAGCTGAGTCCTCTAAGCCGACCCTAAACACAGCAGAGGAGACATGATTAAATATCAGCTGTGACTCTTCTCCCTACACCTTCAGGGGGGTGAAGTCTGTGAAGGTGTTAACTTTCAGATGGAAGAAGTAAGGCCCTTGTGGCCAGTCACAGCAGTGAGGAAGCCGTGGGGACATCTAGACAAGAACCAAGGAATCATAACTGTGATTGACCTGGCAAACATGCGCAGTGTCCCTTTAAACTGTCAAGTACACTTACATCTCAATAGCTGGAAAATCTGAAGCATATTTATTTACATAGGAGGAGTGCCTCAGGGGAATTATAGGACATGTGTTTGTATTCTCAGTTGAAGCCACAGCATGGATGTAGATGACTGAGGAAAGGTTAGGTCAGGTTGGGTCACCAAGGAAAGCTTTCACTGGACCCTGTCCCAGGCACTCAAGGCCCATTGTCCTCAGCGCAGGCAAGCTGATAATTAGCATAGGCCAGGGGTGGTCGGGATCTTTATCAGTAGTTGTGCGGCTTAGCAAGGGCTCTTAGAGGAAAAGATGGACATAGATTAAACGTTATACAGCTTGTAATCTTTAGGAGAGAGATGAAATCTAATGTTTACCAATGTACTGGGAAGGAGTAAATACAAAGGACAAACAGTGGCAAGTTTCATCTCTCCTGCCGTGACACGTAAACTGTTTCTTCTGAGCACAAAGACCGCCCCCAGGTGAAACCAAGCTGCTTTCATGCTACTCTTTTTGTTTTTATAGTCATTTGCCAAGAAATAGAATGATGTTACAATGTGGGCGAGCATAATCCTAATACCTGAAGCAACTTCTCTCCCTGTTGGAGCAGCAGTTAGGAGATTTGGGCCAAATAAACCTGTTTGAAACCTCTCAGTGCCCAAGCCCACAAACGAGGATAATCCCTTCCTTCGGGGTGTGTTGGATTTCATGAAATGCGCCTAGCACATAAAAACCATTCGGGGGCTGGCAGGTAGTATGGTGGTTAAGATGATAGATTCCCACACAGCTGCCCACAGTTCAAGTCCCGGACCTGGCGGCTTGCCTTCTCTCTCTCTCTCTTTCTCTCTCTCTCTCTCTCTCTAGTCAAGTTGAATAATACTAATAGATACATAAAGTAAATAATTCTGTACAAAAAAAAAAAATTCAGCAGGTCAGCCAGTTGGTGTCTGGTTAAGGCAACTGGATCCCACATGACCAACTGAGCAGTTTGAGTCCCGGCCCTGGCAGCTTGGGAAATACGCTGGACTCGTGTGTGCCCCAGGTCCCGGGGATGGGATGAGAAGGATGAGAAGGGATTGTGGTATGGGCATCCTCACAGGGAGTGATTTCTCACTTTTCACCTCCCGCCCCCCCCCCCCACTCTGGTGAGTACCCACACCAAACAGCAAAACCAATAAAAATACAAAACTGTTCAGTAGTCCTTGGATATAAGGGGTGGGATATGAGCAATGCAATTATCTTGAAACAAAAAATAAAAACATGCACCCAGAATTATTTCAGTACAAATTTTTTTTGGGGGGGAAGGTTTTTGCTATAGGGCGCGCGTGTGCTCGCCAGACAGACAGAGAGAGACATAGAGACAGAAAGTGAGAAATCGCCCCCCAGGGGGGATGGTCACGCCGCAATCCCTTCTCCTCCATTCTCCTCTCGGGATCTTGGGCATGCACGCACTTGTGCCCAGTGTGAGTTTTAAGCCACCGGGTCCGGGACATGAACCGCAGTCGACTACATGGGAGTCCAGTGACATAGCCATTACGCTAACTGCTGGTCCCTTTAGTACAAATGTTGTTTTCCAGAAGACACCTGTTATTACCTCCAGCACTGAAGTGAAAGGACACAGTTCTGATTTCTGCCTTTCCCCCACTAGGTAAAGCACCTTCTGTGTTTCTCCAGCTGACCTTTTCAATGGCTTCCCTAAAAATCATAAAAGCATGTAAAAACCATTATCCTGCTGGACTTCCCAGTAGTTCCTATTCCTGCTTTATATAGCTAATCACGTCAGTCAAGAATTTCGTGTGACTGGGGTTCTTTGGTTGAAGTACTTCTATTGGAAAAGTCTCGTAAATGAGATGACTGGTTCAAGTAGAGATCTTCTGTGTTCTCGGTCCGCGATGTTGTGATGTTGTGATGTTGTTTTCCATAAGGAATGCACTGAGGTCCATGCCAACGGCAGTGCGTGTGAGAATTCAGTCCTTGCCGCAGCCAGCACAGGATGTGGTCACTGAATATCGTTAATAGGCATTAAAGGGGGCCAGCAGGTGGTGTGGTGGTTAAGACACTGGATTCCCACGTAGTGGACCATGGTTCAAGACCTAGACCTGGAGGCTTGAGGATCACGCTGGGCACGTGTGCATGCATGCCCAGAATCCCAGGAGGAGAGTGGAGGAGAAGGGATTGTCACGTGGCCATCACCCCTGGGGGGATATTTCTCACTGTCTCTCTCTCTCCTCTCTGGTGAGCACATACTCCCTATGGCAAAAACCTTAAAAAAATGTTTTTAAAAGGGCATAAAATGGTGTTTTCTGTTTTCATCAGTTTGCCTTTGATTACTAGTAAAAGTCATCTTTTCCCGAAGTGTTAGCGGTCTCACTTATTACATCTGTCCTTTTGTTCAAACAAGCTGTCCCTGTAGAATTTGGATGAGGAGTAAGGTGTCTCGGTATAGATGAAATGTTTTGAGATTTGTACCAGGGGACTTCAAGGAGTTCACAATAAAATGGAGTGAAAGGGTGAGTTTATTTTGGCACGAATTTTGAAGCCTGTACATAGTTTTTTCATAGCACATATTTTCCATTAGCCTTTTTCTTTTTAATCGCCAGGGAGCGTGTATACTTGCCAGAGATAGAGATGGAGATGGAGAAAGCACCACTCCCATAGGGTATGGTCATGCCACAATCCCTTCTCCACTTCTCCATCCTGTCAGGATTTAGGGCCTACGAGCACAATTACCCATTGTGTTTTCAAGCTACCAGAACCAGGATTTGAACCACTCTGGTCACCCATGTGAGATCTGGTTCCCTTAACCACAAGGCCATGGGCCAATGATCCCCATTAACATTTTTACTTTTTTAAGAAGTTTTTGCCTTAGGGTGTGCATGCTCACTGGAGAGAGGGAGAGACAGACAGACAGGGAAAGTGAGAAATCACCTCTCCAGGCAGGTGGGCATGCCACAATCCCTTCTCCTCCATTGTCCTCCTGGGATCTTGGGCATGCAGACACATGTACCCAGCATGGATTTCAAGCCACTGAGTCTGGGACTTGAACTGTGGTCGACCATGTGGGAGTCCAGCGACATAACTGCTATGCCATCTGCTGTTTCCCCATCCCCTATAAACTTTTTGGAGACCTCTCTAATTTAGTTCTGGAAAACTGCTGATTTGTATGTCTTTCTGGAGTATAACCTTCATATCATTAGTTTCTTTCTTTTTTTTCTTTTAGAGGTTTTTGTTGTAGGATGCGTGTGCTCGCCAGAAAGTCAGAGAGAGACAGAGAGACAGAAAGTGAGAAATCACCCCCAGGGGGGATGACCACGCTGCAATCCCTTCTCCTCCACTCTCCTCTCAGGATCTTGGGCACGCACGCACACGCGCCCGGCGTGAGTTTAATCCACCGGGTCCAGGACTCAAACCGTGGGAGTCCAGCAATGTAGCCATTATGCCAGCTGCTGGTCCCCATATCAGTAGTTTCTAACATTACGGTTGATTCAATTCAACAGACTTACTAGGAGGTTTGGCTTTCAGGTAGCTGTCAAATTCCAAAGCCCTCTGGTTTTATATTACTTAAAGATGAAGATTCTTTAAAAACTGAATTACAGAGGCAATAGTAATGGAGTAAAACGGGGGCCTTTGTTCCTAACAAGGAAGAAGCTTGAATGTAAAAGTAACAGTGTTTTCTCCTGGTATCTCATGATTTATCAAAAAAAAAAAGTAACACTGTGGATTAAGGCCAAGTCTCCAAAATAAACATTTGGGGGAATTCTGGCATTATTATCCTCTGGGAACCACTTCTAGTCATTTGTTTGCTTTTTTCTTAGTTTTCCAGACAAAGGAATGGTGGCCCCACCCTGTGTTAATTTTAAACACATTTCTTCTGGCGGCCGCCACCCTGGTCCAGGCTCCTCTTCCTTCTTGCTGCAGTTAGGTTCCCACACTGAGTGCCGCTGCTGACCGTGGGTGCAGTGGTAAGACTGAGCTACCTGACTTTGCAAATGAAAGAACCGTGACCAGGAACAGAACAGCGTCTGGTGTGGTTTCTGAATACTCTCACCTGCCCGGCTCTCGCCCTCTCTGCTCCTCGGAGAGCACCGTCCTGTCCTTAGCAGATACTGTTACTCATTCCTCTCACTCCCTGGACTTTAGGCTTGTCTCCCACGTGGGCTCTGGGGGATGACTCCAACCACTGTCCCCAGTTCTTTCCCTGTACCCCCTATCCTTTTTTTTTTTTTTTTGAGTATTTTTTGCTATAAGGATGCATGTGCTTGCCAGAGAGACAGAGAGAAACAGAGACAGAAAGCGAGAAATTACCCCCCAGGGGGCATGGCCACACCCCAGACCTTTCTCCTCCATTCTGCTCTTGGAATTTTGGGCACACATGCACATGTACCTGGCATGTTTCAAGCCTCCAGGTTGGGCCTCAAACCATGGTCAGCCACATGGGAATCCAATGCCTTAACCACTCTGCCACCTGCTGGCCCTGTACCCCTAATGTTTAGTGGGGCAGGTGCCTGGCCCATCTCTTGTACTTTCCTGGCTCTATCAGTACTCTAGCTGTCTCTCCCCGTCCCCCGTACCTCAAAGTTCTTGTTCCCTCTGAGAGTCCCACATCGCTCAGCTCAAAAACACCTAGGAAGGCATTATTGATTGAAGTACACTCTTAAGCAATATACATTGGGAAGCATTTACATTTTACAACTCATCAGTGCATGATAGATTCGCCTATCTAGATGGCAGGGTTTGCTGTCTTTTGCTGGTCAGGGACTTCATTTGCTTTGTGTAGCTTTTTCTCGAGACTAGCAATACTCTCAGTGGACATATGGAAGAAGGAAGGCCATTGGTGGTTGGGGCTGAGAAGCAGGTGCTGACGTTTCCTGGGCAGAGCCTGACTCCAGCCTGAGTCCATGATGTGGTCACTCTACCCCATGAGCCATGGTGCTATGTAGGGAGAGAGGGCCTGTAGTCAACCCAGGGAGGCCCCCAAGGAGCTGGCTGGCCTAGCTGAGTTTCTCAGTCACCTCAGTGTTCTCATGGGCGAGATGGTGATGACAGCATAGCACCTGCCTACACATCCCAGAAACAATTCCTTGACAATTGCAAGAGACAGTGTGTATGAAATAGCTAGTGAACTGTGAAAGGCTGCCTCTCAGGAATAAGAAATAACTCCATTCCTGGGTTTGTTGGGGAGGCCATGACGGTGTTGGACTAAGGAATTCCTTAAGTTTTATCCAGGAGAACAAAAAAACTGCTTCTCCCTGGAAGGTCAGACTTGGAGAGTTCCATGGTACCTGTTCTAATAGTAGTCATCAAAAGTGGGTATAGGTGGTTGCCAGTCTTGCTTTATGACAAAGGGCTCTGCGTGGGCTTTCTGGGAACAGGGGATGAAGTTGTGGATGCATGGAAACCTTCTGTCATGAGTAAAGGCCCTGGCTGGGCCAAGAGGTGGCACTGGATCTCATGTGGCCAACTCTGTGGTTCAAATCCCAGACCTGGAGGCTTGAAAAACATGCCAGGTGCATGTGTGAGTGTGCCCGAAATCCCTAGAGGAGAATGGAGGAGTTATTGTGACGTAGTCATGACCCCTGGGGTGGGTGGGGGGGCTCTCTCTCTCTTTCTCTCTCTCTCTCGCGAGCACATGTACCCTGTGGCAAAAATCTAAGAGAGAGAGAGAGAGAGAGAGAGAGGGAGAGAGAGGGAGAGAGAGGGGGAGAAAGAAGGTCCTGGCTCATTTGTCCTCATAGCAGTGGTATTAAGGGTCCCTTAATTTTGCATTAGTTACCCCAGGCATTAAAACTTTTTTTAGGCCTTGGTTTGGGAGGAAATAAAAAGTATAATCCTGTTCGTGCTAGGAACTGTAATGATGTTTCCATAACAGTGTAAAGTTGAAATTTAATCTAGATCTTAGATATGTTTTATTACTGTTGCTTCTTGAGATTCTTTGTCTAATCACCACTGTCACCAGGCTTGTCAGATCTTGCTTTCAGGAATACTGGGCAGGGCAGTGACAGCGGCATGGCAGTCACACAGGCTCTGTGGTGCTGGACCCACCCGGTTCGTGTTCTGCTGTCTCCCTGTACCTCCTGTACTTGGAAATAATTGTGACCACATTAGGGAGCTGGCCATAAAATTAGTATTATTTGTGAGTAACAGGATGTGTATTAGTTATCTCTTGTTACATGACAGAGTACTCCAAAACTTAGCCACCTAAATCAATACACTTTTTTTAATTTGCTATAGGGTGCATGCACTTGTCAGAGAGAGACAGGGACAGAGAGTTAGGAAAAGCAAGAAAGCATCCCCTCGGGGGCATGGCCACACCACAGTACCTTCTTTTCTATTCTCGAATCCTCTCAGGATTTGGGACATGCACACACACCTAGCGTGACTTTCAAGCTGCCAGATCCGGGACTTGAATCATGGAGTCAGCCATGTGGAATCCAGCTGGCTTACCCACTCACCACCTCCTTGCCCACATATTTATCATCTCACCGTTTCCAGAGATCAGGTATCTAAGCACAACTTAACTGGGTTCTCTACTTTAGGATTTCTTTCTCACAAGGCTGTGATTAAGGCATTAGCCCAGCCTGAGTTCTCATCTGAAGGCAGGACTGAGGAAGGATTGCTTCCAAGCTCACGTGGTTGTTGATAAAATTAAAATCCACTCCTTCCTCATTTGTGCCATCAGATGAGACCCCAGGCCATGTGGGAGCCTCCCATCTGGAGTACTGGCCATGGGAAAATGGTAAGCTGGGGAGAACGACTCCCCAAATATCCAGTAGTAAACTACTGGATATTAAACTTGAGTAATGCAGAACTCCAACTCACTAGAACCTGGCAGGCTCTGACCCTTACATTTATCAAGGCCCCTTTCTGTACTGAAGAAGAGGGGGCTAAGGATCTTTGCCCCTCTATGGTGGATAGTTTTTGTGTCTTTGCCTTGAAAGTCTTTGTCTTTCAAGAATAGGAAAAAGAAGGCAATGGGAATTAACACTTACACTGTATCTGCTATCTGTTCAACACCACGAGGAGCTTTCACAACCATTAGTCATCTAAACTAATACTTGCTTCAGCCTACGAGGCATGGACATAGACCTCGAGTGGGAGTGGCAGTGGGTTCAGAAAGAACAGACACACACACACACACACACACACACGTAGAGAAAAGCAGAGATCTGGAGATCCTGGCATCTCTGATGGAGATCGCTGAGGCACTGAGCCGTTTCCAGGCTTATTCTTTTATACAGTGGTGATGGGGGTGGGGAAACGGAAGGTAGAGCCACGTTTTTCCTATTGTCAACCGCAGCTGTGGAGCATCTTGCATGCCGTGGTTCTAGACAAGTCTTTCCTGGCCTTCTCTGGCTGACATTCAGCTTCCTTTCCTTTACACTGCCCTGCAGTCAACAGCAGGTCATGTCTTTGTTAGACCTTTCACTTGCCCTGCAGCATCAGCACAAAGACCATATCTACTTTAAAAGTCACTAGTGCCTGGTCCAGATCTGGCCACTCCCTACAAATCCTCATAATAACTGATACAGTATGTAAGCTCCCAACATGTTAACTAGTGCACCCCAGCTATACACTAGAGAAGAGTAGAGCCATGACTTGAACTCAGACCACGTTCTTTCCAGTAGAACTTGCTGCCTCTCAGCCTAAGTAAGGGCCCCTACTCTCCAGCAGTGGGCAGCTGCCGGCCTCCGCCACGGAGATCAGCAGTACTTGGCCAGAATATTCTGGGTGCTGGTCACCACAGCAGGGCTATTATGAGGTCACTCTGACACCCAGCTCCATTTCCTGGTAGCCTGTGGTAATTTCAGATCATCTCGAACGGACCTTCTTCATTTTCTGCGTTTCCTAGTTTTCCTTTCTTGAAAGTGGCTCTACCACGTACCCACCCACTTCCTGTCTGCGCGTTGTTCCTTCTGTGCTGACCACATGCCATGATTAAGTGCTCTGAAACTATTTTAAGCATCCAGTCCTTTGAGATGATGAATTTTCTGCCCTTCTGCCGGGGATGATATGTGCAATAAGATCACCCTGAGGATTGGGGCTCTTGGATGGGGATGTATTTGATTTGAATTAAGACCATATAAATTACTAGTCAGGAAGATACTGGGTCATCAAAAAGGTCATGACATATTTTTCTGTTTTTCAATGCAAAAATCCATTGTGATTTTTTCAGCTATCCAAATAACTCACTTTTTTCAATGTAAAACTAAACATTTATCAGATAAAATTATAACATGCCTTACAACACTGAAATCAAATGAAGCTTTATTTTTAAGATATACACAGCCATATAAATAGAATATTTAAGAAGCATTCTATTAAAATACTTTAGAATATTCTAAATAGACTATTGAAGAAGTAGTCTATTTACATAGCAATTCTTTTCCTTTTTTAAAAATATATTTTATTTTAAAATTTTTATACATTCAATCACTATACATCACTTGGCTCGTAAAGTGAATAAATTTTCTTTTTTTATTTATGTTTTTCTTTAAATTTTTTTTACATTAATCCACTATACATCATTACAGCATACAAAATGAATTTTCCATCCAGAATGCACTGTATATTGGCTCAATCAAGCACATCAACATACATGTTATCAACAAATAATTTTCCACTTTTACATGGCAATTTGAAACCTCCACACAAAAACTGCATAAGAACTTAGTTGTTCTAAATATCAAAGCTAATTAAGGATGGTTCTAAAGCTCACATGACCAGAAAAATCTTTGCTAAATCTTTTGCTTGCTTGCCCTAACACGTAGCCACTTTTACTTTTAATGCCATGATCATAAGCCTGAAGATTAATGAAGAAGTGCCCTAGTGAACTGGGTGTGACTGTGTTAAAAGGTGTGCACACACAGCATCCTCACGTGAAGGGGAGATCTTGGGGAACTGGCTGACCGCATTTGCCGTCTGTGTCTTCTCTAGCAAGCCAGCTGAGAAACAACTTCCCCACCTCATGGAGCAGCCCTGTTATTTAGGGACATTTTCCCACCACGGCACCAGGTAGCTTTTTGACATTCCCAAGCACACATGATCAACCCAGGTCAGTAACGATTTTACCTGCCTGTGGGTGGTCGGTGTCACCCACTTGTTTTGCTGCTCTTTACCATCATTCGTTTTAGTCTAACCATCTGGAGACTTTTTTGGTAAAGGGCCAGAGAGTGATACTTCTGATTGGAGGTCCATGGCCTTGATTGCAGCTGTCTTCCATTGTGGAGCAAAAACAGTCACAGACAATACACACAGGAAGGAGCGAGGGTGTGCAGCCCACTTCCTGATTTACCCTAGACGCTGTCATTGGGCAATTCTATCCGTAAGCCACTTCAGGACAAAGGCAAGATGGCCTCCAGTGTGGCAGACACTGTGCCAGGTGCAGGGGTTGGATGGACGAACAAGAAAGATGGGTCCTCACCTCCGACACCTTCCCAGGTGGCTGGTTTAGTTTTATGTGCCTGGTGAAAGCTTCTGCAATAGTTTTAGATGATCTTGAATGGGTCAGGCTCCTAAAAAGTTCTATCTTCTATGACTTCTGAACTTAGCTGTTCCATTTTTTTCTTTCTTTTTTTAGTTCATTAGAGAGAGGGAGAGGGGAAGAGGGAGAAAGTGCCCTCCTCCCATGGGGTTTGGCCACATTGCAGTCCCTCGTCCTTCACCTTCCTACCCTGTTAGGATTTGGGGCATGCACGCACACATGCTCAGGATGTTTCTCAAGCTGCCAGGTCCAGGACTTGAACCGTGTGGTCAGCCACGTGGGATCCAGCTACCTTAACCACCAGGCCACTGGCTTACCCCTTAACTGTTCCTTTTCCCTGTCATTATTTGCCCTCAAGCTTTTGTTATTCATCCAGTGGCTTTTTGAACGTTTTGCTGTCTGGTAGGTATGCACTATGGAAAGATGGAGGCAAGGTTTAGTATTAGTCGAGTCTCTAATCCTTGCAGGCTTCACTGCGAGTTGAGTTGCGCTTTCCTCAGACCCAGAGCTGAGTGTCAGCTGTGTGTCAGGCAGTCTGCTCTTAGAGGCGGATCTGCTGAGACAGGGAGAGGGTAAGTAAGTAAAAGCGAACCTAGGTTTACAAATTGTGCTAAGTACTAAGATAGAAAGAAGTGAGGCCACAGGCAGGAGGAAGAGGAAGGAGACCCTGCTTAGTGCCATCAGTGAAAAGGGGACATTGCAGTTTGGACCCAAAGAGTGAGAAGTAGCAGTTATGCCAGGCATGGGGGAAGAACATTCAGGCTGTAAGAAAAGTACATGCTGGCCTTCCAGTATAGCAGGTAAGGCAGTTGGATCCCACATGGCCAACTGTGTGGTTCAACTCCCAGACCCAGTGGATTGAAAAACGCTCCAGGCACGTGTGTGTGTGTGTGTGTGTGTGTGTATGCATGTGCGCGCATGTGTACGCACTCCAAATCCCTAAGGGAGAGGTGGAGGACAAGGGATGGTGACATGACCATTCTCCAGGAGTGGTGCTTCATCACTTTCCCTCCCTCTGTCACTTTCCCTCCATCTCTTGGCAAGTGCCCATGACCTCAAACAAAGCAGAAAGGAAGGAGAAAGAAAAGGAAACCACATGCAAAGGTCCCGAGGCAGAAATGACTTTGCTTAAGGAACTGAAGACAGAACGTTGGGACTGAAGAGTAGGAACAAGGTGGAGGCGTGTGTGGAGCTCTCGAAGCTGGGGGAGGAGTTAGATGTCAGGTAAAGCATGCTGGGAAACTGTAGTGTCCTGTGTGTTTGGTCTGCTGTCACCAAATACCACGGACTGGTGACTTAGACAGTAGACATGTGTTTCCTCTGTTTGGAAAGTGGAAGTCCAAGGTCAGGGTGGTTTCTGCAAAGCCTTTGTCTGCTTGTAGATGGCTGCCATCTAGCTGTGACGGCACATGGCCTTTTCTCTGCGTGCCCATGGAGGGAGAGACACCAGTGCTTGTTCCTCTTCTTATGAGGACATCAGTTCTATTGGGTTAGGGCCCCACCCTGATGACCTGAACCTTAATTACCTCCTTCAGGACCCTGTCTCCAAATGCAGTCAGACTGAGCTGTCAAGGGCTTCAACCTACGAGTTGGAGGGCAGGAGTGGTGCGATTCAATCTATTCGACATAGAAAGGGTCTAAGCAGGAGAACAACTGGACTCTGCTGGCCATGTGGACGTTGATTGTGGGCAGTCCAGTGGGAGACCTCTTGCAGCATTTCGGGAGAGAGATGATGGTGGCCTGACCAGGGGTAGTGGCTGTGGAGATGGAGAAGAGGGGATGGACTGATGGTGTGTTTGGGGCAGAAATGACTGGCTTGCTCTGTCTCCTCTCTGTCTTTGACTACTCGTCCATATCTCTCAGTAACATGGAAGTTGCTGAGTGGTTCTGTTCCCAGTGCCTAGTGTGGTGTTTGCACCTAGAAGTTCACAGCAGCTGCTGCAGTGGTGGGGAGAGGCGCTGTAGTTTCCAATCCATACTGCACACTGTGTCTGCCTTCAGTGATCATGATTTAGACCTGGAAACCTCCTTGTGTCCCTTAGAGTTTCAAAGAAGTGACAGAACTAAATGATTCTCACGCATGTCTGTATTTTGTATACACACCACACCCGAGGTTGTGAGCTGAAGTCATCCCCTTCACGCTCAGCTTAGAGCTCCCCGCCTCTGCTTTCTAACTCGGCCTGCACAGATCTGCGTGGGTGGCGAGGGTGCCTTATGCAACGCAGTGCTTACTTTGGCCCGCGTACCTGTGGATTGGCCAGGCCATTCCTCTGTGTATGTCTGCCTCCTCCCTCAGCCTCGAAGGGCTGGATACAGTCCTAACATGGCAAACAGGTATCTAGATGCCTGGCAGCTCAGGAGCAATGTTGAAAGTGATCGTTTATGGTTTCTCCATAGAATTTACTTAATGCAATTAAACTCTATACTTTAAAATAGCTGAAATGCAGGCTAACGGGTGGTGTAGTGGTTAAGGTCCTGGATTCCCACATGGCCAACTATGGTTCAAGTCCTGGACCTGGTGGCTTGAAAATCACATCAGGCACATAGGTGTGATTGCCCAAAATTCCAAGAGGAGAATAGAGAAGGAAAGACTGTGGCATGGCTATCCCCCCTGGAAGAGATTTCTCATTTTCCCTCTCTCTGTTTCCATCCAGTGAGTGCAAGCACCCTATTGCAAAACCCTAAAAAACAAAATCAAATAAAAAACCTTTTTTTTTTTTCTTTTTTTTTTTTTGATAGTTGGGTTGTTTCCACTTTTCGTCTATTACAAAGAATGCTGTGATGAAGATTTACATACAGGTCTTGTGTGGATGTATGCTTTCATTTCACTTTTTTTTATATATTTTAATTTATTTTATACATTCAATTATTATACATCAGTTAGCTAGTAAAGTGAATTTTTCAGCATGAAAGCATTTCACACAAGTCCACTTGGGGATACAATAACATTTTCAGCACAGATAATAATCCATTTCTGTCTCATAAATTTTTTTTCTTGTAAAAAGACTTTACTCAACATGAAATACTTCTCTAACCTGTCCAGTTGAGAATACCATACACGTCATCATCAACAGGTAATAAACCATATCTGAATCCCACTAATGTTATGCCTATTTGTTCTCTTGCTATCCTTCTCCATACTCCTCTCTTCTCCTGTCCCATTCCACATTGCCTCCCCCCCCCCTCCTTGATTCCCTATCTCCCACCCTCAGCCATCTCCCATTCTCCTCCCATGCTGTCTCTGGTATCTAAGTTTGCCCTCTATACTGTTTTTCCCCCACACCTTATTGAATCGCCACTGACTCTAAGCAATCCAAATACCCTCATAGCAAACACAGGTGAATCACACATTTCCATGAACACAAGTCCAACTCTACGCATCCTATAAATTAGCACCTAAAGACTTTTCAGTGTCTTACATGCCCCGTAAAGAAGAGATTGGACCCTGACTTTGCCACTCATTCTCCTTATTTATAAGATGGGATAATAACGCTTTGTGCACGGGGCTGCCCTTTCAATACATAGTATGAATAGATGCTCAATAAATGGTAACACTTTAATCACTTTTGTTCTGAAAGTTTTGGGGTGAAAGTTGCCTGTAGGAACTTGGGAATTTTTAGAAGAGTTTCTATTAAGTTTAAATATTAGCTAAAACATAGATGGCACTATATCCTATAACCACAAATAAAGCTAATTAAGCTATAAAATCCCAAGAAATAATTATTTATAAGCCTGCAAGAATCTTGGAAAGAAGAAATGTCCTTACTTACTTTGCAATAAAAAATTAAATTAAAAAAAAAAGTGAAATAGCTAAGTGTCTACTAGTCATCTGAATTTGTACCAGAAAAAGAATAGAGATGAATAGAACTATGCTCAGAGAGCAAAATATTTAAAAACAGAATGTGTCCGTGCCTAAGTATACTCTATTTTAAGGGGATAATAGTCTAATTAATTTTAAAACTTCTTTTTTTTTTTAAGAGATTTTTTGCTATAGGATGTGTGCACTTGCTGGAAAGACAGACAGAAACAGACAGACAGCAAGAATCACCCCCGCCCCGGTGGGGATGGTCACACTACAATCCCTTCTCTTCTCGGGATTTGGGACACGTACGTATACGCTCCTGGCATAAGTTTTAAGCCACTGGGTCTGGGTCCAGGATTTGAACTGTGGTCGACTCCATGGCTCCGTAAATTTTAACTTCTTAATGAAGGGCAGGTACCAGATACATTTCAGAAGTAATTCTGAAGATGGAAAAACTTAAAGAGATCGATTCCAGGACCAGCAGATGGCATAATAGCTATGTCGCTAGACTCCCACTTAGTTGGCTGCTGTTCAAGTCCTGGACCCAGTGACTTGAAACTCATGTGAGGAGCGGGTGCACGCATGTCCAAAATCTCTGCCAGAGGAGACTGGCAGAAAAGGGATTGTGATTGTGGTGTGGCTAACCGCCCCCGCTCCCCCCACCCCCCCGGGGGAGTGATTTCTCACTTTCTGTCTCTCTATCTCTCTGTCTCTCTATCTCTCTGTCTCTCTGGCCAGCACACGCACCGTATAGGAAAAAATCACTCTTAAATAAAGAAGAGATTGATCCCTACTCTATTCTGTTTGCTATTATAAGTAACATTTTTATAGTTATGAAAATAATTGCAATAATAATGGCTAACATTTAAGAATTATTTAATTTAATTTATTATTGTTATTTACAGTTATTATTTTCAATTTTGCTCTAAGGCACGTGCACTCATCAGAGAGAGACAGAGACAGAGAAAGTGAGAAGACAAACCACCAGGTCTGAGACTTGAACTGCAGTTGGCCATGTGGGAGTCCAGTGCCTTAACCATGTGCCACCTGGTGTAGCCCCATGGCTAACATTTATTGAGTACTTACTGTAGGCTCTATACTGAGTTAAGCACTTTGCATGCATTATTGCACTTAAAAGAGTGCATGATTGTTGTTTACATTTTGGAAAATGAACAAATGTATGCACAAGCAACTGGGCTATTCCATACACCTGAATTTATAGCTCACCTTTCAACTTCATACATTTGGACTTTGGTGACATCGTTAAGTGACCTCTTTGATCATGTTCCAAATTATTGTATACCATTCCATAGTGTGAAGATTTCACAATTTACACAGTCAGTGATTGCTGGGCATCTAGGTTGCTTATGGTTTTACTGTTTTGAGCAATACTGGATAAAACTCTTCATTTAAATATGTGCAAATTTCCTAGGTGTCTACTTGTGGATGTAAAATGACTTTAGATGTTCAAGATGCTAAATTTGGTATAAAACTTGTAATTGGCTAAATAGTTCCACTCAGCACAATTTCAATTAAAATATGAAACAAACGAGACCAGCAGGCGGCATGGTGGTTAAGGTGCTAGACTCCAAAGTGGCCAGTCCCAGTTCGAGTCCTAGACCTGGCCGCTTGAAACTGGTTGCATGTGAGTGCATGCCCAAAGTCTCGAGAGGAGAATGGAGAAGAAGGGATTGTGGCTTGGCCATTCCCCTATGGAGTCATGTCTTGCTTTCTGTCTCTCTCTCTCTCTGGTGAGCACACACACCTTATAGTAAAAATCTCAAAACAAACAAATAAACAAACAAACAAAAAGCAGAAACAAACTGTAACACAAGAGGAAAATATAGAGTACCTCTCCTTAGAAAGTAATTGCTTTTGCCATGGAATTTTAATAATGATTTTGCAAGTTGTTTAACATCCCAGAATCTTGATTTTGTCCTCTGTAGAGTAGGAATAGTGATAGCATGAAGAGGCTTCAGAAAGTTCATGGGAAGTACCTGTTATGAAAAGACTATTAATTTCAAGATTTTTTGCATGAAAATAAATTCATATTTTAATTCTATTTTCCCACAAACTTTTTTTTTAATTTATTTTATTTGCTATTATTATTTTTTAATTTGACCAGAGAAAAAGAGAAATGGAAAGTGAGAAAGCAAGCTGCCAGGTCCGGGACTTGAACTGTGGTCAACCATGTGGGAATCTAGCACCTTAACCACCATGCCATCTGCCAGCTCGCCCCACAGACTTTTTTTTTTTTTTGGAGAGGTTTTCGCTATAGGGCGCGTGCGCTCGCCAGACAGACAGAGAGAGACATAGAGACAGAAAGCGAGACATCACCCCCCAGGGGGGATGGTCACGCCGCAATCTCTTCTCCTCCATTCTCCTCTCGGGATCTTGGGCATGCACGCACGCGCGCCCGGCGTGAGTTTTAAGCCACTGGGTCCGGGACGCGAACTGAGATCGACTACATGGGAGTCCAGCGACATAGCCGTTACGTTCCCCCCACAAACTTTTCAATACATCCTCATACCTTTATCAAGATGGCATGGAAAGTTCAACTAATCAACGTGTATAAAACATGCTGTGCAGAGCCTCACATGACATTAACAGTAGGTGTGAACTACTGCTCTTAACAATATTGAATATAGGGCAAGTGGATGCTTATGGAAGTAATGCCAGGCTGTGTACCCTGAGTTACTTGGGTAAATATTTTCCTACTATAAACAGAGCTAAGGTTCTTGTTACTTTTTTAAAGAACTATTTATTTAATTTTATTTATTCATTTATTTTAATCTGACCAGAGAGACAGCTAGAGAAAGTAAGAAAGCAAGCCACCAGGTCCAGGACTTGAACTGTGGTTGGCCATATGGGAGTGTCCAGCATCTTAATCACCATGCCACCTGCTGGTCCTATGTTCTAGTTACCTGTGTAGAGTAACTTTAGACAAGAGATACACAAACACAAGTTGCAGGTACAGAGAATAGGTAGTGGTAGTTATGAAAATAGAAAGGCGAGGGAGTGCTCCTAAGAAGTCATTAGTAAACTCTGAGGATCTGAGGTTATATTTAAAATATGTCACAGAATATGGGCCAGAAGGTGGTATGATGATTAAAGCACTGGACTCCCTTAGGTCGACCATGGTTCAAGTCCCAGACCTGACAGCTTGCTTTTTCACTCTCCTATCCCCTCTGTGAGAGCATGTGCCCTATAGCAAAATAAAATACTATAATAATAACTAAAATTAAATAAATAACTCTCTTTTAAAAAATATGTCACATAATTAAGTCTCAGAATATTAGCACTAGCAGAAACCAGATATCTGAACACAGTGATTTTCCAACTTTGCCAACAGTCCTCAAGGAGAAATGCAATTCCGTTAATACCCATAATACAAATAAGTATGTAGATGTGTCTATGTTGTAATAATGTTTTATCTAACAGTATGTACCATGTATGTTGTACTCTGATATTTTGTAGTCTTACTTTTTTTTTTAATGTTAGTTGTGACCCACTAATTTTATTTCATTGGGTAGAGAACCTCAATTTGAAATACTGCCTTGGGACCAGCAGATGGCATAGTGGTTATGTTGGTGGACTCCCACATGGTTGACTGTGGTTTGAGTCCCAAACCCAGAAACTTTAAACTCATGCTGGGTGTGTGTGCGTGTGTGCCCAAGATCCTGAGAGAAGACTGGAGGAGAAGGGATTGCAATGTGGTTGTCCTCCCAGGGGAGTGATTTCTCACTTTCTGTCTCTCTGTCTCTCTGTCTCTCTCTCCGGTGAACACACACACCCTATAGCAAAAAACTCTCTTAAAAAAAAAAAAAAAGTACTGCCTTAAAGTATGTAACCCTTTCTTTTTTTGGAAAAAAAAAAAGTTGTGAAACTCTACTTTTGGGACCAGCAAATGGCATAATGGCTACATCACAGGACTCCCATGTAGTCGACTGTGGTTCAAGTCCTGGACCCGGTGGTTTAAACTCATGCCAGGTGCGTGCATGTATGTGTGTGCCCAAGATCCTGAGAGGAGAATGGAGGAGAAGGGATTGCAATGTGGCCATCCCCCCGGGGGGTGATTTCTTGCATCCTGTCTCTCTCTCTCTGTCTCTCTCTCTTTTGGCAAGCATAAGTACCCTATAGCAAAAAACCTCTCAAAAAAAAGAAAGAAAGAAACTCTACTTTCTTTTTTCTTAATTCATACCAAAGCATTTAATCAATAATGAATAGTTTGTTTTTCTTTGAATGTTCAGTTGAATTTATGGGTCATTATTCAGAAATATTTAAATACTAAGAGACTATTTTGTTACAGTGGCGTCATGACAGGGTGACACTCGGATTCAACCAAAAATGGGGCAAGAGTCCTGATCCCATCTGGTTTCCTTTTTCTGCCAGGTAGTTCCAATTTGCCAGCAGAATGAATATGGAAAGAGACTCGGAAACAACATTCGAGGAGGATTCCCAGCCTAATGATGAAGTGGTTCCCTACAGTGATGACGAAACAGAAGATGAACTTGAAGACCAGGGGCCTGCCGTTGAGCCAGAACAGAATCGAATCAACAGAGAAGCGGAGGAGAGCCGGGAGCCGTTCAGAAAAGGTAAGCACAACCAGGGCCTCACTCGTAAGTCCTTCCCCAAGTCACAGCGATGGGCGCCCAGGACGGTCGGTTCTTTCCACATAGTCTTGGAGAGCATCTCCCTTCTCTGATGGCCTCAGATGCAAGTGAGAGAATGGCAGATGGGCTGGGACAAATACCTGTCATCCTCAGCATGGCAGGGATGGGAGACCACATCTGCAAGGTCTGTAGATAAAAGGTCTTGGTTAATGTAGATACATAAATTTTTATAGTGTGTGTATTTTTAAAAACGAAGTTGTATGCGGAAGGATTTGCTTGTTATCGCAGCTGGAAACTTTTTTAAAGAATTGTTTTATTTGGGAACCAGCAGGTGGCACAGTGATTAAGGCCCTGGGCACTCCCACGTATCTGACCACGATTTGAGTCCCAGACCTGGTAGCTTGCTTTCTCACTTTCTCTCTCTCTTTTTTTTTCTCTCTCTCTGTATGTGTGTTTCTCTCTGGTCAAATTAAAATAAAAGGAATGAATAAATTAAATTTTAAAAAAAGAATTATTTTATTTAACTTAAATTAATTCTAATTTGACCAGAGAGGGACAGAGTGAGAGAGAGAGAGAGAGAGAGAGAGAGAGAGAGAAAGTGAGCTGCCAAATCCAGCCCTCGAACCGTGGTCGGCCATGTAGGTGTCCAGTGCCCTTAACCACCACACCACCTGCCAGTCCCACAGCTAGGAATTTAAAAATACACATATCAATCAATCTTTAGCTATGAATACTCTGTATTGTTAAATTGTTGGTATGAGTTCTAAATAACCACCTGCACATATATAGATAAGAGGAGTTCACAAAGTTCATAAAAAATGGAATTCAAGGGCTAGCCCTATAGCCTAGTGGCTAAGGGAGCCAGATCCCACATGACCAACTACAATTCAAGTTTTGGCCCTAGAAGCTTGAAAAATAAACCGGATAGTGTGCCTGTGTGCCTGCCTAAAATTCCAGCAAGATGAAGAAATGGAGAATTGTGGCATGTCTGTGCCCCATTAGGGGTGCTTTCTCCCTTTCTCTCGCTCTGGCTCTCTGTCTCTCTGTCTCTGTCTCTCTTTGGCAAGCCTACTTCCCCTCTGGTAATTTAAAAAACAGGGACCAGCAGATGGTGCAACGGTTACATCACTGGACTCCCACGTAGTCTACCACAGTTCGAGTCCTGGACCCAATGGCTTAAAACTCATGCCGGGTATGTGTGCATGTGTGCCCAAAATCCCAAGAGAAGAATGGAGGAGAAGGGATTGGCCAGCATGGCCATCCCCATTGGGGGTGATTTCTTGCTTTCTGTCTTTCTGTCTCTCTGGCACCTGCATCCTATGGCAAAAATCTCTGAAGACAAACAAACAAGAAAAATAGAATTAAAATTATTCGGTGCAAAACATTTTTGAAATATATGCATAGCTTTTTTGTAATATACATTTTTCATGAGCTTTTTCAAGACCACTCTTATGTTTATTAATTTGGAGTCATTCATAGGAAATTATAGGTGGGTGAGCATACTCACATGCCCACAAATGGATTCATGGAGTGATGCATGAGGGTAATCTAGGTCATGTCACATACATCCACTGTAGCAAACCCAGCAATAGGTGCCGCTTTTCATCGTCTCCTCTGTACTTCACCACCAGAACTTGGGGTGCCACCCAGTGAAGTCAGCTTCTCAGAGATACTGGTGTAGGATCCAGGCCCTTTGGGGGACCTGCCTCTGAAAGGACAATGCATTTCTGGGGACTAGGACACAGCCGTGAGCCTCTTGGCTTCGTCAACTTGTTCCCTTTGTGCTACTTTCGAGGGACCTTGGTGCTCTCATATCTTCTCTTCAGTCCCTTGTGAATAAAAAGTGGTTCGGGTGCTGTAGCAGGAATGTTGTTTTCTGGAGGGGGGGTCTCTGCTTGCCAGGAGGGGCCCATTATGTCATAGCCTGCACCACCTGCCCAGAGTCAGGGCAGCCTCTGATGCAGGGGTTAGACTAGCTGTTGGCAGACTTTCTCATGAAAGATCAAAGATCAAAGAGTTTAGGCCTTGTGGGTCACATGGTGTCCATCACAACCACTCAGCTGTGCCAATGCTGTGAGCTGGGGACCATCATTGATGTGGCATGGGCTTGTTAGAACATAGCTTACTTGGGGCTGGCAGGTGGCATGGTGGTTAAGGGCGCTGGACTCCCACATGACTGACTGTGGTTTGAGTCCTGGACCTGGTGGTTTGCTCTCTCACTTTCTCTCTCTCTCTGGTCAAATTTAAATAAACAAACAAACAAATAAATATAAAATAATTCTTAAAAAAATTTTAAAAAGAACATGGCTTACTCTACCACCACATTCTCTTCTCTGTGGCTTTTTATTCATTTCCTACTGGTTTTTCCACCCTGGCCACACATGTAGTCTTCTCATCCACCTCTGCCACTCCATAAAGAAGCTCAGCCTTTGCTATTTGGATGCCAGATTTCAGGTTGAGAATGTTCCGCCATGGTCCCTCGAGTTCCCACCTCGTAATAACCCTCTTCTTCCATCAGAAATCACCAGGATGCTGGTCTGTTCCCTACTCCGAGATGAGCCTCCCTGCAGCCTCAGGCTTCGGGGTAACCTGAGGGTTTTATCTAGTTTTGGAGTCTCCGTCATTGCCATGATGCCTTTCCAGATTTTGTAGAGGCTCTGTGTTCCCCCCATACCACTTTCTGCCCCCTGGTTTCAGGGGTGTTGCCACTTGGTTAAGCTGTTCTGACCTGCAGAAAAAGTGACAAGGCACAAAGTCCACTTCTGTAATGATTCTTCCTGCTGAGGTCAGCTCCCCAGTGTGGGGAGATCCTCCCTGGAGGAAGATGCTTGTAGCCAGGGCCTGCATGCCCCCGCTGGCTCTGAGGCTTGGGCGAAGCCTCTGATTCATGCGTATTATTTGTCCTTCAGTTGTCCATACTGTACATGGAATCAGTTCCTAATTGTCATTTTCTGAACCATTGAATAATCAGTTTAAGTCTTTTCTGCCCTAAAGCAAAATATACTAAAATCATGATAACAAAATTAAAGCGGAATCACCATCAGTCTGAACAGGAAGCGGCCTCTGATCTAACAGAGTGGCAGCACAGGATGAAGTCAAAGTTGCCAGACCTGTTAGCAACCAGTTAGGAGAGGGAGTTCTCGCTGCTTGTCCAAATAGTGAATAAAACATGCTTCCTCATTCCTTCCCCTGTGGCCATCAGAGCCTCCTATCGCAGTCTGGGGATCTTTGCTGCATGTGGGTATCTGATGAGTTGGCAGGAGAACTGGCTCCCTGGGTGAAGGGTGAGCTTTGTGGTTGGTGGTTGGGGCCGCGCCATCAGCTCCCTGTCCCGGTCACAGTGCAGGGGTAGGGGTTGGGTGCCTGCGGAAATGTCAGGGAAGCACGTAGTGGCAGGAGCCTCTCACCTCTGTTTTTTTCCACTGCTGCCTGCACCTGCTGGTGTTCGGAGTCGTTTCCTGATTGTTCAGTTTATAGTTCATATTAGAATGTCGATTTCTACCCTCACAGTAGGGCCACTGAGGGAGCCCATACTGATTCGAGTTCTTCATGGTCTTTTCTAAGGATAGCTTCTATTCCTAGGGAAGGCTAGTGGTTCTCAGTTCTTGAAACCCCTATCAAATGACTTTGCCTGTGCCTTTTTACAAAAATTAGTATTCTAACAGCTCTATCTGCCCTTCCCGAGGACACAGGGGACAATCAGGAAGTGCCAGGTCTTTTTCTTCCCTGTTTACGTCAGCCCTGCACCCCCTGTAGCAGCCAGTCTGCCAGCCCTCCATCCTCTCCTCCTGCTCCTTATCCTTCTCCACGTCTTCGTATTTTCACCATATTCTCACTTGGACATTTTCCCCATTAAGGTTGGCGCCACGCTGGCTCGCTGGCTGGTGACTGGCTGACTGACTGGACTTTCTTTTTTTAATTGCCAGAGGACATGTGTGCTTGCTAGAGAGAGAGAAGGGGAGAGGGAGAAAGCACTCCCATGGGGACAATCATAACACAATGACCCCCTCAGCTCTCCCTTCTCTCAGGATTTTGGGCACCCACATATCTGCAACCAGTGTGTTTTTCAAGTTGCTGGGGTCAGGATTCGAACCACCTTCAGCCATGTAGGATCAGGCTGCCTTAACCCCCAACCCATGAGACTGGCTCTTTAATTTTTTTGAAAATCACCAATCTGTCTTTCTTGACATTTTATGCCACAGATCATTTCTGTCAAAGAATTCCGTTCTTTAGGACGCGGGGCATGCAGCCCCTGTGATGGCGTATGCTTAGCCAGCCCAGGCCAGCCCCCATCCGGCAGCACGGACCGCAGTCATGTCCCTCATGGCACCATTGTAGGGCAGAGGGTCGGTTTTCTTTTCTTAAATAAAGAAAATATGCTAGCCCAGCTGAACTTGCATGTTAAACAAGTGATTTGAGAGACCCATCACAATTGCTTTTCGATAGAAGGGTCTTCATTGCGCGCTGTGAGGCTCAGAGGTGCGGGCAGGGAGAGAGGAGCCCAAGGTTGACTGAAACGGGCCTGCCCTTCTTGCACCTTGAGTGAAGGTCAACAGGAACGAGATGGGTTGGGGGGACGAAGGGGGCAGGGAGGCATTCTGTGCTGGGGACTCGCTCCCTGAAGAGCACACCCACCAGAGTATTTCCCAGGTGCGCTCTGCCAGATGGCTCTGGACACAAAGATCCTGAGGGCCCTGACACTAGGAACTCAGAATTCTTTATCCTCCTCTGTAGCTTAAGGCTGTCCATTAGCATAAAAGGATCCAAGGAGTTTGAGCTTTAAAGAAACCAGATGAGACCATCCTGTGGTGTGGTTAGGCCACTGGATCCCACATGACCACATGTGTAGTTCGAGTCCTGGATCCAGTGGCTTGACAAACACACTGGGTGCATGTGTGTGCCTGCCCAAAATCCCAGAATGAGGGAGAGAGAGAAGAGAAGGGTTTGTGGTGTGACTATTCCCCATGGCAAGTGCTTTCTCAACCCTCCTCCCCCATCCCTAGTCTTTCTCCCTACAGTGACTGTATGTAACCTTTGGCAAAAAAAAAAAAAAAAAAAAAAAGAGAGAGAGAGAGAGAGAGAGAGAGAAACTGGTAAACTTTGTTCAGTTCGAGGGTTCTAAAATCCCTAGACTGAGATTTTCTTTTCTTTCTTTTTTTTTCATTTTAAAGAGTTTTTTATTTTAGTTTATTTATTACCACTATTTTTAATTCACCAGAGAGATGGAGAGAGAGAGAAAGAGGAGGAGAGAGAGGGTGAAGGAAAGTGAGAAAGCAAGCTGCCACGTCTGGGACTCGAATCGCAGTCAGCCATGTGGAATCCAGCACCCTAAACACCACACTACCTGCTAGCCCTAAGTTTTCCCTTCTTTTTAGCTTACTATCTCAAGATCTGGTATCTCTAGACACACTCTGGGAAATTCTGTGCCAGTCCGGAAGCAGCTAAGAGATGAAGTCCTACATAGTTAATAAGGGAGGACCCCAGGCTATGTGAGTTTGAGTCCTGCCTTCACCACTTTCCAGTTGGGTGACCTTAAGGAATGGGCTTTCTCTGTACCTCAGTGTTCCCATCTGTAAAATGGGCATGATGTTAGTACTTACTTCATAGAGTGGTTGTGAGGGTTAAATCAGAAAATAAATGTGAAGGACAGGATCGTTTCAGACATGAAGTATATGCTCAATAAAATTAGGAGTCACAAATACCATCCACCTGCCAGTCTTGCTTAACTACCTACCTACCTACCTTTCTTTCTTTCTTTCTTTCATTCTTTCATTCTCTTTCTCCCTCCCTCCTTCCCTACCTTTCTCCTTTCCTTGTTTGCTGGAGGGCATGTACACTCACTGAAGTGAGACAGAGAAAGTGAGAAAGCACCCTTTGGGGGGCTGGGCAAGCTACAATCCCTTCTCCATTCTCTTTTTGGGATTTGGTGCAGGCACACACATGGGCCCGGTATGTTTTTAAGCCACTAGGTCTGGTACTCAAACCATGAAGTCAGCCATGAGGGATCTGGTGCCTTCACCACCACAGCACTGGCTGACCCTTCTCTTAACTCTTTCCCTTCAAATCCAAGGTATCTTCTCACCCAGTGTCTCCTTTCTTGCTTTTGTATCTTCAAATCTTTTCCAGACCCCTCTTCCCCCCTTGGTACTTGGAGTCTCTGGCCCCAGCTGAAGCTGCAGCAGTGTCCTTACTCACACGGCCTTCTTTCCTCGAGTCCACGTGTGAAGAATGGTTAGATAGATGGAGGAATAGTTTTTCGGAAACCAGTTTCCCACAGGTCAAGGAACTTTGTTTTTTTGTTTTTTTTTTTTTTTTTGGAGAGGGTTTTGCTATAGGGCGCGTGCGCTCGCCAGACAGATAGAGACAGAAAGCGAGAAATCACCCCCCAGGGGGGATGGTTGCGCCGCAATCCCTTCTCCTCCATTCTCCTCTCGGGATCTTGGGCACGCACGCACACGCGCCCGGCGTGAGTTTTAAGCCACCAGGTCTGGGACGCAAACCGCGGTCAACTACGTGGGAGTCCAGCGACATAGCCATTACGCTAACTGCTGGTTCCCAGGTCAAGGAACTTTTGATGATTCGGTGTATGCCTGCCTCAGCTTTCTTATAAAGTTTTCCCTTTAATACCACCTTCCTCAGCCTGCTCTTTCTTCTTGCAGTCCTGTGGACACTTGTCACCCCTACCCTTATGTCTTTCCGTGCCCCAGGGGCCCTCAGAGGAAGCCTGGGTCTCAGATAGGTCACTCCTGTATCAGGTCAAGGTATCTGCCTGCTTAAATAGAGAAGACAGAAAACTGTACTATGGGGAAGTCTACTTGTGTACGTATAAAACAGCTGGGGCAAAACGAAAGCTTGCAGTAAAGCCAAGGTGGCTTACCCCTGCAGTGACTGGGACTTTTACTGGATTGACCTGTAACTAAGGAGTCTTCCCAGGGCAGGTGTGTGGGAGGGCTTCCTTATGGAAAGGCCTACCTGCACTATGAGCTGAAGATGAGGGTGAGTTAACTAGGGGAGGAGAGAGAGGGGAAGGCTCCAGATAGGGAGTGGAAGGTCTATGGCAGGAGGGAGGTGGCATGCCTGTGGGAGTTGGCAGAATTGAAATGACACCCAGGGAATGAGGATGCCGTGAGAAGGGAGAGAAGATGAATGAGTGTCCTGCTTCCCTCCGTGAAAACATCTGCCATGGTGTAATTGAAAAACAGTGGCCGATGGGCAGGTTGCCTGTCTTCCTGCTAATCTGTAAGTGCTAGGAGAGCCTGGAGTCCGATCTGTCTTGTTCTGAGCTGGTTTGGGGACACTGGACGCCGTACTGGCATGCCATCGGGGCTCAGTGGACCTTTGGGATTGAATGCACTGGAGTGCTTCAGCAGACCTCTCCTGAGAGCAAAAGCCAGCATTTGTATTTTGCTCTGCTTTCTTTTCAAATTTGCCAGAGGGCATATATTCTCATCAGAGAAAGGCAGAGAGAGAGAAAAAGCAAGAAAGCACTCTTTCCCCGTGGGAAATGGTCATGCCATCATCCCCTCTTCATTTCTCCTTTCAGGATTTTTGGCATGCACGCACATGTGCCTGGCATGTTTTTCAAGCCGCCAGGTCTGGGTCTCAAACCACAGAATTGGCCATGTGGGATCTAGCTGCCTCAACCACTATGCCACAGAGTCAGCCCTGCTTTGCTTTCAATCTATCAATTGTTAAATTTTGTTTTGTTTTAGCCATAAAGCCGAATGCCGCTAATACTACATAGTCAAGCAGGTAGACACAATAAATTCTTGACTCCAACCTCTTACCCCTTAGTCAGCTCCCTCTCCCACTTTGTGTCCAACCTACCACTCTCCCCAAGGTACTTTGAGCCACTCCTTGCTTCATACGTCTGGAAACATACAGCCATCCAGACCCTGTCTCCTTCCTCCCCTCCAGAGCCCAGGAGGAGGATCCGGCCCTGTTCCACCGCTTCTACTCCCCCTGCCGTCAGCCATCGCCGACCTCCCTCTACTCGCTCCTTCACCTCAACTCCAAAGCCTGTCTCAGTCTCCTCAACCTAAAAACACCTTCTTGTTGAGCCTAGCCCAACTTTAGTTTCTTATCCAAAAGAATCTTATTTTGAGAAGGTCGCCATTGTGGTTTTTCTGCTCACTGTATCGTCGGCCATCTTTTGTCCTTTCTTACTGGACACATCTGCTCCGGCCATTACTGCTCATGCCCTTTCACTTCCCAGACGCCCGTTCTCCGGGTCTCTCCTTGTGCCTCGTAGCCCCTTTCAGAGAGCCGCCCGCCACTGCTTAACTATTGGGGCCCTCTCTTGGTGTACTGTCCTTCCTCCGCACACTTCTGTGTGATTATCCAGCTGTCCTGTCAGCTGCCATCTGCAGGCTGAGCACTTCCAACCTGTGTCTCTAGCCTGACTCAGCCTGGGCTTCCAGGGGGCGTTTCCAGCCCCCAGATGGGCGGTTCCCACCCACATGTCCTCCAGGCGTCTCCAATTCAGCAAATCCAAATGCAGCCTTCCCCCAGCCAGGCTTATCCATCTGAGTCTCTAGTTCATCTTTGGCTTCTCCATCCATCCAGTACCAATCTAGAGTCCTGGGGAGAGGGGGGGTCACCTGTTTTTCTCATTTTTATTTCTCAATCATTCATTCCTGCCGTATTCAGTCAAGGACCATCCGTAGTTCTTGAGTCTGTCTTTCCTATGATTCAAGTTGCCTCGTCTGGGTGGCGCTCTCCTCAACGCTTTTAATGACTGCAGGGTCCTCTGGCCCTAGTTCTGTTGCCCTCAGGTACAGCTGCTCACTGCTGCTAGTGTGATCTGTGCTGCTAGTGTGACCTGACCACGCCACTTCCCTCCAGAAGCCGCTGGTAGATCGTCCCTCTCTGGGTGTGGTGTGCCACGCCCCCGTCTTCAGCTGTTCTCCTGTCCTCCCGTGGATGCGCTCTGTGCCCCTGCAGTACCCAGCTCTTTCATTTGAGGCCAGGCCAGTCTGTCCCTTGCCTTTTGCTGATGTTGTTCCATTTGTCTAGAATGCCATTGACCTCCCTCCTCTCCTCTTACTGGCATAATTTCAGAGTAGCTTTCAAGAGTCAACTCAAGGGGCACCTCTTCTAAGATGCGTTGTTTGTCATTGAAATTATCATTACCGTTAGGACTTTGTCTTAGACTGTGTACGTACTTAGGTATCTCTCGCTACCTCTGTCCTGGCTTGTCCTTGAGGGTAGCAATTGTGCTTGATTAACAGATAGCCTGCCTTTGAAATGGGTCCCAGTTCTACCTATTCTATATCAGTACATCTCGGACTTGAGAATCGCACGGAGGGCTTGTTGAACACGTTGCTGGGCCTGGTCCCAAGTTTCCGATGCCACAGCTCTAGGGTCAGGGCTGAGAAGTACCATTTCCAGCCAGGCCCCAGTGCTGCTGGTAGTCTGGATCCCTACTTCGAATCACTGCTGCCAACACTCACGACTGCAGCTGGTCTGCATTGCCCCCCTACGTGTTTCAGAGACTGTGATCGTGAATAGAGAGTGAGCCTGCGTGAGCCTGTGTGGAAGACCTAGAACCCATGACACGAGGGTGACGAGCTCCACCTACTTTGCTGGGCAGGATCGATTTATTAAGTCTCCCCACTGTTCTACCCTTGTGGCCTGGTGGCTGAGAGGTCGCCATGCTGGGTCCAGGTCAGAGTGGAAGGTCCCTGCGTACTTAGGGTCCAGTGGCCAGTATCTATCAGCGACCAGAGAGGCCAGCTCCTCCTGGCAGCAGGGGTGAGCAAGGACAAGGCATACTTCTCCCCTTAACACATCCTCCTTCATACATTCACTTGACTCCTTCCTAGGCCACATTCACCCAGACCCCGAGGGGCTTCTGGCTTGCCTGACTTACCAGGTCACCAATTCCTTGTTCGTTCAGTGAGGAGTAGATTCTGTCCTCCATGCTGAAGGCTTCTTCCGTCGTCAAGTCCTAGACTGTTTCCCTGCCACCTCTCACTTTCCTTCTGACTTATTCTTGCCTCCATTTTTATTTTTTCTTTTTAAGGTACTGAAAAGTATGTAAAACACAAGTAAATAGTAGGACGGGATTCTTAAGTAAATATATGTAACTACCACTCAGGCCAAGCATGTTGTCTGTGCTCCGGAACAGCCCCCACGGCCTCCCGTGGCCACTGACCTACCTCCTCCCCTCCTCTTTTTAGAGGTAATCTCCAGCTTCATTTATTAAAAGTTTGGGTCGACAGGTGGCACAGTGTTTGAGGGTACTGGACTCCCATATGGCTGACTGTGGTTCGAGTCCCGGACCTGGTGGCTTTCTTTCTCACTTCCCGCCCCTCCCGTCTCTCTCTCATTCTGTCCCTCTTTGGTCAAATTAAAAATAAATAAATAAATAAATAAATAAATAAAGTTAAATAAAATACTTATTAAAAAGTTTTATTTATTTACTTCTTCCATGAGAGTGCAGGAGAGAGGGAGGGAGAGAGAAAAAGAGAGAGAGAGAGAGAAATAAGAACTCCCAACAGGATTGCCACCCCAGGACCCACCCGTAGTCTCAGCCAGCCTGGACCGTGGGCACACACATGCACTGGCATGCTCAGGGAGATCCTGGGATCTGAACCCAGGACCTGTCCCACGTGGGGCCAGTTGTATTGCCACTGTGCCATTGCCTACCCCCCCCCCATTTTTATAGCAATAACTCCCTCGATTTTCTGTCTCACCTTCCAAACACGTGTCTCTAAGTGCTGTAGTTTAATTTTGCATGTTTTTGAACTTTGTGTATAGATGGAACCATACAGTGTGTATTTATGTGTGTCTCAATATCTCGATGCAAAGATATTTTAAAAATGGACCCATATTGTTGCGTACAGAAATGGCTCAGTACTTGACCGCATGGAATTCCATCTTTTCCACTATGCTCTGTTCATGATTTGTTTCCATTCACCATTCCTCAGCCTTTAGGATAATCATACATTTTTTAAAAGTCTTGAATGTAATGGTATAATGACCATAAGAAAGTTAAGTAACTTACATATTTGCTTTATATATACACTGATAGAAGGAATGAAATCACACACATATCTTTTAAAAGTAATATAGGCATGGGACTAGCAGATGGTGTAATGGTCACATTGCTGGACTCCCACATATTGGACTGTGGTTCGCATCCCAGACCCAGTGGCTTAAAACTCACACTGGGTGTGTGTGCATGCGTGCCCAAAAGGGCATGAGAAGAAGGGGTGGTGGCGTGGCCAACTCCCCAGGGGGTGATTTTTCGCTTTCTGTTTATCTGCGTCTCTTTGTCTCTCTGGCAAGTGCACACACCGTATAGTAAAACTCTCTCTCTCTCAAAAAAAAAAATAAGGTAATCTATGCAGAGGAATACGATTATAAACGGGCACAGAGTGAACATGAAGTCTTCCTCTCTGCCTTGTTCCGCAGTTACGCAGTTTCTTTTTCCAGAAAGACAGTTCTATTATCAGTTCCTCTTACGTCTTTCCAGGTATATGCACACACTCCTTGTGCAAAAAATAATAGCCCACAATATGTCATTTCTCCTATGCCCGAGGAATACGTGAAGATCCCTTGTGTGGGGGAAACTGCTCAGTCTTGCATGGTTGTGTTCATTTTCAGTCTGGCCAAATTGTTCTCCCAAGGGGCTACCTCAGAGGGCATGCCTTCTCTACTCTCTTTCAACCCAGGGTATCATCAGACTCTTTACTCTTCATTTATTTATTTTTTTAGGTTTTCGCCTTAGAGTGCATGCAGTCAGTGGAGAGAGACAGAGTGAGAGGAGAAGGAAAGTAAGAAATCACTCCCCTCTGGGCGTTGGCCATGCCACAATTCCTTCTTCTCCTTTCTCCTCTTGGGATTTTGGGTACACACACATATGTGCACCTGGCACGATTTTTAAACCAGGTCTGGAACTGGAACTGCAGTTGGCCGTGTGGGAGTCCAGCACCTTAATCACCATGCCACCTTCTGGCTCAATTCTTCATTCTTTGTAGGATAAAAATTGGCACCTCAATGAAGAATTGTATTTATCTTTTATGAGCTTTGGTAGCATTTCATATATCTAAAACCATTTACGTATCTCTTTGTGTGAACTATTTGGGTTCCTTATGCACTTCTCTACTTTTTTTTTGGTTATTTTTGTTTGTTTGTTGTTGTTGTTTTTCCTTTCTGATGTTAAACTTTTGTCCCTTTCACTCTCCTGGCTTGCTGGGGTTCGTATCAGCCAGTGCTACTGGAGCCCACAGTGAGAGGGTGAAGCAGACATCCTCTTCCAGATGGCAAGGATCAAAGGACCTGGTGATCGTGGGGACATCCTGGATAGCACGTAGCGGTGTTTATCTGGATTGATGACACAAACATTGACCAGACTCGGGATGACTCGGAGGTCCACGAGGCTGATGTTAAATGCATCTCTAGACCCGTGCATTGAAGGTTTTGTCGGTACAAACATGTTAGTTATCTTTCCAGCTCTTAAGTAAAGGACTATATGGTGATGGCTGGGTATTTTTCCTGCTCAATTTAGCATTTCTTCTATTTTCTGTCAGTCTTTCCATTCTAGGAAATGGGAGAAGATGCCTACTTTTTCCTGTGAGTCAGCCATGTCCAGTAATCTCTGTGTTCCGAATGGACACTTAATGTGCGTGCTCATACAGGGGAAATACCTCCAGGTGCTGTGTGCTGCCCTGAGGGCGTGTCTTTAAGGCCATGTTTCCTAAACCACATTCATAGATGTCTTAGAGTTTTTTTACAAAGTGCCTGTGGTCATATTAGTTTTTAAAAAGCTGGTTTAAATAGAATATGTTTCTTTACTATGGGACTTCTCAGAGCTTTTAGTGTACCAGTGAGTTCACTGAGTGTCCAAGAGGTGGGGAGAGGATATTATTGTCTTTTGGAAATGCACTTGACCACAGAACAGCGTTTTCATGGTTTTTGTGGTCTCTGATTGAAATACTGCTCACGCAGTTAGTTCCAAACTCAGGGAAGAATCTGGAGAAGATGTCAATTTGTTTCCCCACTGATTTGTCTGAATTAGGTCAAACGAGGAGCATTACTGAAAATGGGGTTACCGATTTCTGAAATGAAGTAGAAATGCTCTGATGGTTAAATCACAGATGAAGACATGCTGGTTACTTTCTCCACGCTCCCCAAGGTGTTATCAGAAGTGTAAAATGAGGAGTCGCGGGTCATTTCTGGCAACCCCTCACTGCTCCTGCCTCAGGTCGGGCTCCATGCATTGTCTGAAGCATCCAGATAAAAATGGGCTGGGGATGAAGATGCAGTGCTGGGACCAGAAGGAGCAGCCAGTGGCCGGGGGCTTGTCTGAAGCGAATTTAAAGAGCTCCGTGGGAGACGAGAGGAACAGGGTGGCAGGGCTCATTATATCCAGCTCATTGAAGGGCAGCTTATTCTTTCCTCTCAAGTATTTATGAGATTGATTTTTATCCCTTATCATTGGCCTTTTGCTATATTTTCTAGGGCGTAAAAATCTAGAAAATGAGTCATTTTTAAAAATGCAAAGTGCAGCAGTAACACAACCCTGTGTGAGGACGACCCCACATGGGGAGGTTCTGGGTTTGCATCCAGAGACCTCCCTGAACACACTGGGTGGGCCCATGCCCATGATCCAGGGCTAAAGCTAGGTGTGGGGGATAAATAAATGAAATGCCATAATTTCAAAAGTACCGTATCTTTAATTTTATCATTGAATTTCATAACCAAAAAATGACTAGGCCACTGTAGTTGTTGATTTCCTCTCTCTGGCAGTGTGGAGTCAGGGGTCCATCAGAACCTGGTCCACCCATGTGTGTGTGTCACCCAAGGAAGCTGATAAACATGGACACTCTTGAAGAACCTAATGCCAAGAGGGGCACATGGGTCTCTTCCTAATTTATAGAATCCTTGTCTAGCGCTTCTGTAACTGTGGCATGAGGGAGGTCTATGTCTTCCTGGTCAGAGGCCAAGCAGCCCTGACCCTGGGGCAGCAGGGGGGAGGTGGAGCCTCCAAGTCCTCTGACTAGCAGAGTGGTGCTTACAGAGGTTTGAAGCCAAAGTCATTGAGGAACATGTAGTTTCTAGAGCAAGGAGAATGGAGAAGCAGGACTTGGAGCTCAGATGGCCAGAGTTTGTGTTCCAAATCTTCTCTTTTTTTTTGAGGGATTTTTCCTATAGGGTGCACGTGCTTGCCAGAGAGACAGAGAGACATAGAGAGACAGAAAGTGAGAAATCACCCCCCAAGTGTACAATTCCTCATCCTCCAGTTTCCTCTTGGGATTTTGGGCACACATACACACATGTCCAGCATGAGTTTAAGCCACTGGGTCTGGGATTTGAACCATGGTCGACAGCATAGATGTACAATGACGTAACCATTACGCCATCTGCTGATCCCAAGTTCTGAATCTTCTACCCACTGGTTACGTTACTGATGCTCCCTGTGTCTCAGTTTGCCCAGCTGTCCCACTGATATACTAACTACTTAGCAGATTCCTGGCCTGTAGTGAGCACAGAACCAAGTGAGCTGTGGAGCTACACAGCACAGAATGGTAGACGTCAAGAGTGGATGGACAAAGACACAGCAGGGTTTGGGGTGTGTGGAAATCTCTTTTCTCACTGGATGCGGCCTGCCTCCTGGTGGCCATCTCCCTTTTGGAAAGTGCCATTTGCCTGCATTTCCGTAGGGTGCTGGGCAACTCCTACTGGCCATCCATTGAGCTAGAAAGGAATCGAGCCAGGGATAAGCCACATCTCATTTGTGACTTTCACCTTTCCATTCTCGTGTCAGGTATTTTTTGGTGCCAAACACTGGGAGGACCCATGAGGGATATAGGGACAAGCTCAGTGTGCTTTCAGTCTCCACCAAGAGAGAGTGGAGAGAAGAGGGCGTGGGCATCAGTGGCCATGGTGTGGAGCAGTAGCAGTCATTGCTGTCCCCTGACTGCCTTGGTCAGGATGTAGAACAAGGGCATGAGAGAGAAGGCTGATTCTGTCTCCCCTTGTGAGGACATACTCATTTAAACCTTAAGGTCAGGGTCAGTGCTTACTCTGTAGGAACTGTGTAGTGTCCCAACACAGAGGGACTGCTTATAGAGGAGAGGATAAGAACTGTGTGTGTGCACGTGTGCTCATGTGAAGTACATGAAATAAACTTTGAAAGACCACAGACATGGGTCATAATGGTGAAGCAGTTTACAACACAGAACGATGATCAGAACTCAAAAATGTTGAATTCATCCGTGATGCCCTTTTCCTTTGATTTATTCATTTGCTAAATAGTTAATGCAATAAAAAATTTACAAAGTAAATGAGAGTGAAAAATAATCTAACTTAATTTAGCTATGACCTTCTGGAACCCTAAGGTTTTGGTTAGGGTCATATTTAGATCACTGTTTTAAAATTCTAATGTTCCGTAAACACGTGGTCACTTTTTATTAGTTATCTAGGGTTTGCTGTGACAAAGGAACAAAAACTGGGTAGCTTAACCAACAGCAGTGTACGGTCTCACAGTTCTGGAGGCTGGAAAGTCCAAAATCCAGCTATCAGCAGGGTTGATTCCTTCCGAGGACTGTGAGGAGAAGGTTTGTTCCAGTGCTTTCATCTTACAGACATCACTCTTCTTCCTGTGACTTCACGTCATCATCCTTCTGTGTCCCAATGTCCCCTTTTTATAAGGACATCACTTGTAATAGACTGGGATCCACTCTAATGGCTACATTTTACTTTGACTCCATCTGCAATGACCCTGTTTCCAACTAAGGTTCTCTTCTGAGGTGTGGGAGTGGTTAGATTTCCACAGATGAATCTGGGGCGGTCCTACCAGGGAATGGAAATCTCTTTTCCCATTCACTCCTAACAGCTTGCTCATTTTCTACTTACAGACTTTTCACTTTTTCTTTTTTATAGAATGCACATGGCAAGTCAAAGCAAATGATCGAAAGTTCCACGAACAACCTCATTTTATGAACACAAAGTTCTTTTGTATTAAGGAAAGCAAGTATGCGGTAAGTTGATTCCTAAATTATTTTCGTTTTCATTTTATTTTTTTATTTTTCTATAGGATGCATGTCCTCACCAGAAAGGGAAAAAGAGAGAAAGAAAGAAATCACTCCCCAGGGAGGATGGCTACACTGCAATCCCTTCTTGTCCATTCTCTTCTCAGAATTTTGGGCATGCGCATGCACACCCAGTGTGATTTTTTCAGGCTTCTAGGTCTGGGACTTGAACCACACAGGCAGCCATGTGGGAGTGCCTTAACATCCCATCACTGACTGGCCCTGTATTTTTTTTATTAAAGCCTATTTTTTCCTGTCACTGTCATGCTTGCTAGTGTCATTCTGTGCTTGCCTTCTAGGTAGCCACTAGCCTGGAACTATAGCTAATCCTTGTCAGTTCTATAGAATGTCTTTTATAATGTTTCTTTATTTCTTCCATAAGTGAGAGAGTAGGGGGACAAGGGAGAACAATCCCAATAGGGTCTTGATGCCCGGATCCACCCCCAGTCCTTGGCCAGCCCTGGATCACAGGCAGGTGTGTGTCTGGCATACTCAGGGAAGTTTCCAGGCATGAACTAGGAACCTTTCCACGTGGGTTTGCTTGGCGGAGGGTCAGGTTTTATTGTCTGGCCTCTGGAATGTTATTTTGTTGACATTTACCCTGAAGGTGGGTAGGGGTGACTTGAAACAAATGAAAAACCAAAACTATGTAGATTGAAATTTTCCTTCCTTATGTGCAAAGGGCTCTTAAAACGTTTTATGGAAGATTATACAATGTCACAGAAACCTTATGGTTGAAAGTAATGAGTTTGAAAGGAATCTTAGTAACTTAGCTCCCCTTTCTCTGCCTGGGATGGATTTGGAGACTTTAAAAGTATTTTCTCCTAAAAAGATGCCATTTCCTTTGAAATGTGATAAACACTTGTAAGTGTGGTCTTGAGTCTTATAAGGGTCTTCGTTTCCTAGGACTTCCTTAATAAAATCCCACAGCTGGATAGCGAAATACAACAGAATTCTATTGTCTCACAGTTTAGGGGGCCAGAAGTCTGTGATCAAAGTGTGTGGGGGCTAGTTCCTTCTGGAGGCTCGGTGGGGAGTGTCTGTTTCCTGCCCCTCCTCCAGCTCCTGGTGATTGCTGGAACTTTTTGGTGCTCCTTGGCTTACAGACAGTCACACCAGTCTCTGCCTCTGTCTTCACAGGCCTTCTTCCTGCACCTAGCTTCCCTCTTGGAAGGACACCAGCCATTGGATTAGGGCCCGTCCTAATCTCGCAAGCATTTATCTTGATTATATCTGCAGAGAACCTATTTTGGAATGAGCTCCCATTCACAGCTATCTGGGTCAGGACTTGAACATACCTTTTGGGAGGATCCAAATTCAGCCCACCACGCTATCTTTTACTCTTTCTTACACAGTAGCCTCTACTTTTTCCTAATTGTTTCTTTTCCACTTTGCTTGTGTTGACAGCTGCCTTTGCCTGTTTCTAAGAGGCTCTCATGGGTCACAGAATCTGACACAGGGTCCATTTGGTCACAGTCTGATGTCTGTCTCTTGTTACTGTCTCTGACATAAGACTCCAGGTAGTCATTTTGAGGCTTGGCTAGAATTAAAAGCAAATTAGAAACCTCAGCATCTTTCTGATGGACAGATTGTGTCCTTGTATCACTGTAGGCTTTGGGAATGAGGGATTTTCATGGATGCACTTACATCATGATAAGTGTGTGGCATCTTTTAGAATGACTTTCTTATTTTTTTCCCACAGCGTAATGCAATTAAAACATACAAATACAACGCTTTTACCTTTCTACCCATGAATTTGTTTGAGCAGTTTAAAAGAGCAGCCAACTTTTATTTCCTGATTCTTCTTATCTTACAGGTAATGCCATTTGATATCTTAAATCTGTTCTGAATTAGGGTGACTTAGTAGCATTTAAATTGTGGACATATATCATGGGAATAATCTTAACAATGTTTTATATTACCATCAAGGTTCTGTGTGTAAGGGGATGGGGCTTCCTACACAGAACCAGCTCAATCAGTGTAAAATGCATGGTGAAAGGGAACAAATGAGGGGATAGTCCAATTCTGTATTTTTAAAAATTTAATTGCATATTGATGTATGTTAAAATTGGAATCACTGACATGAATAAAATTTAAATCTTCACTTTATGAAATTATTTTTACCTTAAAATTAAATTGAGAGCCTAGCAGATTGTGTAGTAGTTAAGGTGCCGAATTCTCACATGGTTCACTGCAGTTCAGCTCCTGACCTGATGGCTAGAAAACCATGCCAGGTGCATGTGCGTCCAAAATCCCAAAGGGAGAAAGGAGGAGAAGGGATTGCAGTGTGGTCATCCCTCCTGGGGGGTGATTTCTTACTTTCCCTCTCCCTGTCTATCTTTGTCTCTCTCTGGTGAGTACATGTGCCCTACGGCAAAAATCTTTTTAAAAAATATTATTTTGTTCTGCTTGTCTTTTTTTTTTTTTTTTCATTTAGATGCCTAATTTTCCCCAAGAATATATTTTGGTCATTAATCTCTCTCTCTCTTTCTCTCTTTTTTTCTCAGTTGTCAGAGGGCACATGTACTGGCCAGAGAGAGACAGAGAGGGGAAGAGAAAGGAAGAGGGAGAAAGCACCCCCGCAATGGGGCATGGTCATGCCATAACCCCTTATCTTCCGTTTCTCTATTCGTTCAGAATCTTGACAACATATGCACATGTTTCTGGCATATTTTTCAAGCTGCTAGGGCCAGGATGTGAACCGTGGCCAGCCATGTGGGATCCAGTTCCCTTAACCACTAAGCTACAGTTAGCTACTTGACCTTGATCACTAATCTCAAGTAGTTATTTTTGTAAACCAATTTTATATTTTAAAAGACCTATTATTTTTGATGCCAGAGGTTACATGCACTCACCAGAAAGAGGTTGGGGGGGAGTGAAAGAGAGAGAAGACAACCCCCAATGGGGTGTGGTCACATAGCAGTCCCTTTTCCTCCAACTCTCCATCCTGTCAGGATTTTGCTCATGCACACACAAATGCCCAGTATAATTAATTTTTAAATCTAAGGGGCCAGGACTCAAACCATGGTCGATAATGTGGGGTCCAGCTCCCAATGCGCAGTGCTTAACCACTGAGTGGGCCAACCAAAAGACCAATTTATCTTCTGAATTTGTAATTGTGGCAAGAGATTCACTTCCCTGGAGAGCATGACTTGCATCTGTTTAAGAACCACTGAAAACAATGAAAGAAATACTACATATTCTAGTTAGTGCTCAGACCTTCTTTTATTTTTATTTTTTTTAAGAGGTTTTTGCTATAGGGTGCATGCACTTGCCAGAAAGACAGAGAGACAGAAAGTGAGAAATCACTTCCCAGGGGGATGGCCACACCGCAATCCCTTCTCCTCCATTCTCTTGGGATCCTGGGCATGTAAGCACACTAGTCCGGCGCGAGTTTAAATCACCAGGTCCAGGACTCAAACTGCGGTTGACTACGTGGGAGTCGAGCGACATAGCCATTACGCCAACTGCTGATCCCGCTCAGATCTTCGTTTAAGATCTGACATGCAGGTTATGAAGGACAGTGTGCCTTTACAACAAGCGGTAGATTTGGAAATCTGTCTTCCCCACTAGGATTCACCCAATAAAGTTTTATAAAAAATGGTGACACGTGTGCCTGGGTGGGGCTAGAGTAGGGTGTGTGGAGTGTAGATAAGAGAAAAAGGAGAGAAAATACTGGGGGGAAACAGACACTCAGCAGATCTGGTCAAGTATGAGACCTGCTGACCTGGTGTTAAAGGATCATCCTGTTGCCAAGGGGGCCATGTAGACAGGTGCATGTCACGGTAACCACAGCAGATTATAAGGTGATGTTGTGTGCTGAGTTGGCCTCTTTCCCCCTTACTTCTAGCAGGGAAGAGGGGAGCTCCTCATATTCATTATGCAGTGGAAAATGATCTTTCTCTCTCCAACTACACCCCAGGGATTTCTCTAAATGTGCAGCAATTTAAATGATAACAGTAATAGCCTTAGAGAGTACACTTTAGAGGAACTGACATTGTTACTTCACGTCGTTCTCATACTCTGTGAGGTAGACACTCCCCATTTTGCAGAGAACTGAAGTGCCCAGTGAGGTGAATAACTTGCTCCAAGTCCCATAACCAACATGTAGCAGAGCAGAACAAGACTGGGTTTCAGGCACTTACCTCTAAAGTATCTCATTTTAACCACTGCATTTGATGGCCAATGATTTATAGGTTGGTTACAAGACATCCTACTAATTTTCTTCCCTTTCATTCACACTTGGAGACTGTCTTAATGGTAGTAGGCCTTTCCACAAGGCCAGCCCTTTCTTAGCTGGACCAATTGCAATGACTGTGAAGGAAACACTTTCTCTGAGAGTCCCCCCAAAAGCCTACCTAACTACTAGCTTTCAGAGTCAGCAATACCTAATGCCATCTTTGCCCTTCATGGGACCCTCGGAAACTACTGGCTGAGCCTGCTGAGGAGAGACTACTATGTGTTCATTCCCTAACAGCTGAAGAACCAATTCCCATGCCAATCCCCTCCACATGCAAAAAATGAAACAGTTCTCTTTCAGGTATTTTGTTACAAAACCTTCTCTGGGTCTAGCCAAGGCCATAGCTTTAGGAGTCATTGTACTCTGGACTCTGTTCTAGGTGGCCAGAAGCTAGATAAAAGGAGAAGGTTGGCGGGATGCTGTATGGAGATTGATGATGGAGACTGGACTTAGACTGATCAAGCTTAGACTGAGCAGTTGATTACTTGTAAGTTAGACATGCCTTCAAGGACACATAGTCAAGCCTTTTGATCTCTCGTAGGCAATTCCTCAAATCTCTACCCTGGCCTGGTACACAACACTTGTGCCCTTGCTTCTGGTGCTGGGCGTCACTGCGCTCAAAGACCTAGTGGACGATGTGGTAAGGATTTCTCCTGTAACTTTCCTCTCACCGCTTTGAGCTGTGTCACACTGAAATGATTAAATATTTCTCCTTTTCCTGCTCAAGGCTCGCCATAAAATGGATAAGGAGGTTAACAATAGGACATGTGAAGTCATTAAGGATGGCAGGTACTGTGTCTTTATTAATTTGTCACTTAGTTAAAAGGATGTAATATATTATGTCGATATGTCTAGACACATCTTTAGAGATAACTATTACACATATTAGTCTGTCAGTATCTTTGCTGTTTAACACAAAGACATTGTATGCGCTTTACGGTCCCAAGGCCACGTTTGGTTATGGGTGGTTGCCTGGCTGGATTTTGTGTTATCAGCACATCAGATATTTACACCACTCCTACCTCCACTCTGCTGATGCCAGCTCCACTGTTCTAAACCTCTCCTTGGAGACTTCCTCATTTGTCTTTTTTTTAACTTAATTTTTATTTATCATGATTATTATTTTAAATTTTCTCTTTAGAGCACATGTGCTCACCAGAGAGAGAGAGAGAGAAAGAGAGAGAGAAAGTGAGAAAGCAAACCATCAGGTCCAGGACTCAAACCACAGTTGGCCATGTGGGAGTCCAGTGCCTCAGTCACCGCGCCATCTGTTGACCTTGCTCATTTGTCTTGACACCTTGCTTGGGTTTCCAAAGTAGAGATTTCCCTGTACTTAGAGAGGTTTTTGCTTTCTTCATCTTTATTATGATATGAGTTTTATTAGAATTATTTGTGTAGGTGTCTCCTCTTCTGTCCTGCCTCTAAGTTTTTTTTAAGGATCTTGTCCTGCCTCCAACAGGCAGAAATTACTCAATAAATGCTTGTCAAATTAATGTAGCCAGCTGTGACCAAAGCACCTACTCAGAGATCAGTCATGTGTTGTTATTTTAGCAAGAGCCTCAAGGCAGAACTGCAAATTCAGGCGCTAAAAATAGTGACTCGGGCCCAGTTCAAAGAGTCTTTATGTGTAGATATAAAGGAAAATAACCTGATTTTACAGCTACATTTCCACTGCATCTAATTCTATATAGACTACACCAAGAGCTGCAGAGTCTTTTCCCTTGCAAACACATGGATTTTGTTTCAAAAGTGTCTTTCAAATCACTTAGAATCCAAATTGTGCCTGGTGGAGAGACTCCTAGCCACCCCACACAACTCTGGTTAGCCCACAATGTGGCTAATTACACTAGTAAGAGTGACCCCAAGAACAGAATAGTGGTTATCAGAGGCTAGGAAGAGCAAGGGAGTGGGAAGATAGGGAGATGTTGGTTAATGAATACAAAATTACAGTTGGGTGAGAGGAAGAAGTTCTAGTGTTGAACAGCATAGTAGGGTGACTATAGTTAATAATTTGCTGTATATTTCAAAAAATAAGCAGAAGAGAGATTTTGTATGTTCCCAACACGAAATAGTGATAAATGTTTGATGTGATGGATAAATGAATTACTCTGATTTGATCATTACACATTATATCTATGTATTGAAAAATCATTTTGTACAGCTGTTAAGTATCAATTAAAAGTAATATTTTTTAAAGATTAAGAAGATAATAAAGAAGAATAGCTCTGGATTGAATTGGGAAGTTGGGGGCATGTATCCAGCAGGGCAGGGTTGTGGCCCCAGCTGTCCCCACTGTAGGGTTGAACCTGCAGGAATTTGGGCATTAATGGTGGACATAGGGATCTCAGGGGAAACTGGAAGAAAGAGGTCAATGAATGCCTTTAATACCCCAAAGAGCTGTGACAAGAAGGGACTAGTGTGTCCATTTGTAATTTGAGACTCATGCAGATTTCTCATCCGCAATTTTAGAAATATTGAAAGGTAAACTAACCCCCATTTCATTTATTCAAAGATAAGCCAGATTTTTTTTAAAAAAATCCTGGAGTTAGGAATTGTGAATTAAATTCTCATAAAAATAGGGAAACTAGAAACTAAGCATACAAAGGTATATATTTTAAATCTTTATAAATGAATGGGAGACAGAGTCCAGGTTGAACACCCCTAATCTGAAGATCTGAAGTCTGGAATACTTCAAAATTTGAAACTTTTCAAGCACTGAGTGACCCCCACAAGTGGAAAATTCCATACCAGACCTTATGGAATGGATCACAGTCAAAACATTACAATACAAAAGTATTGTATAAAATTACTTTCAGCCTCTATGTACAAGGTATACATGAAAGATAAAAGAATTTTGTGTTTCAACAAGGGTCCTATCTCCAGATATCTCATTGTTTATGTACAAATATTCCAACCTCCCAAAAAAGTCCAAAATCTGAAACCTTTAAGGACCCATTTTGAACAAGGAATATTCAACCTGTAATTAGATATCTGCCTCCAAATAACAACAACAACAACAATAATAATAATGTTTAATAGTTATGGTAGGTTTGGGACCAGCAGTTAGCGTAATGGCTATGTTGCTAGACTCCCATGTAGTCGACCGTGGTTCGAGTCCCAGACCCGGTGGCTTAAAACTCACACCGGTGCATGTGCCTGTGTGCCCAAGATCCTGAGAGGAGAATGGAGGAGAAGGGATTGCGGCATGGCCATCCTCCCTGGGGGGGTGATTTCT
Source organism: Tupaia tana (assembly GCA_026018925.1). Classification (NCBI taxonomy): domain Eukaryota; kingdom Metazoa; phylum Chordata; class Mammalia; order Scandentia; family Tupaiidae; genus Tupaia; species Tupaia tana. Next base: position 20,555,345 of record JAKSZU010000007.1, read on the forward strand.
TGCTTTCTGTCTCTCTGTCTCTCTCTCTGTCTTTCTGGCGAGTGCACACACCCTATGGCAAAAAATCTCTCCAAAAAAATAATAAATAAGTAGTATGGTAGGTTCATAATTTCCATTACGTATATCTTTTCTATATATGAAAATCTTTTTTCTATTACTGTTATTTTTCTTTTTTTAAGATTTTTGCCTTAGGGCATGTGTGCTCATGGGAGAGATAGGGAAAGTGAGAAGTAGGGAATGGCCATGCCACAATCCCTTTGCCTCCATTCTCCTCTCAGGATTTTGGGCACACATGTACACGTGCCTGATGTGAGTTTAAGCCACCGGGTCCTGGATTCGAACCGCGGACAACTACATGGGAGTCTAGTGACGTAGCCATTATGCCATCTGCTGGTCCCAGAAAAAACTTTTTTAATAATAAATTTAAATGGATATTTCCTATGGAATTTAGTATCAGAAGTGTTTATCTTTTAATTTTATCATACCTCGTATTAGAATCTTTATCGACCTTCTTGTAAAAATGGTACATACTCAATAATAAGATAACTTAAACAGTAGAGAGTAGGCAAGAGCTAAAGCCCCCTGAGAACTCAGAGTGGCCCAGGAGGGAACCATGATGTATTCCCGTCCTGGGACTAGCTCCACCTTGGTCTGTTTGTGTGTTGCTAGAACAGAATACCATGGGCTGGGTGATACATAAAGAAACGAAAGTTCTTTGGCTCACAGTTCTGGGGTCTGGAAAGAACACATCAGAGTCACTGTTATTATCGTTGCTCCTCCTTTGAGGATTGTATGGTTCTTGTGACTCTTTTTGTTTTTTAAGAATTGTTTTATTTAACTTTATTTATTTATTTTAATTTGACCAGAGAGGGACAGAGAAAGAGAGAAAGAAAGTAAGAAAGCAAGCCACCTGGTCCAGGACTCGAACTGCAGTCGGCCATGTGGGAGTCCAGCACCCTTAACCACTATACCACCTGCTTGCCCCTCTCATGACTCTCAATATGGCTACTTCATTAAAAGAGAGAGCTTTTAGCAAACATTTTCTCTTTGATTCATACATTTTCCAGAACCATTGACTTCCAGGAAAAATGCTAATCTCCTTTCCTGTAACTTAGAAAACCAATAAGCTCTCATTATTTTTTAATACTCAGGTTCAAAATTACCAAGTGGAAAGAAATTCAAGTTGGAGATGTCATTCGTCTGAAAAAAAATGATTTTATTCCAGTAAGTGAACAAACTCTGCTTCTCTCGTCCCTAGCTCTCACTCTGCCCCCCCCCCCCGCCCCCACCTTAGTGCTCCATGTCACCCCAGGGGCCTCTACGTTACCAGTGTGTTTCGTTTTGGACAGGCTGACATCCTGCTGCTGTCCAGCTCTGAACCAAACAGCCTCTGCTATGTGGAAACGGCCGAACTAGATGGGTAAGGCTAGGTACATTCCTGAGGTTGAAATCTTTACTTCCTGACAAAAAGTCCTGGGATCTGATCTCACCTCTGCTACTTGCAGGCTATCCAACAGTGTCCCTAATGAATTGACCTCTCCCTTCGTCCCCTATGTATTAAGTGTAGCTCTTAATATCAGCCCTTTTCCACCTCTCAGAGAAGGGAAAAGGATCAAACAGGAGAGTGTGTGCCTGAGCCCTTTATAAACTGCTGTGCCGAAATGTGAGGGGACTTCAGAACATCTGCGATGGGGCCAGCAGGTGGTGTGGTGGTTAAGGTGCTGAACTCCCACATGGCTGACCATAGTTCAAGTCCTAGACCTGGCAACCTGCTTTCTCACTTTCCCTTTCTCTATCTTTATTGGGTTAAATTTAAAAAAATAATAAATACAACTAAGTGAATAATTCTTTTAAAAATAACAAATGGAATTAAATAAATTTTTTTTTAAATCTGCAGAAAAATGTAAAGTATGAGGTTTCTTTTGGGTGAGAACAAATTTTTGAAATTCATGCATAGTTTTTTCATAATACATGTTTTCAATAAACTTTTTGAAGATCCTTTATATGAATGACTATATTATTATGTTTCAGAGAAAAAAACAGATTTTTAAAAGTTTTGACAGTAGGCAATTTTGAATTTTCCCTTTGTTAGTTTTGTTATCATGCTACCATTTAGAATAAAGGTGTGGGGCCAGCAGGTGGCATTGTGGCTAAGGTGCTGGAATTCCCACATGGCCAGCCATTGTTGGAGTCCTGGATCTGGCAGCTTGCTTTCTCACTCTCCCTCTCTCTCTCTCTCTCTCTCTCTCTCTCTCTCTGTCTTCCTCTGCCAAAATTCATGTGAAAAAAAAATAATATTAACAATAATAATAATAAATAAATAAATCTTTTTTTAAAAAAAGTGTGTTTGTCACTGGTTTCTAGTGCATTTATCCAGTGCTTACAGGTTGCAGGCACATTACATAGTAGCTCATTTAATCCTCTCAACAGTCCTTTGAGTTATCCTTAAAATCTTTAAAACAGAGGATTGTAGTTTAAAACTTAACTCCTGGGGCTGGCAGGTGGCATGTACAAGGTGGTTAAGGCACTGGATTCCCACGTGTCTAACCACTATTCGAGTCCTGGACCTCGCTTGTTTGTGCTCTCGCTCGCTCGCTCTCTCTCTCTCTCTCTCTCTGTCCCTATCTGGCCAAATTGAAATAAATAAATAAATGTTAATTAAAGTAATTCTTTAAAAAACAAAAACTTGAATACTAACCTGATAGAAACTTAAATAGGTATTTCCCATGGAATTGAATAACAAAGATGGCCATCTTTTTGACTAGTTTTCAGTGCGTTTATTGAGCGCTTACCAAGTCACAGGTAGGTTGCACATTAGCTCATTTAATCCTCACAACAGCCCTGACAGTTGAACCTTATTTCCTCTCCATTACTGATGAGGAAACTGAAGCCTAAGAGGTGACGTAGCCTAGCCAAGACCACACAACAAGCGGCCAGATTGGAACCCCCCTCCCTGAGCTCCCTGTTCTCAGCTCCTGGATGTGGATTCATTGCTTCTGGGAGAGCCAAAATCACAGGAGTGAAAACTAGTCTTATTTTTTGCTTTGTAGATCAGACATTTGCCTGTTCAGTCTTAACTATAAAACAGCAATTTTTCCCATGAGTGAGAGATTCTAAAGCTTTATGAAGACATAAAATCCCAACTTACCCTATCAAAGAAGAATTGAGGAAGTTGAGAACCTCTGTTCAAAAGTAATGTGTGGAGATTCCCAAGTGGGTGTTCATGAATCCTGTAAGAGGCCACCCAGTATCTGAAGGGCCTTGCTCTTGAGAGCACGTCTCAGCCTGCCCCTCCTGGGCATGTCCATGCAGAGAGCCTGTCCCTGGTACTGGACAAGGCATGCCAAGTATCAGAGGTGGGGCTACTACTTCCTTTCCTCAATCAGGTTATCTTTCAAAAACATAATATCCAGTTATTCACTCTGAAAACATTTAAGTTGATAGAAGCTAGACAGAATTTCTGTGACAAGCATGTTTTACTTTTTTTGGCCTTTTTTGTTTTTTTGTTGTTGTTGTTGTTGTTGGTTGTTTTTGAGATTTTTGCTGTTGGGCACGTGCGCTCACCAAAGAGACTGAAAGAGACAGAGAGAGAGAAAGCGAGAAATCACCCCTCCCTGGGTGAATAGCCACACCGCAATCCCTTCTCCATCCTCCTTCCAGGATTCTAGGCACACACGTACATGTACCAAGTGTGAGTTTCAAGCCTCTGGTCTGGGATTCGAGTCATGGTTGACCATGTGGGAGTTCAGCACCTTAGCCAGTATGTCACCTGCTGGCCTGTGATGGGTATGTTTTAAATAACCACTATAGCATGATTAAAAATTAGAAGCTATCATTTTAATCAGCAGTTTGGTACTCCAGGCTGGTTAAGTTAATGAGCAGAAGGCTTGCAGGTACCCCTGTCCTAAACTTCATGGACCTTCTAGCAATTAAAAAAAAAGAAAGAAAGAAAGAAAAGAAAGCAAAAGCTAACTATCAGGTCATCAGAAAAGTTATGACACATTTCTGCATAGACAAACTTGGAAATAGACATCGTGACTTTTCCGATGACCCAATATTTAGCATTTACTTCCAGGTATGCCTCATGTCATTTGGTGTTATTTTCTTTCTATTCTTTCTCAAACTCCAATATTGGTTTCATTTATTTTTTTTTTCTCCTTCCTTTTAGAGAAACCAATTTAAAATTCAAAATGGCCCTTGAAATCACACATCAGCATCTCCAAAAAGAAGATACATTGGCAAAATTCGATGGTCTGTACAAATCCTGTCTGTCTTTGTTTTAAACTTTAGCTCCTTGTCTCAGTTCCTACTGAGTAAAGCCAGAAAATCTTTAATAGGTGATTAATTGTGCAACTCATGTCTTTTTAAAGGTTTTATTGAATGTGAAGAACCCAATAACCGACTAGATAAGTTCACAGGCACATTACTTTGGAGAAACACAAGATTTCCTTTAGATGCTGATAAAATTTTGTTACGTGGCTGTGTAATTAGGAATACCGATATCTGCCATGGACTGGTCATTTTTGCAGGTACTTTTGAAGTTTCTTGGGAAATTGATCTGCTGGGAGCTTTAAAGATTAAGAGCGAGGGATTGCTTTTCTGTCCTTTCTTCATCGAGATCAGAAGGAGAGTGTTTTTATTGATAGGCTAATGTATTGATTTTCTCAATCATTGATCACATCTAATTTTTCCATTTTTAGGTGCTGACACTAAAATAATGAAGAATAGTGGGAAAACCAGATTTAAGAGAACTAAAATTGATTACTGGATGAACTACATGGTTTACACGGTATTTATCTTCCATTTTAATAGATGAGAGGTTGCTTTGTCTTTTGCTCTAATTTGTTGTGTGTTTTTCTAATGCAAAGAAATCTTACCAAGGTCAGTCAGTCAGGTGGCATGGTGGTTAAGGCAGCTGGATCTCACATGGCCAACTGTGTGGTTCAAGTCCTAAACCTGGCAACTTGAAAAAGATGCCGGGCATGTGTGCGTGCATGCCCAAAATACTGAGCAGAGAATGGAAGAGAAAGGATTACGCATGTCCATCCTGTGTGCTTTCTCACTTTCTCTTTCTCCATCTCTCTGGCAAGCACATGTCCTTATAGCAAATTTTAAAAAAGAAAAAGGAGGAGGAGAAGGAGCAGGAGCAAAAGGAGAAGAAATCTTACTTCTTTAAGTTTAGTAGAAAAATACTTGGGTGCTCCAAGCTCAAATGGGAGCAAAAGGAATTCCTGAGTGTTTGGATGACTAGAGTGACCAATTGGGAAACCAGATAATCCTAGGTAAGTTGGTGAGGCTGGGCTTCTGAAGTCAACGAAGGACTGATTTTACTGCCGTTAGTTTCCCAGGAGGATAGTTTTCTCAGAAGCAAACCTTCCCCCACTTCCCAACATACACTATCTAAATCCAAGTATAAAAGGGTCCCCAAGAGGGACCAGCAGTTAGTGTAATGACTATGTCACTGGACTCCCATATAGTTGACCGCGGTTCGCATCCCGAACCCGGTGGCTTAAAACTCACGCCGGGGGACCAGCAGTTAGCATAATGGCTATGTCGCTGGACTCCCACGTAGTCGACCGTGGTTCGCGTCCCGGACCCAGCGGCTTAAACTCACGCCGGGCGCGTGTGCGTGCGTGCCCAAGATCCCGAGAGGAGAATGGAGGAGAAGGGATTGCGGTGTGGCCATCCCCCCTGGGGGGTGATTTCCTGCTTTCTATCTCTCTGTCTCTCTCTGTCTGTCTGGCGAGCGCACGCGCCCTATAGCAAAAACCTCTCTAAAAAAACAAACAAACAAACAAACAAAAAAAAAAAAAAAAAAAAAAAAACTCACGCCGGGCGCGTGTATGTGCGTGTCCAAGATCCTGAGAGGAGAACGGAGGAAAAGGGATTGCGGCGTGGCCATCCCCCCTGGGGGGTGATTTCTCGCTTTCTGTCTCTATGTCTCTCTCTTGTCTGTCTGGCAAGCGCACGTGCCCTGTAGCAAAAAACTTCTCAAAAAAAAAAAAAAAAAAGGATCCCCAAGAGCACCTACAGATTCCATGATTCCCTGGGAAGACTCCAGGACTTGGCATACAGTCGTTTCACTCCTGTGACTTCTTACAGCAAAAGGGCACAGGCCAAGGTCAGCAAGGGAAAGGGGCTCATGAGGCAAAGTCCAGAGGAAGAGACATGAGCTTCTGAGAGTCTTCTCTCACCCGGGAGACACTTCATCCCCCAGCAGTGCACAGCAGCGTCTGTGACAGCTCTTCTATTGGAGAAGCTCCTTAGAGGCTCCGAGCCCAGTGGTTTTAACTGGGGCCACCCTCTGCCTGGCATGTGCTAACGTTCCAGACTGCCCAGAGAAATGCAGGTGGCCACCACATACGGTGTTGTTTCACAGACAGTTTGGCACAATGAGTCATTCTTATCAGAGAATAAGAAATAGAGAATCAGTAAATCCTCCCCAAATCAAAGTTTCCAGATACCAGCCTAGGGCCGACGCTGTAAGCAGGACTTGGAAGGACAGCAGTCTCAGGTATACTATGTTAATTCTTTTCTGCACATAAGTTGACCCCAATATTAAGTAGTCCCTCAACTTCCCAATGAGAATGTTTTTTAAAGTATTTAGTTCAGTTTCAAGGCAGAAACGCTTAGAGATTTATAATACCTAAAATTCTTTAATTGCATACATATTTTTAATCATGTAAAACTAATACCGATTAAATATTCCTAATCCAAAAATCTGAAATCCAAAATGCTCCAAAATCCAAGACATTTTGAGCACTGATACAACGTGATAAGTAGAAACTTCCCACCAAACTACATGTGACAGGTCACAGTCATATGAAAGATTGTGTAAAATTGCCTATAAGGACTGCATATAAGGTAGAAGGAGTATATGACACATAAATAAATTTCATACTTAGATTGGGTTCCGTTACATCATATATGCAAATATCCTAAAATACCCCAAAAAAGAAAAATCCAATATCTGAAACACTTCTTGTCCCAATTATTTTGAATGAAAGAAACTGATTCTTTATTCATTTGATTAAAACTGTTTTCCCCTATTCTCACATTTCATGAAAATTATATGTGTGTGTTTCATGTCCATCTTCAGTGTCATTGTGTAGTTACAGCTAGAGCACTCACGAAGATTGCATTGCCTCACCTCTGTACCAACTGTATTGAGATATAGCATTTTTGGAATCTGTGTCTAGAAATTTCCATTTTTCTCTGGAAATTTGCTCCCACTCACCAATACCCAACTACCAAAATACTAGGAGGGGCCAGCAGGTAGCATGGTGGTTAAAGGCGCTAGACTCCCATATGGCCAACTGCAGTTCAAGTCCTGGACCTGGTGGCTTGCTTTCTCACTTTCCCTCTCTGTCTCTCTCTGATCAAATTGGAAAATAATAATAATAATAATAATAATAAATAAAGTTAAATAAAATCTTTTAAAAATACTACTAGGATACTTGTCTCTTTAATTTATCCCGTAAATACATATTTATAATTTCCACAATATACTTATTGTTTTTTGTATTTAAAAAAATAGTTTTATTTATTTCTTGCATGAGAGAAAGAGTGACAGGCACCTCCAAGAAGACCTTCATGCTGCATGCCATCTCCAGCCTCAGTCGGCCAAATCAGAGGCATGTGCATGTGTGCACAGCGGGTTCAGGGAGGTCCGAGTACATTTCCTAGGTGGATCCAGTCGTGCCACCACCTGGCCCCCATCTTCTCTTTCAAAAGATAATTTACTTTGGACCAACAGGTGTCATAGCAGTTGGGATGCTGGACTCCATATGGCTGGCCATGGTTTGAATCCTGGACTTGGCAGCTTGCTTTCTCACTCTCTCTCTTTCTCTGTGTCTCTCTCTGTCTCTTTGGTGAGTGTATGTATCAGATTAAAAAATAATAATAAAATAATAATTATTTTAAAAATTAAATAAATAATTATTTTTAAAAGAATTTATATGTGAAATGTTGGGTAAATCAATCAATAATAGAAATAAAATAAACTTTTTTTAAAGGATTATTTTTATTGAACTTTATTTTATTTTATTTTATTTATTTTAATTTGACCAGAGAGCAATAGAGTGAAAGAGAGAAAGAGGGAAAGTGAGAAAGCAAGTTGCCATGTCTGGGACTCAAACCATGGTTGACCATGTGGGAGCCCAGTGCCCTTAACCACCATGCCACCTGCTGGCCCCAAAATGAACTTTTTTAAAAGAATTATTTGGTGGGACCAGCAGACAGTGTAATGGTTACAGTGCTAGACTCCCACATAGCCAGCCACGGTTCCAGTACCAGTCCTAGTGGCTCAAAACACACTGAGCACATGTGTAAGCATGCCAAAAATCCCGAGGGGAGAATTGAGGAGAAGGGATTGCGGCATGGCCATCCTCCCGGGAGGTGTGACTTCTTGCTTTCTATCTCTCTGTCTCTCCAGCAAGTGCACATGCTCTTTAGCAAAAATCTCTCAAAAAAAGAGAAAAAACGGAATTATTTATTTGATCTTTTTATTATTATTATTATTTGAAATTTGCTATAGGGCACATGTGCTCACCATAGAGAGAGAGAGACAGAGAGAGAGAAAGTGAGAAAGCAAGCCACCAGGTCTGGGACTTGAACTGCTGTCGACCATGTGGGAGTCCAGCACCTTAACTGCCACACCACCTCCTGGCCCCTCAAGGAGACTATTTTTTTTTTTTTTTAAAGAAATTCTTGCTATAGGGCTCATGTGCTTGACAGAGAGACAGAAAGCGAGAAATTACCCCCTGGGGGGAAGGAATGGCCATGCCACAGTCTCTTCTCCTCCACTCTCCTCTTGGGATCTTGGGCACGCATGCACATGCATCCGGTGTGAGTTTTAAGTCACCAGGTCCTGAACTCAAACCGCAATTTACTATGTGGGAGTCCAAGGACATAATCACTATGCCATCTGCTGGTCCCTCAAATAGACTTTTGAAGCATTCTTATAGCACCTTTTTATTTTAAGTGTATTATTTTTACTGAGTACTGCTACTACATTATCACCATCTCTTAAAATACTGAGTAAGGTTAATTAACATCTATGGAGCACATGGGTTAGAAATCCGTCTTCAGAATACTGAGCTGCTTCGTGTCTTCTAGATCTTTGTTGTTCTGATCCTGCTTTCCGCTGGACTTGCCATCGGCCATGCCTACTGGGAAGCCCAAGTAGGCAATTACTCCTGGTACCTCTATGATGGAGAAGACGCCACGCCCTCCTACCGCGGATTCCTAAATTTCTGGGGCTACATCATTGTGCTTAACACCATGGTGCCCATCTCTCTCTATGTCAGGTAAGGCTGTCTTCTCTTTGGCCTTCTGCTTTAGTAGAAGAATATAGTATCTTTCCTCAACTTAGCACTTTCATTTCAGCTGTAATTGTTTCAAAGGTCATAGGAACAAGTAACATTTTTTTATTTCCAAATGGAGGGTCATAAAGGGAAAGGAAATTAGCATTTGAGTATCTACTCTGTGCCAGGTACGTCTGTCTCCTCCTCTCTGCAGATAAGGTTACTGAAGTTCAGAGAGCAAACGTGTCTCCTGTGGTCATTGCCTTCTCAGTGGGTTCCAAGCCCAGGCTTCACAAAGAACCTAGGAGTAGGTGAGAATTTAGAATGTCACGGGAAAGCTTAATCTTCCAGAGCCTTCCCACCCTCTGTTTGTTTGTTTGTTTGTTTGTTTTTGATGTTTTTGTTAAAGGGTGAGTGCACTCACCTGAGAGAAAGAGAGACAGAAAGTGAGAAATCACCCCCCAGGGGGATGGTCATGCCACAATCCTTTCTTCTCTAGGGGTTTTGGGCACACACGCACATGTTCCTGGTGTGAGTTTTAAACCACCAAGTCCAGGACTGGAACCATGGTCAACTATGTGGGAGTCCAGCAACATAACCATTACGCCATCTGCTGGTCCCCCTTCCTACCCTCTTATCTGAGGTGTCCTGTTGCCATCTGCCATAACTTTAGTTCCTGAAACTCACTGGGGTTCCTGCGCAGGACTGCTTGGTGGGAAGGATATTCCAAGCTTTCCTGGGCCTCTCAAACTATGCAGTTTCTTGTCTCAGTTTCAATCACCACGGAAGTCAAGGTCCTGTCTCTGTTTGGTGACAGTTCTTCCTTTTGTCCTTTTTCCTAATGTCAAAATTCACTGTCCTCGCTCAGTAGGATTTAGACCTTTATTGGGGGAGGAACTGTGTATTGGAATACACTTGGCAGTCGGAGTCTGTTCTTAGTTCAAATAAAGAGCAGCCCAGAGGCTTATGGGATCACATACACACCTGTAATTAGATACATTTATTTTATTTTAATTTTATTATATGTGCACTTGTTTTATTTTTAATTTTATTACATGTAGTTACTGTTCTTTTTATAGGAAATAAAACCCCAGGGCAGCCACCTGTTTATGTATTTTATGGAAAAGGCAGGCTGAGAGATAGGTATTCTGAACAGGGTCCTCACACTGCAGTGGACCCCAGCCTTCGCCAGCCTGGCGCACAGGTATGTGCACGCTCCTGGCATGCTCAGGGAGGTCCCGGAGCTCAAATCCAGGACCTCACCCACACGTGTCCAGCTATGTTACCTCTGCACCATTGCCTGACCCCTCCACAGCTAATTTTTTTAAAAATTGAGATGTTACATTTGTTAACAAAATTATTTATTACACAGATGGCTATCCATGCATGTTATAAAATAAGTTATATATATAATTTGAGGTTAAAAAAGTTATGTGACTAGTACAATTTTTTTAATTTCTCTTAAACTAAAGATACTTTCATTTTCCTTTGAGTTTTATTTATTCCATGAGTGAGAGAGACAGAGAGAGAGAGAGGAAGAGACAAAAGCTGTCAAGTTTTGATTCCATGGTCCACCTCTGGTTCAGCCAGCCCTAGATCATAAGCACATGCACACCTGCCATGTTCAGGGAAGTGTCCAGGTGCGAACCTGGAACCTTCCCATGTGGGTGAGCCTTGCAGAATGTCTTGCTCTACTGATGTGCTTCTGTCTGGCCCCATAATGGCCTTTTTTTTTTTTTTTTAAGAGAGAGACTTTGCTATAGAGAATGTGCACTCATCAGAGAGATAGAGAGACAGAAAGCAAGAAATTACTCTCCAAGAGGTACGGCCATACTACAGTCCCTCCTCCTCCATCCTCCTCTCGGGATCTTGGGTACACACACACATGCCAGTGTGAGTTTTAAGCCACTGGGTCTCGGACTCAAACTGCAGTCGACCACATGGGAGTCCAGGGACATAACCACTACACCATTTGCTGGTCCCCATAATGGTCCTTTTTAAACGTAAGTTGTATCAAATCATTCCAGATAATGTGTCTGCTTTGTCTTCCACCCTATGGTAGCTTGTCACCTCACTCAGAAACAACTCATCAAGGCCTTGTTATCGTCCACAATACCCACCATGTTCTAGGGTTCAGCACTCTTACCTCGGACCACACTTCTGCTCCACTACCCACCTCTCCGGGCCCCCACCACGGAACTCCTCCTGCCCCAGGGCCTTTGTACCTACCCTTATCTCTGCCTGGAACATTCTTCCCTAGATATCTACATGCTGCTCTTTCATTTCCTTCAGGTCCTTGCTCAGCTATCACCTTATCACCTTGTTCTTTCCCAACCCACCCTGTCTTAACTGTCGCTTCTCTTCCCTGTCGGTCTCCGTCTCCCTTCCCCTGCTTTGATTTTACGCAGAGAATGTTCACTACCAGAAACAGTATACATTGCTGATCTTTGTATTTGTTCCCACTAGAAAGTAACCTCATATGAGCAGGAATTTTATCTGTTTCATTTATCCATGTGTCCCCTGCACCTAGACTGGACACCTAGTGGGCATTCAGGAACTAGTTATGGAAGGGAAGGAAGAAGAGGGAAGAAGGGAGAGAATTACTTTTCCACCTGTTTAATTTGTATGAAGACATTTTGCCCACTTAACAATTGCTAGATTTGTAAACAGCTTCCTTGTAACTGAAATACATTTAATTCCTGATAGTTTTAAAATCAAGATGATTCTTTTGGAAGATTTTATTTTGGATATTCTATAATTGTATATGAGTTTAGAAAAAAATACATGCTTTTTCACAATGTGGGACCACTGTTTATGAGTTATTTGCCAAAAACATTTTGTCCATTTTGAGAGCACCCGGGGACTATAACCTGATAACCTTGTCCCCTTTGCCCTACAGCTGGGGGCAAAGGTGAACACGACCATCCTAGTTGTCTCTGGGTGCAAGGGGGAAAGAGAAAAGAGTAAGAATGTCTTCATTTCATGGCTCTGTCTGCAGTGTGACTGTCATCCGTTTCCCCCTGGTCTCTGTGTTCTGAACATGAGGCTCTCTGACTATGGCTGGATGTGCTCAGGAGTGCGTGGGAGATGACAGTGAGCAAGGCAGTTAGAGGGAAACTGCTCATCTAAAATCATCAGCTGGAGAATTAGGGTGTGTGAGGAGAACCCAGAGGCTGAGCACATAGGCCACAGCATAGTTTCTCTTCTTGGAGACATCTTATTCTGTTCAGACTGCTTGACATAACAAAATACTATAGGCTGGTGATGTGGAAACAACATAAATATTGCTCACAGTTCTGGAGGCTGGGAAGTCCAGTGTTAAAGTGCCAGCAGATCTGGTGTCTGGCAATGGCCCACTCTGCTTTATAGATGGTGCCTTCTGCTGCATCCTCTCATGGTAAAACAGGCAAAATAAGCTCTTTGGTTCTTTCTTTTTTAAAGAGAAAAATTGCTAGAGGTTAGAGGTGCTTGCCAGAAAAAGAGAGAGAGAGAGAGAAGAGATGGAGAAAGCACCTCTCCTCCCACCATGGGGCAAGGCCATGCTGCAATCCCTTCTCCTCTCTGGGGCCTCTTTATCAGAGCACTCCTCCCATTCACCTAATTCCCTCTTGAAGACCCCCACCCCTACATGTTTCAACATGTGAGTTTGGGGAAGACTCTAATAATCAGATTATTGCATCAGATAATCAGCTCGCCCCTGTACACACATGTGAGGATAAAATCTACTACCTGCTACTGGTGGAAAGTGCCCTATGGAGAGTAATCTTTTGTCTTCCTAGCGTGGAGGTGATTCGTCTCGGACAAAGCCACTTCATCAACTGGGACCTGCAGATGTACTATTCTGAGAAGGACACACCAGCAAAGGCCAGGACCACCACACTGAATGAGCAGCTGGGGCAGATCCACTACATCTTCTCGGATAAGACAGGGACGCTCACACAAAATATCATGACCTTCAAGAAGTGCTGCATCAATGGGCAGATATATGGTGAGCGAAGGCTGACGTCATTTCCTGGTGCTGGGGGCTGATTCCTGTGCGCAGGCGCTGTTGAGACCAGAGCCTGCCTTCACAGAGTTGTTAATGCCCTCCCTTGTGGGGTCCTGCTGCTGTTGCTTGTTCCTCACTGGTTAAAGGAGCATTGTGGGTGGCGTTTAGAACACACGCATGCGAGGCCAGTGGTCGGAGATAGACACACATTTCTCCAAACATTACAAATCTCATCGTGGAATGTGCCAGCAATTGCACTTCAGGCGATAAACCCAAAAGAACTGAAAACAGGAACTTGGAGAGAGACACTCACGTTCATCATAGCATGGTTCACAGTAGCCAGAAGGTGTGCCCACAGTGGATAAAGGGATAAACAAAATGTGAGCTATACGTATGCAGCGTGGACCATTGTGTACTCTCTCTCTGTTTCTGTTTTTATATTTAGTTTCTGCTATAGGGCGTGTGCACTCACCGAAGAGAGAAAGTGAGAAAGCATCCCCAAGGGGGAACAACCACACCACAGTCCCTTCCTCTCCAGTCTCCTCTTGGGATTTTGCATGCACGCAAATGTGCCCAGCATGATTTTCAAACCACTGGATCCAGGACTCTAACTGCACTATGGGCCATAGTCCAGTGTCTGAACCTCCATGCCACCTACCAGCCCCTGTACACTCCCTTAAAAAGAGGGATATTCTAACACATGCTGCATCATGGATGAGCCTGGAGGTTGTTATGCTAAGTGAAATAAACGAATCACAAAATGACTCATAGTGTATTACTCCACATGTGAGTACTTAGGGCAGCCAAATTCAGAGAGGCAAGGTAGAATAGTGGCTACCAGAGACTGGGGTAGAGAGGAATGGAAATTATTGTTTACCAGGTATGCAGTTTTGATTTTGCAAATGAAAATAGTTCTGGAGAAAAATGGTGGTGGTAATTACATGACAATGTGAATGTACTTAATGCCATGGGACTGCATTCTTAAAGTGGTTAAGATGGAGACCAGCAGATGGAGTAATGGTTGTGTTGCTGGACTCTTACATGGTCAACTGTGGTTCGAGTTCTGGACCCAGCAGCTTAAGACTCACTCTGGGTATGTGTGTGTGCATGCCCAATCCTGAGGGGAGAACAGAGGACAAGGGATTGTGGAATGGCCATCCCTCCTAGGGTGCGGTTTCTCACTTTCTGTCTCTCTGATGAGTGCATGCACCTTATAGTAAGTAAAAATCACTCAAAAAATAGATAGTTAAAATAGTAAATTTTCTGTTATGTGTACTTTATCACAAAATTTTTTAAAAGTGGATTTCCATTCTAATTTTTGAAACATTTTGTATATTTGTAAACAATATTAAGGCCAATACTGTATTCAGATAGAGTATTCTTAATTTTTAAATAAAGACTTAATGCAGTTTTTTTAAAAAGATACAGAGACATGCAAATACTTTCCATGTGTAGAGAACTATACTGTGAATATGTTCTCACTCAGTGAGGAAGATGGGACACTGCAGGTTAAGGAAGTGGTTTCACATGTGTGATGGCAGTCCCTTCTGAGTTGGGGGACAGTGGGAAGCATTTCCAACATGATTTAGGTCCCAAAGATGATTGTAAAATAGAAAAACAGACATCAGTACATGGGGGTCTTCAAAAATTTCATGGGAAATGAATATTATAAAAAACTCCGCATGATTTCCAAAAATTTTTTGCCGAAGTATTTTTTACTGGGGCCATTAGGTGGTGTGGTGGTTAGAGCACTGGATTCTCACATGGCCAACCATGGTTCAGGTCCTAGACCCAGTGGCTGAAAAGCATATCGAGCACTTGTGTGTGTGTGCCCAAAATCCTAAGAGGAGAAGGGATTGTGGCATAGCCATGCCCCCTGGGGTTGATTTTTTCACTCTTCCTCTCTTTCTGTCTCTCAAATGCACACAACCTATGGCAAAACAAAACAAACAAAATGTTTTTTCTAAAGAATTATTTCATTTACTATCATCAGTATTTGTTTTAATTTGAACAGAGAGAGACAGGCAAAATAGGAAAGCAAGCCTCCAGGTCCAGGGCCTGAACTATGGTGGACCATGTGGGAGTCAAGCACCTTAACCACCAATCCACCTGGCAGCCCCCAAACAAACAAAATTTTACTAAAATAAAGTAAACTTGTACTTTAATTCCATTTTCCATGAACTTTTTGTAGTTCCCTCATGTTAGAATATATAGAATAAGAGCTCAGCAAAATTTCTGTGAAAAGCCAGATAGCAAATATTTTAGTTTTTGAAGGCCATATATGGTCTTATAATATATTAGTTTTAAATATTTGGAGACCAGCAGGTAGCGTGTGGTTAAGACGCTGGATTCCCACGTGGCCAGCTTCATGGTATAAATTCTAGACCCTGCGACTAAAAAGATCACAACCAAAAAATAAATATTGAAAAATATATGTGTTTTTTTCTTATTGCTATAGAATGTGTGTGCTCACCAGAAAGGAAGAGGGAGAAAACACCCCCCCCCAATGGGGCGTGGTCTCGCCACAATTTCATCTCCATTTTTCCATCCTGTCGGGACTTGGGCGCATACTCATATGTACCTGGTTGTGTTTTAAGCTATTAGGGCCAAATTCGAACTACAGTCAGCCATGTGGGATCTGACTCACTTACATTATGCTATGGAGCTTACTGGAAATATTCTTTATTTTTCTTTGTGTGAGTTTTGATTTGTTCATTTTTTTTTACAACTCTTGAAAAATGTAAAAACAATTTTTAACTCCAGGACCATCCAAAAACTTACATGAGACCAAATAAGAAAAGCCAGGTGAGGAGGGGCCTCTGGGCACAAGTGGAGACTCTGTTTGTTTTTCCTCTGTTTGTTCCTCAGGAGATCATCGAGATGCTTCTCAACATAGTCATAGCAAAATAGAGGTAAGTCCTGTAAGTTAAGGACTCCTTTGGGACGTGTCTTCATTTCTTAGGCTGAAATGTGTGTATCATGAACTGGGTAGCTTAAACAACAGAAATGTATTCTCATAGTTCTGGAGACTGGAAGTTCTTTTTTTTTATCTTTTTTTTGGAGAGGTTTTTGCTATAGGGCGCGTGCGCTCGCCAGACAGACAGAGAGAGACAGAGAGATAGAAAGCAGGAAATCACCCCCCAGGGGGGATGGCCATGCCGCAATCCCTTCTCCTCCATTCTCCTCTCGGGATCTTGGGCACACACGCACACGTGCCCAGCGTGAGTTTAAGCCGCCGGGTCCAGGACTCGAACCGCGGTCGACTACGTGGGAGTCCAGCGACATAGCCATTACACTAACTGCTGGTCCCGACTGGAAGTTCTTAATCGAAAGTTCTAGGGAAGGATCCTTCTCACCTCTTCCTTCTGGTGGTTGCCTACACCCATGCGTTCCTTGGCTTGTAGATTTGTAGACACGGTGCTTTGATCTCCACTTCTGTTATTACTTGATGCTCTCCCTGTGTGGCTCTGTGTTCACATGTCCAACTTCCTATAAGGACACCAGTCCTTGGAGCGAAGGCCCTCCCTAACCAATATGACCTCATCTTATTTTCATTACATTTATAAAGACCCTACTTCCAAATAAAGCCACATTCTTAGGCCCCAAAGGTTAGGGTTATAGCATATCTTTCTTGGGAGGTGGGGACACAATTCATCCCATCATGGTGTTCCTTTTTTTATAAGGCAAATATAAGCTTGTCTTAAATTTGGCTTATGTCAAAAATGTGCTAAGATCCTAAGGTGATTTTTACATAATTAAAAACTAGCTTCAAAGAAAAATCAATTGTCATGCTACAATTGTTTTTTTTGTTTTATTTATGGTTTTTTTTTAAATCATGTTTTCTTTTCCTTCTCCTTTTCTTTCAGGAAGTTGATTTTAGTTGGAATGAGTTTGCTGATGGGAAGCTTGCATTTTATGACCATTATCTTATTGAGCAAATCCAGTCAGGGAAGGAGCCTGAAGTCCGACAGTTCTTCTTCTTACTTGCAGTTTGCCACACAGTCATGGTGGATAGATCCAATGGTGAGTGTTGGGGTCTCAGGCATTGGAGTCCACATTTCAATTTCCAGGTAGCTCATCCTATGACTCAAATGCATATAAAGTCACATTCCCTCAAGCTATGAGTCTTTATTTATTTATTTATTTATTTAGATTTTTGCTATAGGGCACATGTGTGAGACACAGAGACCAAGAGATAAAAAGTGAGAAATCACCCTCACCCCCCGGGGATGGGCATGTTGTAATCCCTTCTCTCAGGATTTTGGCACACATGCACATATGCCTGGTGTGAATTTTAAGCTGCTGGGTCCAGGACTCGAATCACAGTCAACTACGTAGGAGTCCAGTGATATAACCATTATGCCATCTACTGGTCTCTCAAGCAGTGAGTCTTTGTGTGTACCTACACTGGATGCTATGTGGACAGCAGCTTGTGAAATTAGCTTCTCATCTCTGAAAAAAATATCTTATTCACAGATATAGCTCTGCATGGGTTTACTACTTTTTTTTAAGAATTATTTTATTTAACTTTATTATTTAATTTGACTAGAGAGGGACAGAGCAAACAAGCAAGGGAGAGAGAAAGAGAGAGAGGGAAAGAAAGAAAGGAAGCCTCCAGGTCCAGGACTTGAACCACATTCAGCCATGTGGGAGTCCAGCACCCTTAACCACCATGCCACCTGTTGGCCCTAGGTTTACTACTTTTAAAATGAAATTTATTTATTTTGCTAGGGGGGTGTGTGCTTGCCAGTGAGAGGCAAAGAGAAGAGGTTAAATCACCCCTCATGGGAAATGGTCACCCTGCAATTTCTTCTTCATCTCCCTCCTTTCAAGATTTTAGGCATGCACACACATGTGCCTGGCATCTTTCATAAGCCACCGAGTCTGGAACTTAAACCGTGCTCAGCCCTGTGGGATCTGACTGCCTTAACTACCAGGTCACTGCACCAGCCTTGTAAATGACGTTTTATAGGTAAATGAAATAGTTGGCTTGGGATGGCCCCATGGCCTAGTGTTAAGGGAACCAGATTCTATATAGCTGATCAGGTTCAAATCCTGGTCCAGTGGCTGGAAAACCATACCAGAGATGTACACACCCTCTAACAATTAAAAAAAGAGAAATGGTTGGCTCTTCAATTATGATAGTAGAATCAAAATATATTAAGAGTTAATTTTATTTATCATCATCATTAGTAGTTACTATTATTTTAGTTTTTTAGCTATAGGGCACGTATGCTCACCAGAGAGAGACAGAGAGAAGAAAAGTGAGAAAGCAAGCTACCAGGTCCGTGACTTGAACTTGGTCAGCCATGTGGGAGGCCAGCATTCCAACCACCATGCTCCCAGAAGAATCAAAATCTTACCATCTTATTACTTCACATTGAGAGTGAAAAATCAAACTTTATGCGTATCGTAAGCAGACTTTAAATGTTTTATCCAAAATAATTCCAGAGAAATGCTTTTATTTACTAGATCGACATATGTCTTAGGTCTGAGATAGTATCAGCCAAGGGTGGCCCTCTCTAAGTACCTTTTACATTTGAAGGACCATAATTAATGTGCATTTGCACAGGAACAGCAAGGCTGACTTTGAGATTCCTTTGCAGAATTCTCATGTGCGGTTTGTGCTGGCTCTGTTACAGCAAGTCCATCCCAGGCTGCTAAGACCTGGTCATTCTATCACAAATGGACACGATGGATTAGGTGCACGTGGCCAGTAGACAAAGAGCAGAAGAGTTCTTTGGATATGTCCGAAATAATTCACAGTCTGCCTTCACTTTATCCACTTCACTCCATTCCTTGCCTATTTTTTTTTTCTTTTCCCTCTTTCTCTTTTTCTTTTTTTAATTGCTAGAATGAGTATGCTCACCAGAGAAAGAGAGAGACACAAAGAGTAAACTCATCCTCCATGATGGGGTGCAGTCATTGACTGCATTCTTTTTCCTCTGCTCCTCCATCCTGCCAGGATCCTAGGCACGCATGCACCTGAACTTGAACCTTGGTCAGCCATGTGGGACCTGGCTTCCAGGGCACAGCCCTTAAATGGCTGTGCCACAGGGCTGTCCCCCCGTTCTCCACTTTTTACTTCAACCAGTGCAGAGAACGAAAGTTTCTGTTTCCAACCATGATATTTTACGTTTAGCAGATATAAAATCTCCAGAGAAGGAATATGGCTAACAACTAAATGCATAGAAGCTGTTTCTCAGGAGGTTTAAACAAGCAAACAAACAAAAAAACAAGACAAAAAACCACTCTCCAAGGATATATCTAATAATGCAATAAAGAGAGATAAGAGTTTGAACTGGGGCTGGTACGTTGCAGGAGCTGTTCATAGCCGAAGTGGGTAAGGATAGAAAGAGAAGATACCATGTTATGAATTGTGGAAGCAGAGGTCAAAGTCTGTTTGACTAGCCAAGCAGATGATACTTGTCAGTAAGGATTAAGTATGATATTTAGCACAGCATTGCTAAGCATTATTTCAACTCATTAGTAAAATCATTCTATTTTTGTCTGAATATATGTTGGTATTTTGAGAACTTTCAGGCCACCTCATCATGTGGTTAGATGGATGTTTTTCCTGGGGATACTATTAGAAGAGCCCTGGGACCAGCAGTTAGCATAATGGCTATGTCGCTGGACTCCCATGTAGTTGACCGCGGTTCCAGTCTCAGACCCGGTGACTTAAATTCACACCCGGTGCATGTGCATGCATGCCGAAGATCCCAAGAGGAGACTGGAAAAAGGGTTTGTGGTGTGACCATTCCCCCCTGGGGGTTTATTTCTCACTTTCTGTCTCTCTCTGTCTTTCTGGCAAGCACACACACCCTATCGCAAAAACCTTTCCCCCAAAAAAAGCCCTGGACTGTGAGCTGGAGGTGAACCACCTTAATTGGTTTCTGTCTGAGCATGTGCTTCCTCCATGCTGCAATAGGAAGGGTGGGTATTTGAGGCCTTTTCTCATCTTACACTCTGCCACTCTGTCCCACTGGCAGCTCAAGCAAAGAGGTGTATACCCTGGGGGCATCTTTCTTCACCCAGTATATGATAGGCAATTGCTCTAGCCGCCATGATAGAGACTAGGGGCGTTTCTATTGGGTTGATAGAAAAGCCATGCTGTATTTTGTTCTTTTCTTTTCTTTTTTTTTTTTTTTTTTTAAAAGAGAGACTTTTGCTGTAGGGCGTGCATGCTCACTAGAGAGGCCGAAGGCAAGAAATCCCCCGGCGGATGGCCATGCTGCAATCCCTTCTCCTCCATTCTCCTCTCAGGACTTTGGGAATGCACACACATGCACCTGGTGTGAGTTTAAGCTGCCAGGTCCAGGATTCAAACCTTTGTCAGCTACATAAGAGTCCAGCAACATAACCATTATGCCACCTACTGGTGCCATGCCATGTTTTTCCTGTGCAAAATTGCAGCATGACTTTTCTGACAACTCGTTGTGGAAAGGAGGTCAGAGAAGGTATTGGTTTTGCCTTTAACCCATAAAGTACCTTGAAAAGATCACTTGGAAGGGACTTTGGGGGCCACGTCTCCTAGTTTTATAGACCCCAAAAAGTGCGAGGGACCTGTCTTGGGTCACCCTGCAGATTCAGACTCGCTCTAGTCCAGGCTACCATGTTCCTGCCCCTTTGCTCTTATGGTCTCATTGTCTTTAAGGATAGTGGAGACTGGCTAGTCTTTCATTCTGCGTGACATCAATGGCCGAGGAGAAATCCTTTCACACATGTTGCCATGACCATCATCTTCCATAGGCAATGTGTGGCCTGAGTGTTGAGTACACATAGCAGCTGAGTTTGGAGAGTCTACTTTCCTTTTCTGTTACTCTGTAATGAATTAGTGGAACTAAGCAGCTTAAAACACCCACTTATTGGGGCCAGCAGGTGGTATGGTGGTTAAAATGCTAGACTCCCACATAGCCAACCATAGTTCAAGTCCCAGACATGGCAGCTTGAAAATCATGCCAGCACCTGTGTGTGCATGCCCAAGATCCTGAGAGGAGAATGTGGACATCTCCCTTGGGGGGTGATTTCTCACTTTCCTTCTCTAGCTCTTCCTCTGTCTCTCTTTGGTGAGCGCACATGCCTTATGACAAAAAACTAAAAAAAAAAAAAAAAAAAAAAAAAATTGGGTCAACAGGCAGATTCAGACTCACTCCAGTCCAGTCCAAAATAGGGGCATGGTGGTTAAGGTACTGGATTCCCACATGGTTGACCATGGTTCAAGTCCTGGACCCAGTAGTTGGAAACTCATGCCAGGCATGCATGTGTGCATGCCCAAAATCCCAGGAGAAAAATGGAAAAGGGATTGAATCATGTTCATCTCCCGTGGGGGGTGATTTCCCTCTCTCTCTCTCTTTTTCTCTCTCTCTCCCTCTCTCTCTCTCAAGCCAGTGCATGTACCCTATGGCAAAACCTTAAAAACAAACGAACAAACACACTTACTAGCATACAGATTTGTAGGTCTGAAGTGTGACGTGGCATGATGGCATTCTCTGCTGAGCATCTCATTAAAATCAAGCTGGTGTCCTCTTCAAAGTTCATGTGGTTGCAGCAGGATTCAGTTTTCTGCACTTGGGAAGCTGAAGTCTCCATGTCTTTGCTGGCTGTCAGTGGGGGTTGCACTCTGCCCCTGAAAGCCACCCTCATTTCTTGCCAGTTGGATCCCTCCATTCTCAAAGCCAGCAGCATAGACTCTTCCTTAAATTAAACTCCTTTTAATGTTCAAAATCTTTCTCTTCAAGGCTTATGTAATTAGGCCAGGAGCAACTAGATAATCTCCCTCTCTCAAAATTACCTGATTAGGATCCTAATTACATCTGCAAAATTCTTTCGCAGCAACATACCTAGATTAGTGTTTGATTGAATGTACACCATTGGGATAGGAGCCTTGGGGCCATCATGAGACACCTGCTTCCCACAAAAGCCACGTGAGAGCTGGGTGAAGGCTTGGAAGCTTTTATTTCTCCTGGAGGTCTTTAACAAAGGGTCAGAGAGCTTGCTTTAGGATCGCAGTGGGTCTGATAGACTGGAGCGGGTAGAGATGGTCTGGATTAGGGGTCTTCTTAGGGAAGGATGAAGAAGTCATAACTGTGGGAGATGTTTTTTTGGCAAATGATTTGAATAGAATGAGCAGATGGAGAGGAAACTTGATTTCTGAAAAGTAGCTAATTTCAAGGCTGGTGACTGGAAGATTCCAGATGATATTATCAGCCAAAGAAGCTAGAAAATGAGGATGAGAGGTGGGATTTGTGGTTTGAGTGCCTTTTTGTTTGTATGAATTTCATGACCCATAAATTAGTCTAGAAAAAAAGGGGGAGGGGAACCAGCAGGCAGCATAGTGGTTACTGTGCTGGACTCCCACATGGCTGACCGTGGTTTGAGTCCTGGACCCAGTGGTTTGAAACACACTGGGTGTGTGTGCATGCAAACCCCAAATCCCAAGAGGATAATAGAGAGGGGATTGTGGCTTGGCCAGTCCTCCCTGAGGGGTGATTTCTCACTTTCTCTCTGTCTCTCTGGTGAGCACACATACCCTTATAGCAAAAATCTCTCTTAAAAAAAAAAAAAGAAAAGAAAGAAAAAAAAAGGTGATCTTTCTGGTTGCATCTAAGCATGAAGAAAACAAAGAGTTTTCTTCAGAGGATTGTTTTGCAATCCAAGTTTCTTCCTGAGAACATCAAGTTGGAGTTTAGAACAGGTCTCCGAAGTTCTTACCATCTCTGCTAGTTGCAGTTCTGTAATTCCATTACCAAAACATGATGGCAGGATTTTCTTTTTCCTTTAGTAATGAAAGCATCACATTATTTGCTCCGGTTATGATTATGTAGCTGATGAGAAATTTATCATTCTTTTTATTATTTTGTTTCTTTTTCTTTTTTCTAAATTCTTTTTTAATTATTATTTTACTTATTATTTTAATTTACTATAGAGCATGTGCACTCACCAGAGAGTGACAAAGAGACAGAAAAAGAGGGAGAAAGCAAGCCGCCAGGTTCGGGATTTAAACCATGGTTGACCATGAGGGAGTACAGTGTCTCATTCACCATGCTACCTACTGGCTCCTCTTTTTCTTTTCTTAATGCCAGAGTACATAGAGAAAGAGAGATAGAACACCCCTGTCAGGGCTGGTTGTGCTACAATCCTTTTCCTCCAGTCCTTCAGGATCCTGGGCATGTGTATATACCCAGCATGTTTTTCAAGTCACCAGGACCAGGACTCAGACCCTCGTCCACCATGTGTGATTCAGCTTCCCTCTGGGCAGCACTTAGCCACAGCACTATGGGGCTAGCCCTGTGATTTTCTTTCTTTTGTCTATTGGAAGTAAGGTTGTTGTTAATATTATGCAGTCTATCATCGCTCGAGCTAAAATGACTGAAGAGGGGACTTTGTTCTTCCCACTGTGTATTTAGCTATGGTTAAATAGTTTGCTCTCTGGCATTTGTGTGTGTTTGTAGAGTGTCTGCATTTAGCAAGTACATTTATAACTTCAGGTCTGTGACTTTCTGGGTGAATGAATAGAGAACGAACTCGAAGTGTCATGTGTAAGTACTAATTGGAAGTGATTGATCCTGACTTAATTAGAGTGAATCATCTGAGCTGGTACGTGAAGGAATGAAAGGATGAGGTGCTAAGCTAGACCTATCACCCTTCATCCTGGAGCATTTATCTTCTAAGTAGATGAAGGTTTAAAAAGTTTTCCACCTGTCCATGGCCTGTATCCTGGTCAAACCATGGTGGAAAATGAGATGCTCTTTTCAGTACAAAAATATCTAACCACGGAAATACATTTTTTTTTTCTGTTTCAAGGCAGAAAATAACGAGTAAAAAAAGAAAATCTTGGATAGGCAGAGTATTCTTTTAAAACTTTTTATTAAGTACAATGTGTGTACAGAGACTTGTATTTTATCATAAGACAGTTCAATGAATTTTCACAAAATAAATATACCCTTGCAATGAGCACCTGGATTTTAAAAATGAAAACAAAGAAACTATCAGTCACCAGATACCTTTTTTGTGTCCCCTTTCAGACATTATCCCTCTAAGAAACTACTCTCCTGACTGAATACCAGGAATTGGCTTCATCAGGTTTTGTTTGTATAGTAGAATCAGGAGAGGACATACTCTTTTGTGCCTGGCTGCTCTGAGAGAGAGAGAGGGATTGTGAGATTGTGAGATTTGTCCTTGTGTTGAAGTGTACTAGATGGGTAAAAGGCAGTTTTCCATTGCTTAACTTTCCTTTTCTTTCTTTTTTTTTCTTCCTTCCTTCCTTCCTCCCTTCCCTTCCCTTCCCTTCCCTTCCCTTCCTTCTCTCTCTCTCTCTCTCTTTCTCTCTCTCTCTCTCTTTCTTTCTTTCTTTCTAAGGATTTTTTTTTCCCGTAGGGTGTGTGTACTCACTGGAGAGAGAGAGAGAAAGGGAGAGAGGGAGGGAGGGAGGAACTGAGAAATCACCCTTTGGGGAGATGGCCACAGTGCAATCCCTTCTCCATTTTCCTCTCAGGATTTTGGGCACACATGCACACACATGTACCCAGCATGTTTTTAGGCTGCCATCTGGGACTCAAACTGTAGAGCCAGCCATGCGGCATCCAGCTGCCTCAATCACCATGTCACCTGCTGGCCCCCGCTTACTTAACTTTTAACTGTCAAGATATTGATTGGGATGAGTTTTGTTGTTCTTAAGGATAGATATGATGAAGTAAGCACACTTCTCTTGAGGGAAGATAAACTGGTGCAACCCTTGTGGAAAACAAATTAGTAATATTAGGTATACCAATGGGCTTCAAAATCACCAGAGTCCTCTAGCTCAGTGGTTTCAGTACTAGGAATCTATCTTTATAAAATAGAGACAGAAGAACCTTTGCATGTACACACACATACAAATTGAAGATTATTATGATGTTGGGAATTTTGTCATTGTTATTTTAAATGAAAGAGAAAGTGAGAGAGGGAAAGGGAGAAACAGATAGGTATCTTCACCAGTTTGCTTTGTCACAGTCCTCTTGCCCCAGCCTCCCAATTATCTAGGTTGGGAGGTTCACACAACTAACTGCACCTGGCATGTTCAAATTGGCCTGGGAACTGAACCTGGCTCCCATGCAGCTTCTAGACTTCCAGGCAGGGGCATTACCTGTGTACCGCTGCAATTGGGCCACAATGTTATTTCTGAGAACAAAAACTTTTGGAAATAAATCAAGTGACTATACTGGGGAAGCGATGGCATGTTTACGTTCATTAAAATAATGTTTATGTGCACCTGGCTGGAGGGCTGTGGGAAGGGGATCAAAATACAACCAGACTTTAGCAAGAGTGGTTCATTCACTCTCTTTCTGAATATTCTCTTTATGAATAAAGTAATAGGTATAATGTTTATAAAGAATTTTAAAAGGTATGGCAGCATACTTGGGGCCAGCAGGTGGTGTGGTGGTTAAGGGCGTTGGACTCCCACATGGCCAACCATGGTTTGAGTCCTGGACATGGCATCTTGCTTTCTCACTTTCCCTCTCTCTCTCTTTCTCTCTGTTCCTCTCTGGTCAAATTAAAATAAATAAAGTTAAATAAAGTAATTCTTAAAAAAAAAAAAAGATATGGCATCTTACTCAATAATCAGGATATAACTGTATAGTCAGCCTGATAGAAACTATTTCAGAAACAGGAATTTTATAAAAGGAAGGGAGGAACCATAAAATGTCAATAGTGTTTTTCCTCCGGATGTTGAGATTATGAATTTTTTTCCTGTTTTTTGCCCATTGTTTTACTTCTAATTAATATTATTGTCTATAAATCAAAAAATTTTTAAGTTCACATAAAAGGTTTTGATTTTGGTAAAATCTTTGTTGGGGGTACTTTGGGCTCTGTGGTACATCCTTACCTCACAGGAACCTCAGAGAAGAACTCAAGGATCAGCTATGTGTTTGGTTTGACAGCTTATCTGGGATTTCTCACCTGTTTTCCTTGGTAGGTCAGATCAACTACCAGGCCGCCTCGCCTGATGAAGGTGCCCTGGTCAATGCCGCCAGGAACTTTGGCTTTGCCTTCCTCGCCAGGACACAGAACACAATCACCATCAGTGAGCTGGGCACTGAACGGACCTACGACGTCCTTGCCCTTTTAGACTTCAACAGTGACCGGAAGCGAATGTCTGTCATTGGTAGGTCTCCTCCTGGAGTATGTCTGTGTATCATTCATTTAGGTACTGCCTCTCGCCCATTTTAATTGCCTGATGCCAGGAGAAAGCAGGGGCTGAATAGAGATTTCCTGCAGACTGACTGAAACCAGTATTTTTATCTTCTTTATCATGTCCACTACTCAGACACAGCCACAGTCTGAGTCTTGCAAATGCTGTTAACATGCTTGAACTACGTAGGTTACCAATGGTAGGTGGCAGATGTGACATGCCCTCAGTGCCAGGTAGACAGCTTAGAGTACCACCCATGCCAAATTTTTAAAGAAAAAAATTTTTAAGTTCCTCTAAGCTCTTTACTCCTACAGTGGATGTCAAGGAAGAGAGGACTCAGAGGAGAAGGTCTGAGAAAGGCAGTGCTGTGCTTATGAATCAAAATTGTACCTCCAGTCCAGGCCCGTAACAAGTAAAGATGATGATTGCTTGCTTTCTTTTTTTGTTTGCTGTTTGTTTTTTGCTATTTGTTTTAATATTGCCAGTGAGAGACAGAGGGAGAAAGCACCTCCCAGTGGGATATGGTCATGCTGCAGCTCCTTCTCCTGCATTTTTCCATCCTATAGGAACTTAGGGATATACATACATATGCCCAGCATGTTTTTCAAACCTCTGGGGCTGAGATTTGAACCACTGTTGGCCATGTCGTGTCTAGCTCCCTTAACCAGTAAGCGTTGGGGCCACCCCAGATGGCTTTCTTTTTTTTTTTTTTTTTTTGAGAGGTTTTCACTATAGGGCGCGTGCGGTCACCAGACAGACAGACAGAGACAGAGAGACAGAAAGCGAGAAATCACCCCCCAGGGTGGATGGCCACGCCACACCACAATCCCTTCTCCTCCATTCTCCTCTCGGGATCTTGGGCATGCACGCACACGCACCCGGCATGAGTTTCAAGCCACCGGGTCCGGGACATGAACCGCAGTCGACTACGTGGGAGTCCAGCGACATAGCCATTACGCTAACTGCTGGTCCCCCCAGATGGCTTTCTAAAAGTTAATTTTTTGGAATAATTTCAAACTTACAGAAAATTGGCAAGACTTGTTTAAAAGAAGTCTTGTGTACTCTTCCATATCCACCAACTGTTAACATGTGTCACATTTTCTTTGTCAATTTCAGTTTATGTGCATGTATTGTTTTTTAAACTATTTGTGAGTGAATTGTATACCTAATGCTCCTCACCCCTAAATCCTTTAGTAGACGTTTCCTAAGAACAAGAACATTCACTTACACATACAGTGCAGTAATCAGAATCGGAAAGTTTAACATGATACGGTATTATTCTCTAATCTACAGACTTTTCCAAAGATTGTCAGGAAAGTGTTTTCTTTCCTTCTTTTGTCCTTAAGACTTAAATGTTTTTCTGGACCAGGATCCAATCCAAGATCAAGCATTGCATTAGGTGATCATGACTTTGAATCAAGAACAGTTCTTCAGCCTTTTTTGACCTTTCATATACTGACATTTTTTAAAAGCACAGACCAGTTATTTGCAAAATATCTGGGATGTGGGTGTGTCTGATATTCCCTCTGATTCGATTCACGTTAAATGTTGTGGGCAGGGTGAACGCATAAGCAGTGCCATGCCCTTCTCTGCGTGTCCCATCATTGTGCAGGTTTGTTTCATGATTGAGGATCTTAATTTGGATCATATGATTATGGTGAAGTCCACAAGCCTTCTCTACTGGGTTATCGAATTTTTAACTGTCTGCTGCCCTCACGCTAGGCACATTTTGTGTGCCTAACACACATCTACACAGCTTATCACACTGGACATCTACTTTGAAAAACTTAAAATCTAACTAGCAATGAGGCACACACTATGACTATAATAAATTGCACAAACCAAAAACTGCAAAAAATGGCCGCAGAGACTGGTGCTGTGGTCTGAGCATTAAAGACAGTAAATGTTGTGAGCTTCCTCTTAGGTGAGGAAGACTCCTGTTGGTTCGCATGGCCATAGGAAAGTCTCTGGAATAAAGTAGCTAGCTCAGGGCATGACACTTAGTAGGGAGTCAGCAAATATGAATAAGGAGATGGGAAAGAGGTGACTCTAAGGAATCTTTCGTGTTTATTTTACAATTACATTCAATCTAGATAGTGATTCACTTCTTTGTTGAGAACATGTTTCTAGCTGCATTGATGATTTTAAGTTAATGTGAATTATGAGCAGAGTAACAGATTAGGTTAGCTTTATAAATGTAGTTTTCTATTAGAAAATCAGACTTAACTTTCTGTGCCTTTCCTTCCTTTCTCCAGTACGAACCCCTGAAGGCAGTATCAGGCTTTATTGTAAAGGTGCGGACACTGTGATTTACCAACGGTTACATCGCATGAATCCTACAAAGCAAGAGACGCAGGATGCCCTGGACGTAAGCATCACTTATACCCTTTCTGCTTCAGATTCTGATCTCACTTTCTGCTGCTGTCTCCCATACACAAGTGAAAGTTGTAAGATAACTGTTAAACCCCCTTGCTTTGGAGTAGGTGAGTGGGAAGAGGATCAAAGTAGGAATATAATCAACTGGGTTCCAGTTCGCCTCCTGTCACTGAGTCCTCGGAAATGACCAGGGTGCACTTTCCCAGCATCCAGGTCTGCAGGATTTCAGTAGTAACATTAGGGAATGGCTTGTCTCTCTGTCCAGTGAGCTTGAGCAAATTACGCCACTCTACTATGCTATAGTCCTACTATCTGTGTGGCCCCAAGAACCCCACCAATTTAGGGCTAGTGGATCTCATAGAGGTTAAGGCTCTGGATCCCACATGGCTATGTGCACAGTTTGAGTCCTGAACTGGGAAACTTGAAAAACATGCTGGGTGTATGTGTGCCCAAAATCCCAAAAGGAGAATGGAGTTGAAGGAATTGTGATGTGGCCATCCCTCCCAAGGGGTGAGGAAATCACCCTCTTTCTCTTTCTGTCTTCCTCTGGTGAGCACACATGACCTACAGCAAAAAATTAAAAAGAAAAGGAAAAAGAACTCCACTAACTAGGAATAGAGTGAGGAAAGGAGAGTATTCATGTATGATAGGATGACAAAGCAATGTGTTGGATCATTTTTGAGTTCTGATACCTTTGTTAGGAAAACAGTTTGCTCTTAATTACCTCAAGGTCCTTAGCTTAGGGAGCCGAATACTTGTTCAGTGATGTTGCAGCTACTCAGAATGTTTCCGGAATTTCCACTTTTTTGAATTATCTGCAAATCCTCATATTGCTTTGATTCTGTGTAACAAAGGCAGTGAAATATGAAGATAAGTTAGATCCTGAGGTCCCTGTTCTGCCTCTTCACTTAAAAGGTGGTTGAGGACCAGCAGGTAGCGTGGTGGTTAAGGACTCCCACATGGCTGACCGTGGTTTAAATCTCGGACCTGACGCCTTGCCTTCTCACTTTCTCTCTCTCTCGCTCTGTTCTTCTCTGGTCAGATTAAAATAAATA
This sequence comes from Tupaia tana, assembly GCA_026018925.1. Lineage (NCBI taxonomy): Eukaryota > Metazoa > Chordata > Mammalia > Scandentia > Tupaiidae > Tupaia > Tupaia tana. The sequence goes on from JAKSZU010000007.1 coordinate 20,585,243, forward strand.
AATGAATAAATAAAGTTAAGTAAAATAATTCTTTAAAAAAAAAACAACAAGGTTGATACAAACTAATCCCCCCTGTGAAAGAGGGAAGGGATAATCCCTACCACAAAGGGCTGTTGTAAGAGAGAGAAAGCATCTGGTACAGTTCCCAGCTTGGGTACATCATAAAAAGTGGTTTCTTTCCTTTATTTTAGGATAGGTTGAGTTTTAGAATTAAACAAAGGGCCTTCAGAGAAAAGCCTGATCAGTATGTTGTTTACTAAATGGGGGTCATATTTTAAGATTATATACTGGAGCCAGCAAGTGGCGTGGTGGTTTAAGGTGCTGGACTCCCACATGGCCAACTGTAGTTTGAGTCCCAGACCTGGCAGCTTGCTTTCTCACTTTTCCTCTCTGAGTCTCTCTCTCTGGTGAGCACACATACCCAATAACAAATTAAAAATAATACTAATAATAAATACAATTAAATAAATAATTTTAAAAAAAAACATTATGTACTGACCCTAATGCAGTTAAGATGGACAAGTTCTCTTGAGGATGTGAGTAATGACAATCTAATCAAATAGATGCAGAAAGAACCTTCCAGAGAATCTTTGAAAGCAAACACTAGTTGAACCAGTTCTGTTGTCTTGGCTAGACAAGCTGTGACTGAGGTAATGAAAGATTTATACGGCCTCATTTAGAAGCTGTGTCAAATGGCTTAAATCTGTTCACCACAGGAAAATTTCTAGATACTCTTTTTTTATTAAAATGTTTGAGTAACTTCAGCAGTGCCTCCTCATGTGTTCAGATTGGTTTGAGGGAGTACTGCTTAGTTGAGTTCCTAGTTGATAGGATTCAAAACACATTCGTGGGAACAAATGATAAAGCTGTCAGGTCTGTGCTTACATCATTATGCCCCAGGGCCATTCCCTTTGTTAGTTTCTTAGTCATGGAGAGAGAGACGTTTTCTTCACTCTAAAGATTTGTTACTGAAGGGAGGAATGCTTTAACTTGAGGGAGCCAGCAGGTGGTGTTCATGTTAAGGTGGCTTTATCTCACATGGCCCATTGCATGGCTCAAGTCCCCTATTCAGCAGTTTAAGGAAACATGGTGGGCGGGCATGTGTGTCTGCACGCGCACACACACATACCCAAAGTCCTGAGCTGAGGATAAAGGAAAAGGGATTGCAACATAGCCATCACCCCTGGAGGTTATTTCTCGCTTTCCTTCTTACTTTCCTTCTCTCTTACATGAGCACACATGCTGCTCTATAGGAAAACTTGAAAAAAAAAACAAAAAACAAAAAAACTTGAGAACAAGCAGTACAGTTCTAGGATCTCAAGGATGCTTAGAAAAACAAAACCTATTATAAAGTGAAGTTTAATCCCCTGCGCAGATGTTACAGTGTTTTTTTAAATTCTCTTAGTATTATTTCAAAGTAAGGTTTCAAACCTGGTCTTGAATTACATCAAATTAACTATTCTTTGCATGGTTTTTCTTTTTCTAAATAAAACAGATCTTTGCAAATGAGACTCTTAGAACTCTGTGCCTTTGCTACAAGGAAATTGAAGAAAAAGAATTTGCAGAATGGAATAAAAAGTTGATGGCTGCAAGTGTGGCCTCGACCAATCGGGATGAAGCTCTGGATAAAGTATATGAGGAGATCGAAAAAGACTTAATTGTGAGTTTTTGCCTTAATTCTTTCCTTGATAGTCTAAACAATTGAAAATTTGATTAAGTTTTATTACATTGTTTGTTTCATGTTTGAAAGATAATTCTAACGTCAGTGTTTTAAATGGGTGCAGTAGAACTAGATTATTTAAATGTCTTTTGTTCAGCAGGAATAGAAGTTGACTTTATGAGAAACCAAAAGACTTAAAAAATTAGGAGAAGTCCTAATCGAATTCCTTTATTTTTATATCACTTATTAAAATTTATTATGATTTTTATATGTAACAAACCAATCTTTACTTATTTCACTGTGGGACAGATTGAAAGTAGTGCATTGTTTCTGAATGAAATTTCTCAAAATTCAGTGCTCATTGCCTGGAGAGTTTGGATTACTGGAAAATGCTCAAAAATAGTTGATGTTGTCCTTTAGCAAGAGAAACTGGCTTATATTGGTATAACTCAGCAAATACACAGTGAAATTACATTTTTCATGTCCCTGATTTTGTACTTGCATCTTAGTCTTGGTAAATTAAATAGTTCCTTTAAGGAAGAAGGTGTTTTCTGTTTGGGTTTGTGGTGAGTGTAAAACATGGCAGCCTTCCCTGTCTACACTGGCCATTGGCCCTAGAAGAACATCAGCCGGGGTGTATAATCAGCCCTTCCTTTTACAGGTTGGCCAAATAAAATTACAGAAAGTTTTTTGGTTTATTTGCTAATTCTTTTTTTTTTTCTTTCATATTTACATTCCAGCTATTAGGAGCTACAGCTATTGAAGACAAGCTACAGGATGGAGTCCCAGAAACCATTTCAAAACTTGCAAAAGCTGACATTAAGATCTGGATACTTACTGGAGACAAAAAAGGTAACGCCCCGTGTAGGGAAGGGGATGTGCGTATTCATCAATATTTATAGCTGTGTTTTCTTTGCCCAAGATGACCTTCTCAGACTTTCTATTCCACATAGACACTCTCTGTTTCTTTGGAAGATGCCTTCTCTGAGAAACCCTCCTCTATTATTCCAGCCCACCCTGACAGTATTCTTCCCTAGACTGCCTCAGTAGCAGAGTCCATTCACTAATTTAGCTCCTGAACGCGTCTTTCGGATGGTAATCGGTCTTAGCGCTCTGAGCAGACGTGGCTCCTAACCTGAAAGGGCCGTTCCCCTTGTCCTTCTGTCCATCCAGCCCTTTGTCCCCTTCTTGGACATCAAGTAGAACAATACAGATGCTGAACAGCAATTTTTCTTTTCTTCCTCATTTTATGATTGAAAGTTATAATTAAAATTTTATTCCCAAGGAAAGATTTCTATTTTTATACAGAGCTCGACAGGTAGTTGTTTGGCTTTGATGCTTTACTGAGTTACCTCCCACAGAAAAACAAGGAACATCTCTTACTCTGACATCAGTGGGTTGATGTTGCTCACTTGAAGTTCAGGGAAGCACAACCTTGGCCTTAAATAAATACCAAATGGGAGGTCATGGAAAAGGGGAAAAGCTAAGTGCCGCACGTGACAGTTGATGGAAAGGGTAGTGCTTCCCCCCTCTCAAGGCAGAATGGTTCAGCCCCATGAACTGAGTGTGTTTAGTATTTTAACTGACACTGGCTTATTAAATAACCAGTTTATATTTATACATTGGAAAATATCGTATATTTTATTATTGAAAGCATCTCAAACCACACTTAATTATTTTTTTAAAGGATTTTTTTTCTGTATGTGATTTCTATAGAAAAATAGCATATTTGGTTAAATCTGTTACGTTCATTGATTGGAAAAAATTACTCGGTAAGGTTAATTATTCAATCCAGCAGTAAGAACAACTCTTGACTTACTTCCATTCTGTTGTAGAAACTGCCGAAAATATAGGATTCGCTTGTGAGCTTCTGACAGACGACACCACGATCTGCTACGGGGAAGATATAAAGTGAGTGCAGGGCCTGTGGTGTGGCACTGGGTGACATCGCACTTTCACAGAGGCAAGGCTAGATGCGCTAGACAGCAGATATGGAAAATGGGACCTAGACTATGATGCTTGGGACAGTTTCTTCATATTCAAAATAACCAAGAGCACAAGGCAGTTTCAAATGACCACGTGACTTTATTTTGGGTAGATATTCATTTTAAAAACTTGGGCCCTCTTAGGGGCCATTTTTTTCTCCATTCCTTAGGTCTACTCCTTGCTCACCTACTGCAAAAGGAAGTGAGCTTGTGACAGAGCAAACAAGTTAACACGAATGACGTTCATGCTTTGCCTTTCCTAAGATTGTACCTTCTGAAAGAGAAATAGAAGAGACAGGAGGGCACAGACTTTGGCCTGGAAAAGTTTGGGTGTTTACCCAAAGTCTAGTCTAGATGGGACAAATCTCACATTTCAGGCCTTAGCGTGTGTCGTCATATTCATTAGGCTTGCATCAGTCATAGCTGGCCTGGAAGTGTGTAATAACAAAACTCTGCAGGTTACAAATGAGAGATGTCAACATGTTATACACAGTTGCCACGATATGTTTACTGATGGCTTGACAATTCCACTGAGTCCTCCGGCTCCTTTTTTATTTTTATAGGAAAAATGTATTTATTTAATGTCCAAGTACACACATATTTACACATACATATATACTAAAATAATGCTTAGTCTTACCATGTGGGATACATTGTGAAGTATTCTGCTCTACATTCATTCATTCTAAAATAAAAATGCTGGTCACAACTTGGTAAATAAATTTTACAAACCACAAACATGTTATAACCCATAACTGCTCTAGAGTATTATCAATGCTAATTTATAATTTCAGAAAATTTACAGTATTCCTCCTTCTTAGAATTAGCCTACAATAGTAGTCTATGTACTCAGAATAAAACAAAAATTTTTTTAAGTTTGCTATAAGGTGTGTGTGTGCTCACCAGAGAGAGACAGAAAAAGAGAAGGGAAGTGAGAAATCAACCCTCTGGAGAGATGGCCATGCTGCAGTTCCTTCTTCTCCGCTCTCCTCTCTGGACTTTGGGCACACACCCACCCTCTCCATGTGGATTGTCAGGTCACTGGATGGCCATGCTGCCGTCCCTTCTCTTGGGACTCCAACTGTGTTGTCGGCCATGTGGTATCCAGCCGCCATAACCTCCACCACCCAAGAAAAACAAATTTAACATAGCCTTATTACCATGGATCCTGCCTGGATGTGGTACATGTTTCAGTGTGCCTCAGTCATCCAGCTTCCAAGACATAAGAGCTGAGGAAATGACGTTCAACTACGGAGCAGGACCCTGTGTCAGTTCCGCACATTTTATGTGTCTGTTTTACCTGCATTAGTCCATGATCCTCTCAACAACCCTGTGAGGCAGGCAGAGAAATATTATCAGATTCATTTTATAGGTAATGAAATTTATGCTCAAGGAGGTTAAGTGACCTCCCCAGTTATCATTTACCTCGTCAGAGCAAGGCTAGAATAAACGCCATCTACTTTTAGCTTGAGGGCTCCTTTCCCTAAACCATATAGCTTCTGAAGTCTAACCTTAAATCAATATTTTAACCACTTCATCCTCATCTTCTTACTGTTGACTCAACTTTTTATAGCACACAACTAAAGACCTATTTATAATTCTAAACTTATCATGCCAAATTTATGCTTCTCTATCAACAAAAACTTTTGGCCAGAGAACATATTTTTTTGCAAAGCAGTTTCTTTATCACTAGTTTAAAGGAACATAAGCATTATGAAAGACCTTAAAGGTGAAGGAAATTGAAGAGAAGTCAGAGGAAGAGATATAAAATAGAATGTATTGGGGCCGGCAGGTGGCATAGTGGTTGGGGTGTTGGACTCCCACCTGGCCAACTGCGGTTTGAGTCCTAGACCTGGTGGCTTGCTTTCTCACTTTTCCTCTCTCTCTCTCTCTCTCTCTCTCTCTCTCTCTCTCTCCCTTTCTTGTCAAATTAAAATAAATGAAGTTAAATAATTCTTTTTTTAAAATAGAATGTATTATATTAATGGATTTTGGTTTCCTTAAACTTGTACTTTTGTCAAAGGATTCAATGGAGAGCTTTAATGCAGATGAGACTTGAAGCTTCTGAAGAGGCTCTAAGTCTTGATGAAGTTATTCAAACTCAAATCTTGAATGCATAATGATGAGCGGCCATGGCCTTCAAAAACCTGGTACTTGATGAGCTCCCAAAGTGCTAGGATTTGAATGCCACAGTACAAATTGACTCATGTTTTTGTCCATTAACGGCCCGTGGGCATGGGAATTAAGGCCATGTGCCAACCACGTGGACTCCCATGTGGCCAACCACAGTTTGAGTGCAAGCTTGAAAATCACGTCAAGCACGTGTGTGTGTGTGTGTGTGTGTGTGTGTGTGCACCCAAAACCCTGACAGAAGAATAGAAGGAATTATAGCGTGGCCATCCCTCCTGGGGGATGATTTGTCACTTTTCCTCTCTCTGTCTCTCTCCAATGAGCACATGCACCCTCTGACAAAAACTATGTGTGTGTGTATGTATATGTGTATGCATATATATATGCATGTATGTGTGTATGTATACACATACATACATATATGTCAAAATGACTCACAGTCAAGGGCCTGTTTATGGTCTTGTACTTTAAATAGTTAAATTTATTTTCTCCCAGTTCACTTCTTCATGCAAGGATGGAAAACCAGAGAAACAGAGGTGGAGTCTATGCAAAATTTGCACCCCCTGTGCATGAACCTTTTTTTCCACCTGGTGAAAACCGTGCCTTGATCATCACTGGTTCTTGGTTGGTATGTATCATTCTTTAGTGCATCTCTGCCTTTGACTCAAATGAAAGAAATCTGTTTTGAACAAGTTTTAAAAGGATTTCCTCAACCTAATAATCTCTTAGCCTATAAATGAGAGTGTGCTTTTCCAAGATAAGACTTACTACTGCATGATATATGAAAGGAATTATACCAAATTAATGAAAGTGGTTATCTTAGTTTATTAATTTTTTTAGAGAGATTTTTGATATAGGGCACGTGCACTTGCCTGAGAGACAGAGACAGAAGTGAGAAAGCATCCCCTCTGGGGAATGACCATGCTGCAATCCCTTCTCCTCCATTCTTCTCTTGGGGATTTTGGGTACGCACGCACATGCTCCCAGTGTGAGTTTTAAGTTGCCGAGTCCAGGACTTAAACCATGGTCAACTATGTGGGAGTCCAGCAATGTAATCAATATTGCCATTGTCACAAGTTTATTAGTTAATGAGTAATATTCATTTTCTTCTTTAATGGTTATTATTTTTCTAGATTTTTATAGTAAATATGTTTCTTTGGTTTTCTGTGGTTGTTTTTGGAGAGATTTTTGCTATAGGGCACATGTGTTCACCAGAGAGACAGAGAAATAGAAAGCAAGAAATCACCCCCTGGGGGGATGGCCACACTGGAATCTTTCTCCTCCGATCTCTTCTCAGGATTTTGGGCACATATGCACCCAGCATGAGTTTCAAGACACCTGCTCCAAGACTTGAACCGTGATTGGCCACATGGGGTCTAGCAATGTAACCACTCCACCATCTGCTGGTCCCACAAATATATTTTATAATCAACAATATAATCAGGGATATAACCCAAGATCATCTTTCCTATAATTTGGGAATGGTACACTTGGTATTAAACACTAAAACGATTGCCATCCTTTCCCTCTCAATTCCAGAATGAAATTCTTCTAGAGAAGAAGACCAAGAGTAGTAATATTCTGAAGCTGAAGTTCCCGAGGACAGAAGAGGAAAGACGAATGCGGACCCAGAGTAAGCGGAGGCTGGAGGCCAAGAAGGAGCAGCGGCAGAAGAACTTTGTAGACCTGGCCTGCGAGTGCAGTGCTGTCATCTGCTGCCGCGTCACCCCCAAGCAGAAGGCCATGGTGGTGGACCTGGTGAAGAGGTACAAGAAAGCCATCACGCTGGCCATCGGAGATGGGGCCAATGACGTGAACATGATCAAAAGTGAGTCACGCATAGGTGCCTAGGGAGACTCAACTTACTAGACAGAAGAAATGGCAGGGACATCTGGGAAGGGGTCTATTTTTTCCCCCAGATTTCATCCCTTTGGTTTTTATAAAGCAGATGTCTAACAAAGGCACGTATCCATCCTGACTGTCCCTGTGACTGCGCCCTCAGGAGGCCTGCAGTCTGTGCGGCAGGAGGGGCAGCCTAATGGTGGCACACACATAACAAGCAAGTGAAGAGTACCATATGGTGAATTTATCCTTATGTTTCCTTTGATATGTTTTTCTCTCTTACAGTTCTTCCATACTTCTATCTATCTATCTGTTTATTTATTTATTTTTAAAAAAGTTTTGAGAGGTTTTTGCTATAGAGCGCGTGCGCTCTCCAGAAAGACATAGACAGACAGAGAGACAGAAAGCGAGAAATCACCCCCCAGGGGGGATGACCTCACCACAATCCCTTCTCCTCCATTCTCCTCTCGGGATCTTAGGCACGCATGTACACGTGCCTGGCGTGAGTTTAAGCCTCCAGGTCCGGAAGGCGAACCGCAGTCGACTACATGGGAGTCCAGAGATATAGCCATTATGCTAACTGCTAGTTCCTCTATTTATTTTTTTTTTTAATTTCCAAAGAGCATGGGCACTTGCATGATAGGGAGAGAAAAAGCACTCCCTCCATGGAGCACGGTCACAGCATAATCCATTTTTCTTCATTCCTTATCCTGGTTAGGATTCTCTACACACATGCGCATGCACCTAATATGTTTCTCAAGCCACTTGGGGCAGAATTTGAACCATGGTCAGCCATGAGATCCAGCTCCGTATGCACCATGCTCAACTACTATGCTACAGGGCCTATCCTCTTCCACATTTTTTTTAGAGTTTCTTAAAAGCCCTACGTTTAGGGACTAACAGATGGTATAGTGGCTACATTGCTGGACTCCCACATAGTCAACCACTGCTCGAGTCCTAGACCCAGTAACTTAAAACTCAGGCTGGGTCTATTTGCTTGTGTGTCCAAGATCCTGAGAGGAGAATGGAGGAGAAGGGATTGAGGCATGGCCATTCCCCCTGGGGGTTGATTTCTTGCTTTCTGTCTCTCTGGTGAGAGCACACACCCTATAGCAAAAGCTCTTAAAAAAAAATTCTGGGCGTGGCCTAAATTGTTCAACTCTCTCTGGTGTTTCTTTTGAGAATATTCTCCCTCATTTAAGCATCTCTTTCTGGGGCTTGCTTCTTATCTTTGGTAAATCTATTGGGACTTCCCCATTGGGTCACCTGGTGTGAGTTTAGAGTAATGTGCTTAACATTGGAGTAAAACTCCAATGTGGTCTTGCTGTCCTCCAGACCTCCCTGGAATACTGCCAAAGATGGTGTGCTGGTTAGAGGACCATGGGTACTCACTATCAGAGGAGGGAGTGCTGTCGTGCAGAAAGGCAGTTGTACTGTTATTAAAGCACACAGAACTAAACCTGCAACCTCGGTTATGCACCTGAGTCCTGGTCCTTTCTTCTCCCTCAATCTGTATAAGGGAGTATATTGTAACAAAAATACCCAAACTAGTAAGGTCCAAGAATTTGTCCTCATCCTACAACCAGCATCCAGTGTAACCCTGGGTTTATGCTCAAGTGTCAGTTTTCTTATCTGAAAACAGGTGAATTATCCCTCATTATCACCTCCAGCTCTGATACCACTATTGTTAAGGCCAACTGTTCTGTGTCCTGTTTTGCTGGGTAGCTTAAATGTGTTATATACAATTAGGCTTTTAATCCAGTCTATTTTGTGACTCATGAATCTATCTCTTTTTCTCCTTACAGTCTCCTCTCCCTTCTCCTTGATAATACACTAAGAATACTCCAACCTTATCTTCCTCAACAGGAGTCCCTGTATGACGTATGTCTTCTTGCTTTTTTATCCTTCTATTTATCTGTCACCTCTGCCAGCTTAATTCTTCTGCACTGTTTTTTGCATGTCCTGCCTGAAAAATGGCATTTCTTGCTTGCAATTAGATCTATTGCTTCCTCTGTAGCCCAGTCTAATTTATTTTTCCATTCTGTACTTTAACGTAACTAGCTGTGCCAAAAGGGCTAGTAACCCAAACGTTATTTTTATTTGGTTGTAATGTAGATGTAGAGATGTTCGTGGGGAGCGGGAAGGGGCAGGGGGTGGGATGTAGAGGGATGACTTGCTTTGAAGGTTTACCATGTGATTAAATGACTTAGACTTAAAATATTTTGTTCCTCTGCATTCACCAATTGTTAGAGAGATCACTCAAAGTCAACATATTGGGTTGTCAGAAAAGTCTTTTCACGTAGAAAAACTGTGTCATGACTTTTCACCCTAATAGATAAACTATAGAGGTTTTTTATTCTGAAATTGTTTTAAAACCTCTATTACCCTCTGTTATATGTCACTTGCATTTACGTATAACATATGGAGTATCCACTTAAGGGGAAAATGAAGGACATTATGAGATCTGGAAAGTTAGTCACGTTATACCTTTTTGTGCTTTGTAAAAGCTGGCATCTTTTTGGGAACCAGCAGTTAGCGTAATGGCTATGTCGCTGGACTCCCACGTAGTCGACTACGGTTCGCGTCCCGGACCCGGTGGCTTAAAACTCATGCTGGGCGCGTGTGCGTGCGTGCCCAAGATCCTGAGAGGAGAATGGAGGAGAAGGGATTGCGGCGTGACCGTCCCCCCTGGGGGGGGGTGATTTCTCGCTTTCTGTCTCTATGTCTCTCTCTGTCTGGCAAGTGCACGCGCCCTATAGCGAAAATCTCTCCAAAAAAAAAAAAAAAAAAGCTGGCATCTTTTTCAGCTGCCTCAAGAACAATATACAGAAAGGAATTATGGTTTTTGGTCATAAAGTAGTAGAGTAAAATTCAAATGTTGAAAGCGATCAGACCATTGGCTAGCATGCTTCGTGGCTAGCAGTGTAGTCTAGCAGAAGTGGAAGGAATCATGACCGTTATGTTCTGGGCCCTTACAAGGATCCAAGAACTGTCATAGGCCCCCCTCTCTCTCTCTCTGTCTCTCTCTTGTGCTGAAGATGTCTCATACCAGCTCTGGTCTTGATTTTAGACCCTGAGAATGTATGAGAGAGATGAAAGAAAGGCAGAATTGCATGAGGAAAAGATCAACATGTGAAAGAATTAGGAAGGAGTACCTATCAATAAAGCATTGACAGCAATTTTGGAAATCCAGGAAAATCTAGGGGCCTACATGCAGGCTTTGGAAACAAACACAAAAACTAAGTGTTGCTTTATGGCACATCTGCTCACCTGCCCTCAGTTACACTGTGAACCTTTGCAACATTCATTTCACATGTTGTTCTTGGGCTGCTCAGCAGAGGGGTTGAAGGACTCGATACTAGGCCTGGAGCATGAAGTCCACTCCCTCAGCCCCTGCAGCTACATGAGAATCTCAGCATTTCTCTCTATGGCTTATTCAGGAAAGAAAAGAAGGCCATGGTTTGGGAGGACAGAGCAGTTTTGACAGCCACAACTGGTCATAACTATTGGCGTGTTTTGAAAAAGGTGGTAACTATTGAATGAGAGGCAGTTTGTTCAGTGTTTTGAAACTGCAAAGTGTTGTTGAAACCTTATGTTTGGACAAGTCACTACAGCGATGTTTCGCATTTGCCAGACTTCATTCTACCACGGAAGCAGGAACTCTGAGGTTTCTTTTGAGTTGGAAACTTGGCAGGCGGTTCTCAGGGTCTGAGTAATCATAGGTTGTGTTCTCCAGCATATTTTCTCTAAGAGACTTCACTATCTGTCTTCATGTTTATGATTTTTTAAGACCTAGATAAAACTCATCATTCTCTAACTGGAAAATGTTACTTAGTAACTATGAAAAGGATGAATAAAATTGTGACTTCGATTTTTATCCATATTCTGGAAAGCTTCCCTGCCCCTCTGGAAAAAAAAAAAAAAAAAAAAAAAAAAAAGGTGTGTCTCAAGGTCATGGTGAACCATGAATAAGCCTTTGAAAATTGAAGGGTGTTTTAGTTAAGACTCTCTTGATTACATGTATTAGGGAACAACCAAAACCTAGTGTAAGGGAAAAGAAAGAATTTGCTTTTAAAAGACACAAAGATGTCTCATGCTGACCAAAAGGCCAGGCCTCAGAGGATATTGGAACTAAGACTTAAATCTGCCTCAGGAACCTTCTATTTCTCTGTCTCTCTTCCTTTCTCTCTCCAGACTACTCTATTTCTCTGCCTTTCAGAACCTTTCAGGAAAAAATACATCTATGCTATGCCTCAAGAAATTACACATTAAAATTCCAGACACAAACACACCTGAATTCTAATTCTAGAATGTCAAGAGTGATAGATTATTCCAGCTTTGAGTTTCTATCAACTAGGGTTTAATACAGAAAACAGATACCTATAGATACTTTCAGTGGAAGACTAGATACTGTCAAATGCTCTGAATTGACTAAGGAAACAGGTTCTAGGCTCAGCCTGTAGCCTCTGTGTCATTTACCAGAAGACCATCTTCCTTCAAGGGTCCTTTGTGGAACTTCTCAATTGAGAAGCCTTTGCAGTAGTCTATCAGCATCTAGGCAACTAGAAAATAGATATGAACCCTGCTGAAGAAGTACCAAAAAGGGAAGGCATGCTGGGCTCCAATTCACTTCTGCTTTCAAATTCCAGCTGGTCTAAACAGGGGAACTTAATTCACAAAGATACCTACCTGCAAGGGAGTCTGAGAATCGTAGGGGTTTATTTGCATTCCCACCTCTCCAATTAGAATAAAGTAGAATGAAGGTTTGTAGTATCTGCCATGGATTACTGACTCAGCCATGGCCAAGGAAAACATAGTATACATATGTGTGCCAGGGGCTCACCCTGTGAATGGCATAGGAGCTAGGCAGATAACCCAAACGGAATTCACCACCATGTGAGATGCTTCCACAGATATTTATGGAGGCCCTACCACATGCTATTTATCAACCTGTTCCTCTGACTTTGTGTTAAGTTCAGGAGTTAGGGGTGGCAGATGGTGAGCAAGACTTTCATGTTTATTGTTCCCTGAATGTCTCTCTTTGTTGTTTGTCTGGGAAACATTTTTATGATCTGATGTTTCACCTTAAAATTAGCTCGTGATCCACAGAATCTTCTCCCTCTGCCCTACAGCTGCCCACATTGGTGTTGGAATAAGTGGACAGGAAGGAATGCAAGCCGTCATGTCAAGTGACTATTCCTTTGCTCAGTTCCGATACCTGCAGAGGCTGCTGCTGGTGCATGGCCGGTGGTCTTACATAAGGATGTGCAAGTTCTTACGATACTTCTTTTACAAAAACTTTGCATTTACTTTGGTTCATTTGTGGTACTCCTTCTTCAATGGCTACTCTGCACAGGTAATGTTACAATCTTATTTTTATATTATGTTGAATATAGCTTTTTTTCTTAAGTAAATACACTCTAGTTCTGAAAAGACAAATTTATTTCTTTCCTCTGTACTAATGTATAATTTGGGTACTGTATTTCCCTATAGTTGAGGCATAATTTATTATGATCATGATTTCTTGTTCTAAAATGTTTCTGATGCCTTTAAAGTATTTTATTTTGCTTTGAAGGGAGTCTTATATGTTTTTGTCTTCATTACATATTATTCTCCATGTTATCTCGCCTTTAAGAACAGTGATAGTGGGGCCAGCGGAGGCACAGTGGTTAAGATGCTAGACTCTCATATGGCTGACTACAGTTTGAATCCTGGACCTGGTGGCTTGAAAATCTCCTGGGTACATGTGTGTGTATGTGCCCAAAATCCCAAGAGGAAAAGGAATCGTGTAGCCATTCTGCTGGGGTGGGGAATGATTTTTCACTTTCCCTCTGTCTCTGTCTCTCTTCTCTCTGGCAAGTAAACACACCCTAAGGCAAAAACCTTTAAAAAGAATTTTTTTAAAGACTAGTGCTAGCAAATTGTTTAATTAAGAGTGTAAAATTATCTTGTAACTGGAGCTAAAGGGATTATGTAAATTGTAAGTGTAAAAAATCTATTACCAGACCAGCTTGTGGTATGGTGGTTAAGGCAATTGAATCCCGCATGGCCCACTGAGTGGTTTAAGTCCTGGACCCAGGAGCCTGAAAAACACACCAGGCTCGTGTGTATGTGTGCCCAAAATCCCAAGAGGAGAATGAGAGAGGAGATTACAATGTGGCCATCCCCCCAGGTGAAGGGTGATCTCTCTGTCTTTCTCCATCAAGCCCATGCACCCTGTAGCAACAATTAAAAAAAAAAAAAAGAAAAGAAAGAAAGAAAAAGAAATCTGTTGTTACTGCTTTTTTTGTTGGTTTGCCCTCCCCCCCTTTTTTTTTTCATTTTGCAAAACGGGAGTAGGGGACCTACCTAATATGTTAAATGGTGATAGTACAACAAGAAAATGTTAGTAAAAAATGAACCTCAGATGGTGTCTGTGGCTGTCAGAACTTCAGTGCTGTGCCACAGATGAATGGTGTCAGCAGAGCTGCAGGAATGGGGACCCATGGCCAGATCTAGCAGGGGTGGGTCTCCTGCCTGAGCAGCACTGCACAGAATTTTTGGTTTTGAGTCAGCCCTCTTCTGCCATTGCACCCTGAGGGATGATGCATACACTGTGTCATTTATCCTTTTCAGAAGCACAGAATTTTTTTATATTCCATTAAATTCTGTTTTACAAAATGTTTTGCACGTGTGCCCTGAAAATACTGGCCTTGTGAAATAAAAGGAAAAGAACTGAACGGTACTTATGTGCTTTTGAACCAGTTTATTTCTTTTTGGAGTCTAATTCATTAATAAAGGGATATTAAAATGGCGAACGCTGACTTCTTTTCCAGCATTGTCCAAATAGAATGGACTGTTTTTTTCTTTTTCTTTTTTTTAGATAGAGTTTTTGTGTGTGTGTGTCGGGGGGGGGGGGGGGGGGGGTGTTTTGTTTTGTTTCGCTTTTTTGCTTTAGGGCACATGCACTTGCCAGAGAGACAGAGAGAGAGAAAGCAAGAAATCACCCCTCAGGGGGATGACCACGCCACAGTCCCTTCTCCTCCATTCTCCTCTCAGGATTTTGGGCATGCGTGTACATGCACCTGGTGTGAGTTTTAAGCTGCCAGGTCCAAGACTTGACTCATGGTCAACAACATGGGAGTCCAGCAATGTAACCATTATGCCATCTGGTTCCTAGAATGGACTGTTTTATCCATAACTTTTGGAGTCTGCATTCCCCCCCCCCACCACCACATAATGTTGGGTTGGGGTGGGGATTCATTTCTGTGGGAAGGTATATGGTGCTGCCCATTCCATAGAAGCAAATTCACATCTAGTATTGGTGTGAGGAAGCTTTACAGCAGGAGTTCCCACTCAGGCTTGGAGAGTAGAGGAAGGTGTGTCCACTAGGCCGGCGGCTTCTCTGTGGGTGATGGAACCCTCTGTTCTTCCTCGCAGACGGTATATGAGGACTGGTTCATCACGCTCTACAACGTGCTGTACTCCAGCCTGCCTGTGCTGCTCATGGGGCTGCTGGACCAGGTAGGAGCCCATGCACCTGCTAGAGAAGGTCCGAACATGCATGCCGTGTGTTCTTTTGATTTTCTATCTTTCTGAGTAAACCCTATCATAACGCAGTTGGGCAGCAAGGATAACTGCTGTGCTTCTCCTCTTGTGATAAGAAAAGAGAATTTCTGTGACTGCCTTGACTTCATTGATGAAACTGTTTATTGGGCCCTTTTAGGACACTAAGACCTTACTGTTAAGGTAACTGAGAGTCTAAAATGTCCTTTAAATAATCATTTACTCATTTTAGAATATACTTTAGGGCCAGTAGGTGGCGTGGTGGTTAAGACACTGGATCCTACATAGCTTGACTCTGTGGTTTGAGTACTGGACCTGGCGGCATGAAAAAACTCTCCAGGGGCCTATGCACGTGTGCCCAAAATCCTGAAGAAAGAATGGAGGAGAAGGGATACGATGTGGCCATCCCCCTGGGGGGGGCGGACAGTTTCTCACTTTCCCTCTCTCTCCAGTGAGTGCACACACCCTATGGCAAAAATCTAAATAATCTATGTGAGAAGACTGAAATGTTTGTATAAAACAGAATTAAAGTGCAAATTTATTTTGTCTGAAAACATTTTGAAGTCCTTGCACAGTTTTTTCAGAATACACATTTTCCACAAACTTTTGAAGGATCCTTTTATCTTATCAATAACAAATTTTAAGTAAAGTACTTCAATGAATAAAAAGGAATAACTTAGAATGAACTCATCAACTCACCAGTAATAAATAAAAATTTTTCTTAAAGAATGTGAAACAATATATTCTCAGGAGGTTAAAAAAAAAACTTCTCTATCATTTTTTGACATAATTTGTTTTCCTTCCATAAGTATCAAAATAATGAACTTCTGTCCAGTCTCTCTGAATTAAATGTCAAATAATGATAGACTAAATCTGTGACATTGGTCTGTGCACACTGAAAATACTGCAGGATTTATCATCTTGTTTTTATTTTGCTTGCCTTCCTCCAACTTCACAGCAAGTGGTAAGCCTTCATGAGATACAGATTGTAACTACCTCTGACCTTGCCGTAATGAACAAACACCACCCTCATTTTCTTTTCCCCTTAAGGACGTGAGTGACAAACTGAGCCTCCGATTCCCTGGGTTATATGTCGTGGGACAGAGAGACTTACTGTTCAACTATAAGAAGTTCTTCATAAGCCTGTTGCACGGGATCTTAACATCGATGATCCTCTTCTTCATACCTCTCGGAGCTTACCTGCAGACCGTGGGACAGGATGGAGAGGCGCCTTCCGACTACCAGTCTTTTGCCGTCACCGTTGCCTCCGCTCTTGTAATAACAGTCAATTTTCAGGTACGAGGCTTTGTTGCCTGTTTGGTACTGTTCATATCTGTATCTCTGTGTGTAGGCTGGCGTGCCCATCCACCTGACTCCCACTGAGCCTCTGCCCCTTTTGCGAGACCCGAATGCTATTTTCATCACTTACACCAAGCATATTTCTTATTTCTTGCCTGAGTCAGGGTGATTTAGTTTCTGATTGTTCTGTAATCAAGCTGAATCGTGTTTGAGTTGCTAAATTCTGTTTTCAGAATGATTAGATCCTTTATTTCTTACTAACTTTGCAAAATGAGTGCCCTGGTTTTTTTTTCTGATTTCCCCACAGATTGGCTTGGATACTTCCTACTGGACTTTCGTGAATGCGTTTTCCATTTTTGGAAGCATTGCACTTTACTTTGGCATCATGTTTGACTTTCACAGTGCTGGAATCCATGTTCTCTTACCATCTGCATTTCAGTTTACAGGTTGGTATATTCTAAATTCCAAAAATAAGCATATAGACAAATGTCATCAGTTTGGATACTGACATAACTTCTAAGTAAGTTTAAAAAAAATCACAAGGGGCTGGCAGGTGGCGTGGTGGTTAAGGTGCTGGACTCACATGGCTGACTGTGGTTCAAGTCCTGGACCGGGTGGCTTGCTTTCTCATTCTCCTTTTCTCTCTCTCCCCCCCTCCCCCACTCACTCTCTCTCTGGTCAAATTGAATAATAATAATAAATAAATCTTTTTTTAAGTTACAACTATAAATTATTGCTGGTGAATATTAATGGTCTGGCTAGAAGTTAAATGATGATGATGGGTTGGAAAGCAGTAAATCATGAAAAGAAAGCAAGTTAAAAAAAATACAAAACATTAAGATGGGCCATCAGGTGGTGTAGTGGTTCAGGCACTTGGTTCCCATGTGGCCGACCACAGTTTAAGATTTGGTGACTTGAAACATACTGGTGAGTGTGCATGCATGCCCAAAACCTCAGAAGGAGAATGGAGGAGAAGGGATCACAGAGTGGCCATCCCCCACAAAGGGTGGGTGATTTCTTGTCTCTCTCTCTCTTTCTTTCTCCAGCGAGCATACACACCCCATAGCAAAAACCTCTCTAAGGAAAAAAACAAAAAAAACCTTAAGATACAATTGTGCATTTGCTCTATTTTCCTAGATAGGTTAGATAAAAGCCTTTTATGTATTTTTTTTTCATAAAACCTAATACTGGGTATCAGCAGGTGGCATAGTGGTTAAGGCACTGGACACTCCCACGTGGCTGACCACGGTTCAAGTCCTGGACCTGGTGGCTTACTTTCTCACTTTCCCTCTCTCTTTGTGTTTCTCTCTGGTCAAATTAAAATAAATGAATGAATAAATAAGTAATTATTAAAAGAAAAACCTAATACTGGTAAGTTAATGGAAAATTAAGTACACATATAGCTGGTAGCACTGTGATATTGCTTAATCTAACCAAAGGATTACCTGAAAATGTATAATAGAATATAAAACTTTTCTTACATTTGACCAGGTATTTCCACTTTGGGAAAATACCCCAACATTAAATAATCCAAGTTTTGGCAAGGTAATTTGTTCAAAGACTGTATTGTCACATTTCTAATTATAAAAAACGGAGGAAAAGGGAAATAACCTGAAAACCTAAGAATATTAAGTTAGCTAATCAATATCAATTTCAATTGGTTATGAAATATCAGTATGATAGACGTCTAGAGCTCAGAAACATATTGAAAACATGTATGCACAACAATAAGTAACAATGGATAAAAAACAAAATGTGACCAGAGATCACAATTGTATAAAACATATGGCATGTTAACAAATGTAGAATAAATTTGAAATACCATAAATACTACAGATCTCATAAAATATTGTGAATAAAGATAAATATCATAAACAATTTATGAGACTCTTATCTGAATAGAGAATTTGGATTCACAATGGAAAAAATCCTCATATGCTAGTTTCCCTATGAAGAGTACAATTTTATCACCAGTTGTTGGGTTGTAAAGGCAGTTGCTGTGGTAACTCTTGTGTTCTTGGTATTGAGCTAATTCTTTATGATTGTGGGTTTTTTTTTTTTTCACTGACTATGTTTTAAATATTTAATACCCAGTTATTTAGAATGTTCTCATAGACTTTTTTTAAAATCACATATATATTTAACCACATTTTAAAAAACAAAGACCACTGTTTTTGTAAGCTTAGAGTGTAAGTAAGGAAAACAGTGTGATAAAATTGCCAGGTCCAGGACATGAACTGTGGTCGACTATGTGGGAGTCCAGCAACATAACCATTACACTATCTGCTGGTCCCAAGAACTGATTTTTCTAATTTTACTTTGCTTAATCTGATTTTAAAATGTCCATGCTGAGGGCCAGCAGATGGTGTAGCAGTTATGTCGCTGGACTCTCACATGGCTGACCACAGTTCGAGTCCTGGACTCAGTGGTTTGAAACTCACACTAGGCATGTGTGCCCAAGATCCCAAGAGGAGAATGAGGAGGAAGGATTGTGGCGTGGCCATCCCCTGTGGGGGGTGATTTCTCACTTTCCCTCTTACTGTTTCTCTCTCTCTTCAGTAAGCGCATGTGCCCTGAGGCAAAAACCTCTAAAAAATAAATAAATAAAATAAAAATGAAAAATAAAATGTCCATGCTAGGGGCCAGCCCATGACATGGTGATTAAGGCAGCTGGGTCCCACATGGCTGACCGCACAGTTTGAGTCCCAGACCTGGCATCTTGAGAAACATACCAGGCACATATGTGTACATGTCCAAAATCTAAAGGAGAAATGAAGGAGAAGGGGTTGTGGTATGATCATCCCCCATTGGAAACACTTTCTTACTTTCCCTTTCTCTCTTTCTGTCTCTGGTGAGCACACTTCACCCTCTAGCAAAATTTTGTTATTATTGCTTTTTAAAATATTTATTGTAATTTATGATTTTACATGCAATCATTATACATCTTTGTAGGATATAAAAGGGTCTTTAAAAGTATGTACACAGGAGACCAGCAGATGGAGTAATTTTTACGTTGCTGGACTCTCACCTAGTTGACCGCAGTTCGAGTCCTGGACCCAGTGGCTTGAAACTCATGCTAGGTGTATGTGCACATGTTCCTAAGATCCTGAGAGGAGACTGGAGGAGAAAGGACTGCTGCATGGCCATCCCCTCTGGGAGGCGATTTCTCACTTTCTATTTCTCTGTGACTCTGCAGCAAGCTTGTGCAGCCTATAGCAAAAAATCTCTTTTGTGCTTGCTTTGGCAGCACGTATACTAAAATTGGAATGATACAGAGAAGATTAGCATGGCCTCTATGCAAGGATGACACGTAGATTCGTGAAGCATTCCTTTTCATCATAGTGGAACTTGTGGAAATGTCAGATAAACAATTCAAATATTTATAGTGACAAAGCTAAATGAGATGCAAGAGAAAAGTGACAATGAGCTCCAGGAGATGAGGAAGATCTTTCACGATTTGAAAGAAGAAATAAACACCATAAAAAAGAATCAAATGGAATTATTAGAGATGAAGACCATAATACAGAAAATCAAAACTACCCTCAAAAGTCTTAAGAGCAGATTAGATCATGCAGAAAATCAAATCCTGAATACAGAAGATAAAACCACTGACCTAGAAAAAATTGGTATTAGCAGATGGTATATTGGATATGTTACTGGACTCCCACATAGTTGACCGCAGTTCGAGTCTCATACCCAGCAACTTAAACTCATGCCAGGCATGTGTGCATGATGTCCCCCCCAAAAAAATCCCAAGAGGAGAATGGAGTAGAAGGGATTGTGCCATGGCCATTTCCCTGGGGGATGATTTCTCACTTTCTGCCTCTCTGTCTCTGTCTCTCTAGCAAGTGCACATGCCCTGTAGCAAAAATCTCTCTGAAAAAAAAAATTATCAAAAAGACTGAGAAAATAACCAAGAAAAACAAGGGCAATTTACAAGAAATACTAGGTACCATTAAGTGCCCAAATATCAGATAATTGGTATCCCAGGTGAAGAAAATAATAAGGGCATTGATAATCTATTCCTTGAAATCCTAGAAGACATAGAGAGGCATTAAAATATCCATTCCCAAGAAATACAAAGGACCCCAAATAGTAACACAAGAAGATCTTCTCCAAGGCACATCATAGCCAGATTGGCCAAAACAACAGACAAAGACCAGTTACTAAAATTGGCAAGAGAGAAATGTCAAGTTACTTACAAAGGCTATCCCATCAGGTTAACCTTAGACCTCTGATCAGAAACAATGCAGGCAAAAAAGGAATGGGGAAATATATGAAAAGTGTTAAATAAAAAACAACTTTAACCAAAATTACTATACCCAGCAGGATTACCCTTCATATCAGAAGAAAAGATCAAACATTCTCAAATAAACAGAACCTGAAAGAATTTACCAACTTCAGACCAGCTCTTCAAGAAGTTCTGAGGGATGGGGACCAGCAGTTAGCATAATGGCTATGTCGCTGGACTCCCACGTAGTCGACCGCGGTTCGAGTCCCGGACCCGGTGGCTTAAACTCACGCCGGGCACGTGTGCGTGCGTGCCCAAGATCCCAGGAGGAGAATGGAGGAGAAGGGATTGCGGCATGGCCATCCCCCCGGGGGGTGATTTCTCGCTTTCTATCTCTCTGTCTCTCTCTGTCTGTCTGGCGAGCGCACGTGCCCTATAGCAAAAAACCTCTCCAAAAAAAGAAAAAAAAAAAAAAGAAGTTCTGAGGGAATGCTATGCCAGGAAAACTAAAAAGTCAGACAGACAGATATAAGAGAACAAAAAACAACCAAGGAAATGTCTCACTTCATGAAAGGAGCATGTCTGGAAATATTGATAATAAGGTTGAATGTTAATGGATTAAATTCTCCAGTCAAGAGACACAGAGTGGGGATCAGCAGCTAGCATAATGGCTATGTCGCTGGACTCCCATGTAGTCGACCACGGTTCGAGTTCTGGACCCGGTGGCTTAAACTCACGCCAGGCGCGTGTGCGTGCGTGCCCAAGATCCTGAGGGGAGAATGGAGGAGAAGGGATTGCAATGTGGCCATCCCCTCGGGGAGTGATTTCTCGCTTTCTGTCTCTCTGTCTCTGTCTTTCTAGTGAGTGCATGCGCCCCATAGCAAAAACCTCTCCCCCCCAAAAAAGAGACACAGAGTGGCTGAATGGATTAAAAAAAAAAAAAAAAAACAGAAACTGTATCTGTTGCCTATAAGAAATGCACCTTATGAATAAAGACATACATATACTGAAAGTGAAGGGCTGGAAAAAGGTATTCCATGAAAACAAAAGAGTAAGTGTACCGTGTATAATAAACAAATCAAGATATTAACATATTTAACACTGTCAACATTTAACATTATATTATGTTGTGAACATTCAGAACTCACTCCCCTGGTTATTGTGAAAGTATGTACTGAATTGTCTAGCAAAACTTTTTTAAAAATGAACATGTCCAGGATGAACCAGTTCATGGTGGAGCCTGGGGAGGACGCTTCCATGTCAGATCTGGCCACTCTGCAGGACTCTGAGGAGAGCTCACACCAGGTAGACGCTGTCTGTCACCATGGGCAAAGGAGACCCCCTTGTATGCCTTCTTCATGCAGACCTGCTGGGAGAAGCACAAGAAGAAACACCCACACTCTGTTCAATTTCACCGAATTTGCCAAGAACTGTTCAGAGAGATGGAAGACCACGTCTGCAAAGGAAAAGTCAAAGTTTGAAGATAAAGCAAAAAGTGACAAAGCTCGTTATGACAGGGAGAATAATAATTACATTCCTCCCAAAGGTGATAAGAAGGGAAATAAAAAGGATTCTAATGTTCCCCAAAGTCTGCCATCTGCCTTCTTCCTGTTTTGCTCTGAGCATTGCCCAAAGATCAAAAGTGATTACCCAGGTCAACCCACTGGAGATACTGCAAAAAAAAAAAAAAAAGTGAAATGTGGTCTGAACAGTCAGAAAAAGATAACTATATGAACAGAAAGTGGCTAAACTAAAGGAGAAAAATGAGAAGGATATTGCTGCATACCTTGCCAAGGACAAATGTGAAGCAGGAAAAAAGGGCCCTGCAGGCCAACAGGCTCAAAGAAGAAGGATGAAACAGATGAAGAGGAGGGGGAGGAAGAAATGGCTGTCCTGTAATGATGTGTCTGGAACACATGTGTGTGCTCAGGCAATTGTTTTGCTAAGAATGTGAATTCAAGTGCAGCTTAGTGTTTGCTTCAGTATAAAAACTATACAGATTGCTGTATAGCTGATAAGATTTCTTCATAAAGAAAATACTTAAAGAATGCTGGTTGTAGCTTTTGGAGGGGCTACTACATAGTTAGATTTTATAGCTTCTGAGGTTGAATGTTCCTTAATATTTAATGGTTTAATTTCTTGACTTGTGTTGGTAGCACAGTACACTCATAGGAATTGGTATCAATAGTAAATTTGGGGATTTTTAGGATGTTGCATTTTGTGTTCTTTTTATTTTTCAATTTTGTAATAAAATTATGTATTTTAAGAAAAAAAATGAACAAGTCCATTGCTCGAGCCATGATAGGATGTTTTGAGAAAGCCACTTAGATTGTCCCTCTGTAGACTGTGAAATATTAACTGACCTTAGGATAACAGCACTCCTGTGATCATTCCCCATGTTCTTACAGGCACAGCTTCCAATGCTCTAAGACAGCCCTACATTTGGCTGACCATCATTCTGACCATCGCCATGTGCTTACTGCCTGTCGTTGCCATACGGTTCTTGTCCATGACCATCTGGCCATCAGAAAGCGATAAGGTATGTAAGACACATTTCTCTTCCAACCCTCAGTGTCCCTCAAAGCAATCAGCGCACTGCCCATAAACAGTACCGTCCCAGGGCCTGCAGGTAATGTAGTAGTTTAAGGGCACTGGATTCCCACACAGCCAACTGTGGTTCAAATCCCGGACCTGGTGGCTTGCTTTCTCACTTTCCTCTCTCTCTCTCTCTCTCTCACTCACTCTCACTCTCTCTCTCTCACTCACTCACTCTCACTCTCTCTCTCTCTCTCTGTCCCTCTCTGGTCAAATTAAAATAAATTAATAAAGACAAATAAAATAATTCTTTTAAAAAAAAAGTACCTTTCCTACAAATTTCTTAGTTCATGGGACATTTGGAAAGAATATCTTTTGGGACCAGCAGGTGGCACGGTAGTTAAGGGCACTGGACTACCATTTGAGTTCTGGACCTGGTGGCTTGCTTTCTCACTTTCCTTTTCTCTCTCTCTTTGTCCCTTTCTGGTCAAATTTAAATAAATATAAATAAATATAAATAAGTCTTTTAAAAAAGAAAGAAAAGGGAACCAGCAGTTAGCGTAATGGCTATGTCGCTGGACTCCCACATAGCCGACCGCGGTTCGCGTCTGGGACCCGGTGGCTTACAACTCACGCCAGGCACGTGTGCGTGCGTGCCCAAGATCCCGAGAGGAGAATGGAGGAGAAGGGATTGCGGCGTGACCATCCCCCCTGGGGGGTGATTTCTCGCTTTCTGTCTCTATGTCTCTCTCTGTCTGGCGAGTGCACACGCCCTATAGCAAAAAACCTCTCCAAAAAAAAAAAAAAAAAAAAAAAAAAGAAAAGAAAGAAAAGAACTCTTCTGCTATCTTCACTTTTAATCTTCATCTTGAAGCTGGAAAGTGGCTACCACAGGGCAGGCATCTCATCCTGACGTCCCAGTGTATAGGGAAATGACAAGAGACAGCTTCAGATCTTTTCCTTAGGAACCCTGGAACTTCTCTCAGGGGCACAACCTGCCCCTGAGGGCTCATTTGCCTGAAATAGGTCACGTGCCCATTCTTGGATTAGTACCTCGCAAGGGACATCCATAAAGTCCTGTGGGTAATGTGGGCGTGGAGGAGAGGGGTACAAATTTGGACAAATCAATTTTCGTTAGAAAGAAGGAGATGCTCAACAGACAACCTTCCCTAGACCTCTCTGTCGCAGGGACAGAAGCTGTGGTAGCATCCAGGGAAAGAGACGCAGTTTTCTCTTGCACCTGTACTAGTCTGATCTGTGACCTGGAAGGAGCAACGCTAGGAGTGAAAATCCTGGCTTGCCATTTTCTTTTCTTTCTTCATTTTTAGCTTGCCATTTTCTAGTTGCACGACTGTATAAAAGTGACATACCCACCCCCCATCGATAAAGAGGGGGGACAGGGATGCCTGCGAGACTAGTGAGGGAAGCCTGGTGTGGGTGCCCACCCGGAGTCAGCTTCAGTTCACCCTCTTCGGGCCCGGCTTCCACCTCGATGCAGACCTTTCTTTCCCTATCTTCTCCCTTTACCCCTTTTATAGATACAGAAGCACCGCAAACGGCTAAAGGCCGAAGAGCAGTGGCAGCGGAGGCAGAACGTGTTCCGCCGGGGCGTGTCGTCGCGGCGCTCGGCCTACGCCTTCTCGCACCAGCGTGGCTACGCCGACCTCATCTCCTCCGGGCGCAGCATCCGCAAGAAGCGCTCGCCCCTGGATGCGATCGTCGCGGACGGAACTGCGGAGTACAGGCGGACAGTGGAGAGCTGAAGCCCGGCCTCCTGAGGGCCACAGGGCATGGCTGTGCAGAGGACATGACTTTTTTTTTTTTTTTAACGGAAGACTCTCAGGACTTTTTTTTTAATTTGTGAATTGGATTTGTCACCAAAAAAAAACCCCGAAGACAGTAACCTGTATGTCAAACTCCTTGGGCTGAGCTGTTGAGCAATAGAGCAAAGCCAAGGATGCCTTTTAAAAGTCCTATTCCACAGACTACGTTCATTATGATTCAAAGGGAACATTTTAATCCAGTCTCAGTCCGGGACAATAGAATTAGAAAGTGGCTATTTTAGTTCAAATGTTATTGCCTTATAAAATTATGATTAAAAAAATGTCTTGTCTGTGAACTTCAGCATGAATTTCCCAGAGACGACTTCTTTTACCTACAGGCCACCTGGTCACAAAGATTTATTTTTAATTTATTTATAAAGGTAATGATAAAAGATTCATGAATGTTAATCACTTGGAAATTAAGTGGTCCAATGACGTTTTCAAAGTTTGTAATAGGCCACATGGTTTCATGTTCTCTTCATATTCGTTGAATAATGCAGTTCAATTGTGGAAAATTACTTCAGATTTTGTAGGTGTAAGGTTTCAGGCCTTTTAGATCAGATTAAATAGCACATTACATACTTTCACCATCACATTTGATTTCAACAACTTTCCATAGTACCAAGTGAATTGGGTACTCTCATTTTTTTAAAAAAAGCATCTAAATATTTATGGGCTTTTAAAAAAAGTTTTTATAAACTGAGGACATCAGAATATTGCAAAGCTTTCTTTTGAAAAGCAAACTTTTGTGCCTGCCTATATGTAAAGTATTTTATAAGGGACTTGAACAGAGACCTCACTCTTTGTCACTTGTCTTACTTATGTCTTGAGAGAAAAGACTGTTCGTAGCTACACTTGTGAGACTGAGAAACACTTTGTCCTTGTTTTTCTTTTTTTGTTTTGTTTTTAGATTTTTGCCATAGGGTGCATGTGCTCACAAGAGACAGACAGTGGTGACAGGGAAAGTAAGAAATCGCCCTGCAGGGGGTTGGCCACACCACAGTCTCTTATCCTTTCTGAATTTTGAGCACACACACATGCACCTGGCATGATTTCCAAGCCGCTGGGTCTGGGTATCAAACTGGTTGACCATGTAGAAGTCTAACACCTTAACTACCGTACCATCTCCTGGCTCCCTTTTTTCCTTTTTATAAGTCTTTACTCTTGATGGAACATGAGGGCATACATGTGAGAGACAGAGGGAGTGAAAGAGACTCAGAGATATGGCTACCCTTTACTGGGTCCAGACATGCCACAATCTCCTTTTAAGTTTAACTTTAGTTATGGAAACCATCCTTAGGCAAAAATTATCTTTTTCAGGGACTTTTCTCACGCTCTTTTCTAGTGTGTTGCTCACACATTAGTTTCCTTATTCTAGTTCAGTTGTAGTAATGTTTTCAGTAATTTTTTTTTTACAGTATCTGTCCCTTTGAGTTCTTATGAAGAAATCACATGTATATAGTTCATGTTTGGATCAGTTGAGCAATTTGTTTGTCAGTTGTCTCCAGTTGATGAATTCGTCCATGGCTATTTGTATGAAACAAACTAAAAGCTTATGTTAAAACATCACATTAGTTAACAGAAAATTGCTCTTATATATGCAGTAAATTATTGATACATGTAATAAACGGAAACATATTAGTCAACAGGACATTTTTCTACTATATTCAGTAAAAGGGAATTAAAAGCATTATTTCCAAATTGATCAAGCCATATAAATTCAGTCAAACATGAGTCCAACATATCAAGACAAACTCCTCTCATGATCTTGCACTTTGCTTTACATTTGTTCTGGTAGTACTTGATCTTTTGGGTGTGGCTCCAAGAGATTACACAAAACAGAAGTTGGGGTCACTATGGTTAAAACTGAATGTGTTAGAAACCAGGAAGAAGCTGAATGTTTTTATACCCAGCCCATGAGTCAGAGGACAAGGGAGAAAAAGGCTGATCTATGCATTGCAAAATAGGCAGCAAGGTTTGGGTGTAGTGATCACCAACAGTTTCCAAATAACCAATAGCTGGCTGATGGGTAGATATTTATGATACCAAAACCCCATGTTTCCCTCTCTGGAGCATGGAAGTGATGACCTGAATCAAATACAGTTCAAAGTAATGCTTTTATACTTCAGACAGAAATTATACATATTGGCCACAGTATAGGCAGAAACCAGTAATAGCAGTAACTGCTTTCTTTGTGTCTTCTTTAGACCATCAGAATAGAAGATGAACACATTTTCAAAGAAATTTTAAATTTCATGAAAAAAATTTTCCCCTTAAGGAAGGGGACAAATTGTTCAATTGATCCTCCTCAATTTTTAGGAATGACAAAAGAATGTATGGCTCTTTTATGGAAGTAAGTTTCTAAAAGTTTACAATTTTATCTTGTAAATAAAAAGAATTGTAAGTTTCTTGTCTTTTTTTTTTACAGAAATATTAGCCTGTGTAATTCTATCCATTTCAGATTTCTATCTTGTTTTTTGAATTGTGGGAAAAGTTGACAATGCAAATGTGTCAAAGACTTATATTGTTGGGTGCAATATTAACGATTTAAAAATGCAAATTGCTTTGGATAAATTATTTCTATATTCTGTAAATCTGAGATTGAATGTATATTTTTGTTTAAAAAAATAAATGCTTTAGTACAAATCTTTGTTAAAGTATAATCTTTTACAATATCTTCTCTGTTTCAGTTTTTGCTAAAAGGCAGTCACACTGACTAGAGAAAGAGATAGGGAAAGTGAGAAATCACCCCCCAGGAGGGATGGCCACACTGTAATCCACTATCTTCCAGTCTCCTCTCAGGATTTTGGGTACATATGTACATGCACCCGGTTGTGCGTCTGGGACTTGGACTGCACAGTCAGACACCTTAAGCTCCATGCCACCTGCTGGCCCTACAGTAACTTTTAAGTTGTTTTTTACTTTGTTTGCTTTTTTTTTTTCTCCCAGAGATTCTTTTGCTATAGGGCACATGCAAATCATCCCCTAGGGCAATGGCCATGCCACAGTCCCTTCTCCTTCATTCTGTCAGGATTTGGAGCATGCATGCACATGGCACCTAGTATGAGTTTCAAGCCACTGGGTCTGGGACTTGAACCACAGTCATGGGAGTCTACTGACATAATTGCTACGCTATCTACTGGTCCCCGTTGCATGTTTTTATAAGAGCAGAGTGTATCAGCAGGTGGCATGATGGTTAAGGGTGCTGGACTCCCATGGTTGACTGTGGTTCGAGTCCCGGACCCGGCAGCATGCTAGACTCCCATGGTTGACTGTGATTCGAGTCCTGGACCTGGCAGTCGAACCATGGTTGACTGTGATTCGAGTCCCAGACCTGGCAGCTTGCTTTATCACTTTCCCTCTCTCATTCTGTCCCTCTCTTGTCAAATTAGAAATAAATAAATGAAGTTAAATAAAATAATTATTTTTAAAAAAGGGTGACAATCTAGTCTGACAAGTTTTTTTAATAAATTCATTGTATTATCAAGGTTCTTTGAGATTATTTACAAAAAGTGGGATGTAACAAAAAATATAAAAGTATACTAAGTGGTATTGTAGACTACTTTGTACATTTTAAAATATATTTTTAATAATACATTCAATCACTATATCATTACAGCATGCAAAATAAATTTTCTCAGCATGTATACACTATATTAGTCTACTTAAAGATACTATCATATATGTTGTCAACAGATAATTTTTCATTTTTGTGACCCTTGAAAGTATATGTTTCTTTTTAAAATTTTTTAAGAATTATTTTACTTATTCATTTATTTTAATTTGACCAGAGACACTCAGAAAGAGAGAGAGAGAGAGAGAAAGCAAGCCACCAGGTCCAGGAATTGAACCATTGTCAGCTATGTGGGAGTATCCAGCGTCTTAACCACCATGCTGCCCGCTGGTCCCAGTATATTACATGTTTCTAGCAAACGGTTATTTTTTAAAAATTTATTTAACTTTAATTTGACCAGAGAGGGATGGGGATGGGGGGGGGGTGTCAGTGAGAAAGCAAGCTGCAGGTCTGGGACTTGAAGTATATTCACATGTTGGCCATGTGGGAGTCCAGTGCCCTTAACTACCATGCTACTTGTCAGCCCCAAGAGTTACATTTTTTTTTCTTTTTGTTTTTTAAAGAATTATCTTATTTAACTTTATTTATTTTAATTTGACCAGAGAGGGACAGAATGAGAGAGAGAGAGAGAAAGTGAGAAAGCAAGCTGACAGGTCAGGGACTTGAACTGCAGTCAGCCATGTGGGAGTCCAGCACCCTTAACAACCACACCACCTGCTGGCCCTGCCAACAGTTATTTCTTATACAAACACAGCCTGACTTCAAGACGAAAGTTTCCAGCAAGGTTTCTAAAGGAACTTGGTGGTCCTGTGAAGAATTAAAAATAATTAAAGGATTGAAGAATAAAAAAATTTAAAACATTTATCCCTCAAACAACTAAAGTAGCATATCACAGGGGATGGTCTTTTATTTTTTTAGGGATGGTCTCCCAGGTAGGTACAGAATTTTTCTTATACCACTTCTATGGCCGAGCCCTACACGCTGCTCCATTTTCTCCACTTCAAGCTCCCTCAGACAATACTCTAATCACTTGCTGCTAACAACTACATTTCCCAGAGATTCCTTCAAAGAATCCCCTTCTCAGAGGCCTAAACACACTTTTCTAGTGGGTCACAGCTGCCCCTGCACCCAAGAACTAGGGACAAAGTGACTGAACATATTTTCGGGGCTGTAGATTAGAAAATAAACAAAAATAAACACACAAAAACATACAAGTAAGGGAAGGTGGGGATCAGGTGGTCTCAGCCTTTCTGATGGTGATAGCCATGGCCCCAAACTGGTCCCAGGTTTATTCTTTTAAAGGGCAGAAAATAGGGAAAAGGGAAGTAGAATACAAAACCAGTTGTTTTCGAGTGTTAATTGGCTGAAGATAGGAGAAGACATGTGATACCATGTAGTTCTATGGAAGTTATTTATAATTTTGTGGGCAAATTCTGATTAAAAACATGTGACTTCCTCTAGACCAATACTGCTCTGCAATTTGGATAACAACAGGCAGCAAGTATATTCACATGTTAATTCTGTTCATTGCCCTCCAAATGACTGCTAGTGGAACTGCATTTCTGCACGTGTCGAAAGGTCACCATGTTTGCTTAGACTGGCCACGAAGGACTGAATGTTAGAAGACATCTGATGGAAGAAAGAGACAGGTATAGATTTATGGTTTCTAAGATCAGGTTTGCCCAGGGAGGTACATCTTGGTATACTTAGATAAGGGCAGTTTTCCCAAATGACCTCTACTCTTTGGGTCAGAGTAAGAAAAAAGGAAATTCTTGGCCAAAAGTAGAGGCTGAGAAGTAAGCAGACGGTCTACAAAAATGAGGGGTCTTAAGAAATTAATGGAAAATACTTATCATGGGGGGAAAATCTATTAATTTCAAATTTTTTCTACCAAAAGAAATTCATACTTCACACTTTTTCATGATCTTTTTGAAGTCTCCTCCTATGTGATGAATGACTGGTAGAAAAAGAAGTAGAAGGAGTGAATGAGGAAATAGAAGAGAAGGAACACAGATGAGGAGGAAGTGGGAGGCCTGGGGTTGGAGGTTGGAACAGGGTTGAACCCAGTGACCTGACTGCAAGACAGGTAGGTAGTTCTTGGGTTCAGGGGCATCTGTGACCCACTATAAAAGTGTGTTTAGGCCTCAAGGTGATTCTTTGATAGAATCTCTGGGAAATGTAGTTAGCAGCAAGTGATTAGAGTATCATCTGAGGGAGCTTGAAGTGGAGAAAATGGAGCAGCGTATGGGGTTCTGCCATAGAAGTGGTATTTCTGTACCTGCCTGGGAGACCATCCCTAAAAAAAT
Organism: Tupaia tana; assembly: GCA_026018925.1. NCBI lineage: Eukaryota > Metazoa > Chordata > Mammalia > Scandentia > Tupaiidae > Tupaia > Tupaia tana. The sequence goes on from JAKSZU010000007.1 coordinate 20,616,173, forward strand.
AAAATGCCATTTTCCCCTGTGATATGCTACTTTAGTTGTTTGAGGGATAAATGTTTTTAATCAAAGAGCACCCCCTAAAGGCTCTTAGTTATATTCAGTACCAGAAACTGCTCAGGAATGACTGTCAATGAGAATAAAGTGATGGATTCTGAGGAGACCAGTGTGATAGCAAAATGTACTCTCATGGAATAAAATGTATTTCTCTTTTTTTAAAAAAGAACTATTTAACTTTACTTATTTATTTACTTATTTTAATTTCACCAGAGAGGGACAGAGCACAAGAGAGAGAGAAAGTAAGAAAGCAAACCACCAGGTCTGGGACTTGAATCACAGTCAGCCATGTGAGAGTCCAGCACCCTTAACTACCATGCCACCCCTGGAATCAAAATGTATTTTAGCAATAGCTGCCTTCATGGAGGGGGAATGAAGCTTGAGAAGAAAATTGCAAGATGGGTTCTGAAAGGCCTGTCACAATCTGCTAGAAAAAGTTAATGGCTGCAATAAGATGCCTGGAGCACTTTAAAAAAAAAATAAAAAATAAAAAAAAGCCTATCATAACACCAAAAGCAGCACAAAGTGTATCTCAGAAAAAAGAGGAGATTGGGCCCCTAAGAAATGAACACATAGAGCCAGCAGATTGTGTGAAGATTAAGGCACCAGATCCCACTTTGGCTGACTGTGCAGTTTGAGTCCCAAATCTCGCAACTTGAAAAATCTCACCGGTGGTCTTATGTTTGTGTGAGCCCCAAATCCCAAAAGGAGAATGGAAGAGAAGGAATTGCAGCACTGCCGCCTCCCTAGAAGGTGATTTCTCACTTTCCCTCTCTCTCTCTGGTGAGTTCACATGCCCTATACCAAAAACTAAACTACTGGGTCACTGGAAAAATCATGACACATTTTTCTATGCAAAAAATGTGTCATGATGGGGCCAGAAGGTGGCATGGTGGTTAAGGCCCTGGATTTCTTACTTGGTGAACCACAGTTCGAGTCCCATACGTGGTGTCTTGCTTTCTCCTTCTCTCTCTCTTTCTCTGGCAAAACTCATGTGAAAAATAAATAAGTAAATAATAAATAAACTAATTCTTCTCTTTTTTTTTTTTTGGAGAAGTTTTTGCTATAGGGTGCGTGCGCTCGCCAGACAGACAGGGAGAGACAGAGAGACAGAAAGCGAGAAATCACCCCCCCTCCCGGGGGGATGGCCAAGCCGCAATCCCTTCTCCTCCATTCTCCTCCCGGGATCTTGGGCACACACGCACACGCGCCCGGCGTGAGTTTAAGCCACCGAGTCCTGCGGTCGACTACATGGGAGTCCAGCGACATAGCCATTATGCTAACAGTTGGTCCCTAAACTAATTCTTTAAAAAAAACAAAGTCATGGCTTTTCCGATGACCCAATAAATAAACAAAACAGCATATTTTTTTAAAAGCTGTAAAAATGATTGTGTTGAACAGCTATTTCCCTAAAGAACATGTATAAGTGGTCAGTAGAATATGGAAGGAAGTTCCAGATCATTAGCCATCAGGGAAATGCAAACCAAAATAACAGTGAGATACCACTTCATACCTAGGATCATTTATTATAGTAAGAATAAGAACAAAGTAGGTGTAGAAATTGGAACTGTCTGTCCAGGGAAATAAATCAAATCCTGTAAAATATTGAAAGAGATGTATTCTAATCCAAAATATGTGACAACAGCCAGCATTGCAGCCTGGATAAACATAATTCTCAAATGTAAGCACTGAGGTCTTAAAACTCTAGGACAGGAGGACTCACAGGTGGCATGGTGGTTAAGGATGCTGGACTCCCACATGGCTGACCACAGTTTGAGTCCTGGACCTAATGGCTTGCTTTCTCACATTCCATCTCTCTCACTCTTTCATGCTCTGTTCCTCTCTGGTCAAATTAAAATAAATAAATAAAATTTAATTTAATAATTCTTTAAAAAAAAAAAAAGAAAAACTCTAGGACAGGGCACCATCCCATGGTCTGGTGATTAAGGGATTGGATCCCACATGGCTGACCACGTGGTTTAAGTCCTAGACTCAGTGGCTTGAAAAACCAGCATGTGTGGGACTCTTCCATGGCTCCTGAGAACTAATGATTTCAGGGGAAAAAAGAGAAATGAATATATTTTACTGATAATTCAGCCTCCAGCCCTCAAACGCAAGTGGTAGGGAGCCCCTCTAGCCTTCTCTCTGTCTCTATCTCTGTCTCTCTCTGCTTCTGTCTTTGTCTTCTCATTTTTTTGTAATTTTTTCTTTAAAAATTTTTTAAGTTAAAGTATTCTCTTGGCTTTCAGCCCCTCCTTTATCTTGCTAATAATCCCCTTTCCCCCACCCATTCAGGAGATGCAAGGGGCAGGCCTTCAGAAGAAGACTCCTCCATGGCTTCTGAGAACTAGTGATTTAGTGCACTGCACGATTTTTTTATTTTTTGCTTTTTAAAAAATTTTTTAATTTTTTTTTCTTCTTTTTCTCCTGTTTCTTTGTTTTTTTTTTTTTTCTTTTCTTTTTTTTCTTTTCTTTTCTTTTTATCTCTCTCTGTTTCTTTTTCTTTTTCTTTTATCTAATCACTCTGCTCCTCAATTTCCATTCACTGTGATTCTGGACGGATCTAAGGGAACCATAGCCAAACATCCAAATACTATTAGGGTTAACATATTCCTTGATATCCACTGAATCTGTTGCACAAAGGGATAAAAACAGAACAGCAAAGAGATTCCAAATCACCTCTTTTTGCACGCTCCTGAATGCTCAGATTGAACTTCAAGAATCAGGAAGAAAGAGGAGAGGCAAGAGGCAGGCCATCAGAAGAAGATTCCTTATGGCTCCTGAGAACTAGTGATTTCAAGGTAAAAGAGAAATGAAGATTTCTTACTGATAATTCAGCCTCCATCCCACAAGCTTGAATGGTAGAGAGCTCCTCTAGCCTTCTATCTCCATCTCTGTGTCCCTGTCTCTGTCTCTCTCTGCTTCTGTCTTCTCATTTTTTGGTAATTTTTCCTTTTAAAAATTTTTTAAGGTGGGACCATCAGGCGGTGTGGTGGTTAGGGCACTGACCACGGTTCAAGTGGCTTGCTTTCTCACTTGCTCTCTCTCTCTCTGTGTCTCTCTCTGGTCAAATTAAAGTAAATGAATAAATAAATAAAATAAATAATTATTTTTAAAAAAATTTTAAGGTAAAGTATTCTCTTGCTTTTAGGCCCGCCTTTGTCTTGTTAATAATCTCTTCTCCCCCTCCCACCCAGGCAGGAGAGGCTAGTGAGCACCACGTGGTATTCTATTTCGTGCTTTAAAAAAAATTTTTTTTTTTTTAGATTTTTTCCTCTTTTTTTCCTCTATTTCTTTGTTTTTGTTGTTGTAGTTGTTTCTCTCTCTCTTTTTCCTTTGCTTTTTCTTTTATCTCTCCTCTCCTCAATATTTCATTTACTGTGTTTCTAAACAGATCTAAGGAAACTATAGCCAAACATCCAAAAACTATTAGGGTTAACATATTCCTCAATATCTACTGAATCTGCTGCACAAAGCGATCACAACAGAATGGCAAAGAGATTCCAGATCACCTCTTCCTGCTCACTCCTGAACATTCAGATTCAACTTCAAGATTTAGGAAGAAACACACCATCCATCAGATGACTAGAAATAGCCACAGGGCCTCAAGAAATATGGGAAAACAAGAAAATATCTCTCCTCCAAGGGAAAAGAATAACTCCTCTTCATCCACAGACAGTTAAATGGAAATATCTGATAAAGAATTTAGAACATTCATAATGGAGAAGCTAACAGAGATGGAAGAGAAGAGACAATGAACTGCAGAAGAGAAAGGAAAAAGGAGCTGACGAGTTTTAGGAGGTGAGGAAATTCTTGCAAGATCTAAGAGAGGAATTACACACTTTACAAAAGAATCAAATGGAACTGTTAGAGATGAAGGCTATAATACAGGAAGTCAAAATCTCCCTTGAAAGCATTAAAAACAGACTAGCTCATACAGAAAATAAATCTCAGACATAGAAGAGAAAATTGCTGGCCTAGAAAAATCCACCATGAAGACTGAGAAAATGATCCCCAAAAAAGAGAATAATATACGAGAAATACTAGATACCATTAAACATCCAAACATCCAGATAATTGGTATCCCAGAAGGCGAAGAGACTCATAAGGGCATTGGTAATCTATTCCATGAAATCCTGCAAGAAAACTTTCCAAACCTAGAGAGGCACTCAAAGATCCAGTCCTAAGAAATACAAAGGACCCCAAATAGAATCAACCCAAGAAGATCTTCTCCAAGACACATTATAGCCAGATTGACCAAAACCACAGACAAACACAAGATACTAAGATTGGCAAGAGAAAAACAGTAAGTTACCCACAAAGGACATCCCATCAGGCTAACAGCAGACCTCTCATCGGAAACAATGCGACCAAGGAAAGAATGGGAAAATATATTCAAAGTGCTGGGGACCAGCAGGTGCCGTGGTGGTTAAGGTGCTGGACACTCCCATATGGCTGACCATGGTTCGAGTCCTGGACCTGGTGGCTTGCTTTCTCACTTTCTCTCTTTCTCTGAGTATCTCTCTGGTCAAATTAAAATAAAATGAATGAAAAATAGTAAATAAATCATTCTTTAAATATATATATATTCAAAGTGTGTGCAGGCTGAGCCATATGGAAGGTTCCAGGTTTGCATCTGAGACCTTCCTGAACATGCCAGGCGTTCACACATGCCATGAGCTGGTGGTGCAGCAGTGACACCACACTCTGTGATGCTGACCTCATGAGATGGTTTCCAGTTAGTGTTCAGAGACCTCCTTGAACACACACTTCCTTGAATGGGGCTATAATCTGGGCTGTCTGAAGCGTAGGTGGGTCACATTGTGAAGAATTTGATGGGATGCCTCTGTCTCTCTTTCTCTCAGAAGACAAAATAAATTTTAACAAAAAACAGAGCCGGCAGGTGGTGTGGTGGTGAATGTGTTGCACTCCTACTGTGGTTTAAGTCTGAGACCTGGCAGCTTGTTTTCTTGCTTTCTCTCTATGTCCCTCTGTCTCTTTCTCTGGTCAAATTAAAAACAATAAATAAAATAATTCTTAAAGACAAAGAAACCAGATTTCCTGCCAATTTCAGAATATGGTTTCCTCCAGGCCTGTTTATGATGTGCAGTTGGAGAGATTATCAATGTATCTTTGGTCTCCACTGCTTTTAAATAACAGCAATCAGTCTTGATGGCTGTCATAAGCCCTGGAATGTCTCCTTGTTTCTTTTCTAGGAGAGGCTTAAAGATATTGGATCTGGCTTGTGAAGCCAATGTGGGAGGGTATTTTAGTCTAGCATTTCTCATTAGGAATCAATTCTCCCAGGTGATAAGAATCAACCTTTAGAATAGAGGTTGATTTGCCCACTGGGAGTCATCTTGCAGTTTCATTATAAAATGGTTCTGCTGAGCCAAGCTGCATAATAAATAAACCAGTCTATGGAAATCCTATAGGAGGTTTCCAGTTACCATCCATCTGGGGATTCCCACCTACCTTCAGCTTCCTTATTTAAATTTTATGTGACTGACATTAAAAGTTGATATTCACTGTAGTTTAATAAAAATAACACAAGGGACTGTTTTTTTCTTTTTTGAAAAAAAGTTCATTTATTTCATTCATGAGAGAGACAGAGATGGGCATGCCCTAAAGAATTTTCATAGTGTGATTCACTCAGCCTCAGTCAGGCTGGGTCAGGGCACACATGGACCTTGCAGGTACAAGGAGGCTCAGGACATGAACCTAGGACCTTCTCATGTGGGTTCGGCATCACACAGCATTGCAGTTGTGCCACCAACATGTCCCCCAACAGAGGGCTGTTTCTAAATATAGAACTTTGGTTCAAGTGTCTGGAAAACTTGCATCAAGATTTTATCACTGCAAACAGTTTGAGTAAATATGGATCGAAAAACTCTTTTTTTTTTAAAGAATTATTTTATTTTATTTTATTTTATTTATTCATTCATTTATTTTTTAATTTGACCAGAGAGAGACAGAGAGAGAGAGAGAGAGAGAGAGAGAGAGAGAGAGAGAGAAAGTGAGAAAGCAAGCCACCAGGTCCAGGACTTGAACCGTGGTCAGCCATGTGGGAGTGTCCAGCACCTTAACCACCATATCATCTGCTGGTCCCTGGATCAAAAAACTCTTAAATTTACTGAATTTGTCCAAGATTCTGTGAGCTATTTCTTAGGATTCTGTGGCTTGGGGTGAAAATACTTTTATACCTGTTCCAAGAGCAAAAATATAAATAAATATTAAAAAATAAGAAATCATCATCCTTTCTTCTCAGACTCCTCCGATATTCTTAGAAACTTCAATTCCTGCTAAACGGACACATAATGTTCAAAATGACTCAGAGTAAAAGGGTTAAATGTTCCCTAAGAGCCTCAGTGTCTTGCTGGCACCTTAGATATTTTAACTGGAAAAGCCCATCTAAAACTCCCGGGTGCTTCAGACATTCTTTCTTCTCCCTTTTTCTTCCTAAGTTAGTTGGTCCTTTCTTGAGTTCGTTGCAGATGGCTGACCTTGTATTTTCTAAGTTCTTGCCTTCAAACATAAAGATTATAATGTGTTAACAGTTGGCACCAAAACTAAGGATGGGATACATGGCAGACTGCCTCAGCCAGATAAGACATCCAGGGATAACAAAACAATCCCAGGACCAACAGATGGATTACCCGAAATACCCAACTATAACCCACCTTGCCTTAAGTCCCAATAAAAGCTTCTTGTCCTCACCCTTCGGGGCCAATGCAACTCTCTGCCCTTTTCCACTGTCATGCAGTGAGTAAATTATTTTCTATCCATTTTTCTCTCTGAGTTTGTGAATTCTTTCATGGCCTGTGACCAAGGCCACCATACTATATTACAGAGATCACCCTAACACAGAGGACTTCATTGCATTAAGAAAACACAATTAATTCTGCTTTGGAAGTTTTCTTACCTCTCAGGAGTTTCCTTCTTCACCTGAAATTGTCTTCACCTTTCTTTTATTTATTTATTTTTAATTTGACCAGAGAGGGACAGACTAAAAGGAGTGGCATGAGAAAGCACGCTGCCAGGTCCAGGATTAGAACTGCAGTTGGCCATGTGGGAGCCCAGCATCCTTAACCACCATCTGTTGGCCCCTCTTCACCTTTAAAGGCGATCCCAGATGCCATGTTATACTCGGGTCACTTCGGTGAAGAAACCTGTCTACACTGAAGTTAATGGTCCCTTTACAAAGCAGTGACAGGCCAGAGCACACAGAGCTTGGTGAGCCTGTAAGGGTGTTAAGATGGATCTTGAGAGCGAAGGGAAATCTTGTTAGATTGCCAAATAGAGAATGAAATATTAATAGATCGTGTTTGTTTCTAAGTGTTTGCTCTGGCTGGAGTATGAAGATTAGCTTGAAGAGGTGTGGAGAATCCAGAAGACTGTAGAGAGCTTGACAAGAGGGAGGATACTATTTATATTAAAAAAAAAAGTATGTGTGTGGAACAGGAAAGTTAGTGGGTTTCAAAGGAGGACTGTCAGAGAGCTCCCATTTAATAGCTTGAAGTAAGAGACAGGTCATTTGCTGAGAACTGGAACAGTGGGAAGGATTTGAAGATCCTGAGACATTCTGAAATATTAGCCAAGGAGTCTATTCCCAGGAAGGTGTGTGCGGGCATTGGTGAGGAGGGAGGGTAGTTCACCAGCGGCCCTCAGCAGTTCGGTTGAATGTTTGAATATTTGATTAATGCATTATCATGGGAAAAAACAATGACTGCGTTTTTTTGTTTGTTTTTGTTTGTTTGCAATAGGGTATGTTTGCTCACCAGAAAGATAGAGAGAGACAGAAAGCGAGAAATCACCCCTTGTGAGGATGACCATGCCGTAGTCTTTTCTCCTTTTTTGTCTTGGGATCTTGGACATACACACAGGCCCCTGGCATAAGTTTTAAGTCACAGGACCAGCAGGTGGCATGGTGGTTAAGGCACTGGACACTCCCACATGATTGACCATGGTTCAAGTCCTGGACCTGGTGGCTTGCTTTCTCATTTTCCCTCTACCTCTCTGTGTGTGTCTCTCTCTAGTCAAATTAAAATAAATGGATGAATAAATAAAATGAAATAATTTTTAAAAAGTTTTAAGTCAACAGGTCTAGGACTTGAACCACAGTAGACTATATGACAGTCCAGTGATGTAACCATTACTCCATCTGCTCATCTCAACAGTGACTATTAATACCATTTTTATCCTAATTCCAAAGGCTTACTGGATATCAAGCATATACTACACAATTTTGTATGCCCTTGCCATGCAAGTTATTATCAGTTTCCATCTGAAACATTGGTGGCTCAGAATGGTTAAGTGACTTAACCAGGGTCAGGAGGCAGAAGATAATTAAGAGTTTTGTGTTCTGTTGCAGGTATCAGGCTTTAGAGCCCTACCTGCTCAAGAGTTGATTCACCTTCCCTAAGGACTGAGGATCCAGCAGGGTTTTTACATTTTTTTAATTATTTATTTAGGAGAGATCTAGATAAGGTGCTTACAAGCAAGCGATTCACAAACAAGATGAAGACAGGGAGTAAAACGTTCTCCAAGAAGATTAACGAGCAAAACTTAACTCTAGGAAGAACAGGAAAGTTAAATTTTCAATTCCTTGAATTAACAGTTTCACTGTAAACATAATTCCCACTTTTTAAAAATAATTATTTTATTTTTATTTATTCATTCATTTATTTTTTCAATTTGATCAGAGACAGAGGGTGAGAGTGAGAGAGAGGAAGTGAGAAAGCAAGCCACCAGATTCAGGACTTGAACCCCGGTTGGCCACGTGGGAGTGTCCAGCACCTTAACCACCACGCCACCTACTGGTCCCTATAATTCCCACTTTTTGTTTGCAGTTACTGACAGCTTTTAAACGTTACTTAGATCTTCTGATTGCTTAATTGATTCGTTAATTAAGCGAACACTGCTTGAGTCCCTCCCAGGCTCTGGGTCCAGACATGCGGAAACGAGCCCTAGAGGGACTTCCAGTAATTTTTGCCTCTTGTCTCTCCAAGGCTTGACGCAAGGAGCAAAAAAAAAATCCTGACGATGTGTTAAAGTTCTTTGAAGATGTCTGCGAATTTGCTCGGGATAGCCCCCAGAAGACAACACATCTGCGCGGAGGAAGAATTTCAACCTCCCCCTTGAGCTACAACTGGGGCCGGAGGCGCGGAGCTGACCGCCGGAAGTGAGAGAAGCGCGACCGAGGTGAACGCGGAAGTAGCCCGGAGACAACGTGGCGGCATCGGCGTCAAGTACCATAAACCGGCCTGGGGCTGGCTACGGTGGCCGGTGAGGGCCGTCAGTTTTGTTACTGTTGCATCCCGATCCTACCGCAAGGGAACCGGTGGAGAAAGCAGAACGCCTCGGAGTGGGCGCAATGGCGGGACATCGAGAACGGCCAGAAGAGGGCGCCCCTAGCTGGCCAGAATCGGATAAGGAGATAGAAACAGTGCCATTCATTCATTGATTCATTCAATCAGGGGGTCCTAAGAAACTTCAGTGTACCTGGAAGTGACCCTTTCAGTGATGCTGTAAGAAAATTTCTGCTCCTCCCCACAAGGTTGATAACTGTAGTTACAAAGTACTGAGAGCAGCAAGGTAAGAACCTACAATCTAGCAATGACAGGTGAGGGCCACCTACCAGCCACACAGCACAGGCAGGTGTGGGGAGAGAACGCCCCTGGGAAGGAGGCTGTGCCTCCTGCCCATTTATTTTCTGGTGGTGAGGGAAGAGGCGGTCTGCAGTAACCCGGGAACTGTGTTCTCTTTTCCCATTTCCCATTTCTTGTGGTCTTTGCTGGTGTAAGGAGAGGTTGTCTTTTTATAATGAAAAGAACGATAAATTTCTGCCTCCTGGCCTCAGTGTGGGTCACAGATAGTTACATCATGGAAATGAAGGTTACCTGAGAATTTTGAAAACCAATACACATACGAATAATATGCATTTACTATGGGGCAGATCGACTACTGGCTTAAGATATATATATTCTTTGCAGGTTCTGTAATTGACTGCTAGTTGGCCAGAAAGTCAGATGATTGCGGGTAATGGGGTCTCCTCTTGCCACAACAAAACGGTAACGAAATGCCCCCAAACTCAGCAGCCTGGGCACTTCCAGTTGGCGTGGAATGGAGTAGCCAACAGCCTGCAGAGCACATGTGCAAGTTTTATTGTGACCGCTGTAGTCGTGACCCGCAAGGCTGAACGTTTTTTGTTTTTGTTTTTTTTTAATGGGAGCGGCTGTGGATTAATAAACACACAAAGACACACAGGTAGAGAAAAGGAATGATCAGGTGGTCTAGACTCTTCTGATGGAGGTAGTTGTGTGTCATTTCCAAGTTTTTTTTTTATAGGACTAAAAGTGGGGAAGGAGTAACAGATGCAAAGCCAGTTGTTTTCATACGTTAATCAGCTGAAGCTGTGAAACCTCTGGCGTCTTTTAGTCTTATATGAGTTTTGGGGCTTCTCTGGCTAACAGGTGTGTTTTTTTAATAATTATTTTAGGGATCAGCAGATAGTATAATGGCTGCGTCGCTGGACTCCCACGTAGTCGACCATGGTTGAGCCCTGGACCCGGTGGCTTAAATTCACGCCGGGCGCATGTGCTTGCGTGCTCAAGATCCCGAGAGGAGAATGGAGGAGAAGGGATTGGGGTGTGGCCATCCCCCCTGGGGGGTGATTTCTCACTTTCTGTCTCTCTGTCTCTCTCTCTCTGTCTGGCGAGCGCACACGCCCTATAGCGAAAAAAAAAAACAAAAACCAAAAAACCTCTCAAAAAATTATTTTATTTAACTTTATTTATTTATTTAATACTTACTTTAATTTGACCAGAAAGGGAAAGGGAGGGAGGGAGAGAGAGAGAGAGAGAGAGAAAGTGAGAAAATAAGGTCCAGGACTTGAACCATAGATGATCATGTGGGAGTCCAGTGCCCTTAACCACCACATCACTTGCTGGCACCCAACATAGTATTTTTTTTTTTCTTTGAGAGTTTTTTTGCTATAGGGTGCGTGCGCTCGCCAGAAAGAGAAAGACAGAGAGACACAAAGCGAGAAATCACCCCCCCCCCCCCCCCCCCCCCCGGGTAGGGGATGGCCGCGCCCAATCCCTTCTCCCCCATTCTCCCCTCGGGATCTTGGGCACTCACGCACATGCGACCGTCGTGAGTTTTAAGCCACCGGGTCCGGGACTCAAACCGTGGTCAACTACATGGGAATCCAGCGACATAGCCGTTACTCTAACTGCTGGTTCCCCAACATAGTATTTTTAACTGACACTGTCCTATAATCCCGACACAGAGGCAGAAACATGTTCTATTTAAAGCTTTCCCCTAGCTTTGCAGTGTCCGCACAAGAACTGTGTTTCTGCATGTTTTTAAAGGTCACTATTGTGACGCTCCCTAAAACTGACGCATACCTCACCCATGACTGTGAGAAAGACACACTGCAGTGCTAGGGAACACCAAGTGATCGTGAAAGACTACTATCTGAAATGGATGGAAGAGCAAGTTCAGAGCCTGATTGATAAAACGATGGCTGCGTTTCGACAAGGGCAGTTATCTCCTACTCCATCCTCCTCCTCCTACAATGATCCTGACTGACTTCTCCCGGTCTCCCAGGTCCTCTCCCGGGCATGATGCCAGCACCCTGTACTGGGAGCCCTCCCGTGATGCCAATGATAAGCCCTTCTTCTCCTGGGATGATGCCAGTAGGACTTGCTCCTGGAATGAGGCCATCTGTGGGAGGTCACATGTCAATGATGCCTGGTCCCCAGTAATGAGACTCAGGGGACCAGCAGTTGGCGTAATGGCTGTCGCTGGACTCCCATGTAGTCGACTATGTTTCGAGTCCTGGACCCGGTGGCTTAAACTCACGCAGGGCGCAGGGCCTAAATTATCCCTGGGGGGTGATTTCTCGTTTTCTGTATCTCTGTCTTTCTGGTGAGTGCACGCACCCTATTGCAAAAAACTCTCCAAAATAAATAAATAAATAAAAATAAAAAGAGAACTATTAAAAAAAAAAAAAAAAGAACTCAGTAGCCTAACACAAAAATTATTCTCACGATGCATCTAGGGGCCAAGTGGTCTGGGCAGAGTTTAGCAGTGGGCCAATCAGGGCAGTTCTTCTCATGGTGATGGCAAAAGCAAGAAATCCAGACCCACTCTGCAAGCACATTTAAGTATTCGCTCATGCCACATCTGTTGATACCCTACGGTCAAAGGAAATCCGCATGGCTAAGCCTGACATAAATGAAGCGGGGAAGTATATTCCTCCTGGATGAGAGAGGGCAGCATGTATAAATATTTTAAAGAATTATTGGGAACCAGCAGTTAGTGTAATGGCTATGTCGCTGGACTCCCACGTAGTCGACCGCGGTTCGCGTCTCGGACCCGGTGGCTTACAACTCACGCTGGGCGCGTGTGCGTGCGTGCCCAAGATCCCGAGAGGAGAATGGAGGAGAAGGGATTGCGGCGTGACCATCCCCCCTGGGGGGTGATTTCTCACTTTCTGTCTCTATGTCTCTCTCTGTCTGTCTGGCGAGCGCACGCGCCCTATAGCGAAAAAAACCTCTCCAAAAAAAAAAAAAAAAAAAAAAAAAGAGTAATAAAAAAAAAAAAAAAGAATTATTTAACACAAAGCACATATTTAGACCGCTGAATTCCAGAGAGATGAGCTCAATGTCACACATCCTCCACTGAAAGTGTGTCCGCTCACTGGAGACGGATACAGCGTAAGCAGGACTGTGGACGTCGGTGCTGCCGGTGGGGAAAGCGCATCCCTCGTGGACTACGCGCCTATACTTGGGGAAACAGTGCTGCCTCCTTCAAGGTCCACTGTCATTTTCCTGCCACCAAGTGGCCAGCTGGTCCCTCCGAAGAATAGTGTCCTATGGTTCCCAAAGTCGGTCTGCCGTTGGCAGTACAGAGCAGAGGCAGTAGCCAGCCAGGTCGGCCGTGATGAGGCAGCCCATGATTGGACGCATGCACGACGTCCACTCAGTTGCTGTGGTCACTTTGTGTATGAACTGTGTAAGCACTGGGGTGTCTGTGGGAGATGGACATCTACAGGTTACAGACACCTCCTGCATACTCTACCTTCCACCGATGTTTACAAAGGACAAGAACCCTTCCCACTCTGTGCCCATTCAGAAAGCTCCGGCTGCGTCCTTCCCCACTGGACCTCTCGTACCTAATCTCCAATCTTGTCCTTCCCAAGTTTGTGTCCAACTGGCCAACCTCTTCGTCAGCGTTCGTCAGGCCTCCAGGCCATCTCTGCTAGTCTGAGACGTAGAACACGAATCACATCATCTCAGAGGGGTTCCCTTCACCATGGTCTTTCAGAGCCACAGTCAACCCCGGCTGCCATGTGGTAGCTGCCCACCTGAGGCACGTGTCAGCACGGGATGCAGATGTCAGCCCTCGGCCCACTTGGCCCACCCTCCACTAAGTGGACATAGAAAAGTCCCATCAGTCCACAGACGTGGGTCGAGGAAGAGGCAGGAATCTCAGCCACCTCCTTAGTTCTGTATATACCTCTGCTCTACTTCACAACAGAATGTGGCTGTGTATATTCAGTTTTGAGGATCTGATAAAACTAAATTCATGGGGGCTGGCAGGTGGTATGGTGGTTAAAGGTGCTGGACTCCCATATGGCTGACTGCGGTTCAAGTCCTGGACCTGGCAACTTGCTTTCTCACTTTCCCTCTCTTTCTCTCGCTCTGTCCCTCTCTGGTTTAAATAAATAAATTAATTAAATAATACATTAAATTAAAAAAAAAAAAACTAACTAAATTCATGAGGAGCAGTTCAGTCTCCAGTCTCCTGGTGCCATGTGGCAGGAGCTGTGGCCTTCAGGTGAGAATGCACCAAGCCTGCGAGGAGGGAGCTGGGAGGATAAGAACCCTAGCCTCACTCTTCTGCTGTTGTCCTGCCAGCATTTGCCATTGGCTCCAGCTGACCAGAGGTCAGAGGGTCAGAGAGCGAGGGAGCCCAATGATGTGGTCCACATCAGCCCACATCAGGGGCTCAGAGCAGGATGAAGAGGAGAAATCCACCTGGATGGGCTATGGCGGGCAGTCTCTCAGACAGGGGGTGCCCACCGGGCTCCACCTCTTGGCATTCGCCCCCATGTTTAGTCCACTCCCATGCTGTGGCAGAGTTGGAGCTCAGCAGAAATAGTGAAATGGCATTTAACAAACTAGGCCATAAAAGGCATGGTCACAGCTGAGCTGCTCCCATCAATTGCTGTTGTCTTGTGTTTATGCCTCTGTGTAAGACCTTCCCTTTCCCTTCGAGCACAGACTGAACTAAATAACTCGATTCTTACAAATTAGATGGGGCAGGAGTGATGGCATGTCACTTTTGAGATTGAGCTACAAAATAGTGACTGTCATCTTGCTTGCATGCTAGGACAAAGCAAGCTGCTCTATGGAGAAACCCATGTGACAAGGAACTGAGGGTGACCCTGGCCAACACCCACCTATATGAGCACAGAAGAGGAGCCATCCCATGGGAGACTTGAGAATCTTAAATTAAGATGGCTGCGGCCCCAGCTGACACCTTGATTGTAGCCTTGGGACAGAGTCAGTGCCAGAAGCCTCAGCTAAGTGCAGCCTGGTTCCTAGCCCACAGAAATGGGAATAACTGTTGTTGGCAGTGTGGGAGTCATTTCTTACACAGTGAAAACTATCCAGTACGTCTGTCTCTCTCTGATCATTTGCTTTGGGGAAAGGCAGCTGCTGCTGCATCCTTAGCTGCTCTACAGAAAGCCCACTTGGCAAGGAACGGAGTCCCCGGCAACTGCCATGGAGTGAGCCTGGGGGCGACCCTCGCCAGTCAAGCCTTCGGATGACTGCAGGCCCTGCCCACGTTGATTCATGAGACACTCTGAGCCAGAACTCCTGCTAAGCCACTCTGAATTCCTCGCCAAACTGTATGTGGTAACAAATGTTTATTGTTTTGTTTTGTCTGTTTTTTTTTTAAGAAAGATTTTTGTTATAGGGTGTGTGCACTCGCTGGCGAGACAGGGAGAGAGAGAGAGAGAGAGAGAGAGAGAGAGAGAGAGAGAGAAAGAGAGAAAGTGAGAAATCACTCCCTGGGGTGATAACCATGCTGCAATCCCTTCTCCTTCATTCTCCTTTTGGGATTTTGGGTACGCATGCACACATACCCGGTGTGAGTTTTAAACTGTTGGGTCCAGGACTCAAACTGCAGTCGAGCACAGCGACATAACCATTATGCCATCTGGTGGTCCCACAAATGTTTATTGTTCTAAACTTCTCAGATTGGGATCATCTGTTTTACAGCTATAGGTAACTAATTACAGAAAACATTCAGCAAAGGACAGGCGAAAGTCATGAGATGGGGTGAAATATTCTTTATGAAAAGCATTTGGTTAATTAAAATTTTTTTGTTTCTTTCTTTCATGAGAGAGTGATAGAGAAAGAAAAGCAAGCGCCTCGAACAAGGTCTCATGCTGTGACCCTACTCCCACCTCCCAGCCTTCCCAGGCAGCCAGGACCATGGGCACCTGCCCTAGGAGGGTACAGGTTGAGTGGGACCGGAACTCGAGAGTCTCCATGTGGTCCATCACAGCTTGAACAGCTTGGTTCATATTCTCATTTTTCTTAGGCTTTTGCCATAGGGTGTGAACGCTCCCCATAATGAGATAGAGACTGAGAAAGAGAGAAAGTGAGAAATCACAGCCCCTCCAGGGAGATGGCCACACCACAACCCCTTCTCCACCATTCTCCTCCTAGGAATTTGAGCACGAATGCACATATGCCCGGTGTCCTTAGGAAGAAAGCAGAACCAGGATTCCAGCTCAGATTTGTATTCCAAAGCCCTAGTTTTATATTGTCATGGCTTCCCTCATAGCGATCCTTACACATTAAATGAAGACATCCCGCAGTGCCTGTACTAAATACAGAGGTAGGTTCATTCATTGAAGTTAGTTAAAGCTTCTTCCTGCGAGATAAGACATTTCTTCTCGACCTCCTGCACCGCTCAACCCCCTCTAGGTGCGAGCACGCGATACACGTGCTCATGACACCAATTCAACAGGTATTCCGGTCTTCGGGGGTCTGGCGACAGCCTGGGTCTGGTCTTTGCAAGAGGACCCGACGCGCCTCCAGCTGGATTTGAATTGCGAGATCTAGAAAGGTACCAGTGTGGGGCTGGGGACCGAAAGGAAGCGTACTGAAGCCGCGCAGGGTCTAAGAATCCCCGGAGACTGTGGCGGGAATGCGCCCGCCGGAGTCTGGAGGGCGGGGCGGCCGGCTCCCGACCCGGAAGTTGCCTCTGCCCTGACCTAAAATGGCGGCCCCAGCGCCGCTAGCCCGCCTCCCGTAACCAATGGAGCTCCGACGCTCGGATGACGCACTAGGGCTATCTCTGCACTACGTTATATGATGCAACGCCGGAATCGAGGAAGCCGCGGGTGCACGTTGGGGTGATAAAGCGACGGCGGTGTCGCGGACTATGTCCTTGGAGGTGACCAGAGCGACTGCAGAGATGGTGCTGGGTGAGTGAGGCTCGGTATATGGCACGGCGCTCTCTGCCGGGGCAGGATCTCTGCTCCGGACTTACCTCAAGCCTACCTTAGTGCCTGGACCAGAACGAACGCTCCCCTGCTACGTATTTGCCGAACGCTGGGAGGGAGAAGGGGCCTGAACCCTGGCTGGGCCCGACTCGGTGGACCCGGCCAAGGCTTCCTCGAGCTCTGTGTGCCCGGGATGCGATGGCGGCCGTTCCGAGCCCTGTCCCACTGCGAATGGTCCTGTGATTCCGCCTCGAATTAGGCACTGGGACTAACTAGTGGTAGCCCCCATGTCTCCAATACTTTTAAGGGATCGTCAAGAAAGGCCTGGGGGGTCTATAATAGTTCTGTTTCGCACAGCCTCATTTGTGTAAGTCACTGTTCACTTACCAGGGGCGAGGCCTCTTGCCATGTGTTTTCTTAGGTTTCCTTTAAAGAACTCTTCTTTTGCCATCTGTGCACCAGCACGTGGTCATCAGATTTGTGTGTGTTGCTTTTTTTATTTTGATTCTAGTTATTCAAGGTAGAGCTTGTTTCCTTATTTTATAAATGGAGAAATAAGCTCAGAAAGGTTAACTAATTTCTTTCAGGGCTGTCTTGGCTTTTAAAGGTACAGCATTCAAGAGTCCAGTGTAGTTTGGCCAGGTTCAAAACCCTTTATCTTTGGGGACTGGAGTAGACAGAAGCAATATCACAAATTAAAATGAACAAGGTTTGCTTTGGAATAGTAAATTTGTAACTAAAGCGTTTTTATGAAGTAGCTAAAGGTTGATGGGAAAATCATGATATTAATTGGGCTGCTGTGATTTTTTACTAATCCAGGTGTGAGTTCTGTTTGTAAAGTGAAAGAATGGATAAAGTAGTTACAATATAATGTGGTTGGCAGTTATGAGTCATATGAGTAACTCTCATTTTGTAAAACAGCAGAGCTGTATGTCTCCGATCGAGAAGGAAATGATGCTACAGGAGATGGAACCAAGGAGAAACCTTTTAAAACAGGTCTAAAGGTATTGTCTCTTCTCATTAAGAAAATGTGTTTGCATTTATTAATGACTTATGTGGGGATTGGGCAGCAGGGGTTGTGGTAGTTAAGGCACTGGACACTACTACAAGACCAGCCTGAGTTTGAGTCCCAGATCTGGAAACTTGAAAAGCCACACCAGGTGTGTGTGTGTGTGTGTGTGTGTGTGCGCGTGTGCGCGCGCGCATGCCCAATATCCCAGGAGGAGAATGCGCAAGTGTTGCCGTGTGGTCATTTCCCCTAGGGGTGATTTCCCACTTTCCCTCTCACTGTTTCTCTCTGTCTCTCTCACCAGCAGATGTACCCTATGGAAAAACCTTTAAAAAAAAAAAGGAACCAGTAGATGGCGCAATGGTTGCATTGCTAGATTAAACATAGTTTGATTCCCAGACTTGTGGTTTAGCTACCTCATAAAAACTCAGGCTGGTGGGGGGGGGGGGGGGGGGGGGGCAGCAGTTAGCATAATGGCTGTGTCGCTGGACTCCCACATAGTCGACCGCGGTTCACGTCCACTTCCCGGATCCGGTGGCTTAAAACTCACGCCAGGCGTGTGTGCGTGCGTGCGTGCGTGCATGCGTGCCCGCCCGCGTGCCCAAGATCCCGAGAGGAGAATGGAGGAGAAGGGATTGCTGTGTGACCATTCCCCCTGGGGGGTGATTTCTCGCTTTCTGTCTGTCTGGCGAGCGCACGCGCCCTGTGGCAAAAAAAAAAAAAAAAAAATCTCTCCAAAAAAACACTCAGGCTGGGGGTGTGTGTATGCCCAAAATCCGGAGAGGAGAGTGGAGAAGGGATTACGGAGTGGCCATCCCCCCGGGGAGTGATTTCTCACTTTCTGTCTGTCTGTCTCTCTCTCTCTCTCTCTCCCTCTCTCCCTCTCTCCCTCCCTCTCCAGCGAGTGCAGGCACCCTGTAGCAAAAATCTCCCTTAATAAAAAAAAAAAAATTATGTGAATTATTGTGTACTTGTTGAGAATATTCTTTCAAACACTAGATTTGGAAGAGAATTATAAGAAAAGAGAAAGTAAAGGATATGTATGTAGCTTTAAGAGCATTAGCTGGTCTAATTCTGACCTAGTTTAACATACAAAAAAGGTGTCTTCTTTTTCACCACATGGCACTGCATGTTGGAATTTATTTCTCAACTGAGTCAGATTGCCAGGTTTTCCAGTTTTTATAAAGATTAAAAAATCACTTTTTTAATATTTATTTAATTTTATTTATTATTAACATTTTCCAATTTTTACTAAAGAGACACATAGAAAGAGGGAGTAGGAAAGTGAGAAAGTATGCCACCAGGTCCGGGACTTGAACTGCCAAATGGGGGTTGACCAAATGGGAGTCCAACACCTTAATCACCATGCCACCTGCCAGCCCAAATACCACGCTCTTAGACACTCAGAATTTATGTCCAGGTGACTCCCAAGAAACACTTTGCTAAATTTACCATACTCCAGAGTGTGATCCTGAGCCTCGAGACTTAGAGACCTGGTTTATATTAGCATACCGAGAATGGACCCATTTCTCAGAAGAGCAGGCTCTTGCGTTGAAAGCTTTCAGATATAATGCCAGTTTATTAATGTGCTAGTATTTCTCAAGGCCTAGAACCTTCAAATAAACGTAGCACATTATCAGAAGGGTTCTCTGAGAGGTTGGGCTCACAACATGGATGTCAGGAAACTGATTGTGTCAGGCTCAGGTCGCCCAGTCATCCTTCTTGACGGAATCTGGGGCTTGCCCGTTGAATAGGAGTGTGAGAATCCGTTGGTTATAAGCTCCCTTTTTGAACATAATGGGAAAAGCAGTGCTCTGACATGCCTTTTTCTGTGTATCCATGCCTAGTTAATCTGCCCTTTTTTAAGCTGTGTTGCAACGTTCGTTTAGTTATTGTTAAGGCCTCCGACTTGGGAGCATTCCATCTTTTAGGTCATATAGTCATGCTTTGATGTGTCATTTACATGGGCCTTGCTTTTTAACTCTTCGAGGAAAATCTTTCTTTATCTCTGAGTTCTTGGGTGCTTCATTGTGGCTCCCCAAAACTGACATTGCTGTCTTGGTGACCATTTGCAGGATGTCCCTGTTAGCCAAAGTATGCCTTTCTAATTGGGAGAATGACAGTTCCCCAAATGGCTCTTTTGATTTCAGTGATAGGAAAAGGGGGGATTAGTACAGATTGTCAGGTGGTAAATGAAATTCTGAATGACGATATCTAGTTGTTAGGAAGATGAACATTCGTGGATGTTTGGAAAAGACCCAGGCTTCTTCCTTCTCTGCATTGAGTTAGGACTGACGTCATTGAGCTAGGACCGACTCCCTTTAGTTTCTGTAAGCTTCAGATCTTGTGACCAGAGAGAAGAGTCCATTGCATTTCTTGTTTGACTTACTGGGTCGTCAGAAAAGTCATGACGTCTTTGTCTATGTTTTCCTGTGCAAAAATGTGTCATTACTTTTCCGATGATCCAACACTATAATACTGTGGGAGAAATTTAGAAAGGATATTTGAAGCAGTTAATACAATATTCATCTTTTACGTACTTTGAACTGTAACTCATCTTTTGTTTTTTAAGTTTATTTATCTTAAGAGAGAAAGTAAGGTATTGTCATCATGCTGTGATCCTGTCTCCTGGTCCTCCAGTTAGTCAGGATCTTGGCACATGCTCCGTCGACTTGAAATCCAGACTCACATGGCCATGTGGCTCCCAGTGCTGCAGTTCAGTAAGCTACTGCTTGTACCACCGAGGCTGGGCTTCAGCCATTTAAAAGATAAAGACCACAAGCAGTGAACTAAGCGATGATAACACAGTACAGCAGTGCCTGCTGAGTCTCAGTATTATTGAGCAGAGAAAGTGTACATATGGGAACTTTGTAAGTAAAATGAAGGTTAGTTTTTTTGTGCACTTGACCATTACTTTGAAAGAGTTTTGAAAATGCCATCTCTGATCTTTTATTTTTTTATTTTATGATGATGATTATTATTTTAAAGAATTATTTAACTTTACTCATCACTGTTACTTATTTATTTATTTATTTATTTATTTATTTTAATTTGAGCAGAGTGAGACACAGAAAGAGAGGGAAAGTGAGAAAGCAAGCTGCCAGGTCCGGAACTCAAACCATGGTCAGCCATGTGGGAGTCTAGCACCCCAACCACTATGCCATTTGCTGGCCCTTTATTACTTTTTTTTAGTTTCTTGCCTTAGAGTAAGAGTACTCGCCAGAAAGTGAGAGAAAAGCGAGAAATTACTCACCAAGGGAGATAGCAGTGCTGCAGTTCCTGCTCCTCCACACTCTTCTTGGGATTGATTTTTGGGCACACATGCACACACACCCCGTGTGATTTTCAAACCACTAGGTCAGGACTCAAACTGGTTGACCAAGTTGGAGTCCAGACCTTCACCACCACACCACCTACTGGCCCTAAGGACTTCCCTTTTTAGATGTTACATGCAGTTGACTTTTGCTGTTATGTGTCCCTTCTGTGGTCTGCACACCTGTCCTGGTCACTGGACTGTCTAAGATCCATTATTTCTAGTCTTAAGGAACTATATACTGCGTAACCAACTTGCTAGAATTGTTTGTGAAGGCTCTGAAGGGTTCTATTGAAGTACAGTGCTGCTTGGTACATTCAGCTGGTCCCTGTCGACCCTGACTTTGGGGTGTTGAGGCCCATAGGCTTCCTTCGTGGCTCTTGATTATTGCCTACATTGTGGAAAGTAACTCCCAAGAGTGATGTTGTTTTAAGTATTGTACAATGTTAGAAATAATACCTTTTTTCTCCCTCTCTACTCTAGGCTTTGATGACAGTAGGAAAAGAACCATTTCCTACCATTTATGTAGATTCACAAAAAGAGAATGAGGTAGGGTAAACCAAAAAACATTACAGATTTTTTTCATTTTTTGTGAATATACTTTTGTCAGAACTTAGAGGCCTTGAAAAAAAATTAAAGACCTGTCTCTCTCTCTAGAGGTGGGATGTTATTTCTAAATCACAGATGAAGAACATTAAAAAAATGTGGCACAGGGAACAGATGAAGAATGAGTCCCGGGAAAAGAAAGAGGTGAGTAATGAAGTTGCTGCTGTAAACATGTTTTAAGTTAGCCTTATAGTCAGAACGCTGGAGACCTTATGGACAAATTGCTTTATCGTTAAAATTAGGCAGAAGACAATTTGCGAAGAGAAAAGAACCTGGAAGAAGCAAAGAAGGTCACAATTAAAAACGATCCAAGTCTTCCAGCCCCAGAATGTGTAAGTGTGTCCACTTGGCTACCTCATGTCTTAGTTTCTGTGTTTGAGGGGCATGTGCGTGCCACACGATTTGTTCCTTCTCATTCGTCTTTACTTTCCTTTTAGAAGAGATAGAAAAGTGTTTTAGAGTTCTTTTTTTTTTTTTTTTTTTTTTTTGGAGAGGTTTTTCACTATAGGGCGCGTGCGCTCGCCGGACAGACAGAGAGAGACATAGAGACAGAAAGCGAGAAATCACCCCCCAGGGGGGATGGTCACGCCGCAATCCCTTCTCCTCCATTCTCCTCTCGGGATCTTGGGCACGCACGCACACGCGCCCGGCGTGAGTTGTAAGCCACCGGGTCCAAGACGCGAACCGCGGTCGACTACGTGGGAGTCCAGTGACATAGCCAGTACGCTAACTGCTGGTTCCCGTAGAGTTCTTAAGCAGGTTTATTTTATTACAGACTTAGTTCACTGCTGAGTGAATTCTTACTCCCCTGAACGTCAGACCTGTGTCCCAGGCCAGGCTGTGCTGTGTGGTTTTGGTCAATTGGTTTCCATCCTCTCTAGTATGAGTTTCCTCACCATACAACAAAAGAAGTTGCAATCTATGAATTTGTGATTTGTATACCTGTGTGTTATTAAAAAAAAAAAAAAAAGATAAAAGATGTACGGGGCTGACCTCAAAGCCTACTGGTTAAGGGAGCCTGGATCTCACATGGCTGATGGCAGTTTGAGTCCTAGCTCCAGTGGCTTAAAAAAATGGTTTGTGATTTTATGAAATCTGGTTCACTCCTTCTTCCTTCCTCGAACCCAAATATCAATAGATTGCTGGACTATGAATGGACCTAGTTGATTTCATCCTTTTCTCGTGTGTGTGCCAGAGGGTACATTTGCTCACCAGGAGGCAACAGAGAGGAGGGGGAGAAAGCACCTCCTCAGTGGGTTATCATCATGCCACAGTCCCTTCTCCATTTCTCTATCCTTTTGGAATTTTAGGCATGCCTGCATATGTGCCCAGCATATTTTTTGAGCTGCCAGGGTTGTGACTTAAACTATGCAGTTGGCCATGCGGGATCTGTTCCCTTAACCACTAGGCCACCAGGTGACCTCCAGTACTTCTTGTGGCTGATCAGTTCTCATATTTTTCTATTTCTTTAGTGATGGAATTGTTTCCTTGACAGTGCTCACCGTCCCCTTCCTCTTCTCATCTCCTATCCCCTTGGCATGTGATAAATAATGTTTCATCAAGTATTATTTAATTTAACAGGTGAAGATTCATAAATTAGAAGGATACAGAGGTCAAAGAGTAAAGGTGTTTGGCTGGGTCCACAGGCTGCGTAGGCAAGGTAAATTGTATAGCTTTTCTTTTTTTTCTTTTTTTTTTTTCCTTTTCTTTTTAGTTCTAAATATCCCTGGTCTGAGATGAATAAGGACATAAAATATTTACTTGGGTTTCTTTGGGGTTTTTTTGGATATGCTGGTTTTTTTAAAGGATATAGTGATTAATAGTTTAAATTTGTTATTTAATGTAGTTATTGAAAACTTTTTAATATTTTTACTTTTGATATTTTAAAAATTTTCTGTAGGGCACCAGAGACAGACAGAGAGAGACCCACATGGTTGGGCATCTGGGAGTCTGGCGCCTTTCTCACCATGCCACCTGCTGGCCCCACTCCTGAAAGTTTTAAAATTGTTTAAATACTATTTTAACTGAGCAGCCACAGTGATTAGGAGGTATTTAATAAATATTTGACAAATTGAATTCCGATTATTTAATGAAAACCAGGGAATGTATTACAGGAAGTTCAGGTCCTGTTGTAAACTTAGTCATAGGTTTCTTTTTTTTAAAATTTGCCCTCGTATGTGTGTGCTCACCAGAGAGAAACGGAGGAGAGAGTGAAGAATTTCGCCCTCCGGGAGTATGGCCACCCCACAATTCCTTCTCCCCCATTTTCCTCTTGGGATTTTTGTTTTTCAAGCTGTCAGGTCTGGGACTCAAACAGCAGAGTCTGCCATGTAGGATACACCCGCCTTAGCCAGCACCACGGGCTGGCCCTTGGCCATAGTTTTGACTCTTAGTCATTCTGCTTAGTCATTCTATTTCATTCTGCGTTTTACCTTGGTTCTGACATTTTGTTTTCTCTTTCTGTCCTGTTTTTTTTTTTTCCCAATTTATTTATTCATTCATTTTATTTTATTTTATTTTATTTATTCCATTTTTTTTTCTGAGAGTAAACTTTATTAAAATTACTTTTCAAGAGTATATTTCATATTGTGGTAATATAGGAATCAACTTGGGCTCATAGGCCTCTGAAATTGTTAAGTAATCTTCAGTGATGTTGATCAGGAAATCCTTTCATTGGTGGAATTATTTCTCTAGTCTCCAGAATTGCATCACCTGGAAATATTCTGGGCTTCATTTCAACAGTGGCATATGGTTTTGTATTCACATGATATTTGTGGTAATAATGAATAATTCAGGCTGGTATAAGCACATGAGTAAAAGCAGAGATACTGTGTTGGTATGCTGTATAGCCATGTTCCTCCAGGGGTCCTGTTTTGCCAAAACTTATTCCGGAAATCCTCTGAAGGCCACAGCCTCTGTGGGGGAAGCACCGGCTCCCGAGGGCTCCGCTCTTGGTCTTTCAGCCATGTCCCCCTAAGCTCCTGCAGCTGCTGCAGCCGAAGTTTCTCATCTGGCGGGTACCCTGACATGTTGACGCTGGTCCCGAGCTCATTCATTTATTTTAATTTGACCAGAGAGGACAGAGAGAGAAAGGGAGGGAAATGTGAGAGAGCAAGCCACCAGGTTCAGGACTCAAATCAGAGTCAGCCGTGTGGGAGTCCAGCACCTTAACCACCGTGCCACCTGCTGGCCCCCTCTTTCGGTTTTTATTACTTTACTATATGCTTTTTTAAAAAATTCATTCATTTATTTTAATTTAACCAGAGAGAGACACGGGGGGTGGGGAAAGGGAGAGAGAGAGAGAGGGAAAGCAAGCCTCCAGGTGCAGGACTCAAACCGTGGCCAGCCATGTGGGAGTGTACAGCGCCTTAACCAACACACCACCTGCTGGTCCCCTATTATATGCTTTTTTTATTGTCGGTGGTTATCACATCTTTTCTTAGAAGAAATGGGACATACAAAAGATTAAGAGTGATTCTCAACAGGAGCACTCAGGCAAATCCCGCTGAGCGATGGTGCTACGCTAGATGTGGCCAAGGATTCTGCGGTGATAAGACGTCATCTCAACTCATCCTGCTTGCGGTCCCTCTTCTCCAGGGTCTGATCATGTGGATGATGAGGGCCACATAGGGTTTGAAAGAATAATGAACAGAAAATACTTTACAAGTGCTGAGTAGCAATACAAGAGAATTCAGAGTTTTCAGAAAAATGGATTTATTGTACAAGTTTATTTTGGTGAAAAAAGAAATTTTGAAATCTATACATAGTTTTTTTTGTTTTAAGGAATTACTTATTTAATTTCATTCATTATTATTAATTTTCAATTTGACCAGAGAAAGACAGAGAGAAAGACAGCGAGAGGGCAAGCTTCCAGGTCCAGAACTTGAACCATGGTTGGCTATGTGGGAATCCAGCGCCCACAACCATCATGCCACCTGCCGGCCCCCATGCATAATTTTTTTATTCAAACACCTCTTATGAGGCAGACAGGTGGCATGGTGGTTAAGGGGGGCTGGACTCCCATGTGGCCGACCACAGTTCAAGTCTCAGACCTGGCAGCTCACTTTCTCTCTTTCTTTCTTTCTTTCTTTCTCTCTCTCTATCTTTTTCTGGTCAAATTTAAAACAAATGGATAAATAAAGTTAAATAAAAATAATTATTAAAAAAAAAAAACCCTTGTATATTGTCTTCAAAGGAAGGGGATCATTTTAGAGGTCAGTTCTTCCAGAATTAAACCTTGGTGTTTCCTTTATATATAAGATTAAATTATGACTACTATGTAATTAAGTACTCTGAGTTCCTTGGGTAGAGCCTGCCTAAATTTCTATTTCTTATTTTTAGGAAAGAATTTAATGTTTCTGGTACTACGGGATGGAACAGGTTATCTTCAGTGTGTCTTATCGGATGAGTTGGTAAATATTTTCTTATTAGTGGCTGAAAATTAGTTTTTTTCAGTAGGTTACTTTATTGTTAGTTTTGGGAGTTTTAGGATCCATGTACATTATTTTAAACTTGAATGGATGATGCCCCTTTTAAAAAAGTCTTTTCCCTTAGTTTTGCTATAGGGCACATGTACTTGCAAGGGGTAGAGAGGTGGAGAAAGAGAGAAATCCCCCTCTCCCCAGAGGATGGCCACACCATAATCCTTTCTCTTCCATTCTCCTCTCAGGATTTTAGGCATGCATGCACACATGCCCAGCATGTTTTTCAGGACTCTGGGTCTGGGACTCAAACCATGGAATTGACCATGTGGGATCCAGTGCCTTAATCACAACATCCCCTGCTGGCACTGGCTGCTGTGCCTCTTTTAGTAAATCATGGATTTAGGCGTTGGTAGCTAGATCTTTCCATTGTCAAGTTCCCCCTCACTTTTCTCTTAATGACTTTGGCGAGTATTGATGATATAGTCTAGATTTGTTCTGTATGTTACTTTGATAGTCTGGAGTTTAAAAAAACAATAACCTGAGTTGTATGAATATTTTTAAGTGATATTCAGGTACTGTTGTTTTTATACTTGAACTTATGTAAGTATATACCTCTATTTAGGTAAATTTTTTTTTTTTTTCTTTTTTTGGAGAGGTTTTTTTTTTTTTTTTTTTTCTTCTATAGGGCGCGTGCGCTCGCCAGACAGACAGAGAGAGACATAGAGACAGAAAGCGAGAAATCACCCCCCAGGGGGGATGGTCACGCCGCAATCCCTTCTCCTCCATTCTCCTCTCGGGATCTTGGGCACGCACGCACACGCGCCCGGCGTGAGTTTTAAGCCACCGGGTCCAGGACTTGAACCGCGGTCGACTACGTGGGAGTCCAGCGACATAGCCATTACGCTAACTGCTGGTTCCCTATTTAGGTAAATTTTTGTCACAAAAAACATGTTTATATTATGAGGGGTCTTCAAAAACCTTGTGGATAGGGCCAGTGGGTGGCATGGTGGTTGAGGTGCTGGACGTTCCCACATGGCCGACCATGGTTTGAGTCCCAGACCTGGTGGCTTTCTTTCTCACTTTCCCTCTCCCTCTCTGTGTGTCTCTCTCTGGTCAGATTAAAATAAACTTTTTCAACAACCCTCATGAAAATCAGTGACCTTCTCACTACTTCCTACTAGTATTTAACCAGATGACTTGTTTGTAAATAACCCCCTTGATTTCATATTGTGGGTCAAAAAACACATCATTTCTCCTCGTCTTGTCTCTGTCACAACCAGATCACTTGTGATCCCAAAACGTGTGGCGACTTCTCTCCCTCGGCACACAAGCAGTCACTTCTGCAGCAGGCACCAGCTGGCATCCTCTAATATAATTGAATTCAGATGCTGTCTACCTGGAGATAGTGTCAGATCCCGCAGGTTGAGTGCTAAGCCCAAGACTGCCCCCCTTCACTTAAATGCCAGGCAGAAGTCTGGGCTCCAGAACTTTTTTTTTAAAAAAGAATTTAATTAATCTATTTATTTTAATTTGATCAGAGAGAGAGTGAGAGAGAAAGCTGCCAGGTCTAGGACTTGAACTGTGGTTGGCCATGTGGGAGTCCAGTGCCCTTAATCACCACACCACCACCTGCTGGCCCCCTGGGCTCCAGAACTTCTGATCAACCAGCTACAAGTTGAAGTTCCCACCATCCTTTCCCCTCCTTAAGTTCAGTACATTTGCTGGAATTGCTCACAGAACTCAGGAAACACTTGTGCTCACCAGTTTATTGTAAAGGGTATCTTAAAGGATACAGCTGAAGAGATGCTTAGGGCAAAGCATGTGAGAGGGGGCATGGAGCCTTTCCGGGCACACTACCCTCCAGGAACCTCCGTGTTTCAGCTGTACAGAAGCTCCAGTCCTGTCTTTTTGAATTTTTATGAAGACTCCATTTAATAGGCATGAAACGCTAACAGACTGGATGGGGAGACTTTTGTCTCTGTAGAGTGTTTCTTCCTCCTGGGTGTGGGGAAGGACCATTCTGGAATGAGAGTCTTAAAGGCAGGGAAGAATAGAATTTCTCTGATTGTCTCAGAGAGATGAAAGAAGGGCGGAGAAGGGCAAGTTATTTGGCCCTGATGTCTCTGAAGCTGCTTCGGCAACCAAGGACAAAAGGCCAAATACTTACAAACCTGAACTTGGAACCATGAATGAATAACCCCCCCAAAAAAACCCATATATATATGGGTTTATATATGTGTGTGTGTATATATACACACACACACACACACACATACATATACACACATATGTATAACACACACACACATATATATACACACACACACACACACACACATATATATATATATATATATGTAAAATATATATATGTATATGTATAATACCACATCTGTGTTAGGGTATTTTAATATGATGGTAAATAACTAAATTTGAACTTTGATCTTCTTGCAGTGTCTGTGTTACAATGGAGTAGTGTTGTCCACTGAGAGTAGCGTTGCAGTATATGGAACGCTGAATCTTACCCCCAAGGGAAAGCAGGTAAGTGGATTACCGTCCTCACTGGGTGAATGAATAGGTGTATATTTGTTTTCCAGTGTCTGTGTGTGTACTTTGAATGTTTGGCATATAAATATACAAATGTGATAAATGTTGTGTGCTTATTTTTTCTTAGTGAAATATGTACGCTGTGTACTCATGATTGAAAGAACTTGGAGATTTCAGCCTAACAGAATTCTCGAATAATCCTCATGAGCTAAAGTACAGCCACTTTTCTGTCAGTGTATGAATAATTTTTCAGCTAGGTGGAACTAAAAGCAATCCACCCAAAACATTTTAGAAGAGTAATCTAAATCTGAAACTTTCTGAATAGAATTTGAAAGCTTCTTTATAAAAAAAGTTAACTATAACTCTGATATTCAGAGACCTCTTTGATGTCTAGCCAACAGACATAAAAGCTATACCAGTTAAAGGTTATAGGTGTAGGGTAATCATAGTTCAGATAACTATAGTACAATAGCTATGTTTTACGCCCAGGAAAAAATGCAAACAAATGTGACATAACTGACCACAAGGGGGAGCAAACAGAATCCTAATTGACTAGAAACCATAAAAAGTCTTAGAGAGTTCTTGTACAATAAGCTAGGTTAAGAATGTGGGGGAACCAGCCAGAGGCATAGCAGTAAAATGCAATGCTCTATAAGGCAGTCCCGCATGGGAAGGTTTCCAGTTCAGATCCAGAGACCTTCCTGAGGATACGGGACCGGTCCTTTCCCATGATCAGGCTCGCCATAGGCAGGGAGTGGATCGCGATGTCCAAGCATGTCCAGACAGCGCTGGGGGCCCTCTGTGTCTGTGTGTCTTTCACTTATGGAAGAAATAAATAAATAAACTTAATGCATACACACAAAGAAAAAGAATGTAGGAACCAAGGCGATCACAAAGAACACTTGGCTTAACTGTTAGCAGGCCACTGGCCTTCGAGGAAGTCTGGTTGTCCCTGTCCTGGCCAGATCATAGCTGTCGATGGCTCGGGAAGACTAGAAAGGAGACTGACTGTGATCATGCTCCTCCGTTTGCACTGATTCACGTATCGGTTATTAGGGGGAAGCAGGTCAGCTACAGAGAGCGAGTCCAGGGGCTTGCAGGACTTGGGTTTCTTATTTAAGCATTTATTTAAAACAAAAGAATCACATCTCCTGTTTGTTTATAGGCATTAGTTTGTCTTTTATAAGCCAGATATTTCCAGTTACATTCTGTTAGGCATTCTGATACAAAACAATAAAAATAAGACATCAGGTGCCAGCAGGTGGTATGGTGGTTAGGGCACTGGTCTCTCATGGCCGACCGTGATTCAAGTCCTGGACCTGGTGGCTTGCTTTCTCTCTTTCCCTTTTTCTGTCTCTCTCTAGTCAAACAACAACAACAAAAAAAACCCACATGGAAT
Source organism: Tupaia tana (assembly GCA_026018925.1). NCBI lineage: Eukaryota > Metazoa > Chordata > Mammalia > Scandentia > Tupaiidae > Tupaia > Tupaia tana. The sequence continues at coordinate 20,646,053 of JAKSZU010000007.1, forward strand.
TAAATAAATAAATAATTTTTTAGGGGAAAAAATGAACAAGACATGAAATGAATATCTAATTCCAGGTCACTTTTTCTTTGGGAGCAGTATAATTTCAAATAGAACAGTTGTCATCATGTTACCTGCCGTTAAGTGTTTGGCACTTGAGATATATTCTGTGATATGTAACATTTAAAATGAATTGCTTTATGGGCTGGCAGGTGGCATGGTGGTTAAAGGTGCTAGATTCCCACCTGGTCAACCGTGGTTCGAGTCCTGGATCTGACGGCTTGCTTTCTCACTTTCCTTTTCTCTCCCTCTCTCTCTCTATCTCTGTTTGGTCAAATTAAACAAAATAATAATAACTAATGTAATAAAATAAATCTTTAAAAAAATTCATGAAATGAATTGCTTTTAATGGGATTATTTGGGAGAATTTTAATATTTACTAAATATATGTCCCAAAGAATAATAGCTTTTGGTTAAAGGATTTAAGTTTTTTTTCAATTTAGGTAAATGTGTAGTTATAAATGGTTGGCAAAGGCTAGAAAGATATAACAAAATGTTAACAGTGGTTAATGGTTACTGCAGGTTGTAGGAATACAGTTCATTTTTTTAAAATAATTTTTATTTAACTCTATTTATTTACTTATTTATTTGACCAGAATGGGAGAGAGAGAGAAAGAGAAAGTGAGAAAGAGAAAGTGTATGCTGTGCCACCAGGTCTGGGACTCAATCCATGGTTGGCCACGTGAGAGTCCAGTGCCCTTAACTACCAAGCCACCTGCTGGCCCCCCAGTTCATTTTTTTTCTTAATGTGTGCTTTTCTTTTTTAAAAAAGTCTATGTATGTGTATATATTTTGAAAGAAATACTAAATGTAAAGATACCAGTATAAATTAGGTTATTGTGCCTTTTTTCAGAAGGATATGGCTACTAATGATGACGAGGTTCTTAGAAATAACACCTCACCAAAAATTTTGATATGAGTTGAAATCTTCACTTTAACTTTTCCCTTCTCTCTCCTCTTTTCCTCTATCCCACTTTTTAAAAAATGTAGGCTCCAGGGGGCCATGAGCTGAGTTGTGACTTCTGGGAACTGATTGGGTTGGCCCCTGCTGGAGGAGCTGATAACGTGATCAACGAGGAGTCTGATGTGGACGTCCAGCTCAACAACAGACACATGATGATCCGGGGAGAAAACATGTCCAAAATCTTCAAAGCACGGTCCATGGTCACCAGGTGCTTTCGAGATCACTTCTTTGATAGGGGGTACTGTGAAGTAAGTGTGTGCACCATCTTTTGCAAACACTACCTTGGTTATTTTGAAACCTGAACGGCCTTTTTATTTACTCCTTTCCATTTGAATAGGTTACTCCCCCAACGTTAGTGCAAACTCAAGTGGAAGGGGGTGCAACCCTCTTTAAGCTCGACTATTTTGGGGAAGAGGCATTTCTGACGCAGTCTTCTCAGCTGTACCTGGAGACCTGCATCCCGGCCCTGGGAGATGTTTTCTGTATTGCACAGTCATACAGGGCAGAACAGTCCAGAACACGAAGGCACCTGGCTGAGTATGAGCTATTCTCTTCACTTATACTTATTTTTAGAAAGTGTCTATAGAAAACAACTTTATAGATAATGGTGTTCATGTAAATAATTTTGGTGTATTAAAAAGATAACGGAAAAGCAAGTGAAGTTTGCCTCTCAGGCCATAGCTAAGGTCTGCTTTTTCATTTTGCCTCAGTCCTATGTGTGTTAAGGAATAAATAAGAAAAAACTTGTCAAGGGGGGAGAGGGGAGCCCAGAACTAATTTGCAGGGTTGGAAATTGGTTAGAATTTCTGGACAGTTTCCCAGCATTAAATCCTTGCTTGCGTAAAGCAGCATTGGAGAAGAGCAACTCTGAGCTGTGCTTGTTCTTCAGGTACACTCATGTGGAGGCCGAGTGCCCTTTCCTGACCTTTGAGGACCTTCTGAACCGACTGGAGGACTTGGTCTGTGATGTGGTAGACAGAGTCTTGAAATCACCTGCAGCCAGCATAGTGTATGATCTGAACCCGGTAGGTGCAGTGTTCATGGAAATACGGAATTAACATCCTCTTTTGGAAAAAAGTGAAATTGTTTACCCTTGGTTTTTATAGATGGCTTGATTTTGAAGACTAAAATTTACTACTAGTTATTGCTAATAATTTCATGATATTTAATTTCCATGAGGAGAGGTTCATGTATGTTCCATTTTAGGAATGTCTGCATAATTTCCTGGTCAAATATTTTAAGTTTATTTATTTTTTTAAATGTGAGAGCATGTATGTGTTCATCAGAGAGAGAAATAGGGAAAATCATCCCTCAATGGAACGTGTTCATGCTGTAATCATTTCTCCACCTTTTCTCCTTCCTGTTGGATTTTGGGCATGTATGAACATGTGCCTGCCTTTTTCTTTCTCTTTCCTTCTTTCTTTCTGTCTTTCTTTCTTTTTTTCTTTTTTCTTTTTTTTGCTATAGGGCACATTAACTTGTTAGAAACAGAGGGAAAGTGAGGGATGCCCCCCCAAGGGAATGGCCATGTTAAAATCTCTTCTCCGTTTGCAGGATTTGGGGCATGTATGCACTCATATCAGTGTATTTTCTAAGCTGCCAGATCTGGAACTTAAACCACATACTCTACAATATGGGATCCAGCTACCTTAACCACCACACTACCTGCTGGCCCAGCCCAGCTTGTTTTTTAAGTCGGCGAGGCAAATCGCAGTTAGCCTGTGGGATCTGACTCCTTTATACACTAGGCTATGGGACCAGCCCACATTTGTTTTTAACAGAAGTTTTTAGTGTTTGTGGTTTCTCTATATTCACTGTATTTTTCCTATTCTGCTACAGAAATTCAAACCCCCTAAACGGCCTTTCAGAAGGATGAACTATTCAGATGCTATAGTGTGGCTGAAAGAACACAATATAAAGAAAGAAGACGGAACTTTCTATGAATTTGGGGAAGTACGTATTACTTTCTAATTGTTTCAAAGGTGGTATTGTGTTACATGGAGCTTCTGGCTACTTAACTAACAATGCGGGGAGCCTCTGTTTGTTTTCAAATAAATGGTAATAACAGAACCTGTTTGTTGAGTTGTCTGAGGACTCATCAGGTTAGGAGATGAAAGAGTAAGCTTTAAAACAGTGCCTTTTCTCTAATTTTCAATAAATACTAGTACAAGCTCTACTTAGAATTCTATAGGCTGGCTGCTTGAAAAGGTTGTGAAACCTTTGAAATTACTTGCAAAATGTTGGTATGTGTATGTATTTATTTTGTTTTGTTTTTTGGAGAAAGTGGTGCTTTGAAAATAAGAGTCATCTCGCAAAACAGTGACTTGAACTTCTTCATGTGGAAGGAGATTCAAAGAACATAGCCATTGGTTAAAATGCAAAACCACCAGAGAAGGCCTTAGTGGGGAAGTAGATTGGTGCCCCAGAAAAACATATTGATTTTCCCCGAAAACCGTCCTCTCAGCATGCATAAGGAGTATAGATTGCCACCATGTTCCAGGGCCTCTTTCCTGTGCACGTGACTATTTCTATAAATTTGCAAATCTAATTGTTTTGCAGGTGAAATATGAGTAGTTGCTGCTAACTGGAGTTTTGTTCTGATTGTTAGAAGGGATTTAAAGAGGGCAAACAGTTGGTCTGTAGGTTAGTCTTGTCTCATGGATTCACTGATGATATATAATAATGAACTTTTGTACTGGAAGCTTCAGTACTTTTTTAGTACACCCAATACTTAGCAAAATAGTGAGAGTGGGAAGAACATGAACTGTGGAGAAGAAAGCATCCACTCATGTCCTTCTTACCTACAGTATAACTGAAGGCCAGTGACCCAACTTTCTGGTTGACCTTGACCTTGGAGCGGTTGTGGGAACTGAAAGAGAAATGCCTGGTGGGATCCACACACTGGTACCCCTTGGCGTACGTCCACATTGACTGCACATCGCTGTCATCCTGTACACATGAGGGCACTAGAATGGGCTTTTCCAGGTGTGCAGTTAAGACCCTACTTCCCCTAGTTAAATCTTATATAGAACCCCAGTATGTCTAATAGATTCAAGCTTAGGTGCCTGAGAGCTCCCGCATTTCCTGTCTCCTCTCTGCACATCAAAGGGCTGCTTTGGCTCCAGGGACCCTAGCTTGAAAACAGCTGTGCCAGGTGATTGCTAAACTCCGTGTCAGTGCTTACGTTAAGCAAATCAATAGGTCTTCTCCAGTTTTCTCAATCACTTTTTCTTGGGTCCAGAGTTTTCAGTTTTAACTTGAATTTATGTGTGGTTTACTAAAGGATGTTTGGACAAAGAGCCTGATTAACTTGATTCATCATCATCTAACACGTCTTGGCTGACTGTTCCAGATGTGGTTACACTTATAAATATGACATTGGTTATTGGTCTGATGGCTCTGTTTTACTACCACTGCAGACGTAATTGATTTATTGTAACAGGAAGGAACTGCAGATAACAGAGTTTAAAGATTATTGTCATCTATAACATACTCTGAGCGTAGATCAATGTCTGGAGCATTCACTGATTGCCTTTGCCTTATAGAACTAAGTGGACTGTGTTTGCCTCAGAACTGGATAAAACTGGCCACTGGGGGAAAAATAATTGAGCAGTGTTGAGTCACAGCTTGGGGTTCTTTTGTTTTCATTCCTTAAGCATCATGGTGCTCAAGATAAACTGTAGAGGAGGCAGATTTTTTTTTTATAGTCATTTAGTAACTGAATGTGGGTTGTCTAAATATGTTTATTTCTTTTTGAAATAAATTGTTCCTTACACAAATGTGTATGGTAGGAGCTGGCATGTATTCTCTTCTATGTTGCATTCATAAATGGAAGGGCTGGTACAGGGTAAAAGAGCTGTTTTATCTTGTTGCATTTCGAGTTGTAAATGTTAATGAAGTCTTATTTAACCTCAGGATATCCCAGAAGCTCCTGAGAGACTGATGACAGACACCATTAATGAACCAATCTTGCTGTGTCGATTTCCTGTGGAGATCAAGTCCTTCTATATGCAGCGATGTCCTGAGGATTCCCGTCTTACTGAATCTGTCAGTTTGTGATTCCAGGAGTATTAGTAATTTTGCTTTTCAAGGAGGTGGGGGCTGTCATTTGGGATAAAATGTGTTCATGGCACATACTATAAATCTAGAAGGATGGTTTTTAAAGAAATACTGTTTTTCTCTCCTGATTGAGGTTAACATGCTGTATTATACAGATTTAATGAGACTTACATAATATTTGAAGTTTGCATGATCATAGACTTCCTTTAGCTATAGTAGCTTAACTATAATTTTCATTGGAACTCTAGAACAGCGCTTTGTCTGAAAGCCTGGTAGTAATTATGCATTTTATTTTTACTTGCATTTAAAGGTCGACGTGCTGATGCCCAATGTTGGTGAGATTGTGGGAGGCTCCATGCGTATCTGGGATAGTGAAGAAATATTGGCTGGTTATAAAAGGGAAGGGATTGACCCCACCCCCTACTACTGGTATACAGATCAGGTAAAAACTTTATTTTTTTTAACTTTAGCAACCTCCACCCCCCCTTTTTTTTAAAAACTTTTAATCATTGTACAACTTTGCAGCTTGCAACATAGTTTTTTCCAGTATGCATGCACTGCATGTCAATCAAGTCAGAGATGTTACCGTATACATCATCATCAAGAGATAGCTTTCCATTCTTGTGTCTGTTAAATTTTTTTTCCTGATCCCCTCTTTCTCCCTGCAACTAACCACCCACTCCTGTATAGTCTCTGGTACCTACGCTTGTCCTCCACGCTATTTTACCTTCCACTCTTTCAGTTCCTGCTATAGAGTGCACACATTTGGTATATATTGAATAGGGACATACAGTGTGTGTTTTTCATAGTGTGGCCTGCTTTTCACTTAGCTTTAAATCTGTATTCATCTTTTCACTTAGCATTAAATCTGTATTCATCTACTTTGTATCAGATGAGAGGGTTTCACTGTTTTGTTTTTTAAATAACTTTTTAAAAAAGAATTATTTTATTTAACTTTATTTATTTATTTTTAATTTGACCAGAGAGGGACAGTGTGTGTGTGTGTGTGTGTGTGTGTGTGTGTGTGTGTGAGAGAGAGAGAGAGAGAGAGAGAGAGAGAGAGGGAAAGTGAGAAAGCAAGCCATCAGATCTAGGACTTGAACTGCACTAACTACATGGGAGTCCAGTACCCTTAACCACCATGCCACCAGCCTGCCCTGATTTCATTGTTTTTCATAGCTGAGTAGTATTCCATTTTTTCAATCCAGTCATTTGTTCTTGGGGATTTGGGCTGTTTCCCTGTCTTACAATTGTGAAAAATGCTGCAATAAACATGGATATGCAAGTGCTTTTCAGACTGAATATTTTCTTACCTTTTGGGTAAATACTAGGAGTGAAATTGCTGGGTTGTGTGATAGTTCTGTTTGTAGGTTTTTGAGGAACCTCCATGTTGTTCTCTGTAATAGCTGTACTGATTTACATTCCTACCAGCATTGTAGGAGGTTTCCCTTTTCACCACATCCTTGCCAGCTAACATTATTCTTTATTTTTTTAATCATAGCTGTTCTGAAAAGGATTTAGTATCTCATTGTGGTTTTGATTTGCATTTCCCATATGATTATGAATATTGAGCAGTTTTTCATATGCTTTTGCCTGTTTATATGTCTTGCTTAGAGAATCGTCTGTTCAGCTCATTTGCCCATTTTTTTAGTAGGATTTGTGGCTTTTTTAGGTAAACTGTTTAAGTTTTCTGTATATTCTAGTTATCACTTCTTTATCTGAAGTGTAGTTGGCAAATATTTTCTCCCATTCTGAGGGCTGTCTTTTTACTCTAATTATTGTTTACTTTGCTGTACAGAAGCTATTTACCCTGATGTAGTCCTACTTGTCTATTTTCAGAATTATGTAGTCCTACTTGTCTATTTTCAAAATTATTCCCTGTGCTGTGGGGTCTTTATAAAGAAATCTTTGCCTACTCAAGTGTCATCAAGAGTTTCCCCTGTGATCTCTGCCAGTAGATTTTCCATTTTGTTGTTGTTGTTGTTTTCATTTTTAGTTTTATTGTAGGGCCTGAGTGCTTGCGGGGGGTAGTGGGGATGGGGGCAGGGAGAAGAGTCTTTGGGCATGCATGCACATGCTCCCAGTGTGATGTTCTTTTTTTCTTTTTTTTATTAAAGAATTATTTTTTATTTAATTTTCTTCATTGTTTTTATTTTTTAATTTTTTAATTTTTATTTTTTTGAGGTTGACCAGAGAGAGAGAGAGAGAGAGAGAGAGAAGGAAAGTAAGAAAGCAAGTCGCCAGGTCCGGGACTTGAACTGCAGTCAGCCATGTGGGAGTCCAGCTGCCTTAACCACCATGCCAGCTGCCCTCCCTTCCCCAGTGTGATTTTCAAGCCCTTGGGTCTGGGATTCAAGTCATCATTTGGCTACGTGGGATCCACCTGCCTCAACCTCCATGTCACCTACTGGCCAGTAGTTCTATAGTTTAAAGTTTTACATTTAGAACTATGATCTGTTTTGAGTCGATTTTGTTAATGGTGAGAGAGAGGGGTCCAGTTTCATTTTTCTGCAGATGGATATTCAGGTCTTACAATGCCATTTACTGAAGACTTTATTTTTTCCATTGGATTGCCTTGTGTCCTTTGCTAAAAATTAGTTGGCTGTATGTTTTGGGCCTTATGTCTGGAGGATTCTCTATACTTTTCCATTGGTGTATGAGCCAAAAACAGGTTTTTTGTTTTTGTTTTTAAAAAGAGATTTTTGCTATAGGGCATGTGTGCTCACTGGAGAGACAGAGAGACAAAGTGAGAGAAATCACCCACCACAATCCTTCCTTCATTCTCCTCTTAGGATTTTGGGCATGCATGCACATGTACCTGTGTGAGTTGGAAGCCACCAGGTCCAGGGCTTGAACTGTGGTCAACTACATGGGAGTCCAGCGGCACAACCATTACTCCATCTGCTGGTCCCCCAAAACAGGTTTTTTTTTAGAATAATTTTATTTCTTATTTAATTTTATTCACTGTTATTATCTAATTTGATCAGAGAGAGACAGAAAGAGAGAAGGAGAGCAAGCCACCATGTCTGGGACTTGAACTGTGGTCAGCCATGTGGGATTCCAGCGCCTTAACCACCATGCCACCTGCTGGCCCCCCATAAACAGTTTTTTAAATACTGTAGAAAATATTTTTATTGTAATGGTTCTTTATACATTGACATTTTTAATTTTATTTTTTTAAGAGAGATTTTTGCTGTAGGGTGTGTGTACTTGCTGGAGATACATTGACATTTTTAAAAGGAGAGAACTCAGCGTGGTACTTTGGTAGTTGAATGAGCCATATTCATATTCATGATTATAATAACATAGAATATGAGTAGTTACCAGTTATGTTTTAACTAAGTTATATGTTAACTTCATTTGTAAAACTATTTAACTGTTGACTTTAGCTGTTGCTTCGAAGATTTTCAAATATGTCATTAGATCCCACCAGTATCTAGTACTCTTTCATTTTCCAGAGACACTGACTTAGTTGCAAAGTTTGAAATTGTTTTTTTTTTGAGGCTGGTACTTAATACCTGTTTGTTTTTTTTCTTTCTAATATCAAGTTATTTCTTTACTTCTGTTGTATGCAAGTGTATAAATTAAGAGTTGAAAATTTTTTTTTTTTTTTGAGAGGTTTTTGCTATAGGGCATAAGCGCTAACCAGAAAGGCAGAGAGAGACAGAGAGACCGAAAGAGAGAAATTACCCCTCAGGTGGATGGCCATGCTGTAGTCCCTTCTTCTCTATTCTCTTGGGATCTTGGGCACACATGCACTCGTGCCCGGCATGAGTTTAAGCCACCGGGTCCAGGACTCGAACCATGGTCAACTACATGGAAGTCCAGTGACATAGCCATTACACCAACTGCTGGTCCCAAGAGTTGAACTTTTTAAAATTTGTTATAGGGCATGTGCACATCCAGAGAGACAGAGAAAATGAAAGTGAGAAAGTGTCCCTAAGGGGAGATCGCCACGCCACAGCCTCTTTTCCATTTTCTTGGGATTTGGGGATTGTACACATGTTCCGGTATGTTTTGTGGTTTTTTTGTTTGTTTGTTTGTTTGTTTTTTGAGAGGTTTTTGCTATAGGGCGCGTGCGCTCGCCAGGCAGACAGAGACAGAGAGATAGAAAGCGAGAAATCACCCCCCATAGGGGATGGCCATGCCGCAATCCCTTCTCTTCCATTCTCCTCTCGGGATCTTGGGCATGCACGCACACGCGCCCAGCGTGAGTTTTAAGCCACCAGGTCCGGGACTCGAACCATGGTCGACTACTTGGGAGTCCAGCGACATAGCCATTACGCTAACTGCTGGTCCCTTTCTGTTTGTTTTTTAGGTTTTTGCTATAGGGTGCCTGTGCTCACCAGAAAAAGAGAGAGAAAGTGAGAAATCACCTGCCGAGGGGGCTGGTTATATGGCTATGCCACAATCCCTTCTCCATTCTCCTCTTGGGATTTTATACACACATGCACATGTGCCTAGCATATTTCTCAAGCTGCTGGGTCTGAGACTCGAATCATGGAGTCAGCCACATGGGATCCAGGTGCCTTAATTACCACACCACCAGCTTGCCCAAGTTGAAGCCCCCCCCCTTTTTTTTCTTTTAACAATTATTTAATTTTATTTGCTCATTTATTTATTTTAATTTGAGCAGAGAGAGACCCAGAGAGAGAGAAAGTGAGAAAGCAAGCCACCAGGTCCAGGACTTGAACCACGGTTGACCATGTGGGAGTGTCCAGTGCCTTAACCACCATGCCACCTGCTGGTCCCCCTTCCCCAGTTGAACTTTTTTTTTTTTTTTTTTTGAGAGGTTTTCGCTATAGGGCGCGCGCGCTCGCCAGATAGACAGAGACATAGAGACAGAAAGCGAGAAATCACCCCCCAGGGGGGATGGTCATGCTGCAATCCCTTCTCCTCCATTCTCCTCTCGGGATCTTGGGCATGCACGCACACGCGCCCGGCGTGAGTTTTAAGCCACTGGGTCTGGGACGTGAACCACGGTTGACTACGTGGGAGTCCAGCCATATAACCATTATGCTAACTGCTGGTTCTCCTCCAGTTGAACTCTTAACTGCGATGAACTAATTCTTTTTCACAGTGGAATTTTTTTTTTAAGAGGGATTTTTGCTATAGGATGCATGTTCTTGCTGAAAAGACAGAGAGAGAGAGAGACAGAAAGTGAGAAATCACCCTCCCCTCCCCCCCCAGGGTCATGGCCACAGTGCAATCCCTTCTCCATTCTCCTCTCAGGACTTTGAGCACACACACACATGTGCCTGGCATGAGTTTTAAGCTGCCAGGTCCAGGACTTGAACCATGGTTGACTACGTGGGAGTCCAGGAACCATTACACTATCTGCTGGTCCCACACAGTGGAAAACTACTTTAGATTAATTTTTTCCTGTTTTTTTAAAGGAAAAAAGTGTTGTTTCTATTTTAAACTAAACATTTACTTCTTTCTCATCCTTTCTCTTTTTTAACAGAGAAAATACGGGACCTGTCCTCATGGAGGATATGGCTTGGGGTTGGAACGATTCTTAACTTGGATTCTGAATAGGTATCACATCCGAGATGTATGCTTATACCCTCGATTTGTCCAGCGCTGCAAGCCCTAACAGATTCCTCCTGAAACGTGAAGGGAAGAATATGGTCCAGGATAGGAACAGGCTGCCTCTTTAAAACAAATTATTAAAGCCAAAATATTCCCTTTTCTGTTCCAATGGGGTACAACTGTTTTCTTTCTTTTTTTTTAAATTATTGCCATAAAAAGTAGCCCAAATGACTTGACTGTCACATGACATTGATGTTTTCATTTTAAGAAAAAATAACTACTACAAAGTTGGGAGAAACTATGTGGCATGTAATTATAGTTATGGATACATTTCTGCATTTTTATCCAATTTTGTTTTATATATACCATATATATAATAAAACAGTTTTTAATTATAGTCTGAGACATTCCAGTAACTTAATCTTTCTGTCCTTTTAAGTGTAACTGGAAGTCTTTAATTTATATCATTTTATTGTATCAATGAACTAAAACAAACATCTTGGGAGAAAATTGACAACATAGTATAAAACTGCTAGCATTAGAATGGGTATAATTTGGCAGTAGATACTGGAATTAAGTGAACACAGCCTTTTGCTAGTTATTAATCTTTTCTACATCCATGTAGCTGCTTATAGGCACACAGATTAATGTGAAAGAATTTATAAACGTACTTTGCTTTAAAGAATTTGAATTAAGGGGATAATTTTTGGAAGGGGTGCTTAAATGATTCACAGTAGGTATCTTCGTGTTGGTTTAACTAAAGAGGCAGACTGATCTTTCTCTTTCCTGGTAATTCCTAAGTAATTAAGAGTAAATAAGCTCCAAAAGAATTTGCAGCTGGAATGTTAATAACAACTATAAATGACTGTTTGAGTCACCCCTACCATGTCCTTAGATCTAATCTGTGCTACCTTATTAACTCACAGCAGGCTTATTGAATGGCTTCATTTCAGATTTGGTTAATTTCTCCCCACATGCATGTCATGTATTCTCAATAGGCTGTATTCCCAGCAATCAATAAATGAACACATGTAAAAACTCCTTGCTGGCTTAATTTTCTTAAAGCTTTCCATGTGTGTATGTGAAATTAGGCTTTAATAAGTTTTGTAGGTATTACTAAAGTTATATAGTAAGGAAAAAGAATGATCTATAAAAATGAGGTATGTGAGTCCTGGTTGCATCTTTTTTGTCATCATTTTATGTGTTATTTTTGGACACATTAGATCTTACCCTGTCTTACAATTAAGAAATGACAAATGGAATTGGGCATGTGCAGTTTACATGGTCTGTATATTTAAATAAAAGGAAAATACTTGGAAGAACGTGAACAAGCTCTGATTGACTTCAGCTAGTTGATTCATTTGATCAGGGTTAAAGTGAAGACGCTAGACTCCATTAGCCTAAATTTTATTCTTACAAATTTTAATTTTAATTTTTAAGTTGTAATTGTGTAACTGAAGAAGTTTAAAGTATTAAAGAACCAGGGTTAGGCCAGCTTGGAGTCAAGGTCCTGGTGACCTCAGGCCAAGAATCTGAGCTGGTGAGCCAAACACCTCACGCACGCATGGTCCTTTTGCCTCTCATTCCGGGATGCTGCGGATACTACTCTGATGATAATGCCATGGATGTCACCCGTGTCCCTGGTAAGGGCCAGCCCACAGCTAGCCTTGGTTCTTAGTTCCGATTCTCATCCTCATCTCATGACTCTTTGTTCCCAGAAACCTATTTATTTTCACACCAGAGATTCTCTTCACCTTTGGCCCCTGTGTGGCAGCCCTGGTTGAAGTTTTGGACATAAACAGGAGGCTGAGTTAAGTGGCTTCAGTTTATCAACCTGCATTCTTCTGAACTGCCCTTGGGCCATTCCTGGCAGCCTGTGGTTGAGCTCCCTCCAGTTGCTAGTTGCCTCTAGCAACCCTTAGGAATGTCCTTTGTAATGTGGAGGTCAGAGGTCAGCTCTGTCAGGATCATGTGGGGACTTGCACATAATGGTGCCAGTACAATCCCACAGATAAATACATTTCATGGGTGGGACCAGGATATTTTTGAAAAGTTCCCAGGAAGAACTATTGTAGAGTGAGATGACAGTCATTAGTCACGAGTAGCTCCTTGCTTCAAACTCAACCCTTAAACATTTTTATTATTGCTGTAGGGCCTCACTTAATAATTTCATATGAATCATATATATATTTAAAGAATTATTTAATTTTACTTGCTATTATTATTTATCTTTTTAAATTAGGCCAGAGACAGAGAAAGAAAGGAAAGTAAGAAAGCAAGGTGCCAGGCCTGGGACTCGAGCCGTGGTCGGTCATGTGGGAGTCCACATAGAACCTTAACCACCACGCCACCTGCTGACCCAAGAGTCAGTATATTTTTTTCAGCCCTTCTAGGAAAAAAGGGATGTCATGATATATGAATACTGAAATTAAAGGTGTTAGACATTGCTGGTCAGTTAAATAAATGACTTAGTTCCTTCTGCTTCATGGATTGTTACATGATTGGGCCAAGAACATACTCTTAAAAAAAGATATTGATATATTGATACATGGGAAAGACACTTATTTTTAAAACGCAAAATCATGTTAGTATCTGATACAACATTCTAAACTGGACCCCACTACAACTGAACCCCAGTTCACAGAGATGGAGGATGTCTTTTAAATTTTTTTAAAAAGCCATAGAGGTATGTGCTGGCTAGAGAGCAACACAGAGATGGAACAATCACCCACTATGTGACTTCGCCTCTCCATTCTCTTGGAATTTGGGGCTTGCATGTCCAAGTGCCCAGCATGACTTTTAAGCTACCAAGTCCAGGACTTGAATCGTAGTTGGCCATGAAAAATCCAGCACCTTAAGCTCCATGCTACCTGTCGGGCAGGGAGTGGTTTTTGTTTTTTTTTTTTTTTTAGCTTACTCTTTAGGTATTTGCCACCTTTTTGCTAAGTAGCATGCTTAGGTTTATCCGTTTTTTTGTTTTGTTTTGTTTTAAGTTTTAGAGATTACTGTTCTATGTTCTATGGGAAGTGATTTTTGTAAAGTTTCTTTCATGAGCTAGAGAGTGCTGAGTGCTAGAATCTTGACAACTGTAAGGGGAGGTGGAGCTCCTACTCTGCCCTTCAGTTGAATCCGTGCTCTGTTAACTCAGCACACAGAAAAGGGCATCCATCCAAAGCACGCATCTCCATGGATTTGCACAAAGTGAACACATCATGTACCAACCCCTAGGCTAGGATACCCACACACAACCAGTAAGAAGGAGCTAGGGCCGGACTCCTACAGAAACTGGGGCCTCGGGGGCCTGGCCCACAAGTGGATGCTTTAGCCCAGAGGAGGACCAGGAATTCTATCATTCCAGGGCTCTGGGTAGGGAATAAAAGTTTCCCGAAAAAACTTAACTCCTTGGGGTGTACATTTATATATCCACAACATATATATACATATATATATATATACATACACACACACACACACACCAAACAAGAATTAACACAAACCTTGGTTAAGACTAGTGAGCAGGGCCAGCAGGTACCATGGTGGTTAAGGCACTGGACTCCCACATGACTCACTGCAGTTTGAGTCCCAGACCCAATGGCTTGAAACACTCTGGGCATGTGTGCCCCAAAATCCTAGCAGAATAGAAGAGAAGGGATTGCAGTGTGGTCATCCCCTGAGGGTTGATTTCTCACTTTTCCATCTCTCTGTCTCTGTCTCTTTCTGGCAAGTGCACACACACTATAGCAAAAACATTAAATAAACAGACAAAAAAACTAGTGAGATCCCTGGGTGCTGGCTGAAGAAAACCAGAAAGTCTCCTTAGTAACCCTTCCCACCACCCAGGAAACCGAGAACCTGCTGTATAAAAACAATCTCACCGAGTATGAGCCCAAGAAAATGACAACCCATAGGAGGAAAGAAATGTGTTTAACCATGTCTTTTTTTCTTTCTTTTTTTTTAAGAGATTTTTGCCATATAGTGTGTGTGCTCATCGGAGAGACAGAGACAGTGAGAGGGAAAGTGAGAAGTTAACCCTCCAAGGGGATGGCCACACCACAATCCCTTCTCCATTCTCCTCTTGGGATCTTGGGTATGTACACACATGCACCCAGCATGATTTCCAAGCCATTGGATTCAGGACTTGAACCACAGTCAGCCATGTGGGAGTCCAGTCGCGAAACTACTACACCATCTGCTGGCCCTATGTTTAGTTGTGTCTTAATCCTGGCTCAGGAATTTATTCACACTGGAAACTAAGTGAGCCTTCTGAAACAAGGGCATATTGCTGCTAGCTGGGATCACTTGGAAGACATAGCCTTGCATTCCCTACAAAGGCCTGTATCCATGGGCCATGGTTTCCTCCTCCCACACCCCTAACGCTCACTCTGCTCAAGCTGCATGACCTTTTTGGTGCTGCTTGATAGCCTTGGAATGAGCTATATTATGTCTCCCACAACATCACGTTGATGTCCTAACCTGTAAATGTGACCTTGTTTGGAAATAGAATCTTTGTAATCAAGTCGTGCTGAAGTCATTAGAGTAGGCCTTAATCCAATAGGACTGGGCCCTGTAAGAGGGGAAGAAAGCATGTGATGTGGGCAGAGATTGGAGTGATGCGGCTACAAGCTGGAGAATGCCAAAGATTGCCAACAACCACCCAACGCTAGGAAGAGAGAATGGATTCTCCCCTACAGGTTTCAGAGGTAGCAGATCCCTGTTGACAGATTGGTTTTGGATTTCCCATCCTCAGACTACACATTTCTGTACACAGTTTGTGGAACTTGCTATAGAAGTTCTTGGGAACTGGGACCAGCAGTTAGCATAATAGCTATGTCGCTGGACTCCCACGTAGTCGACCGCCGTTTGAGTTCCAGACCTGGTGGCTTAAACTCACGCTGGGTGCGTGTGCGTGTGTGCCAAAGATCCCGAGAGGAGAATGGAGGAGAAGGGACTGCGGTGTGGCCATCCCCCCTGGGGGGTGATTTCTCGCTTTCTGTCTCTCCGTCTCTCTTGTCTTTCTGGCGAGCGCACGAGCCCTATAGCAAAAACTTCTCCAAAAAAAGGAAAAAAAAAAAGCTCTTGGGAACTAATAAAAGCCCAAATGTCAGCACTGGCTGGCCCCTCTGCCTGCAAAACCCTTTCCCAGACAGGCTCCGTCACTCCCCACGGGACCTGCTTAGAGGCACCTGGGCAGAGGCCTCTTGTCTGACTGCACTACCAAAACTTTGCCTTCCTTCTCTGCCTTCGTGGCCTTAGCCACTCCTGAATTATGTTTAGCTTTTCCTACTGTCCATTTTCCTTCTAGAATATAAGCTCCACAGAGTAAAGACTAAGTCATTGCTTCATCTGCTGCCTGCCATGTGCCTGACATGGAGTGGACACTACCTCTAACTTGTTTCATAAAGGAATGGGCTCTACTTGATTTACGATTTACTTTTTCCCACCTTTATCCTGCACTTCCCTAATAAAAGGCCTCACTCATAGTAGACAGTAAATAAGTGCAGATGGATTAATAAACTCGTCACTACTGATAGGCTCAGGGCTCTGTGTGGTTAAGAAGGGTAAGTAGAAATGCATGTCATATCGGCCTGGGTTTGGTGTCTTCTTTGTCATGAAATGATTGTGAGGACAATCGATCAGATTTTCTGAGCAATCGTTCTAGCTCATCTTTTGTCGCACTCAGCCAGTGTTTCTCTTGCACCAAATGCCCCTTTTCTGCCCCCCTTCCTTTTTCTGATTAAGGAGACAGAGTTGAGTAATCTAAATTTAGTTTGTGTAGCTCAGAGGTGCCAGTCATGGCAGACAATGAATTAGGGGTCCCTCCTCCTTCCCTGAAGCACTGAGCTGAAACCAACTAATTCATTTTCTTTAGGACCACAGGCTGAACTGGGTGCTGTCAGTGACAGGCGAGTGCTGTATTCACTAGTTAAGGCACTCAGGCTCAGACAAACCCTTTCCTACTCATCGGAGTCAGCCCAGGGACTTTGCCTTTCTAGCCTGCTCTTTGTTAGTGGAACTGGTATATAATTAAAAAAAAAAATTCAAGCCAGAAAATAATGCATTTTTATATATACATCTCATTTTGTTCTGCAAATTCCTTTAGTCTTTGAAGAGCTTTTCTGGCTTTCTTGGCAAACTGTTTTTCTGGGTTAAAGACTGTGTGTTGTCTTCATTTTGAAAAAGACCAATGTAGGGCCAATTGGTGGTGTGGTGGTTAAAGCGGCTGGATCCCACCTGGCTGACTGCATGGTTCCAGACCCAGTAGCTTGAAAAAAAATACCAGGTGTATGTGCATGTATGCCCAAACAAAATCCTGAGAGGAGAATGAAGGAGAAGACGTTACGGCATGGCCATCTCCCATGGAGGGTGATTTCTCACTTTCTCTGTCTCTCTCTGGCAAGTGCATGTACTCTACAGCAAATTAAACAAACAAACAAGCAAGCAAACCAATGTAAAGCACATCTGTCTAATCTATGGCTTATTTGTTTTTATTTCATAAGAACATAAAAATTTGCTTGTGGGAAAGCTGTTTTATTTGATGTTTGTAAGAAATGAACCATAGATTAAAATTAATCATTGCTATGGTATTCTCTGTTGGGAAAAATCATGAAGTTCTGTTTTCAGTGATAACTTACGGATCCTTAATACATACATCAGGACTTTTTATATACAAGGAATTTTGAACGAGTTCTGAAGTCAGTAAAAGTCAAAGTACAAGGTGTATAAAATGAATGAAATGGTACCAATTCATTTTGTAAAAGTTACTAAATTGATGTTTATTTAATAAAACATATCTCCTTTCTAGTCAGGTACAAATTAACCCATCCCAACTGTTGATTTTTACGAGTGAAAGTTGGTGCCTTTTTGCCTTGTCACTAATATCAGCATTTCCCCAGGAGGGCCCTGTTATCTCTATCTAGCAGGAGGGCCACAGCACCCAGGATAGAGGAGGGGGTAACTTATCCCAGGCCTCCCAGAGGTGACTGGGAAGTCCACACAGTTCAGACATTAAACCTCTGGTATTTTTTTTTTTTTTGGATGATTTTTACTTTAAGAAAACCTTATTAATTTATTTGTTGTTATTATTTAATTTGATCACAGAGAGACAGGGAAAGTGAGAAAACAAGCTACCATGTCAGGGACTCAAATTGCGGTCTGCCATGTGGGAGTCCAGTGCCTTAACTACCACACCACCTGCGAGCCCAAACCCCTGATGTATTTTTTTTTTTTTTCAGAGAGAGATTTTTGTTATAGGGTGCATGCACTCACTAGAGAGAGACAGTGAGACAGAAAGCGAGAAATCACCCTCAGGATGGTTGACCACGCTGCAATCCCTTCTCCACTCAGGTTCTTGGGCATGCATGCACATGCGCCTGGCGTGTTTCAAGCCCCTGGGTCTGGGACTCAAACCGCAGTCAGCCATGTGGGAGTCCAGTGACATAGCCACTATGCCATCTGCTGTCCTTACCCCTGGCATTTTCTAATTCTCTGGTCTATGTAAACTCTGTTATGTAGTTTATTTAGGAGAAATAGGTTCAGGCTTTAGGTAGAAAAGTATATTATCAGTAAAGATCATCCCTTGAAAGCGCAACTCTGAACTAATAAAATTTTGGCTATGACAGTAGAAAATTAGCAAAATGTACAGGAAGACAGCTGGATACCTGAAGCAAGGTTGACTCTCTTATCAGGAAACATCTGCTCGGATTTGAAGATCATGCAGGTAATATGAAAGGCAATCCATTTAATTTGACATTTTACATTGGACTTATGACCATAAAGAGGACTTATTTAACAAGTTAAATCAAAAGCACATACTACTGCCACAGAAAACTGATTTTCAGCTCAATCTAGGTTCCATTTCACCTGCGTGTTCCCCCAAGTTTGCCCCCTTACCTTACCTACTTTTTTTTTTTTTTTTTTGGAGAGGTTTTTACTATAGGGTGCCTGCACTTGCCAGACAGACAGACAGACAGAGACAGAGAGACAGAAAGCGAGAAATCACCCCCCAGGGGGGATGGCCACAATGCAATCCCTTCTCCATTCTCCTCTTGGGATCTTGGACACGCATGCACACGCGCCCGGCGTGAGTTTAAGCCACCGGGTCCAGGACTCGAACCGTGGTCAACTACGTGGGAGTCCAGCGCCATAGCCATTACGCTAACTGCTGGTCCCCCTTACCTACTTTTTGCCCATTGTATCATACTGCCTCTCCACCCTTGCCTCCCATAGCTTGCTTCATTCTTCTTTTAACATCATCCAAAATACCACATATCGGGGCCAGCAGGTGGCGGTGGTGAAGGCGTTGGACTTCCTCAGGGCAGACTGTGCTTCCAGTTCTGGACCTAGTGGCTTCAGTCATGCTAGGCATGCTGGTGCCCAAAATCCCAGGAGGCCACTAGGAATGGGTTTGTGGTGTGGTCATCCTACAAAATCCCAGGAGGCCACTAGGAATGGGTTTGTGGTGTGGTCATCCTACTGGGCGGGAGGGGTGGGGGAGGGGTGGTGGTGGTGTAATTTTTCACTTTCTCTGTCTCGTCTCTCTCTCCAGCGAGCGCATACGCCCTATGGCAAAAACCTTAAAAAAAATTACCTATTATTTTTTCTTTGTCCCGCATGACTCCCCTGTAAGCCTCTCTGCACTGTCCGCTCCTCTTTCTCCAGTGCACGGTGTGTGCTCAGGGTTTGTTCAGTGAGTGAATGAGGCCTGAGACCTTCTTGTACCAAGGGTTGGTGTCCTACTCCATGACACATTGGACGTGAGGTAGTATGGGCACCGTGGGCGGGCAGATGTGTGGGAATGCAGGGGTGGCTGGAAATGGGGAGGGGGTAGAGGGGGCACACCTGCCCTTCCCCCTGCCTCTGTGTGTAAGATTGAGCGCGAGCAGCAGAACTGTGACGGTGTGCAGATATCATACTGAAAAGCCTCACTGCATCATCCCTTCAAGAACTGCCCCTGCCAGGCTGTCCTTCACTTTTTCTCAGGCTGTCATGTTAGCTGTACTTCCTGGGCTCATCTGTCAAACTGTCAAACGGAGATGCTGCAGAGTAACTGAATAATATGATAATAAATCCCTTTTCTACTCTGAAAACAAGGCAGAACTTAAGAGGGTGTGCACAAGTGTGCTCTGCCTAGGCAGGAAAACTGGAAAATTGAGGCACCGTTTCTCCTAGCTAAGCAGCAGTAAATGCAAGTATCTGCAAAGTCTTTGCTGAGTCATGGCCGGGGTTCCTGCCTTCACCAGGTCGGCATAGGTAACCAGGACATCAGTCCAGGGTAACCAGAGGTGGAGCGAGGTTTTAGTGCACCAACCTGTGAGAGTGGTAGGGAGGCACCAGCGATGCCGGTGGCCCTTTCTCACGCCGGGGACGACCCACACCGGGGCGGGCTCCCCGTGAGGGCTGTGCTTCCGCCTGTCCCACCCGAGGGCCGGCTGGGCGGGAATGAGTAGGAGCTCGGAACCCGGGCGGGTTCCCCTTGAGGGGCGTGTCTTCGCCAGGCCCGCCCCGAGGCACCGCAGCAAAAGAGCTGCGGGCGCGCAGAGCCGGGGCGGGCTTTCCGAGAGGGGCGTGGCTTCTCCTGGCCCCTCCCGGAGGCCCAGGCCCGGCAAGGCTGCGAATGAGCCGGCGCTCAGCTAAGGTGCAGGGCTGGGCGGTGTTGGCTCAGGCGGTGTGCGGTGAGCTCCTGCTGCTCGGCGTTGGCTGGCCGCGCACCACAGCGCGTCGCCGCGGGAGAAACCCGGATCCAGGCAAGGTTGCCAGGAATGCTTTCTGTCGGCACCAACATGGCTGCGGCCCTGCGAGCGGCTGCCGCCCGGCTCCGCGATCGGCGTAAGTGGGGCTGGAGTCCCCGCTAGGGCCGCGGCAGCTGGCAGCGGGCATTTAGGGGCCCAGCCTCTCGCCCTGCCTGGAGGGGTTCCGGATAGCGGCGGCGACTGCGCAGGAAGCTGCGACGGGGCTAGGGGTGTCGCGGAGAAGGAACCAGAACGGGCCCTCCCCTTGGGGGCGGGGTAGCGCCGAGGGCACCCGAGGGCGCGGGTTCGCGTCCCTTCAGTCAACAGGGTGGCCTTGAACCATAGTCATTGTTATCTGTGATAACAAGGTTGTCGGGGACTTTTCAGGAGGGAAGTTCTGTAGGTAACGAAGGTGTCATCATCCGCGGTGGGCATCTGCCCTCAGCTTCTTGATGAGGGAGGTCTTGGTGGCCTCCGGTGCTCCGCCCTAGCCCATGGCAGCTTATCCTGGGCAGCAGGACCTACCGTGGGGCAGCCTGGGCTAGTGTGTTCTAGAGATATCTGGGCACAGACAAGGCCCGCTAAGAACTCCTGGCGTTTATGATGTGGACAGTGAGTATGGGCTGTGCACACAGCTGATGGGACTCAGACCAGATACACCCAGTGGGGTCCGCAGTCCTGACTGTGATACCAAGCAAGGCACCCACCCTCGCTTGAGCTTTGGGAAATGTCAAAGGAGAAAGGTGGTTCCTTTCAGGCTTACCGTGAAGATGAGCAGGATGCAGGTGAAGCAGGTTCCTGGCCTGCAGGAACATAGAGACCTTCAGAACTTCACAGTTCATGTAAAAGGCTGCTACAAATGCATCTCAATGGTGACTGAACACAGGCCTGAGTTATTGTTTTTTAAGAAGTTTCCTAATTGAGAAGTTTCCTAATTCATCAGTTTGGTACCTACCAGTCCGGAATTATATTCCTAGAAAAATAATACCAATCCCATATGCAGTGAGGATCAGCTCGCTTATTGGATTTCTCTTTTCTTTTATGCCCATTCCTGTAGCAGATGCATTCTGAAAGACTCTACCCTCGAGATCATGGACCAGTATGAGAAATTTTAAATTATTTGTTATGTAGGTTATAAGTTACTAAGTGGAAGGATCCAGAAACCATAGAGAAATAGATTAGAAGTCCATTTGTGTTAAAGTATAGTTATAATACTCTAATCATTTGTGTTGATAGGATAGGATAAACATTATCTGTGTTAGAAAAAAAAATTGAGTAGCATTTTTCCAAGTGAATTAGGAAAATAAAAGTGGAAAAGTTTTGTGCAGAATTAATACAAGCTTCCTAGGGTTGGCACTCTCTGTCTAGAAATCTGTCTATATGTTTAGCATATTGCATATGTTAGATACGTAGAATATATGTATATATATAGATAGGTATACATTTATACATAGATAGAAATATGATTTTTTTGCTTTTCTTTGTGCCCTTTTCTTTCCAATTTTTAAAATACTAGACTGTCAGAAAAGTAATGACGGGGACCAGCAGTTAGCGTAATGGCTATGTTGCTGGACTCCCATGTAGTCGACCATAGCTCAAGTCCCGGACCCGATGGCTTAAAAAACTCAATGCAGGGCACGTGTGTGTGCGTGCCCAAGATCCCGAGAGGAGAATGGAGGAGAAGGAACCATGGCGTGGCCATCCCCCCAGGGGGTGATTTCTCGCTTTCTGTCTCTCTGTCTCTGTCTGGCGAGCGCACGTGCCCTATAGTAAAAACCTCTCAAAAAAAAAAAAAAAGAAGAAGAAGAAGAAAAGTCATGACGTGTTTTTTTCCATGAAAAAATGTGTCATGACTTTTCTGACAACCCAATACTTGGCCTATATGTCTTTCATAATTAGGAAAAATATTTCTAGGATAATAAAGAGTTTTAGTGTTTAAGTGAAAGACATTAGAAGATTTTGATGACACATCAGAAAATAACAAATCCTTTATAAAGCACCCATGTCCCTGGTCTGTGTTTATTAATAGGCACAATATAAAACCTTATTTCTGTTGTTTTTAAAATTTTTTTATTTTTTAGAGGTTTTTATTATAGGGCATGTGCGCTTGCCAGAAAGACAGAGAGAGACAGAGAGACAGAAAGCGAGAAATCACCCCCCAGGGGAGATGGCCACGCCGCAATCCCTTCTCCTCTATTCTCTTCTTGGGATTTTGGGCACACACGTAGACACACCTGGCATGAATTTTAAGCTGCTGGGTCTGGGACTCAAACCGCTGTCAACTATGTGGAAATCCAGAGCCGTAACCATTATGCCATCTGCTGGTCCCTTAACTTCTTTTTTTTAACCACATGCAATGTGCCAGGTACTGTTGCAGAGTGCCACCAAATGAACGCCCACCAAAGCCAGATTAAGTTTAAAGGGAGTCTTTATTAACTGGCCAGCGACTACAGTCTGAGGCTCGGCGGGGACGGGGGCGCCGAGAGTCAGAACTGCAGCCCCGACTGAAGTTGGAGTAGTCTTTTTATAGGCGATCAGTTACCAGGGGTTTCTATGCAAGCAGTTACAGAAGCTGAATCAAGCAGGTTAATTATTTCTGAGGGGAGTGGGCTTTCCATGTAAGCAGTTACATAGCTAAACAAAAGGGTTTTGGGCTAGTTAGCAAAGACAGTAGCAGGTACAGGATGATGTCCCGGATATGGTTTTCTGTATGGCTAGCGCAAGCTATTTTCTCACGGAAGAGCAAGCAGGTTTACAGAAGCAGACAGCCATGTTATGGTAAGGGAAGAAATTGGACCAACAGTTGTTCATGGGTAAGATCTAATATGCGGCCTTCCACATTCCCCCCCTTCTGATCTGGAGAATCAAATCATTGATTCAGAGAAGGGGAGCAGCCCATAGAGGGAGTGGAGAACCATGAGCTTGACAGGCTGGATCCAGTCCTGAACAAAGTTAATGGGAAAACGGAGGACGAAAAGGCCAAAGAGAAGGACAAGGAGAAGCAGGGCAGGATCTGCAATGGCGGAGATGAGGGTGGTGGGCCAGGGAGACCAAGAGAAGAGACTGATACCAATTACCCTCAGAGGAGGGGTGCTGCTTACACTTGAGGACACGCTTGCAAAGCTGGTCAGGCAGTCCCTAATGACCCCAGAGTGGTTGGTATAGAATTGAGGCCCAGGCTCATAAGGATGGGCCAGAGAAGACTGGCAGGATTGGGGGATGAAGGACAAGTGTTTTTGAATGGTAAAAATGATGTAGGGGTCCTTGTCCCAGACATAAAGGCGAAGGCCGTAAGAACATCCACCCTCCCAGGTGTGGACCCAGTGATCAAAGGGTTGAACCACAAGGGGATTGTAAGTGCCAGCGGAGGAGCAGGCACCAGGCACCAGTGGTCGAGAGAGGATTCAAGTGTAAGAGGGAAGTTTATGTGGGGAGGGGAGGGCGAGGGGGAAAGAGGAGAAGAAGTATCAGGAAAGTCAGCGTAATTTGACCTTGAGGTGATCTGAGGAAGGCTGAAGTCCTCATCTTTGGGTTCTAGAGGCAGTGGGCGTCAGGGAGCCGGGCATCAGGGAGCTGGGCAGCAGGCTTCAAGTGGGAGCGATGAATCCAATGACGCTTCCCAGTAACCTTGACAGCAGACGGGGTGTTAGGATAACAGTGGAAGTTTTGTCCCAGTGGGGTCAAGGCTGCTGGGAGCGTGGTGTCTGACCCAAACCGGGGCCCCAGGGTCCAAGGCCGGCTGTGAGGAGGATGTAGACCCCACAGGGGCCGGGCAGAGGCTGCAGAAGAGGCAGTGGGTCTCAGCGAGAGTCTCCAGGAGAGCCTTCAGAGACTGTCCAGACTTGGATCGCAAGTAGGTCGACCAGTCGGGAAAGGCCACTCGATGGCGACAGGGTCAGCAGTGGGCTGGCTGTGGGCATCCAGGACAAGTTCACGGCCTTCCCACGGATTTTCAGTGGTAAAGAGAGTCTGGAGGAGCTGTTGGCAGTTGTTCCGGGTAGGCTGATGGGTGAAAAAATGGTCTCAAGGAGAGAGATTAATTAAACCTTGTGGGTTTTGAGAGAAGGAGGTATTCTGGTTTTTTCAGTTTACAGGTTACTTGTAGAGAGAGGAGAGTAAACCATAAAGGGAATAAACCATCTGGACCTAGTTCAGAGGGTCCCATTGCTTGAGGGGGAAAACTGGCAAGGGGGCCAAGGCCCCTTGGGACATGTTGTCTCTCTCACCTGGTTTCTTGCCCATGGAGGAGTCCTTAGGTTTTGGCCCAGAAGTAGATTCAGATTGAGTATGGGGAGGACTGAAAGGGTCATCTCCGTTGGCAAGAGGTGCAGTTTCTGGTTCACTTGGGGCCTCCTCCTTTTGTTGCAGAGAAGTGGCCTGAATACTTCTTCTATGATGACCCGCTCAAGGGCCTTGGGGACTATTGTCCTGTCATTTGGTAATGGCAACTACTTGTGGGCCAATTTTTCTTCCTCCTGAGTGTAGGAGGGCAAGAATGAGAGGCCAGAGTCTGGGGTGGCTACAAGGACTTTAAGTTGTTGGTATGACTGTACTTTAAACAAAATAACCTTAACCTCAGATTTAGACAGAAATTAATTTTAGTCACTTTAAGGGTTACCTGAGGCTTGTCCAGTGAGATTGTCAGATGTCCACGGGGAGCCACAGGGGTCTTGGGCCCCATCAATCCTCAGTTTCAAAGGCCAGCATGGACTTTAGAAGTCCCGAGCTCCCTTCAGAGCTCAGTGCATTCTGTCTCTAGTGACCAGCTCCAGACTTGGGGACAAGTTCCCAGTGGGGAACATGAGGATGCCCTCATGGGCATTGTTTAATGCCTGGGCTGCCCACTTTGGAAACAGAGTTTCTTTCGAGGCAGAGGCTCTGATCTGGGCTGTGTCCAGATCCTGCCCTCGAAGAAGTTCCCAGCCTTCAGGATTACCACAAGTGACTACTGGGTGTCATTTAAGTGAAAGTTAAATCAAAGGTTAAGGTGTCTTGTCAATTTGTTATAACATTTTTTTGAGTTATTTGAGAACTTAAAAAAAAAAAAACAAAAAAACAAAAAAAGAAAAAACAACCTGTTCTGAATTGTAAGAGCTCTAACACTGAGAAATGAAACTAAATTCCAGTAGATCCTGCAAGGAGTAGCTGAGTACTATCAAGAGGGTGGAGCCCAGGTTACAGGTTTTACAAGGCATCTGTTTTATTAACTATACAAAAACCCTAGCTGGAGAATGTAGTCTTAATCTAAATTTTTATTTTTGTAGTTAGACCTCTTGATCATTTATCTAAGGGGAGAGTTCAGTGGGGAAGAGGCCTAACTAAAGAGAAACAGGAGTACGAGCAGGCAGGGAGGGAGGAGGCGGCCAGGAGCTCCTGCCATAACTTGTCTCACCTCGTTCCCTGAGACTTCTACACTATTAAGTTCTCGGATAGGAGTTTTTAGATTTTGTGTCTGATACATAAGCCCAATTTTGATTAATTGTCCATGTTTATCTTTTCTATCCCACCTTGGGAAGTTTGATATTTTCTGGAGGAGTTATTAAGCTTGTAAAAATAGAAGTACATATATCCACATATGCTGACTGGTAGCTTATGAACAAACAACAATAACAACAAAACTTGTTTTAACAACTTTTTCAATGCAAAATTGAACAATCAATCTTACTAACAGATCCTCCCAATTTTATAAAATTTAAAGACCAACAATAGGAATAACTAAAATTCTTGTTAACTTAATAACAAGAATTATAAGGAGGACTCAGAGAAAACCAGGCATCTATACTCCAATAAGTCCATGTTTAACATTAGACTTATATATTTTATATCAATTTTACCTTTATAACTCAGGTGTATTGGCTACTTAACATGTGATTTTGTCAAACATTTTTTACTTTTCTTTGGTTAATTTTGGCTTAACAGTTTAGAAAACCAATCAGTTGACATAGAAAGTGAAAATTTTACCCAGTTAAATGATTAGATTTTTAGAAACCAGTACTTGTAAGAGTACATTTTCTTTCCACTCTTTCTGTGAATTTTCTTAAGGACATGATATTAGGATTATAGTCATAGTTAATGCTCTGACAAAAATTCATAACTGGCAAAGAAATTTGGCTAGAAACCAGTTTAACATAATAACTTACCACATGACTGATAAATATTTCATCATAAGTTTTTAGGAATCTCAAATTATTTTGGAATACAATACATATATAGACATACAAGTACATAACATATTTTTACATATAACTTAAATACAATGTCGTTTACTAAAGTTATATGAACTTAAAAAGCATTTAAACCTATTTTTATGAGCGCTCTTTTTATAAACCAAATTGAGTAGAATTTTTAAAGGCCTTTTTCATATAGACATACAACATACAGCACATAACATGACATATTACATGTATGCATGCACACACATATCAGGACTATAAGGGCCAATTTCCTTGGGGTTACTTTGACACTAATAAGACAATTTGTAGAGATACACTTTCAAAAGTCCTGAAAATAGGGAACCAGCAGTTAGCGTAATGGCTATGTCGCTGGACTCCCACGTAGTCGACCGCGGTTCGCGTCCTGGACCCGGTGGCTTAAAACTTACGCCGGGCGCGTGTGTGTGCGTGCCCAAGATCTCGAGAGGAGAATGGAGGAAAAGGGATTGCGGCGTGACCATCCCCCCTGGGGGGTGATTTCTCGCTTTCCGTCTCTCTGTCTCTCTCTCTCTGTCTGGCGAGCGCATACGCCCTATAGGGAAAACCTCTCCAAAAAAACAGAAAAAAAAAAAGTCCTGAAAGTGATCTAGAAAACAGTTAAGGGGGCACATTTAGGCGAACAGACTGATGACTGTCCCTGACCCATCTTGACAAAAAACAAGACTGACAAAGACTAGACAAATCAAGACAGTGCACCCAAAGACAAGCAGGGTGATGACTGGTCCTGTCCCATTTTCAAAGACAAGGGCACCAGCAGTTAGCGTAATGGCTATGTCTCTGGACTCCCATGTAGTCGACCGCGGTTCACGTCCTGGACCCGGTGGCTTAAAACTCACGCCGGGCGCGTGTGCGTGCGTGCCCAAGATCCCGAGAGGAGAATGGAGGAGAAGGGATTGCGGCGTGGCCATCCCTCCTGGGGGGTGATTTCTCACTTTCTGTCTCTATGTCTCTCTCTGTCTGTCTGGTGAGCGCACGCGCCCTATAGCGAAAACCTCTCCAAAAAAAAAAAAAAAAAAAAGACAAGACAAAGCAAGACAGTGTACCCAAACATCACTGTCACCAGGGACCTGAAGTGCCGTCACACTCAGGCCCAGGGACCTGGAGGTTCCGCTGCATCCAGCCCTCCTAAGGTCCCACCAGGATAGCTCTCAAACCAAGATAACTAGAGTATTACCAGATTCAGGCGCTACCAGAGACTCCAATTTCTGATCCATGTTTGTGAGGCCTCCTTACCCCTCTTGGGACCTGGGACAGGGTATAAGGAGCATCCTCATTGGGATGTCATTCGGCCACTCTAAGGTTCCCAGATCTCGCAGAGTGCCACCGAATGAATGACCACCAAAGCTAGATTAAGTTTAAAGGGAGTCTTTATTAGCTGGCCAGTGACTACAGTCTGAGGCTCGGCGGGGAGGGGGACACCGAGAGTCAGAACTGCAGCCCCGACTGAAGTTGGAGTAGTCTTTTTATAGGTGATCAGTTACCAGGGGCTTCTATGCAAGCAGTTACAGAAGCTGAATCAAGCAGGTTAATTATTTCTGAGGGGAGTTTCCATGCAAGCAGTTCCATGGCTAAACAAAAGGGTTTCGTGCTAGTTAGCAAAGACAGTCTCAGGTACAGGATGACGTCCCGGGTATGGTTTTTTATATGGCTAGCACAAGCTATTTTCTCATGGGAAGGGCAAGCAGGTTTACAGAAGCAGACAGCTATGTTAGGGTACGGGAACAAATTGGACAAACAGTTGTTCATGGGCAAGATCTAATATGCAGCCTTCCACAGTACTATTCCTAGGACTCGACATAGATTATTTCCCCCTAATCTTTGCAACAGTCCTGCAAGGTTGGCCTTATCAACATTTTACAGATGAGAAAAGTGGGACTTGCAGTGGCTTGGTGAGTTGCCCAAGCATAGTCATATAGCTTGTTTTGTGTGGGCTTTCAGCTCCGATCTTGCTGGATCCAGAACACAGTTCTGGTTCCAGTTCACATTAGGTTCTTACTGGTTCCAGAACACAGTTCCGCTTCCAGTTCACATTAGGCATTGTTGGCCTTCTCATCAGGTTCTCTCTATCTGTGAACTGAGTCTGTTCGAGAGTCTAGGTCTGTCCTTTTTTGGATTGATTACTGTAAATTTCTTAGCTAGATAAACACTCATCATTTGGTAGAAGATACTCTTCATTGCTCTAGACCCAGATCATGAGAGGAGGGGAGTGCTGTAGAGAAGACCTTAAAGGTTGGGTGTATTAACCCAAAGTCCTGAAGGAGCCCTTCTGGCAGCATCACCCTCCTGTCTGAGAATTTGGTCATCCCGGAGAAGAAAATTTTGTGAGTAGTGGGCACGGCAGCACTTAGCCAGCTTGAAAAGCTCCTAGCTCCCAGATCATACTATTCGACAGGAAATCTTAATGTACGAGTTGGAGAATCTAGTCCCACCCAAACTTTCTACCTTCTTCTTTTTTAGATTCTTAGGAAGAAGTCTTATTTATTTTTTAAAAAAGATTTATTTATCTAATTCCATTTGTTGTTATTATTTTTTAATCTTATCAGAGAGAGACAGAGAGAGGGAGAAAGGGAAAGGGAGAAAGCAAGCCACCAGGTTCGAGATTTGAACCGTGGTCAGCCAAGTAAGAATCCAACGCCTTTAACCAGCGTGCCACCTACTGGCCCCGGAATTCTTATTTAATACCAGCAGTCAAATTATGAAATGCCCAAGTTCTATTCTCCTATCTCATGGGATCTGATATAATCTTATTCATATAAGGAATCAGGGACATTGTAGCATGATTAAAAGTCTAAGTCTTGGGACCAGCAGATGGTGTACTGGCTGCGTGACTGGACTCCCATGTAGTCAACTGTGGTTCAAGTCCCGGACCCAGTGGCTTAAACTCATGCTGAGCACATGTGCGTGCATGTGTGCCCAAGATCCCAAGCGGAAAATGGAGGAGAAGGGATTGCGGTGTGGCCATTCCCCCGGGGGGTGATTTCTCACTTTCTGTCTCTCTGTCTCTGTCTTTCTGGCGAGCGCATGCGCCCTATAGCAAAAACCTCTCAAAAAAAAACCAAACAAACAAACAAACAAAAAACTAAGTATCATGTATTTCAGAATTAAACTTGTCTCAGATGAGAGATGAGCAGGCTTGAGGCTTCATTTGAGTGGAATTGAACTTCATGATGACAGTCTTACACTTCTTTGAGCTGGTAAGCATTATTCAGCCCATGCTCACACAGTCGGCTCTGTTGGGAGTGTGTTCGGTCTGGATAATTGGAAATGTAAGGGCCTGGAGATACTGGTCTCCTGTATTTGACAGACATGTGAGGTGATAAAACCAGAACAAATGGGGCAGCAGGTGGTGTGGTGGTTGGGGCACTGGAATCCTACATGACCAACTGTGATTTGGGTCTCAGACCTGATGGCTTACTTTTTTGCTTTCGCTCTCTATCTTTCTCTGTCTCTCTCTCATGAGCACACATGCTTTATAGCAAAACTAAAAATAATAAGTATAACAATAATAAATAATGTTTTTACAAAAACAGAGCAAGTGTAGTCTGTCCTCTAGAGACTTACAAATGATACTAAGGCTACACCAGTCATACCGTAGAGTGTCTCCTTTAATCCTCATGAGAATCCTGGTACTAAGATATCATTATTTAATAGCTGGGAAAACTAAGACTAGAAAGATTATAGCCTGGCCCCAGGGCACACTTCTGGTAAGTGGCAGAGCATTGGGACAATCAGATCTGCTTGATCCCATCCTGACCTTTGCCTCCTAATAGGAGATGGTGGATAGAGACTGATCTCAAGCTGGTTTTGATCTGTTGGTCATGTGTACAACCTGGGGCACAGGAGTAACTGTAGTCCCACATTGCCCTGTTCACCTGTTAGGTGGCTCCAGTTTAATGTCACTGTCTGTTTGAAGACTAGGACTCTTCGTGCTCCAACTGAGGATGGCACGTGGAGTCCTCAATTAGGATGACCCACCACTGATCCTTGTGGAGCCCAGGACAGGAGCGTGCAGGGAGGCACATGTGTCACATGTGGATAGCAAGCTCACACCCTGTGAGGCAGACTCTGTCCTCCTGTTGTCAAACATACTGTCCTAATGACCCAGAAGGCTGAGCTTTGGAGTTCTCTAGAGCTCCTACAGAAATGTGGAGTCCTGGGAGAGTCCTGCTCTGAGGCTTTTCTGATTCTCTTCCCACTGCTGGCTCTTTCTGTCCCGCATTGTGACGAGTCTTAGGCACACCTGTGTGGACATTCCAGCCTGCACAGGCACTTTGGCCCCTGCAGATGGCCATCTCTTTGCCTCCCTTCAGGGCAGAAGTCGCATATGTTGATGGCACAGTCTGCCCTCAGGAGGATGGATCCTGGAAGTGGGTGTGGGCCTTTGGGAGCAAGGAATTCTGGAGTCCTGGGAGCCTGTCTGACATGTGGGGCATGGACTCTAGGGGAGGCGTGTCTCCTTGGCTTTCTGACCATACGCTCTAGGTCAGGGTGCAGCAGGAGGAGAGCCTGGGCAGGCTCTGTAGGACAGAGGCCCCACTGTCAGGGTCCATGGGCAATAATGGGGTTCTCAGGCTGGTGCTTTCCTGGCGAAGGCTTGGAGGCAGAAACGAGATGAGCAACAAGTTGAAGACTGGCCCAGTTTCCCTAAATCTGCAGCTCTTCCCCTTTCCTGCAGGCCCCTCACCTTATTGTCAGCCAGTCATAATGGGCGGTGCCTCTCAGAAGGGGTCATAGCAAAATCTGTGGCCAGGACAGGAAGGGGAGGCGTATCCGTTTTTAAAGGCTTTACCTGCCTGCAGAGAAATGCTAGGGAAAATCATCCCTGCTTTTGCATCTCTTACGTTCTGAGAACCTCTTCAAAATAAATGACTTTCCAACTAGATTTCATGCTAGCACTTTGATTTTGTCACAGTGGTGCCCAGCAGCCCAAGGGCCCGTGAGCCATGGAGGTGCCAGTCGCGTGCAGCAACAGTGGCTGCCACCACAGAAACAGCCCGGCCTGCCAAGGATGCAAAGCCTCAAGTTCAGCCAGAGAAAAGGTACGAGTCAAATCTCATGGGTTTCTCTTTATTTTCGTTATTTCTCTTTTTATTTTCTTGTGCTATGTCAGAGGGTGTGTGCACATACCAGAGCGAGAAAGAGAGAGAGAGGAGAAAGCACCTCCCCACTGGGGCCGGGTCATGCCACAATCCTTTTTTCTCCAATTCTGTATCCCATCAGGATACCAAGCATGTATGTACCCAGTGTGTGAGCTGCCAGAGCAGTACTCGAATCCTGGCCAGCCATGTGGCACATGGCTTCTTCTGCACAGTCCTCAACCACTGTGCTATGGAGCAGCCCAAGGATTTTTTTCTTTGTTGATGTAAGCAACGGTAGACACAAGCTATCTAGGAGGAAAGGTGCTGGGCAAATCTAGTATGTGGGGAGTGTGTTTCCCTGGCTTCCTTTTTTTTTTTTTCTCTCTTTTTTTTTTTTTGGAGAGATTTTTCACTATAGGGCGCGTGCGCTCGCCAGACAGACAGAGAGACAGAGAGATAGAAAGCGAGAAATCACCCCCCAGGGGGGATGGTCACGCCGCAATCCCTTCTCCTCCATTCTCCTCTCGGGATCTTGGGCATGCACGCACACGTGCCCGGCGTGAGTTTTAAGCCACCGGGTCCGGGACGTGAACCGCGGTCGACTACGTGGGAGTCCAGCGACATAGCCATTACGCTAACTGCTGGTTCCCTCCCTGGCTTCCTTTCAGCAGCGTTAAACTACAGATTTCACACCCCTTCCTCCCCAGGTTTCATCTCTCCAAACCAGGCCTTTGTTACAGGGCACATAGTCAAGTCCGGTCTGTGTATCATGTAGGAGTCTGGTTCTGGAATATGTCACAGAATCCAAATGAATGTATGCTGGAAATGTGTTTATGAACCTAACGTAATTATGCCCATGAAATGTATGTCCTGTGCAGGATAAAGAATACTAACCCACCAAGAATAGGAGACTCTACCATAGTCTTTCATCTGTTAACACAGTGAACATAATTATAAATGACATAATGTGATTTATATTTTTTTAAAGAAAAAAGTATGTTTCATACCTCATCGCTCCCGTCAGTTGGTAGACAGCAGCAGGTTTGGCCACTGTAGTAACGGAAGCTGTCCTCAAGGCTTCCTCTGCCCAGGAGCACTGGAGACTTTGTAGAGGGAAGTTATTTATTTATTTAATTTTATTTATTATTTTTTAAAAAAATGCTACAGGGTACTTGCACTAGCCAGAGAGAGGCAGAGAGAGAGGGAAAGTAAGAAAGCAAGCTGCCGGGTCCAGGAGTTGAACTGCAGTCTGGCCAGTGGCCTTAGCCACTGTACCCCCTGCTGGCCCCAGGGGGAAGTTATTTATAATAGAGGAGCACACAGCAGCAATACGCTTTAATACCAGGCAGAGCCAAAGACAGCAGCTGATCTGTTTAACCCAGTGACCTTCCTGCTAGACCAGTTGTTGCTCCATGAAAACAAACTTTTTAGATTTTGTGTTCATTGGTTTTCCTTGTATGATCATGGGTACACGCTATGCTAAGTAAACCGATGTCCATTGGGGATATAGGGTGTTAGGAATCAGGCCCCAAATGGTCTCCTCTCAACTCTGTCCTCTAAAAGGTGCAATTGGTGCGGAAGACAGGAAGCACAGGCGGTGTGCCAAGAGAGCACGTCTCTGGTCCTCCACAGGCCCCCTTCCTCCCTCAGCCGTAGTGCTTTGGGGCTAGAGTAAACATGTGGTGGAGTCTGAGGAACAGATTCAAATGGAACCCTGCAAGACGGATTATTTCATTACTATATTATTCTAGTGGAAAAGTCAGCATATTGGGTTGTTAGAAAAGTCATGATTCATTTTTGCATAGAAATAATATGTCACGACTTTTCTGACAACTCAATAAATAACCTTAATATTGAGTCATGAAAAATAAATAACAATCTATAACCCCCCAAATTATATTAACTTTATTTTATTTTATTTTTTTGAGAGATTTTTGCTATAGGGCGTGTGCACTCACTACACAG
The DNA here is from genome assembly GCA_026018925.1 of Tupaia tana. Lineage (NCBI taxonomy): Eukaryota > Metazoa > Chordata > Mammalia > Scandentia > Tupaiidae > Tupaia > Tupaia tana. Next base: position 20,679,639 of record JAKSZU010000007.1, read on the forward strand.
AGAGACAGAAAGCCCCAGGGGAGATGGCCACACTGCAGTCCCTTCTTCTCCATTCTCCTCTTGGTATTTTGGGCACTTGTGTACACGTGTCTGGCGTGAGTTTTAAGCTGCCCAGTCCAGGACTTGAGCCACGGTCGAATATGTGGGAGTCCAGTGACGTAGCCATTACACCATCTGCTGGTTCCTTAAGTAACTTTATACATATTTATATAAAAGAAATGGGTTTGCTTTAGAAAATACAGAAAACAAAGACTTAAAAAAAAGTCACTGATAATCTTACCACGTAGTATTTTGTCTTTGGATCTATTGATATTCACTCAGTATTTATTTATCAGAGTGTAACTATACTACGCATGTTATTTTATAACTTTCTCTTTTAATTTAATAATATGTCATCGTGTAAATATGAACATTTGTCTACCTTATTTTAGTAGCTTAAGAGTATTTTATTAAGGGGCCAGCAGATGGCATAATGGTTACATGGATGGATTCCCACGTAGGTGACTGTGGTTCAAATCCTGGACTGAGTAGCTTAAAACTCACACTGGACACATGTGCATGTGTGCCCAAAATCCCCAGAGGAAAATGGAGGAGAATGGATTGTGGCATGGCCATCCTTCCTGGGGAGTGATTTCTTGCTTTCTGTCTCTCTGAGAGTGAGTACACATGCCCTATAGCAAAAATCTCTCAAAAAAAAAAGTATTTATTAAATCAAAATGTATTTATCCAGTCCCACTCTTTAGGGCATGTAGATTATTTCTAAATTTTTTTTTAAAACAATCATTTGTTCAAGTCTATTCATTTTTTTTTCTTTTTTTAAATAATATGATACAGGCACTTACCAGAGAGAGAGAGGGAAAGTGAGAAAGTAAGCCACCGGGTCCAGCACTTGAACTGCAGTCAGCCATGTTGACGTCCAGCATCTTAACCACCACACCCCTTGCTGGCCCTATTTGTGATTTTTCACTGTTAGAAATTGTGAAGCTATGAGTGTCTTTGTGTTTGATTCTGAACCCAGACGTTCTGAAAGCCTTGTGCTGCTTACTGCGTAGAGGAGATTGAACCAAAATACCAGACCAGAAATTCTATAGAGTAGGGATTGGCCCATTTCAATAAAGGGTTAGGTAGTACATGTTTAGGTTTTGTAGGCCATGCTGTCTCTTTTGCAGCTATTTAATTCTGCTGTTGGAGGGTGAAAGCAGCCATAGATAGTACGTAAACAAATGAATGAAGCTGAATACGGATAAAACTTTATTTATAGAAACAAGCAGTGTGTCTGTGAGGGCGCACACACACAATTTTGGTCTCTGGGTTGTGGTTTGCCATACTCTTCCTAGAAGCAGCATAGATCCACAGGCCAATGAAATCTTGTTAGATTTACTAAAGAGCTGGGACTTCATTTCTTTCTCTTGAAACTGACTTTACACAGAACAGATTGATTGTTTCTTTATTAATTGATGAATTCAAGTTGCTGTTCCATACATTTAATAGTGCAAAGGTAAAACTGTATTTTGAGAGTCCCAGAATATAATAATGGCAAGCCATTGAAGCCTTTTCAAGTGAGAAGTTTTAAATACATTTTGCTGTGTATACTTTTAGTTCAAACAAAGGGAACGCGAGAAGTCAGGCCTCGGTCTCAGGTGTGCTCTGTCTGGAAGGGAAATATGCTAGACTCTTGACAAAGAAAGCGCTGCACTTCACATTCTGGAATAGAGGGGTGTTGGGCCAGGCCTTACTAATGCGCCGTTTGTCATGCACAATGCAGTTTTGAATTAAGTACATGCGTATTTAGACATTTTCAAATCGTGCGCGTCTCTTTCATGTGTAAGATTAACATGGGTTGCAAAACTGTGAGCAGGGCAGACTGACATCCCCCTTAAAGCCCCTCTTGTTCTGAGCTCAGGTGTTATAGATGAAAAACACAGTCCTAAATCCCGTCTGCTCATGGATACCCCCTGTGCCTTAGGTAAGTCTTTTAGCCTGGGCTTTCTTAACCAGTAATCTGGTAACTGGCAGCAATCCATGGAAAAATGCACTCAATTTATTGTGAGTGACTGACTTGGAGAGGGAAAGACATGATCCCAGAAGACTGGCGGTCTAAGTAGAAGATTAAGGGGATATTACAGTTTTACAAAATAAGAACACATCTGAAATATTCAGGTATCAAAGAAAGAAAAGTGAACACTACTGTTCATTTAGTGATTGGACTTCTGTGTGGAAAGGTTGTTTAACCGTGACATCTTCAGTGTAGTCACATGGTTTAGTAAAAATGGAATTAATTAAACCCTCTTCCCTTAAGACGGTGCTTCTCAAAAGGGGGTGAGGGCATTATTGCCTCCTGGGACAGACTTCGCAGTGTCTGGAGACATCTTCAGTTGTCACAACCCAACTGAGGTATGTGCTATTGCCGCCTCGTAGTTAGAGGCAAAGGATGCTACTGAACTCCCAGGTTGCACAAGACAGTTGTCATCTATAGTGCACAGGCCAAAAAACCCTGGTCTGAGGCAGTGATGTGAGACGTGTTGTCAGTTAATCTTTATAATGGGGGTCTAAATTAGAAAATTCTCAACCTCATTATGATGCAGGATTTTCTGTTCCCCAGCAATTGGTTCTTCTGAAAAAGGCTGATAATTCAGGTGTCTACCTCATTTATCTACAGTGTGTGTGATCAAGAAAATGGTTTCCCCTATTAATTGGACAAGCTTCACTGCCTAACATTATTGCCAAATGTTAACAGTCATTTCAAAGTTGCCAGTTAAGATGTCAGATAACATCGTTAGTCTTAGAACACATTAAGATGGGTCTTCTGGGGCCAACAGGTGGTGTTGGATTATCACACGGCTGACTGTAGTTTGAACCACAGACCTGCAGCTTGAAGATCATGCCGGGTGTGTGTGCATGCATGCCCAGAATCTCAAGATGAGAAGGGATTGTGGTGTGGCCATCCCTGCTGGGGATTGGTGATGTCGCATTTTCCCGTCTCTGTGTCTCTCTCCGGTGAGCACACAAGCCCTATGGCAAAAACCTAAAAAGAAAAAGGTCTTCTGAGAGAGAGCCATTCTAGCAGGTGGTCCGTTCAGTCACTGTAGCCAGAGGTGGTCTGATGTTGGAGGTGCAGGGAGTGGCGCCTCAGTGTTGGTGATAATGGTTTATTATAGGTAAGCCTCCAGCTGCCTATTTCTCAGCTGCTTTTTCATGAGCAAATGAGGGTATAGCCATACAATGAAACATTATTTAGCCATAAGAAGGAATGAGGCCCTGATTCGGCTGTAATGTGGATGACCATGAACATTCTGTACTAAGTCAAAGAAGCCGTACATAATTGTGTAATTCCGTTTTTAGAGAGATTTTTGCTATAGGGCGCATGCACTTGCTGGAGAGACAGAGAGACATGGATAGAAAGTGAGAAATCACCCGCTCAGGGGAGATGGCCATGCCACAATCTCTTGTCCTCTCAGGATTTTAGGCATGCATGCACACGTGTGTAACCATTATGCCATCTGCTGGTCCTGTGGGCCTTTTTTTATGAATGACCTGAACAGGTAAATTCACAGACCCAGAGAGTAGATTAGTGGTTGCCAGGGTTGCGGGGAGAAGGAATGGGTAATCTTTCTGGGGTGATGGAAATACTCTAGAATTAAATATTTGTGATGGTATCGTAACCTTTGGAATATATTAAAATCCACTCTTTAGTTTAACATGGTGAATTTTATGATATGTGACTTGTATCTTAATTTTTGTTAAATAAATAAATGAAAAGAATGAATGGAGAACACTTCTGTCCTTCTCCCCATCACCGCTGTCACATGGCTACTGGTTCATGGGGACCCGCAGGGCCTCTGGTTCTCCACTGCCCAGCTCAGCCTCTGACCTTTGGTTTCCAAGTCTCATTTGTGGTCTTCCGGTGGCTCAGAGTGTGTGGAGTCACTTGCTTCTGCTCTGGGTTCATCTTTTTTTTTTTTTTTTTTTGAGAGGTTTTTGTTATAGGGCGCGTGAGCTCACCAGAAAGACGGAGAGAGACAAAGAGACAGAAAGCGAGAAATCACCCCCCAGGGGGGATGGCCACGCCGCAATCCCTTCTCCTCCATTCTCTCAGGATCTTGGATGCGCACACAGGTGAGGAAACCCGAAGGTTGGAGAAGTCAAGTAATCTATATTCATAAGGCACTCCCAGGTATGGGTCCTTCAGCCTCAAGGCAGTTTAGATGTCTACCTTCACTCCAAGTCCCTGGAGAACTGGATCTCTGGGCAGCTTAATATGGAAAGATTTCAGGCTAAGTGAAAACCATCATGGATGGAACTTGAAGACCAAGGTCAGAGTCAGAGCTGAGTCTGTGGAGGACTGGGCCTCCCCTGTTCCCCAACAGGTACCCATTGATGGTAGCAGAAAGGCCTATAGGTTCTTACCTTTGCCCTGACAGATGAGATTAGAGTTTGCTAGTTGAACTAGGGCCTTACCCTAGAGGAAAGTAACAAGTGTGACAAATCAGTGGTTGTGGGACCAGCAATTACATAATGGCTATGTCGCTGAACTCCCATGTAGTCGACCGCGGTTCGAGTCCTGGACCCGGTGGCTTAAGCTCACACCGGGCGCGTGTGCTTGCATGCCCAAGATCCCAAGAGGAGAATGGAAGAGAAGGGATTGCGGTGTGGCCATCCCCCCTGGGGGGTGATTTCTCGCTTTCTGTCTCTCTGTCCCTCTCTGTCTGTCTGGCGAGCGCACACGCCCTATAGCAAAAACCTCTCCAAAAAAAAAAAATTAAATTAAATTAAAAAATCAGTGGTTGTATTTTATTTTATGTAGGAAGCCGAAAACTGGAATATTAATGCTGAACATGGGAGGCCCTGAAACCCTTGGAGATGTTCACGACTTCCTTTTGAGGCTCTTCTTGGATCGAGACCTCATGACACTTCCTATTCAAAAGTAAGACGTGTTTAAGCCCCTGGGTTTTAAAAATAATATATACAGTGCCTTTTGCTTTACATATATTGTAACTCTAGTGCTTAAGGAAAATCAGGTTTTACTGCATACCTGGTAGTGGTTAGAGCAGCAGAGTTGTTTTCTATTGATTATCAGAAGGATCTGACGGTGGAAGAATTGCAGGGGAAAGAGAAAGCAAGGTAGCGAAGATTCTCTTTGAGCCCTTTCCTCCCCAGATCCCTGGACACTGTCATCTTGACACAGGCAAAGGGCTCTTAGATTTCTAAAGATACATTTGTACCGGCACTTAATGGCTGATTAACACAGGGAGGCAATGATGATTATTCGTTTGTGCTCTGAATAAGGATTATCACTGTCCTTTCTTCTTCTCATCCTTCTTTCCTCTCTTATTTTCTTCCAACATCACTTTTTGTCATGAAAAATTAATCCATATGTATCATAGAAAATGCAACTAGTATAAAAGTATTTATAGAAAAAGCAAGTGTCTCTTTCACCTTGAACTCTAGACTCCTGGTTACTCACCCAGAGGTAAGCACTTTGGTGTCCAGAAATAGTCCAGGCATACACACACACACATACACACACACCCACCATGAATAAATAATTATCCTGTCCCCCACTTTGTTACACAGATGTGGATGTGCTTATGTGCATCATTTGGCACTTTGATGTGTGTGTGTTTTAACCTAACACTTGTATCTTGTTTAATAATAGATAATATAGACCCAGATAATTTTATTCATGGTTATTTAGAAGTGCCTTATATGGGTGTATCTTATTTTATTTAACCCATGCTTTATTATTATTATTATTATTATTATTATTATTATTCAATTTGATCAGACAGAGAGAGAGAAAAGGAGAGTGAGAAAGCAAGCTGCCAGGTTCAGGACTCACACCATGGTTGGCCATGTGAGAGTCCAGTGCCTTAAACACCATGCCACCTGCTGGCCCTGATGTGATGTTAGGTTTCTTTTTTTTTGGAGAGGTTTTTGCTATAGGGCGCGTGCGCTCGCCAGACAGGCAGAGAGAGACAGAGAGATAGAAAGCGAGAAATCACCCCCCAGAGGGGATGGCCACGGCGCAATCCCTTCTCCTCCATTCTCCTCTTGGGATCTTGGGCATGCACACACACGCACCCAGCGTGAGTTTAAGCCACCGGGTCCGGGACTCGAACCACGGTTGACTACGTGGGAGTCCAAAGACATAGCCATTGTGCTAACTGCTGGTCCCGATGCTAGGTTTCTTAAAATGATGCAATCAACATTTTTGCTCATATATCTTTGCTTATCTATGCAAGTATATCTATAGGATAAATATTCATCTTTTTTTAAAAAGAATTACTTTATTTCTTATCTTTTATTTATTTATTTATTTATTTATTTTTAACCAGAGAGAGAAGTGAGAAGGCAAGCTACCAGGTCCAGGACTCATCCACAGTCAGCCGTGTGGGAGTCCAGCACCTTAACTACCATGCCACCTACAGGCCCCTGTATCTCTTTTAAGTTACGAGGAACATATGTTTCGATGTTTGATATGCTAGTTCTTTTAGGTGCAGGATCAAGCCTGTGCAGATAATAGCTAGCATGCATCTGGAGTTCTCTGTGCAATGTTGGGTACCCTCGATCTTTAGGGTGTGTTGCTGGAACACCTCGCAGAACAGAGATGCATATTCTTCAGGACGTGTAGCTTTAGTTCTCTAATCTGGACCAAAAGTGCTGGTTGTTTTCAGTAACTTCAAGCTTTTGTTTTTAAAGTCTCAAACTTATTTGGTATTTCTTAAAGTTTTGTTTCTCTCTCTTTTTTTTTTTACTGAGTAGAAAATCTTTCTCAGGTTATTAAAGTAGATTAAAACCCACTTATCGGGGCTGGCAGGTGGTGCAGTGGTTAAGGGTGCTGGACTCCCACATGTCTGACCACGGTTCGAGTCCTGGACCTGGCAGCTTGCTTTCTCACTTTCTCTCTCTCTCTCTCTCTCTTTCTCTCTCTCTATCCCTCTCTGGTCAATTAAAGTAAATAAATAAATAAAATTAAATAAAATAATTCTTAAAAAAAAAAACCACTTATCTACATGTTCAATGATTTAGTAAGTTGGCACCATTTATCGCCAAACGCCGAACCCCCAAAATTCAAGAGCAGTACCGCAGGATCGGAGGTGGCTCTCCCATCAAGATGTGGACTTCCAAGCAAGGAGAAGGCATGGTGAGACTGCTGGATGAGCTGTCTCCCCGCACAGGTAGGTGCTTCTTCACTGGGTTTGTTTTTTCAAAGTTGTGAAATTCGAGAACGTTGAGTGGCAAATGCTGTTGCATGGACTAGCAACGTTGGATTCATGGGCGTTTCTACAGAAAACACGGTCACTCAACTCTATTCTGGAGGCATTATCCTTTGACTGTATAGTCTTTCCCATCACTTCCAATGTTACAAGGAAAATGCTCAAGATTTGGAACATTAGTTTCAAAAGGAAGTTCAGCAGGGTCCAGCTGAGCTAGATCTTAAGGCAGAAACGACATACCATGAATAAAAACTGCAGATATCATTGCACTGCAAAGAAATCTTTGGGAAATGGCTTGAGGCTTCTGCTGTTGCCTTTCTTTCTGGTTGGATAGCTGATGAGATCAACATTTAGAGCAGACGGGACCAGCAGTTAGCGTAATGGCTATGTCGCTGGACTCCCACGTAGTCGACCGTGGTTCGCGTCCCGGACCCGGTGGCTTAAACTCACGTCGGACGCGTGTGCGTGCGTGCCCAAGATCCCGAGAGAAAAATGGAGGAGGAGGGATTGTGGCGTGGCCATCCCCCCTGGGGGGTGATTTCTCGCTTTCTATCTCTCTGTCTCTCTCTGCCTGTCTGGCGAGCGCACGCGCCCTATAGCAAATAAAACCTCTCAAAAAAAAAAAAAAAAAAAAACATTTAGAGCAGAACTAGCTAGCTGTCAAACTGAAGCCAGCAGACACTAAGCAACTCTTGGTGCCTGCTCTCAGCTCTGGGCAGCAGCACCACGGTAAGGTACTGAAGTGCTGTGTTGGACGTGGCACTGAGAGGATTGTATGCACCTGATACCTACCCTCTGAGCCCCTCTGTGTGTAATAATGTGCAGAATGAAAGTCTGGCTATATGATGAACTACAAGTGCGTGTTTAGTTGTGTCTAAGACACACTTGATTTGTGGAACACATTTTTTTTTTTTAAAGGTTTTTGCCCTAGGGTGTGTGCACTTGCTGGAGAGAGAGAGAGAGAGAGAGAGAAGAAGGGAAAGTGATAAATCACCTCCTTGGGAGATAGCCTTAGCAATCCCTTCTCTTCCAGTTTCCTCTTAGAATTTTGGGCATGCACACACATGCACTCAGTGTGATTTTCAAGCTGCCGGGTCCAGGACTTGAAGTGTGCGGTCGGTCTACATCACATGCTGTTCCCTATCAATTAATTTTAAGATTTCATCTATTGTAGATGTGAACCAATATAAGAAACATTAAAATTATTTAGATGCGCATCTTTAAGACATAAGAAATATGAGTTGTTGGGAAATTCATGACACGTTTTTGCATAGAAAAACATGGAAAAATATGTCATGACTTTCCAGACAGCCTAATCTGCTCATTGCACATCATCTCAGCAGGCCTGCTTTTGGGATATGGTAGTGGTATCAAGCAAGGCCCAGGATCGCCATTCACTCATTCCGGAGCAGCCCGTAGAATGCCTCGCAGCTGTTCAGTGCTACCATTGTCAGTCAGAAATCATGATTCCACTTGCAAGAAGCTTCCAGCTTAGCAAGACCTCGCTTATTTCAGGCCAGTCTGCTTAAGGGAGAAAGAAAGATCTTCAGAGTCATTGGAGAGTTGGTTCACGAAGCGCATGTGAGAGCTGAGCTCTCAAAAAAAAAAAGAGGAAAATGGGATGGTAATAGAACCCTACTCCTAGGAAATTAATCGAGAGGCTCCTGAAAGCCATTCGCATGGTACATGTACATGACAAAATTTCGTGAATGTGAGCTTTTATTGTATTCATTGTTGACAAAGAATTTATGATCTGATACAAATTAGAAGGCATTATGCTATGTATTTCAAATCTTTCAAAGATTTATACAAGTCAGATATGTAAACTGTTGTACATGCTAGATTATGAAGGTCAGTGTTTAAAAAATTAAGCTTCTCTGGGCTGGCAGGTGGCATGGTGGTTAAAGACGCTGGACTTCCACACAGCCAACCATGGTTCAAGTCCTGGACCTGGTGGCTTCCTTTCTCATTTTTCCCCTCTCCTCTGTCTCTCTCTGCTCAGATTGGGAAATAATAATAAATAAAGTTCAAATAAAATATTATTTTTGGAGAAGTTTTTGCTATAGGGCATGTGCACTCACCAGAAAGACAGAGAGAGACAGAGAGACAGAAAGCGAGAAATCACCCTCCAAGGGGGATGGCCACGCCACAACCCCTTCTCCTCCATCCTCCTCTCAGGATCTTGGGTACACATGCACACGTGCCCGGCATGAGTTTAAGCCACTGGGTCCAGGGCTTGAACTGCGGTCAGCTACATGGGAGTCCAGCGACATAGCTATTACCCTAACTGCTGGTCCTCAAATAAAATAATTCTTAAAAAAAAAGAGAGAGAGAGAGAGAGAGAGAGAGAGAGAGATCGATCCAGCTCTCTGTCCTTTCCTGGCCCTCTCCAGAGTGGTCATTAGCAGCCACTCTGAGGGTAGCTAGCCTTGGCTAGGGAGTCGCATGTCTCGGGCTCTCTCTGGCCAATGTGGTGCATGTTCACATTGGAGTGGCTCCTTCCCCTCCGCGTCCTGCGGGGAGCAGCCAGCCGCAGTGGAAACCTACCCTGATGGATGAGATCCTTTGTGAACATTGCTTGTTGGTTTCTCAGGATAGCCCAGTCAAAAAGTACATTTCCACTTTTTCTAAAATCCTCCTTTGCAGGCGTCTTTAGAAAGCATTATCTATTCTTTTCAGAGCACTTTATCTCTCTCACTTGAAGTTGTGGTTACCCACCCTGCCTCTATCTACAAGGGCAGCCTCTTCACTTCTTTCAGCTCTCTTATTTAGGAACTCCCAAACCTCCTGCCTTCTGAGGACAACTTTCCAATACTGGACAGGTGAAAACAAAATGTGAGAAGCTCTTTGATCTGCTGCTGTGGGAGATCTTACTGTGTCAATCTGATAATCTATTGTCTCAAAATAGATTAGAAAGCAATTTGTACTTGCTTGCTGAACCTCGGCTTAGATAGCAAGCATTGGTTAAACATGGACTTGATGGTATTGTGATGGTTGGCAGGTTTACTATGTAGCACATAATCTTTGGACAATCAGTCATTTGGAGTTTGCTCGGAAGGTCTTATCCTCTACTGTGTTTTAACTGCAGGCCACCGTCTTTTGTAGACAAGAGCATAAATGTGTAGTCCAGCAGGGCAGGAGAGAAAATGATCTGTTTATGGCTCTTCCTTCCTCTTTTTGCAGTCCCCAGCCAGAGTCCTGGGTCGGGTCACCCTCCCATGCACACACATGGCCTCTGTCACCTAAGGACATGCTCTTTCTGTCCTTGTTACATGCTCTGTTAGTTCATAGCTCCTGGATGAAGTTAGGATGTCATCCATGGACACCTCCTTGTACATATATGGTATACTCCCTGTCTGTTCATTCACTTTAACCTGTTTCTTGTGGCAATTTCATGTCATGTTCTTTTTTTAAAAATTGTATTTAGCATTGTTATTATTATTTTTTAATTTGCTGCAGGGCACGTGCGCTCACCAGAGAGAGACACCGAAAGAGGGAAAGTGAGAAAGCAAGTCACCAGGTCCAGGACTCAAACTGTAATTGGCCATGTAGGAGTCCAGCACCTCAACCACCACGCCACCCACTGGCCCCTCATGCTATGTTCTTAGTTATCACCCGGGCCAGTGCTTTGGAAGGTAACATCATCTTGGTTTTATTCTTTTTTTTTAAGAATCATTTATTTTAATTTTGTTTATTCATTCATTTATTTTAATTTGACCAGAGAAAGACACAGAAAGGTTAGAGAGAGAAAGTGAGAAAGCAAGCCACCAGGTCCTGGACTCAAACCACTGTCGGCCATGTGGGAGTGTCCAGCGCCTTAACCACCACGCCACCTGCTGGCCCCCTTAGTTTTATTCTGACTTGGCATTTAATATAGTGTATCTTCAGTATCATCCCTGAGTATAAGTTATGTGCAATCCTATAGAAAGGCAAGGAAACAAGACCAGGAAACTTTCTGTTTTATGGTTCTATAAATATGTAAGGAATTGCGTGATGTAGATCGTTTGAAACACAGGAAAGAAATACAGGAAGATAAAGGAGAAGATAGACAAGGGAACTGGTGGAGCGACAAGGGGAAGAAACGGAAAGACATGCATCAGACCTGGGCCATTACTTGGTGCCCTCAATTTAAGCATTGTATTACACACACACACACACACATGCACACACACGCAGATGCACATGCACATACACGTACACAGGTCTAGTATCCTTTATCTGGAAGGCTTGGGACCAGAAGTATCTCAGATTTCAAACTTTTTCAGATTTTGGAATGTAGTCACGCATTGCCAAACAATGGGGCTGTGTTCTGAGAAATGCAGTTAGGCGATTTCATCATGTAGACAGCACAAATCTATGTTTGGCCTGCAGCACACCTGGGCTGGATAGGAGAGCCTATCACTGCACCATCACAGATGGAAGATCTTCAGTATGTTTGTCAAAACCCTATGAAAAAACTATGCATGGATTTCAGAAAATTTTGCCTCAAAATAAACTTATACATACTTTAAAAAACTTTTCATTTTCCCAGAGGTCATAAGCACTCGCCAAGGGAGTTGGGGGGAACAAGAAAGTGCCCCCTCTGGTGTGATGATCATGCTGCAGTCCCCTTTCCTCCACCTCTCCCTCCTCTGGGATTTTAGGTACGCACCTGCACCTGATGTGTGTCTCAGGCCACTGAGTCCAGGACACAAACTGTGAGGTGGGCCATGTGCGATCTAGTGGCCTTAACTGCCAGGCCACAAGCTGGTCCTAAAGTGCTACTCTAATTCTGTCTTCCCATAAAGTTTTTAAGCCCCTGTGTACAGTTCATCCTTGGTCAAGTCATCATTATGTGACGCCTGACTGTATTGTTATATATGGAATAAGATATCTAGGGCATAGGACCCAGGTCTGAGCGTGAAGTTCATTTCTATTTCATGTGGACCTTATACACATAAGGTAATTTGAAAGTAATTTTTTTTTCTTTTGATCTTGTCATGTCACTGTCCTCCTGCCTCAGCCTTCCAGGTGGAATCGCTGGCATGCGCCACACGCCTAGCTCTGTTTCAGACAGATCTTGCTATGATGCCCAGGTCAGTCTTGAGCTCATGACCCTTCTGTTTCAGCCCGCTGTTTCAGCTGGGATTACAGGTGGATGCCTGCCACTGCACCTGGCCTTTGGTTTGGACTAGAATCGAACCCAGGTCTCCCATTTCATCTCAGACTTTGAGCTTGGCATCGTCGCAGCGTGTGCCACGCTGGTTGGGCTATAATTTTATACGGTAGTTTAAAATACACTCCCTGCCGCGTGAGGTCAAGTGTGAAATTTTCTACCTGTGATTTCATGTCAGTGCTCAGAAATGTCCGGGTTTTTGGAGCACTTTGGATTTGGGGTTTCTGGATTAGGGATACTGTGTGTGTGTTTATTAAATGAGGAGAATCATTTGCTCTCAGTGAACATCCATCACATCTCCCAGAGCTTTTGCACTGGATTATTTATTCTAGGTGACCTGGGACCTGACAGAACTGGGTGACAGGAGCAGCCTGGGGGTGTAGAAGGAGCATGGACATTAGGGTGGAGGACCCAGGGTCTAATTCCAGCTCTACTGACTTACCTCCTGGATGTGACTTTGAGCAGCTCAATTAACCTTCAGACTCTGTTTCCTTACCTGAAAATTGAGGTTAGAATGAGAAAACAAACCAATGTAAAGTGTCTGCCATGGTGTCTAGAACAGGAGAAGTTACAATTTAGGAATGAATGTTACTTTTCCCTTTCTTCTCGTATATCTTTCTTATCTTAGTCAAAGACATAGAATTAGGAACAGAAACTTGGAGGGACCCACAGGTTGCCTAGTGGTTAAAGCGCTGGACTCCCACATGGCCTACCACGGTTTGAGTCCCAGACCTGATAGCTTGAAAATGATGCCAGACGCATGTGTGTGCATGTCGGGAGTCCCGAGAGGAAAATGGAAAAGAAGGGATTGTGGTGTGGCCATCACCCCTGGGGCTCACTTTCTTCCCCTCTCTCTGGTGAGTGCAAGTGCCCTATAGCAAAAGCCTAAAAAAGAAAAGAAACAGAAACCATCATGTTGGGACCAGCAGGTGGTATGGTGGGTGGGGTGCTGGACTCCCATGTGCCTGACTGCAGTTCAAGTTGTGGACCGGGTGGCTTGCTTTCTTACTTTCTCTCTCTCTGGTGAGTGCATGTGCCCTATAGAAAATTGAAATAATATATACAATTAAATCTTTAAAAAAAAAATTCAAACCATCATGCTAAGTAAAGGTGCGTGGGTGGGGATGTTGATCCCAGAAAACTGTGGTTAAAAAAATCCACGTATGAACTGAAGGGTGGCCGAAGTCGTAGGGATATCCTAAACTCGCCCACACCATCAGCCGTGCAGGAAATTAGGTTAACTGCTCTTTGTTCTGGGCTTTGTGTTATGCTTGGTGACTGAGGAATCTACACAAAGATTAATACTTTCTCCTCTCCACGTGTGCTTTCTAATAGCCCCTCACAAATACTATATTGGATTCCGGTACGTCCACCCTTTAACAGAGGAAGCGATCGCCGAGATGGAGAGAGATGGACTAGAAAGGGCGATTGCTTTCACGCAGTACCCACAGTACAGCTGCTCCACCACAGGTAAGGGCCTCTCTGACAACGGGAGGGAGAGCATGGCCCTGGCGACAAATAACGCGGGAGTCCGAGAGCTGAAGGCAAGGATCAATCATTTGCAATTTGAATGGCAAATCTGGCCTGTCTCCTTTAAACAGGAGAGTTCAGGTCAGTCCATTTGAAATCTCATGGTTCATCTGCCTCCTGAGTTATTGGCCGGCCGACTGAGGATTACAAATGACGGGTGGAAGGCCGTAGCTGTGAGTGCTCAGTGCTTTAATGCAGTTGTGTAATGGATCAGAAATGAACCCTGAGCCACTTCTAGGTTTGTGTAATAAACCGATTTTTATGGCTACCCTAATTTTCTTATTAATGTCGTGACGGCAGTAGCCATTTCCATTTTGAAAACAGGGATGCCCATATAATGTGGGAAGTATTGTTTTTTTTTTAATTTTTCTGTTGTGCTTCAGTTATGAGTTGGCTGCTGGTTAAACTGAAGCCCAGCCCTGTTTGCGAACTTCTCTGGGTGTTACGTTATTTTTTTTTAAAGAGATTTTTGCTATAGGGCACATGCGCTCTCCAGAGAGACAAAAAGTGAGAAATCACCCCCCAGAGGGGATGAACATGCCACTGTTCCTTCTCTGTTCTCCTCTTGGGATTTGGGGCACGCACACACACGTGCCTGGCATGTCTTAAGCTGCTGGGTCCAGGACTTGATCCGTGAGTGACTATGTGGGAGTCCAGCAAAGTAACCATTATGCCATCTGCTGGTCCCCTCTTGGTGTTTTTGACTTTGGAAAATGTTGCTGTTTGTCTAGCTCCACTTATATACATGGGAAGCAGCGATCATGTATGTTTGACAACCTCTGTGTTATTAATTGTAGGTAAAGCTTCTCTTGTCACCTACAAATAATATTTGTTGGCATACGGTTGCAAGGATTGGGGTCAGCACATTTTTTTACTCCTAAATTGCTTTTGGATATTAATGCATATTATTTCTATAAGGTGAAACAAAAGGAAGGAATATTCAGAGCTTGCTGTGCCTTAATGTTTTATTCAGTGTACCTATTAAAATGCCTAAGTTCTCAGACACCCTTTAAGGTTCTAATTGTGATTTCTTTGGACGTATACCTTTACAGCATCAAAATATCTGGATCCAGATATTTTATTGGAGAATGAGTAAGATTTTATAAGTCTTAAAGCTATACTTTGCCTTTAAAGCTGTCTTTCAACATGTAAATGTCAGCTTTCAAAAACTGAGTGAAGATTGTTATTTGTATGACAAAGGATTGCCTGTGGGTTCCATTTCACAGCTGACTCTTAACAGCGGGCTCAAAGCTTTACCTGTGGGACTAGCAGATGGTGTAATAGTTTCATCACTGCACTGTGTCGCTGCACTGTCACATAGTCCACCGCGGTTGAGTCCTGGATCCGCGGCTTAATACTCACGTCAGGCAGGGCCAGCAGCTGGTGTGGTGGATAAGGGCGCTGGATTACCACATGTCCAATGATGGTTCGAGTCCCAGACCTAGTGGCTTGCTTTTTTGCTTTCCCTTTCTCTCTGTCTGGTCAAATTTAAAAATAATAGTAACAAATGGAATGAAATAAATAAATAATTCTTTGGGGGTTGAAGGGAAACTCACATCAGGCATGTGTGTGTGCGTGCGTGCCCAAAATCCTGAGAGGAGAACGGAGAAGGGATTGTGGTGTGGCCATTCCCCCTTGAGAGATGATTTTTTGCTTTCTTTCTCTCTGTTTCTCTGGCGAGCATACATCCTATAGCAAAAATCTCTAAAAAAAAATTAACCCCCCCAATCCAGAAAACTTTATGTGTGCTCACTTTTTCTCTGGTGCCTCTCGTGCAGGGACAGGAACATCTGTACTTAAGGACTGTGAAAGCCTGTGGGAAGTGCATCTCTTTTTGTTTTGGAATTATTTGTTTTATTTATTATTATTATCATTATTATTTAAAAATTTACTATAGGGCATGTATGCTCACCAGGAAGAGAAAGAAAGAGAGAGAAAGCCTCCAGGTCTGGGTCTCGAACTGCTGTCAGTCATGTGGGAGTCCAGTGCCTTAACCACGACACCACCAGCTGGCCCCAGCTCATTTATTCTTCATGGCCACTAGAATATTGCTTATCTCTTATGTCTTTTAGACCCGCACTGTTTTGGCAGAGCCAGGATATTCTGGGTGTGCGTCACAAGCAAGTTTGTCTGTTACGTTTTCTCTTCTTAACTGCTTCTGGCAGCTTATTAAATGTTTCCGAGTGACTGGGGAAGAGCTAATGTAGCTTCTAGATGCTCTTTTGTACATCTCCATAATACCCACCTGTAATACGGTTTGCAATATGAATATGTGGTGACCGTTCTGTGATTTCTGGAAGTAGCACTTTTTTAAAAAAATATTTTGTTTGACTTTATTTATTCATTCATTTATTTATTTCGATTTGACCAGAGAGGGATAGAGAGAGAGAGAGAGAGACAGAGAGACAGAGAGCAAGCTGCCAGGTCGGGGACTCGAACCGTAGTCAGCCATGTGCCAATCCCAAGGGAGTAGCACTTCTGAATGGGCTCCTTTTGGATTCTTCTGATTCACTGTATTCTACTCACCAAAACTGAATCCATTTTTTCAAAAGTTTCATCTTAGCCTGGGAATACATTTGAGTTAAAATCGGCTCTGTCCTTGGGGTCAGATGGTATCACCCCACGCTCTGTAAACTACGATGTGGAACGAATGCTCTGTGTGGCAGAGGCGTGTGATAAGGACCCTGGTTCAAGTCGTGGGACCTCCCTGAGCACACTGGGCACACACGTGCCCGTGATCGATGGGGCTGACTGAAGCTGATGGCAGGTGGTGGCATGGGGACCTTGTTGGGGGTGTCATCTCTCTCTCTCAGTCAGGGAATAAGTAAATAAAACTTAAAATAAAGTAGACTGTGTCCTAACTAGCTTTTTAAATTGGAAACATAACTGACTAGTAGGTCTTATAGTTAGAGAACCCAGCGACTTGGTGATAGGAAGCATGGGGCAATATTTCAGGACTTGCACTTTTTTTTTTTTTTTTTTTTTTTGAGAGAGGTTTTTTTGCTATAGGGCGCGTGCGCTCGCCAGACAGACAGAGAGAAACATAGAGACAGAAAGCAAGAAATCACCCCCCAGGGGGGATGGTCACGCCGCAATCCCTTCTCCTCCATTCTCCTCTTGGGATCTTGGGCACGCACGCACACGCGCCCGGCGTGAGTTTTAAGCCACCAGGTCCGGGACGCGAACCGCGGTCGACTACGTGGGAGTCCAGCGACATGGCCATTACGCTAACTGCTGGTTCCCAGGACTTGCGCTTTTTCAAGAGTGAGGAAGAGGCCCCGTGTTAGGATTGGTGTCATTGAATTAGAGTGTGTTCCCATTGCCACTCCTCAAGGCCAGGAAAATGTCGCACTGAGATGGCACCATCTGCCCTTCTTTTTTTTTAAAAAAAAAAAAAAATTATATTATTATTATTTTAATTTGCGATAGAGCACGTGCACTCACTAGGGAAACAAAGAGAGCCACCAGGTGTGGGACTTGAACTGTGATTGGCCATGTTGGAGTCCAGCGCCTTAACCGCCATGTCACCTATTGGCTCCCACTGCCCTTCTTTAGCTTCTGAATATTCATCATTTCTTTTTTTTTTAAAGAATTCTTCTTTTTTAAAAATTTAACTGTGTTTATTTATTTAAATTTGACCATAGAAGGAGAGGGAGAGAGAGAGAGAGAGAGAAAGAAAGAGAGTGAGAAGGAAGCTTCCAGGTCCAGGACTCAAACCACTGCTGGCCATGTGGGAGTCCAGCACCCTTAACCACCATGCCATCTGCCAGCTCCTGAATATTCATGATTTCTATCTCTCATTTAGAAATTTTGGTTTTGCTAGTTTACCTGTAAAGATATGATACCCAGGTACCTAATTCTAGGTACTTTGTACAAGCAGATTTAAAAATATATATAGTGAGGGACCAGCAGTTAGTGTAATGACTGTATCTCTGGACTCCCATGTAGTTGACCGCAGTTCCAGTCTCAGACCCGGTGGCTTAAACTCACAGCGGTCGTATGTGCATGCGTGCCCAAGATCCTGAGAGGAGAATGGAGGAGAAGGGATTGTGGTGTGGCCATCCCCCCGGGGGGTGGTTTCTCGCTTTCTGTCTCTCTGTCTCCCTCTGTCTTTCTGGCGAGCACATGTGCTCTTTTGTAAAAACCTCTAAAAAAAAAAATAATAAAAAAAAAATATAGTGAAACCTGAGTAAACAGCACTCCTTATCATGAAGCCTGTAAAAAGGATGGTTATAAAGATTTTTTTAGAGAGTTTTTTTTTTTAAGAGATATTTTTGCTATAGGGCATGTATGCTCACTGGAGAGACAGAGAGACAACAAGCAAGAAATGATGCCCCAGGGGGCATGGCCTCACCACAATCCCCTCTCCTCCATTCTTCTCTCAGGATTTTGGGCACGGATGCACACATGCCTGGTGTGAATTTTAAGCTGCCATATCCAGGACTTGAACCGTGGCTACCTATGTGAGAGTCCAGTGACATAACCAATACACCATCTGCTCGTCCTTAAAGCGATATTTTTACTATAGGATCTGTGTGCTCACTACAGAGACAGAGAGATAGAAAGTGAGAAATCACCCCCCAAGGAGATGACCACACCATAATCCCTTCTCCTCATTCTCTCGAGATTTTGATCACGCACGCACATGCTCCCAGCATGAGGTTTAAGCCACCAAGTCCAGGACTTGAACCACAGTCAACTACATGGGAGTCCAGAGACATAACCATTACACCAACTGCTGGTCCCTATAAAGCTTTTATCATAACATGGAACATATTTATCTCAAAATTTTTTTCTTTTGAAGAGGTTTTTGCTATAGGGCGTGTGTGCTTGCCAGACAGACAGAGAGAGACAGAGAGACAGAAAGTGAGAAATCACCCCCCAGGGGGGATGGCCACGCCGCAGTCCCTTCTCCTCCATTCTCTTCTTGGGATCTTGGGCATGCACACACATGCGCCCGGTGTGAGTTTTAAGCCACCGGGTCCGGGATGTGAACTGCAGTCGGCTACATGGGAGTCCAGCAACATAGCCATTACGCTAACTGCTGGTCCCTATCTCAAAATATTAAGATGTCCCAGATACATTGTGTATATTCTAAAATTGCAACTTTGTAAAACAAACAGCTATAAAGAAAAAAACGGAAAACCGTGCTAGTCTAAGACCAAATTATTACAGCATTCCAGGATCATGGCCAGTTCTTTTTTCTTCTTCTCTACCCCCTGTATTTCCTGCAATGAGGTTGATTACCTTTATAACTAGGAAAAAAAAAAAAGTAGCGTGCTTTCAATTTTAATACTTGGTCCCTACAAGTAATGACTGCTTATGTTTCAGAAATCCATAGCCATCATGCTTCTCACTAGAAATGGCCCGAATAATCTTTGAACGTCTGTTGGAATTGATTGCTTCTTAGTGATCGTTTGCAGGCTAGTTAAATCTATATGCATTTTAAAGTATTGAAATGATTGTAATTAGACTGGTTCAGGGTAGAAGCGGTTACTTACTTTGAACTTACAATTACTGCCTTGACTAGTCTGTTTTTTATTGTTACCATAATCAGAATACACCTGCTAAGTGGCCCCTGTATTTCAGGCAGCAGCTTAAATGCCATTTATAGATACTACCGTGGAGTAGGAAAGAAGCCCACAATGAAGTGGAGCACTATCGACAGGTGGCCCACGCATCCCCTCCTCATCCAGGTAAGCCAGCAACCTCCAGCAGCCCTGTCACTGCTGAAGGGGTCACGGTCTTGTCCCTGGTGGGTTTGCAGGTGTCCTCCTGAGCCTTCCTGTTCTCTTGGTTACATATATGCTGGGGATTTACAAAATATACTAGATTCTTGATTTATTGATTTTATTATGCAAAGAGAAAAGACATTTTAAACATGAAAATGGTTAGACTCGTCTCTTTCTTCAGATTAATTCTGTTAGTCCCAAACCGTGACACAATTTTACCTTTGACTGGCCAGAAGAGTGTTAAAGATGGTGGCTGGTATTCCATAGATTGATAGGTTGAATGACTATTGAATAAACTAAGCCCTCTGTTTTCTAAGTCCTTTCAAATGTTCAAGGAATTAAAAGTAATATATCTACATGTTCTGAGATAGGAAAAGAAATTTGATATTTCAGTTGAGAAAGTTTCATAGATTTAAAGAAATTTCATGAGCTATACAATTTATTTTAAAATGTTTATATTAATGAATGCTTGGTATTAGGAAAATCAGCTAAGCTACTATCCCAATAGTGTTGAATGAGTGTTCATTTTTTTTTTTTTGTCTTTCAAATGAGAGTATAATTGGTAAAATATTGCCCTAAATCATGCAAATATAGTTTTGTTTGGTCAGTAAGAGTTTCTGATTCTGGGTTGTTTTAGATGGGAGAAATAGTTAAGAGATTCCGATTTTATGCAGTCTAGTTTTCAGTCCTTAAACATTCTCTGACTTTGTATGTTAGCAAAATCCTCCATTTACAGCTTCTTTAAAAACCTGGTCTCACGTAAGACCTGTAACCACTAGATGGTGCTAGACATCATTGAAATCAGGGCCGCTCTCTCCAAGAATACGGCGTAGGCATGGAAGGGGTTAATGGCTGAGTTGAAATCTAGTTTCAAATAAAAAGTGAAAAGGAGGAGCCCACCCTGGGGGATAGGTAGGGAGGTGTCCCGGTTGCTGTACTGCCAGGCCCAGCCTGCCCTGCCGAAGCGCCAGGGTACCCTGATTGCTTTGCTCGGGGAGGTCTGCGATTGGAAACCAGGGGTGTTTCAGGTCTGCACAGACGTGGTGGTGGGTAGGGGAGGGATCTGCACAGCATCTGCCTGCCCCGATGGAGGGAGTAATTAGATTTGCATTAAAATTCAGCCCTTTGAAAAGGGGGAAACAGAAAGACGGAAAGGTCTCTTAACTGAGGAAGTCTCTGTTGATGAAATGAAAGGGAATTTCAGAGGCATTTATCTACCCTCCTAGACCGTGTGATTGAAGGCTCTGAGAGCGGACGCCGCTTTCATTTTGCAGCGCGGTTGTGCCTCGCGACTGCTGCCGCAGATGGGCTGGAGGTGGTTTAAGGAGCACCTTCTTGCCCACAGCGCCTCAGTTTTGAAGATCGCTTACAGACCCTCGCAAGCAGTAACACATTGTGTTTTTACATGCGATTCTGCAGGCTGAGAAGAGGGAAAACACTACACTCTGAATCAGAATTAAAATCTGTTAGAAATGAAAAAAAAGACAAAAATATAGTTAAAAATGAAAAATACTGATTTTTAGTTCATATGGCTACTCATTCTAAATTATAACAAGTAGAAATAAGTTATAAGGTGTAAAAGCCAATTTACTCAAAACTTACTCAAAATTGTCATTCGATTAAACTGTTATGTTTAATATTTTCATGATAGTAGCTGTTGTGGTGAATTTATGCTCTAGGCTCCTGTGTGAACTGTATCCTGGGCCTCCTTACCTAGGCTAATGTCTAGAAATAATCCTTTCTATGCAGCCTTGATTCCAAACAGTACAAAGGGCACCAGAAAATAGTGTTTTTTGTTAGTACTTGTAGGGAAATGATATATTCTGAAAAAGCAGCTTAATTCTAGGCACCATTTTATGCTTTTAGGCATTCATTTACCACACATGGAAAATTCTGGAAAGAGGAATAATGTTGGGTTGTCAGAAAAGTCATGATATATTTTTGTATAGAAAAAGATAGAAAGGGACCAGCAGTTAGCGTAGTGGCTATGTCGCTGGACTCCCACGTAGTCGACTGCGGTTCGCGTCCTGGACCCGGTGGCTTAAACTCACGCCGGGCGCGTGCATGCCCAAGATCCCAAGAGGAGAATGGAGGAGAAGGGATTGCGGCGTGGCCATCCCCCATGGGGGGTGATTTCTCGCTTTCTGTCTCTCTGTCTCTCTCTGTCTGTCTGGCAAGCGCACGCGCCCTATAAGCAAAAATCTCTCAAAAAAAAAAAAAAAAAAAAGAAAAATATAGAAAATATGTCACGACTTTCCTGACTACATAATATATCAGAATTTATTAGGGAATAGTTTTCTTATCCTGTAGTATTGACCACTGATATATTAAAATACCCACAAATGCAAATTTACATGACGATGGTAAATTGTCCTTTTTAATTAAAAAAAATATTTTCTGGGAAAATTTTAGACCTGCAGAAAAGTTATAAGAATAGCATAAGAACCTTCATCAACTCTTTATCTACATTCACATGGCATTAACATTCACCACAGTTACTTTACCATGGCGTGTCCTGGGTGTATGTATGGATAAGTATGTGTCCGTATATACCTAATGTTTCTCTGAACTACTGGAGAGTCACACATCTATATGTGTACATATATGTGTATAAGTATACACACACACATTGCCATCCACTGTAATTACTCGCGTGTGTGTTTCCTAAGATCAAGGGTATTCTCTTATGTACCCACAGTCCAACATTCAGCTTCAGTAAAGTCAGCATCAGTACTTCCTTTTATCTAATTAATGTTCATATTCTAATTTTACCAGTTGGCCCATAATGTCCTTTGTTGGATTCCCTTTACACATTTAATGACAAAGAATGATGAAAGGGTAAGATGAAAGAACGCCTCTTCAGATCTGGTGTTTCAGCACCTATCAACAGGAATTGGAAAGTGAGGGGCGGTGGCTGGTCTGGTGGACAGAGGTGTGGAGGTGGAGGTGGGGCTGTGTCCCCGCTTGAGCTCCACACGTGTGATCGAATGGCCCGGAGTCCACATGTGTCCCTCCCACCGTACATTTAATGGGCTTGCACAGCCTGTCATCCGTGGTTACGAAGATTGACGTGGTGAGGATACTGGGTTCAGAATAAAAATATTATAAAAATAGAAGAGTATTTTCTTCTCCCTCTACTATTTCTGGCTAATGTATTTTAATGTGATATGCCTGAAAGCCAAACTAAAGATTTAGAAAGACCCCGTAAGCTGTTTTCCTGCTAACGGAGCAAATGAGAGGTCTTACAACGACGTCTCCTTCCCATCTGTGTTTCCTTTCCATCTGGAAATGTGCCCTGCTCTTCCCGAGGGGAAGCAGCATTCATTCGCAGTGAGCCATTAGCAAGCTTTAGAAGTTTCCCATCAAATTCCCTAGGCCCCTGAAACCGCGAGGATCCATTTTGATGATGAACCAAAGCAAAGAGACTGTACTGTTTGCAATTTTTTTAAAAAGAGAGTTCTGATTTCTGAGGGTTGCTCTAAGATTTCTGGCGTAGCTGACATTTAAAATTTTTTTTCTTTTTCTTCTGTTTGTTTGCTTTCCCACTTCGTTGTCCTCCTGTTTTGATTTTCCCTCAGTGCTTTGCAGATCACATTCTGAAAGAACTGGACCGTTTTCCACCAGAGAAGAGAGGCGACGTGGTCATTCTGTTTTCTGCACACTCGCTGCCCATGGCTGTAAGTAGGTTTTGCTGGATGACCACGTGGTAGGAGATGGGTGGTTTCGCCTTCTATGTGTAACACAGACCCTGCTTCCAGTGTGTCCTAAACCCAGTGTAAGAATGAATTCTAAAATCCCACACTTAACTTAGTGGGAACAGATCTGGCTCACATCTTTAAACCTTGTAACAACTGACTAATATTTCAGTTTTGTAGGGACCAGCTGATGGTGTAATGGTTATGTCACTGGATTCCCACGTAGTCAACTGCAGTTTGAGTCCCAGACCCGGTGGCTTAAACTCAGACTAGGCATGTGTAGATGTGTGCCCAAAATCATGAGAGGAGAGTGGAGGAGGGGGTATTGTGGCATGGCCACCCCTCGTGGGGATATTTCTCACCTTCTGTTTCTGTCTCTCCAGTGAGTGCATGCGCCCTATAGCCAAAAAAAAACCAAAACAAAACAAAAAAACAGCAAAAAATACCCAAAACATCCACACACAAAAAAACAACCAAAAAAAACTCTTAAAAATGATAGTTTTGTAAACAGATCCTTTATTTAAAAAAAAAATTATTTCCTTTATTTTATTTACTGTTATTTAATTTGCTATAGGGATGTGCACTCACCAGAGAGAGAGAAACAGAGGGAAATTGAGAAAGCAAGCCACCAGGTCTGGGACTCACACAGTGGTTGGCCATGTGGGAGTCCAGCATCTTAACCACCAGCTGGCCCCAACAGATCTTTTCTTAATAACTATCTTTAAATGATAACTTGAAGATATAGAATAAGAATCTCTAAGGGTCTGCAGGTAGCATGGTGGTTAGGGTGCTGGACCCCCACATCATTGACCACAGTTTGAGTCCTGAACCTGATGGCATGCTTTCTCTCTTTCTCTCTCTCTCTCTCTCTCTCTCGCTGATCACATTTAAAAAATAATGTTGAATAAAATGAAATACAATAATTCTTTAAGAAAAGAAAAAGACTAGTAATAGTGGGACATTAAAAGAAAACCATTTGACTGCCCTGTTTCCAGACCTGGGCCTGACATTTCAGTGTGTTCAGTTGTACAGCCTTCACTCAGAACAGTGCACTTAGTCCCCGTCTTTTTTTTTTTTTTTTTTTTTAAAGAGGTTTTTGTCTTAGGGTGTGTATATTCACTAGAGAGAGAGACACAGAGGCAGTGAGAGGGAAAGTGAGAAATCATTCCCCCGTGGGGATGGCCATGCCATAATCCCTTCTATTTCATTCTCCTCCCAGAATTTTGGGCACACACACATATGCACCTGGCATAATTTTCAAGCCACTAGATCTGGGACTCAAACCATGGTCAGCCATGTGGGAGTCCAGCGATGTAACCACTATGCCTTTTGCTGTCCCATCAGTCTCAATCTTTTGTCCTCAAGACTTGACAAAGGCTGCTTGGAATCCAGGGAGCAATTACAGTTTCAGTTTGTGAAGGTTTGAGACCCCATTTTGGCAAGTAAAGGCATAGTTTGTGATCTGGTTGTGCCTTAGTTTGCCATATTATCCCAGGAGGTTCATTGAAATACTGCAGTCTGTGCCATGGCTGTTGCGTTTTGGGGCTGCATGGTAGATACGGAGAATAAGTAAGCAGTTTCATCAGCTCAGAACTAGCATCGTGTCCTGAAAACACTGCTTCCCAAACCAGAAGGGGGACAATTCCATTTTCTTAGGCTTTGTAAGATTTGAACTCCAAGGTTAATGGAGTTCAGGATCATCTTCTAATTGTTCCTTACCGCCACCTGGTGGCCGTCAGGGTCGAGCCCTTTGCAGCTTTTTGGCTCCTACATCTCAACCAGGTGGTCCTGATGTGGGCAGTAGGTGGCTCTGGAGATAAATTTCTCTCTTCTGGAAGTCAGCCTGTTTTATTTTAGTAGTTCCTATTTTCTTGACTGCTATTATGCAAATCCTCTTCTTACATCCATCCTCCTGCCCTGCCCTCGTCCTGTGAAGGATGGGACCGTGTGTGAAGTGCCAGAGGGAAGCTGTTGAGCGGGGACAGGAGGAAACACATTTTTATCCTTGAACGGTTCCAGGTGCTGCCTTGCCTCCTGTCAGCCTCAGCCTCACGTCCTTTTCTTTCCTTCAGGGACCGGGCATGCTGCCTCCAGGTTTTTGCTGCCCATGGGGACCATGTGGTACTGAGGAAAGCTGCGAGGTCGTGAGGATGAGGCAGGGGAAGGGAAGAAGTGGGATTGTCGAGAAAGAAAACTGATCATGCTAACTCTTCTTTTCTCCTGCATTTGCATCTTGGAACTTTCTCCCTTTTAAAAAAATTATTTTATTCCTGAGAGAAAGTGTTTGTGTGTATGTAGAAGATAGGGGGACAGACACCCTCAGTAGGGGCTTACCACACTACAGCCCCCTCCCCCCAGCTTTCTGGCTAGTCAGGACCTTGGGTGCAGGAGCTCAATGTGTTTCAGGTTGACTCGGGATATGAACCCTTGGTCAGTCTTGTGGCTTCCAGCACTGTAGTCCAGTATGCCGCCGCCTACACCGCTAAGGCTGGGCCTAACACTTTCTCTTTTAAAATAATTTTTAGGCTTACAGAAAAATGGCTATAAGAATATAGAGCATTCCTCTATATCCTTTATCCAGCCTCCGCTAATGCTGCCGTCTTGCCTGGCTGTGGTAGTTGTCAGTGCAGAAATCAGCCTCGGTGCGGTGCTGGTAGCCAGACTCCAGGCTCTCTTTGGATGGCACCCAGCTTTCACCCTGGTCCTTTCTCCGTTCCAGAGTCCAGCCCTGGCTCCCACACTGCATTTAGTCATCATGTCTCCCGATATGTCCAGTTTATGGGCTCTCCTCAGATTTTCCTTGCTTTTTATCGCCTTGATATTTTTGAAAAGTTATTTTGTAGAATGATGGTTATTTTGTGGCATAGATTGCCCATAAAGCACTCTTTTTATTTCTGTTTTTTTTTTTTTTAAGGAATTATTTCATTTAATTATTTATTTAAATTTGACCAGAAAGGGACAGAGTGAGAGAGTGAGAGAGGGAAAGTGAAAAAGCAAGCCGCCAGGTCCAGGACTCGAACCATGGTCGGCCATGTGGGAGTCCAGCACCCTTAACCACCATGTCACCTCCATTTTTGTTTTAAAATTGACCACTCATGTGACTTGCTGGGTCAAGATTCCCATACCGTGTTGACTCTTCCTGTCCAGGTTTCTGTGTCCAGGTTTCACATGGGGATTGGGAGGGAGAAGAACGTTGTCCTCTGCGGTTAGAGCTTGTCAGTCTTCTGTGAGTGACATGGGACATAGACTTTTACATCTTCAGGCCACTGGTCCTGTGGTGGTTACGGTGGCTGGATCCCATATGGCCAACTGCAAGGCTCCAAGTTCCAGACCCAGTGGCTTCATAAACACCCCAGGCACCTGTGTGTGCTCACAATCCTGAAAGGAGAGATGGAGGAGAAGAGATTGTGGTGTGACTATCCACCCCATGGGGGCGCTTTCTCACTTTGCTTCTCTCTTTCTGTTCAGTGAGCACATGTGCCCTCTAGAAAATTAAAAAGAAAGCAGAATTACTTATTTTTACAAGACTTATTTATTTATTAAATTTCACTTATTATTATTATTTCGGAGAGGTTTTTTTTTGCTATAGGGCGCTTGTGCTCGCCAGACAGACAGAGAGAGACAGAGAGACAGAAAGTGAGAAATCACCCCTCCAGGGGGGATGGTCACGCTGCAATCCCTTCTCCTTCATTCTCCTCTCGGGATCTTGGGCACGCACGCACATGTGCCCGGCGTGAGTTTTAAGCCACCGGGCCCGGGACGCAAACTGTGGTCAACTACATGGGAGTCCAGTGACATAGCCATTACGCTAGCTGCTGGTCCTTATTATTATTATTTTTTAAAAGTTGACCAGTGAGAGGGGGCCAGCAGGTGGTGTGGTGGTTAAGGGCGCAGGACTCCCACATGGCTGACTGTGGTTTAAGTCCCAGACCTAGCAGTTTGCTTTCTCACTTTCCCCCTCTCTTTCTCTCTCTGTCCATCTCTGTTCAAATGAAAATGGATGAATAAATAAATAAAGTTAATATAAAAATAATTCTTAAAAAAAAATTGACCAGAGAGAGAGAGAGAGACAGAGAGGAAGAGGAAAAGTGAGAAAGCAAGCCACCAGGTCCAGGACTTGAACCACAGTCAGTCATGTGGGAATCCAGCACCTTTAACCACCACACCACCTGCTGCCCCAAGAAAGCAGAATTTTATATCTTCTTGGGCACGTTAGAGGTGAGTGAGTGCAGTATTCTCCTTTGGCTGATGAAGCAGTGGAAGCAAGAAGTTTTGGCGACAGCCCAGACAGTAAGGTCCTTAGTGCAGGATACAGAAAGGAGGACTCTGGTCAGGGGCTCACACCCTCTCACTGCAGTCAGGGGTCTCGGAACACTTCTTGTGTTGGTGTCTTAACGCCCCTTGTGTCTCTGCTGCAGGTGGTCAACAGAGGGGACCCCTATCCACAGGAGGTGAGCGCCACTGTCCAGAGAGTCATGGAAAGACTGAGTTACTCCAATCCCTACCGACTGGTGTGGCAGTCCAAGGTAGGTGGCTGCCCCATGTTGGTGGCAGTCCGCTATTCTGAGAATGTCTATTTTAGGACTTGGTTATAAGATGATTAAATGTGGCTCTTTCATGTAAACAGGCTGTTCTGTAACCTGCTTGCTCACAATGGGCAGAGAGAACTTTGCAAGCATTTAAAATAGAAGGGAAAGTGATTAGTTGAGTTCCATCGGTTTAATATTTTATTTTTAGTTATAATGACAGAGACAGTTATTTATTTGTATTGGGCCAATCTCTAGGATTCAAGCCTTGATGTGGAAATACCAAAACCTATCCGGGACCAGCAGATGGCGCAATGTTACATCACTGGACTCCCTTTAGTTGACCGTGGTTCAAGTTCCTGACCCGGTGGCTTAAAACTCACGCCAGGCATGTGTGCATGAATGCCCAAAATCCTGAGAGGAGAATGGAGGAGAAGGGACTGTGGCATGGCTATCCCCCCCGGGGGTGATTTCTCGCTTTCTGTTTCTCTCTCTCTGGTGAGCACACATGCCCTATAGCAAAAATCTCTCTCAAAAACAAACAAAACTCCATTGAAGCAGTTGTAAAGAGGGCTCTTGCCCCTAGTGGGTAGGCAGGTGTCCCCGCGGGGCGGTGGGCGGTAGATGTCGGGTGCTGTGGACAAGTTGGGAGAAGTGGTCGACTTACGCATTCATCTTCCTTCCTGGTAGGTTGGTCCAATGCCCTGGTTGGGTCCTCCAACAGATGAGAGCATCAAAGGGCTTTGTGAGAGGGGCAGGAAGAATATCCTCTTGGTTCCGATAGCATTTACCAGTGATCACATCGAAACGCTGTACGAATTGGATATTGAGTACTCGCAAGTTTTAGCCAATGAGGTAAACACTCCCCTCTGGTTTGTCCATCCCATCGTGGTTTGTTTTAAAAGGAAACTTTCCCAGAAACTGTTTAATTGTATTATTCAAAACCATCAGGGCCCTGTATAGTTGTACGCACTGTGTCCTGACTCTTCCGAGTGATGCTTTGTCTGAGGGACGATCCCAGCACACCCAGCTCATTCTCTGTCAGCTGTGGGAGAGGGCATTCCTGCCTTTTAAACCTGGTAGCCCGGAAATCGCTTTGGCCAGCATCAGTTTGCTTGGTTTAAGTTATTAGACTAGTTGAAAGAAATAACAAGTACATTTATTTAAGAAAAAAGAATTGTGGGACCAGCAGATGACATAATGATTGTGTCGCTGGACTCCCATGTAGTGGACTGCAGTTCAAGTCCCAGGCCCAGTGGCTTAAACCTCATGCCAGGTGCACATGTGTGTGTGCACTTACCCAAAATCCTATGAGGAGAATGGAGGAGAAGGGATTGCGGCGTGGCTATCCCCCGGGGGGGTGGTTTCTCGCTTTCTGGTAAGTTGGTCCAGTGTCCTGGTTGGATCCTCCAACAGACGAGAGCTTCAAAGGGCTTTGTGAGAGGGGCAGGAAGAATATCCTCTTGGTTCCGATAGCATTTACCAGTGATCTGTCTGTCTACCTGGTGAGCACGCATGCCTTATAGCAAAAAAATCTCTCGGGGGGAAAAAAAAAGAAAAGAATCATACTGTCTCCATTCCTGAGGCAAATAATTTTATTGTTTATAATTCCTTTTCTGTACCTGATAGTGTCCTGCACTGCTTCTTGTGGGTTTCAAGGCATTTAAGAGAGGAGTGTGGAATAAACTTGGAACTTGACCTCTTATGCACTCACTTAATTAGCTGTTAGCTGCCGTGCTGTGATCAATCTGATTATTGAAATAACAAATACCATCCTCGGTGTCTTGTACTGTAAGATGGATGTGACTGTCATTCAGGGCAGAGGAAAACTATTGTTCACCTGTCTCCTGGTTTCTGAGGGCCACCCTGAAACCTGTGTCTGATTTTTAGCATTGCTCTGTGGTAGCTCTGAGCCCCAGAAGTCCTTTATCCCTCTCATGTTCTACCAGAACTCCAGGCTCTGGTCATCCCAGGCGACAGTGATGGAAGCCTGGCCTTGCAGGATACTCCCATGTCTCTGGGGCTGGGCGGCAGGTGTGGGACAGGATGGAGAGTGGGTGAGTCTGAAACTGGAGCCAGCACTCGTCCCGGTTTTATTGTGCACATGCACAGGTCATCAGTCAAACATCTACGAAGTCGATGAAGTCGGGGTTGCCCAAGTTCCTGTTGGTTTCCATGCAGGACTCATGGGTAGATTATAACTGGTGAACATGAGCCCCGGCGTTGGGCACGATGCCCTTGTAGCCTCCCTAAATGCCCATGAATTTGACTAACTGTGAACTTGATAAAAAAATCTTCAGTGAAAACATGGTTCATACCAGTGTGTTTGGAAAACGAGTTTTGATCTCTGTTGAATGACCATTCACATTCATTAATATTACTAAACTGAGGTTTTATTTAGTAATCAAGTGAATTAATAAATTATTACTAAATGAGTCTATATAGGGAATAAAGAAAACCACATGGCTACAACTTGTTACATTATTTTGATGGGTGAATATTGTATATTTAAAATAATTAATGAACTTTAAAAAGTTGCTTGAATTTTTTCCCCCCAAAATAGAAGTAACTTTATTGCTTTTTTATATTTATTTATTTTATTTCTTTGATGAGAGAAAAACAGGCACCCTTGACAGTTTCATACATACCCTGGCCCCAGCCTTCCGGCCAGCTGGAATCCTGAGCATACTTTTATTTTCCTTTTAGGATTATTTATTTAATTTAATTTGTTTATTTTTAAATTGTTATTTAATTTTATTATGTATTTTAATTTGACCAGAGAGGGACAGAGAGAGAGAGAGAGAGAGAGAGAGAGAGAAAGCTGCCAGGTCTAGGACTCAAACCGCAGTCGGCCATGTGGGAGTCCAGTGCCCTTAACCACCACGCCACCTACCTGCCATTCCCTTATTTATTATTATTACTTTTTAATTTGCTATAGGGCTTGTGTGTTCACCAGAGACAGAGAGAAAGTGAGAAAGTTGCCAGGTCTGGGACTTAAACCGTGGTCAGCCATGTGGAAGTCCAGAGCCTTAACTACCATGCCACCTGCCGGCCCTGTGGGCATGCATGTGTACCTTGTATGTCCCAGGTTGACGAGATCCAGAGAGTGGTCTCCCATGTGGCTCCAGCATTGCAGAGTGGCACCTAATCATCCATGCCAGCTGGGCCAAGGTTATTGCTTTTTGATGATAAATAAATATCTCAGACACTTTAGAGAAGTATAACTTAGATAATAGAATGTGGTTATAATCTTATCCCTCAGAAGAGAACATCTGTTGATGATAAAAATAGTCCCCCTTTTCTTCTAAATGTATATTTGAATTAAAATTCTATGCATTGAAGAAAAATGATATTTTATTCATGCTGTTTTGTAATCTGTTTTTCTTTCTTAAAACTATATGGATCCAGATCAAGAAATATGATTAGATTTATAAAAGGTCTTCATAAAGTTTGTGAAGAAATGAATATTATGAAAAAGCTATCCGAGGATTTAAAAAATGTTTTGCACCAAAATTA
The DNA here is from genome assembly GCA_026018925.1 of Tupaia tana. Lineage (NCBI taxonomy): Eukaryota > Metazoa > Chordata > Mammalia > Scandentia > Tupaiidae > Tupaia > Tupaia tana. Next base: position 20,711,010 of record JAKSZU010000007.1, read on the forward strand.
ACCTGTATTTTAATTCCATTTTTCCATGATATTTTTGAAATCCTTTCATGTATCATTCTTTTTACCCCGATTAGCATACATTTAAGATGGTTCTGTTCCACCTTCTAAAAAATTTTTTTAAGACAAATTCCTTGAAGTAGACCTTCAGTGTTGATATATTTCTTCCTGGATTGCGCTCCAAATATGTACCCATTCAGTCTCCCATCAGGGAGTGCCTTTTGGCAATAATGTTTGTTCTGTTGTTACTGACTTTTTTTTTTTTTTTTTTTGAGTTTTTGCCATAGGGTGCATGCGCTCACCAGAGAGAGACAGAATGCGACAGGGATTTGGGCACTCATGCACATGTTTCCAGCGTGATTTTCAAGTTGCCAGGTCCAGGACTCCAACTATGGTTGACTGTATGGAAATCCAGCATATTAACTACCACGCCACCTGCTGGCCTCTGTTACTTACTTTTTTTCTTTTTTTTTTTGGAGAGGTTTGTGCTATAGGGCGCGTGCGCTCTCCAGAAAGACAGAGACAGAGAGACAGAAAGCGAGAAATCATCTCCCAGGGCGGATGGCCACGCCGCAATCCCTTCTCCTCCATTCTCCTCTTGGGATCCTGGGCATGTATGCACATGCGCCCAGTGTGTGTTTAAGCCACTGGGTCCAGGACACGAACTGCGGTCAACTACATGGGAGTTTAGCGACATAGCCATTACGCTAACTGCTGGTCCTGGCTTTTCTCTTTTTTTTTAGAATTATTTTATTTAACTTTTACTTATTTATTTTAATTTGACCAGAGAAGGACAAAGAGAGAGAAAGGGAGAGAGCAAGCCATCAGGTTCAGGACTTGAACCATGGTCAGCCACATGGGAATCCAGTGCCCTTAACCACTATGCCACCTGCTGGCCCCCGTTACTGACTTTTACGTGAAGTTTTAGAACACAGCCTCTGAGCATGGTGAGAACTACGCCTTGGTTGAATCTCAGCATTTTTCCCATGCCATGTCCCCATGTCTCCTGAGGTTAATGCCAGTTTAAAAGAGAAAGCAACGCAGTGCTATCACAGGAATGGGGAAGAAGATCCCGACTCCCTGACTAAATCAGTAGCATTCTCAGATATTGGGGATAATAAACGGGTTAGTTTCGGAGAGGGGAGTAGGGTCGGCATTTAAAACAACCCTCAAAAACAATATTTCTTTAGCTTTTTCTCTGTAAGAATGTGTTTAAAAACCCTACTCTGAATTGAATTCAAGTCCAATATACATTTTATTGTCCAAGATTAATGTACTTCACTTTGACACTTGGGAGAGAAACAAGCACACAAACGTTTTCTTAATGAACACAATATTCTGCTTAGGTAGTGCCTGTGATAATATGCATTAGGAAAGTAGAAGCAAAAAAGAAGAGTAGTAAGGAAATTCAGATTGCTTGAGAATTCCAGCAAGTGTAACTTTAAAAATGGTTTGGAAACAAACCACTTGTGAAAAGGTTAGTGGAGGTGGGGAGGACATAGAAATTGAAGAGCAATTTATTGTTTGTTTATTTTTAGAAAGGATTTTTTTAAGAATTATTTTTATTTAACTTTATTTATTTATTTTTAATTTGGCAGAGAGGGATAGAGTGAGAGAGAGAGAGAAAGGGAAAGTGAGAAAGCAAGCCGCCAGGTTCGGGGCTTGAACTGCGGCAGTCATGGGAGTCCAGTGCCCCTAACCACCATGCCACCTGCCCACCCCAGAAAGGGTATGTTTTTTTTAAAAAAAAGCCTATTTACCAGGGCCAGCAGGAGGCATAGTGGCTAGGGCAGTAGACTCCCACATGGTCAAGTGCAGTTGGAGCCCTAGACCCGGTGGCTTGAAAATCACACTGGGTGTGTTGTGTGTGTGCCCAAAAGCCCAGGAGGAGTTTTCTCTCTGTCCATCTCACACACGCACCTTATGGCAAAAACCTAAAAAATAAAAAAAAAGCCCACTTATTCATTTCTTCTATGAATAAGAGAGACCGAGTAAGAGAGACAGCATGCCTGACAGGTTCTTGCTGCCGTGATCCACTCCCAGCTTCAGCCAGCCCCAGCTCATAGGCACATGTGTGTGTCTGTTACGCTCAGGGAGGTCTCCAGGTGTGACTCTGGAACCCTCCGGTGTGGGTCAGTCTTGTAGAAATCTGTTTTACTGTTGTGTCACCACCTGGCCCCTGAAGCGTGTATCATAGTGACAGCATCAACATACATGCGTGCCCAGCCCTGGGCCTGCTTTTCACTAACAAGCTGACTGTGGACACTTGAAGTCAGATTTTGAGTTGTATATGAGTTTCTGTGTGTTTATTTATTTATTTATTTATTTATTTTTGTAGCAGTTTCTTTAAATAAAATAAAATAAAACATGTCTGTGTTTTTCCTCCCTTTTCTCATTTGATTCAGTGCGGAGTTGAAAACATCAGAAGAGCAGAGTCTCTTAATGGAAATCCATTGTTCTCTAAGGTATCTGTAGTGTTACAACCATTTTAGTAGAACATAGCAGGGAGTAATCCTCTGAGAAACTCTTGCAGAATATTGGTTTTCTCACATATTAGAACATTTGGAGTTCCAATTAATTACAAAAATAAAATCGAATTCCTTATCTGCTCATTCTTTGTTTCCTTTAGACAGTCCCAATTTTCTTATTTCTACCTACCTGTACCTATGTTTAATTTAAAATCTGCTTTTCAGAGAAAAGATTTGGTTGGTAGGATGAGAGGATTTCTGTTTTTTATTAATACTTTCTCGAAGCTGTTAGACTCATAGGCAAGATACTGTAGAATTTGGTCCCGAGGATGTATCATACAACTTGCATTAAGAGAAACCCCAGACCAGAGAGATTCTTGGGCAGGTGGGAGGAGGGCGTCCCTGGGAGCAGGTGGACTTCTGCACAGCTCACTTCTGCTTCTGTCTTGCAGGCCCTTGCTGACCTGGTGCTCTCCCATATCCAGTCGAATGAACTGTGCTCCAAGCAGCTGACTCTGGGTTGTCCGCTCTGCGTAAATCCCGTCTGCAGGGAGACTAAATCCTTCTTCACCAGCCAGCAGCTGTGACTCCATCCCAAGGACCCTATGGGATTAGGCAAATGCCTCCATCGTGGAGGAGGATGTGATTTAGAGACCCAGGGAGGAAGTCCCATTAGCACGTGGACAGCCTTTGGGCACAAATTATGTGATTTCTTGAGGAATGGACTCAAATCCTTATTGAGGGTTTCCATTTTTACATAACCTATGCATTAAACATGGGTGTCTCCTTTCTCTGGGTAAAGTTACTAGTTCAGAATGTCCACTAGGACATTCAAAACATAAGTTTTAAAAATTTATCTTAGAAGATGCACACCTATTTTAAATACAGATTTTGATTATATTGCCCTAAAACCTGCAAGGGTATGGAGAGTCCCCTCTGTGGGCTTTCAATGTGAATTATTAGGTTGTCGGGAAAGTCATGATGTATTATCCTATGTTTTTCTGTGCAAAAATGCATCATGACTTTCCTGACAACCCAATAGGTTTGTTTACAGTCTCGTGCATATAGTATAGTTTTTGTTTTGTTTTTTAAGTTTTTTGCTATAGGGCGCGTGTGTTTGCCTAAGAGAGACTGAGAGGGAAAGTGAGAAATCACCCCCCGGGGGGATGGCCACATTGCAGTCTCTTCTCCATTCTCCCCCTGGAATTTTGGGCATGCACACAGATGCACCTGGCTTGATTTTCAAGCTGCCAGGTCCAGGATTTGATCCACAGTTGGCCATGTGGTAGTCCAGCGCCTTAACCACCGTACCACCTGCTGACTGTATCGTATAGTTTTTTAATTAGACATAGTTAAGCATATGAGTAGTTTGAAAAAGAAATGCTCCCTAATCTTTTTCAAGCCCAGGGGTTGCAAAATGCCAGCAAGGTGGTTTGCTTACCCACCATGCCTGCTTTGCTGGCGAGGCCAGTATTCACTGGTCATTTTGGTATCCACGTGTGTCTCACGCTCCTCACCAAGTAGAGACTTGAAAGATTTGAGATTCCCCAGGCACGCAAAGCGCATCAGCATGTGGAAATCCAGTGTTCCTTGCACTGGGCTTGGTGCAAGCTCGTGGTGCTGCAGGGAGGAGGGCCTGTTGCTTTCTGCCTCCAGCCAGGGCAGCCTTGGTTTTGAAACCGCCTCCCTGGGCCCTAGTGCCACTCTGCATCCAGAATCATCTTTTTCTTAGTTGAACAGCCCCCTTTCTGCGCATTTGTTTAAGACATATTTGGTAAAGCCAATGACATTTTATTACCTTGAATTCTTTCTTAACTTAGAGTTTCTTATTATATACATTATATAGCCATACAATAGGGTATTTGAAAAATGCAGAAAAGAAAAATAATATAACTATTATCACATTATTGTTATCTTGTGCCAGTTATTTTCTGTGGATATTTTTAATGCAATTGATACCTTGAACTTGAGACTGAAAAGCTGTTCTAAAAAGGTATGAATAATGTCAGATTAGACTCTGATCTTCTGTATTTGGATTTAAATGGATTGAAATATCTAATGGATCCATAAAGAATTTATAATGATCACTTTCGCTTTCCTCCAAGCCCTAAAACTTGGTTCTTCAAAAGAAGATTTCTTTGATTTTTTTTTTAAAGCCAGTTTATAAAGTGGAAGTATTAGGGAATTCATAGATCTTCTATATTCAGGATTTGCTGTTAATAAATATTGTGACATTATTAGGGTTTTAACTACTTTGATTCACGCTGTCACATAAAAATTCATCAAAATTAGTTAAATTTTTAATATGAGAAATTCACTTTGTAATAGAGGGAAAGAAACATGCCATTTACTTTAGTAGTTTCCCTTCACTAATCACGAGCTTCACATTTGAGTAGCATCTAGCTGTTTTCAAATTGGCTTTCTGTTAGTAGATGGTTTCTGGAGAATGATACAAGGCATAGATCATTTGGAATGTTCCTGTCCTTTCCTGTCACCTCTTTCGGGATTAGGTTCAAAGCAGACTGAGTGCCTGTTCACAGTGAAGTGGATTCTCTGGGCTAGTGGTGTGGTGCCTCTAGGTAGGCCATGCTTGGAGCCCTTCTCCCTCCTTCACGGGACTTGCCCAGGGTCTGTTTCACTTCTTCAACTGCTTTATGGGTGACATATATTATTGTGCAGAAGTTGCAGAATCTGCCAATTCAGGAACCTTGGCTAGGGTATCTGAAACCCATCATTTGCCAAAGAAACTTTCAGATCAGCTGTGACTGACTGAGTTGTCTGACATGATATCTTTTTTAAAATTTAAGTTTGTTTGGTTTTGTTTATTTCCAGAGAGAGAGAGACAAAAGTAACCCCAACAGGGCTGCCCGCCACAATCTCCCCACTCCCCCAGCCTTCTCAGCCACCCTTAGTCTTGGGCAAGTGCACGTCCCTACCCTGTACAGGTCACCCTGGGAATGGAAGCCATGCCTTCCATATGGCTCTGGCATTGCTCGGTGGCAGGCCACTGCCACACCATCCCAGCATCACTGCAGTGACACACCTGGAATATTATCTTTGATACTGATGGGACCAGACTGATGTGGGTTGTAAGGGGCAAAGGGAGATTTCCTGGGATCACCGCCCGTGGTGTTAGTTGGACTGTTAGTGACCGCCAGTGGGAAAGGCTCGTGTACTCGGGTAGTGTGCGGTCGGACAGTCTTCTGAGAGGAACTCATTATCCTGTTTGTCAACTTTGAAATACAAATGTTTGCCCTGGTAATTAGCAACGAGCTGCTGACAGTGTCGTCAAGCTACACTCAGGTACAGACCTGGCTTTTAATTGATGAATCAACTTGTACAGAAGACTTGCAGGGGCTGCGTGGATAAGGCAGCTTAGCCTGTGAGGGTGCTTATATGGCCCAGGCCCCTTTATGTGCAGTGCAGAAGCAAGGAGCACTCCTAATAATGTCTGTGCTTGATCTATTGGGTGGTTGGGAAAGTCATAATGCATGTTTGCATAGGAAAACAGGAAAAATATGTCACGACTTTTCTGACAACTTAATACTTTTTGAATATTAAGAAAAAAAAATTTTTTGAAGAGTTGTTTTCTTTCTTTTTTTTTTTTTTTGTTATAGGGCCCGTGTGCTCACCAGAAAGACAGAGAGAGGCAGAGAGGCAGAGAGACAGAGAGACAGAAAGCGAAAAATCACCCCCCAGGGGGAATGGCCACGTCACAATCCCTTCTCCTCCATTCTCCTCTCGGGATCCTGGGCTCACATGCACATGCACCCGGCATGAGTTTAAGCCACCAGGTCCGGGACTCAAACCGCAGTTGACTACATGGGAGTCCAGCAACATAGCCATTATACCAACTGCTGGTCACAGAAAAAATTTTTGAGAGATTTTTGCTATAGGGCATGTGTGCTTGCCAGAGAGACAGACTAAGAGAAAGCAAAAGATCATCTTCCGGGGGGCGATGGACACATCACAATCCCTTCCCCATTCTCCTCAGGATTTTGGCCACACATGCATATACTCCTGGCCGAGTTTCAAGCCACTATGTCCAGGACTCATGTTGTGGTCAGCCATGTGGGAGTCTAGCTATGTAACCATTACACCATCTGCTGGTCCTTGAAAATTAAATTTTACACTCAAAATTCGCTTGGTATCAGGAGAAATGAACTCGACTCCGTGACTTGAGTCCTGGACATGGTGGCTTGAAACTCAGTGCTGGGCATGTGTGCGTGTATTCCCAAAATCTTGAGAGGAGAATGGAGGAGAAGGGATTATGACATGGCTACCCTCCCTGGCGGGGGTGGGGTGGGGTGTGGGTGGGTGTGATCTCTTGATTTCTGTTTGTCTCTCCAGTGAGTGCACATGTCCTGTGGCAAAAGTCTCTGTTAAAAAAGCCCTCTAAGTGTGAGCCCTCAAGTGATGTAGTGGGTAAGGTGCTGGACTCCCATTTGATCGATGGCAGTTCAAGTCCCAGTTCAGTGGCTTGAAACCCATGCTGGGTACATGTACGTGCATGCCCAAAATTCCAAGAGGAGAATGGAGGAGAAGGGATTGTGGCATGACCATCCCTCCTATGAGGGGGTGGTTTCTCACTCTCTTTGTGTCTCCAGTGAGCGCACAGACCCTGTACCAAAAATCTCTCAAAATTAAAAAAGCCCTTTAAGTGTGTATAAGTGGCTTGTTAGTGCTCACTAATAGTAAAAGACCATGACCTCTTACTAACACCTCAGAGAACATTTCCCTGCTGAGTCATTCCATGAGCAGAATGTAGCACAACTTGAGTCTGTTAGACTTTACTTATGACTACAATTATTTAGAAAATGATGGTTATGTACCTGCGAAGAGAAAGTGGAGCTTTCTGTTCCAAGTTCCCAAAGTAAGCCTGTCAGAAAGTACATTATATTAGTAACTCTAAAGTAATGACTTTGTTTTTGTTTTGTTTGTTTTTTTAAAAGAGATTTTTTTGCCATAGGGCCTGTGTGTTCACTGGAGAGACAGAAAGTGAGAAATTACCTCCCAGAGGGATGGCCATGCCACAATCCCTTCTCCAGTCTCCTCTTGGTATTTTGGGCACACATACATACACGCCCAGTATGAGTTTCAAGCTGCTGGGTCCAGAACTCAAACCGCAGTCAGCCATGTGGGAGTCCAGTGACGTAACCATTACACCATCTGCTGGTCCCAGTAACCCAAAGGTAATAATAGGTTATGTATTTTCAGCTGATTTTTTTGTTTTTAGAATTATTTTATTTATTACTGGGTTACTGGAAAAATAATCATGTATTTTTGTGTAGGAAAAGGTAGAAAAAAATATGTCACGACTTTTCCAATGACCCAATATTATTATTATTATTATTATTATTATTATTATTTTTAAATTGGCAAATTACTTGCAAATTAAAAATTAAAAGAACTATAATTTTTTTTTTTTTTTTTTGGAGAGGTTTTCGCTATAGGGTGCGTGCACTCGCCAGACAGACAGAGAGAAACATAAGAGACAGGAAGCGAGAAATCACCCCCCAGGGGGGATGGTCACGTCACAATCCCTTCTCCTCCATTCTCCTCTCGGGATCTTGGGCACGCACGCACACGTGCCCGGCGTGAGTTTTAAGCCACCGGGTCCAGGATGTGAACCGCGGTCGACCACGTGGGAGTCCAGCGACATAGCCATTACGCTAACTGCTGGTTCCCAAGAACTATAATTTAAGGCATGTAAGATTGTTGGCTCAATCTGGTACCATCGTGTTTATCCAAAATACTGCTCCATGAGGGGGGAGGTTGATGATGGAGGGCCTGCACGGCTAGGGGCTCTGCTATGTTTGCTTCTCAATTCTGGGGATGGGCGAGAATAAAGCAAGGGGCAACCTTCCACAGCTGGAAATAAAGAGCAGAATTTTAAATTTTATTTATTTATTAAGATTTTTGTCATAAGGCATGTGCACTTGCCAGTGAGAATCTTTCCCCTGGGTCGGGGTCGGGGGGCGGATGACCACATTGCAATCCCTTTTCCATTCTTCTGAGATTTTGGGCACTCATGCAAACATGTCTGGAGTGATTTTCAAGCGACCAGGTCTGGGACTTCAACTGCAGTCAGCCATGTGGGAGTCTAATACATTAGCCACCATGCCACCTGCTGGCTCAGGAGAGCGGAGTTTGAAGCTGATGGTATGCGATCTAGTGCCTATACGTGCATGGGTGCACATGTGGGTGCAGGTGCTTAGGCCAGCAGCCTCTGCCTTTGTGTTCCTGCATCTCTAAACTCTTCGCCTAGCCTGGAACCGCTTCTCTCACAATCCTGAAGGTGCTGCAGGAACGTGCTTCTCATTAGGTGGAAATGGAAATTTGTTCAGATGTCGCAATCTGGAGAAGAAAATTCTGAGGTGACACAAACTAGTGCCCTAGTTAAGATTATGCAGTTATTCCTTTGTTATTAACAAGATGGGGATTTCCCAAAGGAACACAAAATGTAGTAACTTCTTTCATTATTTCAGAAAACTATAAAATTAAAACAAAATTAAGGTCATGCCTCAGGAAGGTTTTGTAAATATTGTTCACAAAGGTTTTATTCTAATTGCCTAAAAATTGAGATTCCTTTGGAATGAGCCCCTTCAGTAACTTCTCTCAGATCAGGTGTCTTTCAGTGCCACTGAAATTTCATTGTACAGAAACTAACATTGTAATATTTCAGTGTACTTATGTCAAGCGGATTAAAACTGAACATCAGATGACTCATGATCCTGATTCTGCTGTAAAGGTTGCCAGTTAAACTTTGTTTTTAAATTTTTGCCATAGGGCACAGGTGCTCACTGGAGAGAGAGGGAAAGTGAGAAATTACCTCCCAGGGGGATGGCCATGCCACAATCCCTTCTCCATTCTCCCCTCAGGATTTTGGGCACACACGCACATGCATCTGGCATGAGTTTCAAGCCACCAGGTCCAGGACTTGAACCCCAGTTGGCCATGTGGGAGTCCAGGTGCCTTAAGCACCACACCATCTCTTGGTCTCCAGTTAAGCTATTTAATTTCATCATATTTATGTCAAAGTTCCACCCGTTTAACCTTCTGTATTCTTAGCTGATTTAAACAGTGGCACCTGAGAAACCTTTTTTCCTTCCCAGATTTCCTCCAGCTAAACAGTTGTGTGGCATGTTTATTACCTGACCTTTGCTGGCCTTCTATGGGGCCAGCAGGTGGCATGGTGGTTAAGGTAGCTGGATTACCACCTGGCTGATTTGTGGTTCATAGTCCCAGTCCTGATGGCTTGCTTTCTCACTTTGCTTTTCTCTCTCTGTCTCTCTCTGGCCAATTTCAAAAAATTAAATAAAACAATGACAATGAATGAAATAAAATAATTCTTAAAAAAAAAAAAAGTCATAGGGACCAGCAGATGGCGTATTGGCTGCATTGTTGGACTCCCATGTAGTTGACCATGGTTCAAGTCCCAGACCTGGTGGCTTAAACTCACGCCAGGTGCATGTGCGTTTATCTACCAAGATCCCGGGAGGAGAAAGGAGGAGAAGGGATTGCAGCGTGGCCATCCCCCCTGGGGGGTGATTTCTCGCTTTCTGTCTCTCTCTGTCTTTCTGGCAAGCACACGGGCCTTATAGCAAAAACCACTCAAAAAAAAAAAAAAAAAAAAAGTTGTGCTTCTATTCAAAATGTGGTTATTTAGGGAAGTATAAAATGTGCAGAGCTATAAAACCCCAAGCCAAGAGGTGGGTCCCTGCAGGGGCTCCCCGGAAATAAATCGGCTGCAGTGTGGAGAGCAATAGCGGGGGTGCCCCTCAGCCGGATGCCACTTCCTGCAGTGCTGAGCCTTCCAAAAGAGGAGCTCTGGGGAGTGGTTGCCTCTCGAGAACACATTCATAATATTCTCAGGTCCCAGGAGAGGAAGAACTGCTTTTACTTTTAATATGGGAATCTTATTAAGCCTTTCTACAGGGAAAAGGAAGTGAAAAACAAACGCTCCCCATGACAATCAGTTTCTTACAATATGCTGGTGGTATTGGCTTTGTTGTTTTTAGCTGAAATCATTAGCTTCCATTTTTAGAAGAACAACTATTGGCTAAATTAGTCTACGGTAGGCGATTAAGATGGATGTTGGAATTAAAACCATTTTTGGAAAAAAGCCTGGTTGGATTCTTTGTTCGAAGCCCTTGGGCAGGAACCTGGGTCCGGTTTCTGGTGGGTGTGAGCTGTCGTTTTTCTTTCTAGGTGCACATTTTTAGCAACCTGATTTTTCTCCTCCCGCTTTCTCTTGAGAATGGAAGCTTTTCTTCCTGTCATGTTAAGAAACAATAAATTATACCCTGCGAATTTGTGACGTATTCTGTATTCCTGCTGTTTCTGTATTTGAAAGTCTTCTTTCCCTTAACTGATGACAGAGCACACCTGAGGGTGAGAGAGGACCTCCCTTCTCGGGGTCTGGCTACTTCGTGGTCTCCTGTTTCCAGTCTTCTAGCCCTTTGGATTCAGGGCACCTGCCTCATGCCTGCCTGGCATGTTTCAGGGCAGAGTGGGGAATCAAACCTTGGTTGCCACGTGGGACCCAGCATCTTCTGAGCAGCACATTCCCACTGTGTGGTGGAACCCACCCCGTTTTCCTTATTTTAACACAAATTTACATACGCCGTGTACTTGCCTAGGCATACTGTGTGCCGGGTCTTGAGCCAACTGTTAAATGTTCAGATGGCTAAACAATAATTAAAAATTACTCAACTTACAATTCCATTATATTAAAAGCGAAGGTGACACTCAAACTTCTTTACTTCCTAGTTATTTTGCTGTATTGTTTGATTGATTATCTAGACTTAAGAGATTCTCTGTAGCCATTCCAGTATGAATAGCACACTTGAAATAGCCTTCCAGTATTTGAAATCTATTATGCACTTTATCCAAGTGGAGTTTGCTTTTGTTATGGTTGTTGTTCATGACAGGGTGTGTGCATACACACGAGACAGAGGGAGAGATGCATCCTCTGGGGGGCCCGGTCACGCTCGATCCCCTTCCTCTGGTCCAGCTCCCAGCATTGTGGGTGTGTATGCACACACCTGGGGTGTTTCCAGGCTGACTGGACTGGGGATTTGAACTGTGGTCTTCATGTGGCTTCAGCTCTGCATTTTGATGCCATCAACCATGCCAAAGAGAATGGGCCATTTTTTTAAAAGATGTATTTATGATTTTTTTTCCATGATTGAGAGAGGAAGAGAGGGAGAGACAGAAACCTCAACAGGGTCCTGATGCCACGATCCACTCCCAGCCTTCAGCCAGCACTGGAGCCCAGGTAAGTGTGTCTGGCATACTTGGGGAGGTCTCTGAACTTGAACCATGAACCTTCCCATGGAGGATTACTTCACAAAATGTTGTATTTTATAGCTGTACACTGCTCCTCAAGTGAAGTTCTGATGTACAAAGAAGTCCTTTCATGTTTGCATTAAATATATCAGTCAACATTCATATTAGAACTATACTTGTTGAGGGACCAGCAGATGGTGGGATGGTTACTTTGCTGTACTCTCATGTAGTCGACCGTGGTTCAAGTCCTGCACCCAGTGGCATAAAACTCATGCCAGGCATATGTGTGTACATGCCCAAAATCCCCAGAGGAGAATGGAAGAGAAGCGATTGCAGCGTGGCCATCACCCTCAGGGGGGTGATTTCTCGCTTTTTGTCTCTCTGTCTCTCCAGTGAGCACACATGCCCTATAGCAAAAAATCTCTCTCTCTCAAAAACAAAGAACTATACTTGTTGATCAATTGCACCCATAAGTAACCTATAAGAGCTTGGTAAAAATCAACAAAAGCATTCTTAGGGAATTAAATATATGGAATTTACTGTTAAGAGAATTGTGAGGACCAGCAGGTGGCATAGTAGTGAAGGCCCTGGACTCCCACATGGTCAACCGTGGTTTGAGTTTTGGACCTAGTGGCTTGAAACTCACGCCAGGTGCATATGTGTGCATGCCCAAAATTTCAGGAGGAGAATGGAGAAGAAAGGAGTGCTGCATGGCCATCCCCCCAGGGGGATGATTTCTTGCTTTCTGTCTCTCTGTCTCTGGTGAATACATGCGCCCTATAGCAAAAATCTCTCTCAAAAAAAAAAAAAAAAGAAAAAAGAATTATGTAGTATTTATAACTGTGTTCCGCATCGTTTAGATCAGTAAATATGTTATACACATACTCATGTGCATATGCACATAGGTGGTTTTCCCCGAGTACTGGTAGATGACAGTTTACCAGGTCAGTATAGCCTAAACAGGAACTTTTCTGGGATGATGGAAGCTGTATCTGATGTAATGGACTGCATACTCGCGAGGGCTGTTTTGCAGCTTCATGACATATAGAGGCAGCCTCTGCTCTGCCTATTTGGAGTGAAAGCTACCCCACAGTGACTGGGTGTTTTAGTCTTTTTACTCAGATTCCATTTGTCTCCAAGATAAACCCATGGGCCTGTTGTATTAACAGCATCCTTGTTAAAGGACTCCCATGCAACAGTTCTAGCCAGAGGGCTGGATGGGAGAAGAACTCCCTGATGGCAAAGGTTTTGTTTTCACCTCACTGGGCCCTGGTGAATTGTCGTGAAAGGGGACCACACACAGCAGCTGGGCCTTGTTCAGGGGACTATGATGGCTCATCCTTAAGATTAGGTGGTGGCTGTCTGAGTGCCTGTTTCATGTCCCAGGAGCCATCTCTGCATCCATCCCCTCCTCTGGGAGGGCCAAACCTCGGGCTGTCGAGACAGCTGGGGAGAATGAGGTTGAGGGCCCTGTCCGGAGCTGCAGGATTCCACCTGGCTCCTGAAGGCAGCCTGGCTGCTCATAGACACCAGAGGAACCCCTCACCATAATGCCGCTGCCATTCCCGAGGGGCTCTGTTGCATGGCTCCTATTTTCCCTGAAACAAAGCAATCTTTTCCCAAGGCTACGCTCTGCAGACAAGTAGGTCCTTTTATTTGTGTCTTTCTGTGTTGATTATGTGACAGAAAAGAAAAAAAACTGTGAATAACAGCCTCTCTTCTTGTGCCTCAGAACCTGACCAAAATCGAGAGGATTCCTCTATACCGCACTCAGACCTGTCCCCATGCCTCTTCGTGGCTCCCCTTCAGCTCTGTGCTTCTGCCAGGCTTTCTTTCATTTCCAGTTACAGTGTCATCCTTTGCTGCAATCCCTTGATCCTCAGGCGCTGGGGATAGCTTCAGGGGTTTACGCCTGATCCCTTCTGTATTCCCCAAAGGCCATGTACCCTGGTGGGATGCAATAGAAAAGGTTAACCTGGCCTTACTTTATCGAGAGCTGACTGTCTCTCAAGGCGTGTGATCAGACATTGCATTGCAGCCGTGTAACATGAGGCATGTTGAGGGTACATGGCTGCTTGGTTACAATCTCCTCAAAAAATGTAAATGGATCACCCCAGCCCAATGCTTCGCTGTGATTGTCTGTACTGGAACCAGCTGGCCCACATTATCTCCTGATGGTATTTCACTCTTAAGCAGAATCATTCTCAGGTGCAGGGAGAGTAGGGATCATTCACGAAGTGCCAGTGGTAGTGGCCAGAGGATAAGGACAAACGAGCCACCAAGAGAAATCTCAGGGACGATGGACTCGGGCACGTAAGCTGTGGTCAGGCCATTCTGCTGCCCCTGCCCAGGGCTTGGATGCCTTGGTGCAATCATTGTCTGGGCCGATCGAGGTCAGCCATAATTGAAGGGCACCAGGTGGCCTTTCTTGGACTCCAAGAGGGCGCAGCAAAAGAAAATGAAAAGGTGGCCTCAGCAAGGGTAGGGAGTAGTCAAAGAGGCCCGACTTGCAAAATCAAAACAGTTTTCTGAATATATCATGTGTTAGAAATGTTTATTTCTTCCCGAAGTGAGAGAAAGACAGCATCCCCAGTGAGCCCCACAGTGGCGATCCACTCCTAGCTCCAGCCAGCCCCAGTTGCACACGTGTGCCAGATATACTGAGGGAGGTCTCTGGGTGCAAATCTGGAACCTTCCCATGTGGATCAGCCTGGCAGAGTGTTGCATTTACTGCCATGCCACTGTCTGGCCCCTGTCATCATTAAAAAAAATATGTACAGCCTGCTTAGTCTATGCAGATGTAAACCTACTCAAAGCAGGGTCTGGTTAGATTGAGCTTCATTTCAGTATAGGCTGAGCATTCTACTTAAAAAAAATTTTTTTAAAGAGATTTTTGCTATAGGGCGCATGTGCTTGCCGGAGAGAGAGAGAGAAACAGGAACAGAAAGCAAGAAATCACCCCCCCCCTCCCCAGGGGAGATGGCCACACCACAATCCCTTCTCTTCCATTATCCTCTTGGGGTTTTAGGTACACATGCACGTGCACCCAATGTGAGTTTCATGCAGCTGGGTCTGAGACTTGAACCACAGTTGACTATGTTTTCACATAGTTCAGTGCCTTAACCACTTGGCTACCTGCTGGTCCCTAGGCTGAGCATTCTAATCTGAAAATCCAAAATCACAAATACTACAAAGCCAGGGATTTTCTGAATGCCAACATGAGGCATCAAGTGAAAATTTCTACATCTGACCTCGTAGTCAAAATGCTCAATATAAAAATATTGTATTAAGTTACCTGTATAATCTATGAAATACATATGAATTTTGGGTTTAGACTTGGGTCTCAGCCCCTAGATGTTTTATTATGTGCATGTAAATATTCAAGGTCCTGAGAAGCCTGAAGTGGAGGGCTGAAGTGGAGGAAGGAGATCATGGCCGACCAGACCCTGTTGAGGGTGCTTCTCTCTCTGTCTCGTGAGTGCACATGTGTTATCATGAAGAAAAGTACAGCTATATTGTAATTTGCTTAACTGCCTCTCCATTGTTGGAACGTCTTTCTTTTCTTCTTCTTCTTTTCTTCTTTTTTTGCTTAGTAGTAAATGACTTGATAAATATCCTTATAGACAAAAATCTTTGGACACATCCTCAATCATTTACATAGGAAAAATTTGGGGCAGTGGACTTTCCAGATCAAAGAATATTCCTGGGACCAGCAGTTAGCGTAATGGCTATGTCGCTGGACTCCCACGTAGTCGACTGCGGTTCACGTCCTGGACCCGGTGGCTTAAACTCACGCTGGGCGCGTGTGTGTGCGTGCCCAAGATCCTGAGAGGAGAATGGAGGAGAAGGGATTGCGGCGTGGCCATCCCCCCTGGGGGGTGATTTCTCGCTTTCTATCTCTCTGTCTCTGTCTGTCTGTCTGGCGAGCACACGCGCCCTATAGCAAAAACCTCTCAAAAAAAAAAAAAAAAAAAAAAAAAGAATATTCCTGCAGATTTTCTAAAAAAGGAGGATCCAGGGACCAGCAGATGGCATTATGGTTACGTTGCTGGACTCCCACATAGGTCAACTGGTTCAAGTCTCAGACCCAGTGGCTTAAAACTCACACTAGGCACATGTGTGTGCTTGCCCAAAATCCCGAGAGGAGGATGGAGGAGAGGGGATTGTGGTGTGGCCATTCCCCTGGGAAGTGATTTCTCACTTTCTGTCTCCCTGTGTCTCTGGTAAGTGTGTGTGCCCTATAGCAAAAATCTCTCTTTAAAAAAAAAAGAGGATCAAGTCTGGCCAAATCCATGGGTTCAAGTGCCAGATCAGGTGGCCTGGAAAACATGCTGGGCATGTGTGTGTACATGCCCCAAATCCCCAGAGCAGAAGGGAGAAGGGATTGCAGCGTGGCCTTCCTCCCTGAGGGGTGATTTTTTACTTTCCCTGTCTACCCCTCTCTCTGTCTCTGGTGAGTGCACATGTCTTATGGCAAAAAAAAAAAAAAAAAAAAAAAAAAAAAAAAAAAAAAAAGTCTAAAATAAAACCGGGTTAAAGGTGATCACATGTACAATGTATTTAGTACAGTGCCTGCTTGAGATGCATATGTGTGTGCATCACATGCACGTGTGCTGTAAAGGCCTGCTATATGGTAGTTATTATAAACTTGTGTTGTTAATTTCATCAGCAGACTTTTGCTGTATTATCCTCAGTGACTTTATAAAATAATTTATTTAATTTTATTTATCATCATCTTTTTTTTTTTTTTTTTTTTTTGAGAGAGATTTTTTGCTATGGGGCATGCGCACTCACTGGAGAGACAGAGACAGAAAGCTATCACCTCCCAAGAGGGATGGCCATGCTACAATCCCTTCCCCTCCATTTTCCTCTTGAGTTTTTGATCATGCATGCACATGTGCTTGGCATGAGTTTCAAGCTGCCTGGTCCAGGTTTTGAACTACACTCGACTATGTGGAAGTCCAACGCCTTAACCACTATGCCACCTGCTAACTGCTGTTATTATTTTTAAAAATTTCCTATAGGGCACATATGCTCATCTGAAAGAGACGGAGAGACAGAAAATGAGAAAACAACCTGCCAGGTCCGAGATTCCAATTGCAGTCGGCCATGTGGGAGTTTAGCGCTTTAACCACCATGTCATGTGGTGGCCCCCTGTCCTCAGTGACTTTATTCTAGGAGGTGGAATTGTGCAGAATTGTTTTTCTGGGAGTATTAATGAAGAATGTGTGATGGCAGGATGAGTATTATAGGTTCAAAACCCTCAAAGAGCCTCCAGGAGTCCCGGATGGATTCTCTTCTCCTGCTCTGTATGGTCCTCATTGCCACTTACTTTTGGTGCCTTGGCCTGACAGGCCCAGGGGCAGCGAGAGAGGAGAGCCTATAGAGCTGTTTATTCTCTACCAGCTTTGCAGAGAGTTTGAATGTTGGGAGAAAGTTGCGTTTCAGGTTAGAACAACCTGGGGGATTATGTGTGGACCTCACTTAGCCTTATGGGCCTGCGGGCACTTCGGCCTTGCATGTGTGTGTGTTCCCCATGCCCCCTGTGCCTTCCTGGCTCTGAGCCGGCTCCCAGAGGGCAAAGCCGTCCATCAAAGCCAGGCAGGCCTCCAGCTCAGGTGACCACCGCACTTACACAATTGTCCCTTTACGAAAGGTCAGCAGGGAACGTGTTCCTTCCTGCTTCCACCTTCCTGAGGGTTTTCATGTCCACGCTAACCCACTGCGGGCCTGGGCCAAGGCCAAGTTGCCCATCAATATTTTAAAGTAGTGGGGTTATAAAACTTATGGAAGACGCACAAAGGACAATTCCCTGAAGTGATGAGCCCGCTGAGAAGGGATATTGGTTAAAAGGAGATTTCCCACTTTGAAACAGTGTGAGACCAAGTGCCAAGCTGCAGAGAACCATTGTATGCATGGGGCTCTGAGCCTGGTGGAAAATCTGACCTGGTTTCAAATCCCACCTACAACTGCTAATTTATTTGGTTATCTATTAACAGTCTCCTGGCAGCTTACTTTTATGTTTAAAATTAAGTGCTTGATTGATTATTTTCTAGAACAGTGATGGGATGTTGTTCTATACTTAAGCCAATCCATTAGTGGGCTTTCTCATTACTGAGCTCTTTTCCTTCCTTTCTGGGTTCATTGTACGTGTGTGTGTGTATGCATGTTCGCACCCCTGCATGCACCTGAGGGTGGGGTCGGAGAATGGAGGTGTTGTAGTTCTAAAAGGAAAGAGGGGCTTTTATATTTCCCAAACTACATATCCACAAGGACTCTTCAAGCTAAGGAGAGGTGGTTATTTCTCAACATAATTCATGGGTGGAGACCGTGTTCCAGAGAACTTCATGTTATAGTGATTTTATTTTGTCAAATACCTGGATGTAAGATTCTATTTTTTAAAAAAGTTGCTAGAGGAACCAGCAGTTAGCATAATGGCTATGTCGCTGGACTCCCATGTAGCCGACCGCAGTTCATGTCCCGGACCTGGTGGCTTAAAACTTACGCTGGACGCTTGTGCGCGCGTGCCCAAGATCCCTAGAGGAGAAGGGAGGAGAAAGGATTGTGGCGTGGCCATCCGCCCTGGGGGGTGATTTCTCACTTTCTGTGTCTCTGTCTCTCTCTGTCTGGCAAGTGTATGCACCCTATAGCAAAAAAAAAAAAGAAAAAAAACCTCTCAAAAAAAAAAGTTGCTAGAAGTCATGTGCATTTTGTTGGTGAGAGACAGAGAGGGAGAGAGAGAGAGAGAGAGGGAAAATGAGAAAGCACCCTCACTATAGGGAATAGTCACATCACAATCCCTTCTCCTCCCTTTCTGCTTGTAGGATTTGGGGGCACACACACCCCATGTTTTTCTTAAGCCACTTGGTCTGGGACTCAAACTACATAATTGGTCATGTCACCATGGGGACCAGCAGTTACCATGACCACTAGGCCATAGCTGGCCTAATAAGCTGCTGCTGCTTTTCTTTAGGGTTTTCCCATAGGGAAAGACCACTCCCTGGAGACAGAGCGAGAGAGAGAGAGAGAGAGAGAGAGAAAGTGAGAAATTACCCCCCCCCCCACCCCCCACTGGAAGGATGGCCACACCACAATCTCTTCTCCTCCACTTTCCTCTCGGGATATGGGGAATGTGTGCACATGCGCCCTGTGATTTTCAGGCTGCTGGGTCTGGGTTTCAAACTGTGGTGATGTGGGAGTCCAGCCCCTTAATCACCATGCCACCTGCTGGCTTCTAAGTTTCTATTTTTAAAAACTTCTACTTGCCTTTTATCGGCTTTGGAGGCCTCTTCAAATATTTTCATAGTTCCAAGATTTGCTTCTGAGGATTGGGACTCCATCGCTTTATTAAAAATTGGTTTATTAAATATTGAATAAATAGAACAAAATATTACATATGTAGGGCAGAACTTCTAACTCTGGTGCCTGGGCAGTTTCCTTGGGATGCTAGAGCTTATTGGCCCCTCCAGCCCTTGGGGTGGGCAGGTGTGGCCTAAGGTGGCCTGAGTTCCCAGGCAGGCCATCTCTGGGGTTCCCGACTCGCACTGTGCTTAACCACTGTGCTATGGGGCCAGCGCCATGAACTTTTTGAAGACCCCCTCATGCGTGACTAGTTATGAACACTCAGGACTAAAGCCTAGTCTGTCTTTTTCCAGCCCATAATAATGGCAACTCTAGTGAGTGATTCCTCTGTCCCAGGACATGGACTTTCTCTGTCACCTTGGTTCATTCTTACAATAAGCTCTGGTGGATGTTACTTGCGACATCCCTGAAACAGACTTCCAAAATCGGGCTATCCAGGCGAAAGTCATTCAGCTCATCACTGCAAAGAGAGGAGGATCCCCACTTTCCGTCTGCCTGCTGGAATGTTCTGTCTCAGAGACAGTGAGTCTCAATAAGGAAGCCCAGCCCTTCTGTCCTGTTTTTTATTCTTTATTTTTTAAAGGGAGTTTGTGTGTGTGTGTGTGTGTGTGTGTGTGTGTGTTTTCTATTAGGGCTCATGCACTTGCTGGAGAGACAGAAAGAGATTGAGAGATAGGAAGCAAGAAATCACCCCCTGGGGGATGGTGACAAAGCAATCCTTTCTTCTCCATTCTCCTCCGGGGATTTTGGGCATGCGCACATGCACATATTCCCTGTGTAAGTTTCAAGCTGCTGGGTCTAGGATTTGAACTGTGGTCAGTCATGTGGGAGTCCAGCACCTTAACCACTATACCACCTGCTGCCCCCCCCGCCCCCACGTCTTATAACTTGAGGACTCCTCAGCAACAAGCAGATCATTTGTACCATGGAGCATGCTTTACATAAGCAGTGTGTTCTTGAAAATGTCCATGGAAACAGAAGTTCGGCAAATTTAATTGAACATATATCTGAGAGGGTGGGATCTCTAGGAAACCTTCACTAAATTAAGGAATCAGAGTTAGCTCATTTATGCATTTAGATTTTTGACTCAGACTAGACTGTATCCTGGCTCAATGCTAAGTCTTACTAAGAGAAAGAAACAGGGTTTCATTAGGTAAAAGACCTTCTATTCTTAGACGCTTTAAAGCTTCCTGAGGAAGACAGGATTGGGCTGAGGGTTGCTGCTAATTTACCAGGTGGCCATTCAGTGCTCCTGTTGCCAGAAGCATGGAGATTCTAGTTTCACAGTATCTTGACCTTGGTTTGAAGAGCCTAAGTACCCAGCTCCTTGGCCTAATGCAAAGAGCTACGAGGCAGCATCTGGTCAGAGCAGCTGCATGTGGACCCACCTCTCCTAAGTATGCACAAGACCTTTGGAGGAAAGCCCTATTCCACTCCATCCTGGTTCCTAGGGCTGTTGTAACAAAGTACTACAAACTGGGGGCTTAAAACAACAGAGATGCATTCTCTCACCATTGTAGAGACCAGAAGTCTGAAATCCAGGTGTCAGCAGGGCCTGGCTCCCTGCCAAGGCTCTAGAAAAGAATCCTTCCAGCTCTGGTGACTACCTTCCCTGGCTTGTGGCTGCATCACTCCGGTCTCTGCCTCCATCTTCACCTGGCTTTCTCCTCTGTGTCTGTGTCTCCTCTTCTGTTTCTCATAAAGACATTTACTATTGGATTTAGGGCCTAGTTGGACAACTCAGGATGACTTCGTTTTCAATTTAATTGCATATGTAAAGACTCCTTTTCCAGAACAAGTCACATCACATGTTCTGGGGATTGGGTCATGGACATATCTCTTGGGGGAGGATACCTTTAAGCTTATCATACACCGTCTTGCCATCCCTAGAAACAATTCCCACTCCTCAGATTCTGTTGGACTCACATCTCCTACTATGAGATTGTGCAAGGGATATTCAAAAGGGATATTCGTGCAAAATGTGTATTATGAAAAGAACTATGTTTGGATTTCAAAATGATTTTTGAACCAAAATAAACTTACAGTTTAGTTCCATTTTCCACGTTTTTGAAGTCGCTTCACATAATTAGAACACAGAAGTGGAGTCTTAGGACTGAGTTCTGTGGTCACAAGCACATGCTTAGAATCTGATAAAACCCACACTCCAATCCCAGCTCTCCCATGTATCAGGCGTCAGATCTGAGCGAGTAACCAAGTAGCTCAGGACTCCACTCCTCATCTCCAAGAGGTGGAGAGTAACACTTACTCAGAACTTTGTTGTAAAGATGAACTAAGATGACGTGTAAGAAGCCGATCTCTGGACCAAAGGAATGAGAGTAGCCATTATTATGGCCTGGGGAAGGGGGAACTTGATCTTTAGTCGTCACTGGACCCAGCTAGCCCTGTGACCTCAAGGAAACCCTCATCCTTCTGAGCATCTGTGGGAACATATAATAGAAGCAGTGATTAGACAGGATCTTCCTAATTTTCTCAGTCACAATAGTCTTGCACCTTTTATGTGGCAGAAACTACCCAGGGGACTCAGACTCTGGCTGCTCTTAATTTGAACAGCTTTAGCACACTTAGTATATATCCCTTAGATTGGGCTTCCAAAATAGCATGAAGAATATTGCAGAATATTTCAAAATGTTTGCTGCTCAGGTGTTATTTATAAAATGGTGCTTCCTCCAGTGGGTACCATTCTGTGGAATCCCTGAGATAAAGACTAGTAGTACAGGGACCAGCAGTTGGCGTAATGGCTATGTCGTTGGACTCCCATGTAGTCGACCGCAGTTCGAGTCCCGGACCCGGTGGCTTAAACTCACGCCAGTCGTGTGTGCGTGCGTGCCCAAGATCTTGAGAGGCGAATGGAGGAGAAGGGATTGCAGCGTGGCCATCTCCCCTGGGGGGGGGGGGGTGATTTCTCGCTTTCTGTCTCTCTGTCTCTCTCTGTCTGGCGAGCACATGCGCCCTATAGCAAAAACCTCTCCAAAAAAAAAAAGAAAAACAGACTAGTAGTGCATGGCCAGCCCCATAGCCTAGTGGCCGAAGTTTACATGGCTTACTACCGTTAGAATCCTAGCCCTGGTGGTTTGAAAAACATATTGGGGTGTGGGTGCATGTATGCCCAAAATTCCAACAGAGTGAAAAAGTGGAGAAGGGAATGCAACATAACCATGCTTCTTTTGGGGGGGTGCTTTCTCTCTTTCTCTCAGGTGAGTACACATGCCTTCTGGAAATTAAAAAATAATAATAATGGGAATATAGAAGGAGTTATTTCATACATTCTCTTGTGTCTAAATAACATCTCTAGAAACAGAGAAATCATGTAGTGTTAACTCTAACAAGATAGAGGTTGTCCCTGCCTGTGCAGAGCAGGCCTTCAGAAAATACAAGTACAAATGAACTTACAGACGGAAGATTAAAGCTCAGAGATGTGAAGTGACTTGATCAAGGTCACCCAGTTGGTCCTCCAATTCTAAGGCTAAAATTCTTTCTAAGGTTTGTATTTTATCTGAAATTGCTCTGGGGTTCCACTGTTCAGAACACTTATATTTATTTTTTTTTAGCCAGAGGATGCTTATACTCATTATAGAAAGACAGAAAGAAAGAGAGAGATGGAGAGACAGAGAGAGTTAACATGAGAAAGGACCTCCCAGGAGTCATGATTATATCTCCATCCCTTCTTCTCCATTTCTCCCTTCTGTTGGGATTTTGGGCACACATGCACACAGGCTCAGCATGTTTCTCAAGCTTCCAGATTGAGGCCTCAAACCTCATAATTGGCCATGTGGGATCCAGCCTCCTTAACCACCATGCCAAGGGCTGACCCAGGATATGTTTTTATTCGACACAGTTGTGCTACTGTCCAGGAAGAGTGCACAAGTTAACATTGCTCCCAGGGACATTATAGTCTAGAGCAAGGTTTCAAAGAAAGGAGGAGCCTAGGTGAGACAGAGCAGCTGGGAATTCTTCCAAATATAACCTCCAAAATGAGGATTTAAGTGTGCATGAGCGATTTTTCTGTTCCCTATAGAAAAAGACACATTTTATTTGCAAACTCAATCTTCATTTAAAAGGATAAGTCACATCTCTTTGTCTCTCCCTATAGTCTGTTCTCTCATCAGAACTTGTGCTCAGAGATTTATTTGGCAAAGTTCTCAAGCTCTATTTTCCAGCATCAGTGTCTTGTGTAACTTCAATTAGTCATGAAAAATAAGAGTGCCTCCAGTTCAACTGCCTTACTATTTGAATAGTATTTATCATCAATTCAGAGATCAGTCCGAACCCTGCCATGGGCACACATGTGCCAGGTATTAAGGACTATCGAGAGATAGCCTCCACAGGGTGGGAGAGAGTGTCTGGTCTACAGAATGCAATCCTGTTTGTGAACCTGTATGACAGGTCCTCGTCTTTCTTTTCTCTTCTCTTATTTTTATCTTCCTTTTCTTTCTTTTTAAAGTGAATCTATTCACTAACGCTCAAGTGAGAGAGGCAGAGACAGAGAAAGACAGTGAGCACCTCCGACAGGGTCCCACCACACTCTAAGCTGCTTCAGCCAACCCTGAATCATGGGCTCACATTTAGCCAGAATACTCAGGGGGGTCTCCACACCCGAGCTGGGAACCTTCTCACATGGATCAGCCTCGCAGAGTGTCCTATTTTACCATGGCGATGCCATCTGGCCCCTAGCCCTTGGCTTTCTTTTCTTCTTATTTTAAATTTAACTTTGTTTATTTATTATAACTTTATTTATTTATTTTTAATTTGACCAGAGAGGGACAGAGCGAGAGAGCGAGTGAGAGAGAGACACAGAGAGAGAAAGTGAGAAAGTAAGCTGCCAGGTCGAGGACTCAAACCAGGCAAACGTGAGAATCCAGCACCTTTAACCACCATGCCACCTGCTGGCCCTACCCTTGTCTTCCTTAACAGCGGCCTATTCTCCTGGCTTTCAACCCGTCTCCGAGAATGGGTCTGGTGGCCTTGGAGGGGCCTCTTGCCTCTGACCATGGCAGGTTTAGATACCAGGCAAAACTCTGAAAAGAAAAATGCTTGACTTCCCAATGGTGGGATGGTATTGACTAGTGTGTGAGTGTGTATGTGTGTGTGTGTGTGTGTGTGTGTGTATGTACTTGTGTGTACACAGAGAGTGGGAGGAGGGAGAACAACAATTTATAAATCACGTCTGGCAAATCCTTCCATTCTTAGCCGGCTGTAAACTCATTTCTTTGCTTTTCTCAAGCTTTGATTTATGGATTGGGATCGCGGGGTTGGCGTCCTTCCCTCTGGCTGTAAGTTTGGATTTAACGGGGCACTCCATAAAAACGGTAGGTGATTTGCATGCTCTGGGCTGATTGAGTTGCATTCTTTATAGGATCATTTTTAGATGGATTGTCTCTGTGGACCTCTGTTCTTTTGTTTCCTGGGGTTCAGAGGTTATATCAAAAGCCTCCTGGCCTGCTGCCTGATGTGACCTTTGAACTCCAGAGGGCATAAGATCATAAGGCCATAAAATAAGGTCCAAACATTAAAGGTGTCATTCTGATTGTCCTCAAAGGACGGGAGTTTAAGGCTTGGTCACATGATTCAGGGTAGAGAAAATACTGAGAGAGCAAAAGGCAGGGAACATCGCGCACCCAGATCTCACTCTACAGCCAGGAAGGATGTGAAAGAGCCTCTGGCCGTGGACGATGGGCAAACTGCTGAAAACATCAGCTACATCTTCCCACAACTACTCCACTAAGACATCCCAAGAACACTCAATCATGCCGACTTGCAGACCGTTGGGTGTTAAGTGTTACTTTTTAATTGTGTCACCATAGGCAGGTTCATTTTTCTGTATGCTGCCTGCGCGGCCAACGTAAATACAGCAGGAGGTCATCAGGAAGGTCTAGATGCTGGCGCGGCAGAGTTCAAACTCAGGAAGGACAGCAGAGCAGCACTGAAACCTGAGCCACAGCCTGCGTGGCTGGGAAGGAACAGCTCTATATTAGCTGTTGGTTTTTTAAAAGGGGAAGAAGCACTGGCTCGGAGTCAAACCTCCACAGAGTATGTCATTAGAAAGGGGAAAATCTATTTGGAATAATGATAAAGGTCTCCTTGTGGCTGGCTAGCATTTCAGAGCCAACCAAAACAAACATGCACGGGAAATGCAACGGAGCCCTGCATGGCCCAGGGTGGAAAGCGAAGGCTCGGGCTCAGGAGCCTTGACACTAAATAAATTATCTAGAATATTCTAAAACCATAAATGAACTTGTACTGATTTATGCAGAGGTTTCCAAGGTCTTTCAAAAATGCATGTGAGGAGCATTTACACTCCCTAGTGGCATGGAAAATGTTCCACGGCAGCAGAAAGGAGAACAGCAGAGCGTGGCTGAAAGCCTGCAGCTACAAATAAGCCCATCAACAGCATGGGGGGAGGCGTCCTTGGCGAAAGGTCAGAGTCCACCCTGGATTGCTCAGAGGGGAAACCGAGCCTCATGTTGGGGGCAACTGAGACAGCAGTCCCCAGATGTTGTTCTCATACACAAACCAAGAGGAGAGGAGGGATGTTTTTAAAAGGCAAGTGGGTGTGAAGAAATTTAAGCTCCCCCCAGGGCAAGAAAAGAGGATACTCCTGACCTGAAACTCAGACCTGAGGCTGTAGGGTTGAAGGCCTTAGCAGGTCCAGACAGACTATTCAAGAATGGCAGGCTAAAGATTTGAAAGTCCACAGTAGCTCCAGGATTAAGGGGCCCAGGCAGGAAGAGGGAGAGAGGAGATGGTGGTGAGGGGTTTAGCTAGCACGAAATAAGAGGCTCCCAAGGAAGACAGCTCTCCAGTGCTCTCGCTGGATGGCTGGTCCTTTTCACAAGGGGATGGAAGGATTTAAAAATGAAGGACAGGGCCCAGCAGTTGGTGTGGTGGTTAAGGGTGCTGGACTCCCACGTGACTGACTGTGGTTCGAGTGCTGGACTTGGCGGCTTGCTTTCTCACTTTTCCCCTCTCTCTCCCTCACTCTGTCCCTCTCTGGTCAAAATAAAATAAACAAGTAAATAAATAAATAAAGGTAAAGAAAATAATTCTTTTTTCTTTTTCTTTTTTTTTTGGAGAGGTTTTTGCTATAGGGCAGAGAGAGTCAGAGAGACAGAAAGCAAGAAATCACCCCCCCGCCCCCGGGGGGGGATGGCCACGCCGCAATCCCTTCTCCTCCATTCTCATCTTGTGATCTTGGGCACTCATGCACACACGCCCAGCGGGAGTTTAAACCACTGTATCTGGGACTCAAACCGAGGTCGACTACATGGGAGTCCAGCGACATAGCCATTACACTAACTGCTGGTCCCAAGAAAATAATTCTTTAAAAAATTTTAAAAAATGAAGGAAGAAAATGGAGCAAGATTCTTCTCTTTGGGAGATCTAGGTTCTAGACCCTAGAGCCTAGATCTGGACCCTTAATATTTAGGATTAATTCCTGGGAAGATGTGAGCCCTGGATTGCTCTGGTTTGCATGATCTAAGAGAGGCTGGAGGGGAGTAAGGAATACACCTGTAGGAGGACAATTTAGATGCAGGAGGGCTGCCGAGCTCAGGTTGGGGACAGTGCAGAGAACGCCTCCTGATGGGCCCATATGCACAGGGTTGGGGAGAACAGCTCTCCCTCAAGCACCTACAGAGTTGCTTACCCTGGTCCATGGGCCTGTGATGTCTTGCTTGCCTTTTTGCTGGTTTGAAACCCACCTTTCTTTAAAAAATCAGACAAAATCCCCTCCACCTCCAGGAAGTCTTCTTAGAGGAGCCCAGCCCAGAGTACTCTTTCCTTTCTGCTCACCGCTTGTCCAGTGTGTCTTACGCTCGGTTTCCTGCTGCTCGTGGGGTAGACTGTCCACGTGCATATGTATCTTTATGTTTATAAACCTAAACTGGCATCTCAGCTGTCTGTCCAACTGGGTGAAAGGCTCCTCCAGAGCAGGAACGTCATTGTTCCTCTCATCATCTCCCTCTCTAGACATATTTTACGGTTAATTGGTGTATTCCCTTCTCGGCGCACTGTGCACCTTTTCTTAGAAGTTTAGTGGGAGAGCATGAATTAAAAATCCTCCCTAGTCCCCCCTACTGCTACATTCTGTGAATCTATGGATGTACAGAATTTTCACACCAATTACAGTGCTCCATGTCACTTTCATGCAGCAAGAGAGGACGGACTCTGGACTTGTGCTCTTGTGTGGCCTCGGCCCAGGGGCATTCTATTTTGGTGGGTATGAAGAGTGCGTCAGGCCTGAGACAGGTGCTCTGAAGCTTGGGCTTCAGAGATTCTGACCTCAGTAGTCTGGGCTAAGCCCTGGCCCAAGTATTTTTTTTTTCAAAACTCCCCAGATGAGTCCATGTGTGATGATGAGCTGGGGATC
Organism: Tupaia tana; assembly: GCA_026018925.1. Taxonomy (NCBI): domain Eukaryota; kingdom Metazoa; phylum Chordata; class Mammalia; order Scandentia; family Tupaiidae; genus Tupaia; species Tupaia tana. The sequence continues at coordinate 20,738,514 of JAKSZU010000007.1, forward strand.
ACTGGCATGTGGTACAGTCAGACTGCCTCCTCTAACTGCTGTTCTCACCCGCACAGTGTGCTGTCTCTAAATTTCCATCCCAAACTAATGAGAGAGGAAATCTGACTGGTTGAGCTTGGGACCAGGTGTCCACTTGGATGCAGTTAGCTCTGGCTGGGAGTGGAGTCATGAATTATAAACCTGATTATCGAGGCGGAGCCTACCCCTTTAGCTCTGGGGTGCATTCTCCAAGAACGGAAAGGTGGCAGGCTGGATCAACATCCCCAAAGGTGACTGGTACAACTCCTCATGCCCTTTTGGTATCAAATTCCACTGCGCTTGTTTGTTTTCAGGTCTGAGCTCTTGGACGGCAGAGACTATCATGTTTTGAAACCCCCATGTATTAATCATGTTTTTCGTTTTCTATATTTTATGATGCTTTGACATCTTGGGGCTTGTGGACCCAGGGAAGGACTGCTCCTCCCAGGGTTAGCTAATTCCTAGAGATAGCAAACAAGTCAGCTGCAAGAATGCCTTTGATATGCAAAGCAGCAAATCCCAAGTCCACACCCCCACCTGCAGCCTTTCAGCCCATGCAGCCCTGGACGCTATCCTTCTGCCCTAAATCACCCCAGGGCCAGGCAGCTAGGGACCTCTATAGCCCAGAGCCCCCAAGCTACTGAAGCTATCTGATCCTAAACTTGCTCAGCTGCTTACTCTACCTCATCCATTCCTTTCCCTGAGAAACACAAAAAAAGACTTTTGCCCATCCTCTCTCCTTTCACCTCCTGGCCAGCTCTCACGCTTCCCGGCATGGTTCTGTCTGGTATGCATGATGTAACCCTCCTTTTGAGAAATGTCCGTAATAATGGCAATCATCTCCTCATCTGTTGTCCCCACCAGTCTGGAATAAAAACAAAATGCTAGGTATATTTTAAAGCATTCCAGCACTTGGCATAGTACCTGTCACATAGAAGGCAAGTGATAAATATTTGCTGAATCAAATAAAAGGATGGACAGATGGACGGTTGATGGATGGATGGTTAAATGGCGAATGGGTGGATGGATGGATGAGCAGACCCTTGGGAATTTAGTGGGGGCATGGCGTGATGCTATCTGCCCTATCCAGCCACGATGATGGATGCTTGGGCCTTCCTGCCATGCTCTTTTCTTCTGTCATCAAAGGAATCATAGACGAATACAGTGGAATAATAGAAGAGAGGGACCAGGTGACTCACTGAAAAATAGCCATCAGACCGAAGACCCAGGGCAGAAGGAAAGGGTGAGTGCAGCCTCCCAGCTCTTGTGGGAGACTTTCAATGCAGTGCATTTGTAAATAGAGATGATGAGGACGCAAGCTCTGGCATTCACAGGGCTACGCCAGGACTGTCCTTTCCCTCACCTCTCTCCCCAGCATAAAAGACGCTGGGCACCAAAGAATCGTCCCCTCTAGTCAAAACTGGGGGAAACTGACAAAGTCTTGGTTCATTAGGCCTGTGGATGAATTATGGGACATGGAGGGGAATCGTGCCTGGTGCGCTCCTAATGAACTCAGGATGTCCAGTGATGGATGGATGGATGGAAGTGAGCATTAATCCACTCTCGCTTGCTCCGATGATGTCATTTTTAACCAGCTGTGAACTTCACCCAGAAGCCAACCTGAAGACAGAATAGTGATAATGGGGTGGGGGAGGGAGGTGAGATTGCCAAGAGAGAAATGTTAACCAGATTCCAGAATACTGACAGTCAAGTCTTGCTACTTCATTTAAATGCTCTGTTTAGCTCTTGAATTAAAACAAGACAGGGCTAAAACTTTAATCAATCCAGTTCAGCCACCACACTCAGGCATGAGCAGAGAATAAAATGAAGGTCACAGGAGAAGTCCGGGAGAGAGAATTTGACAGTCCGTGCAGATGAATGGGGTTATGCCAAATGGCCTTCGAGCTGAAAAGGAGGCCTGGGCTGGTAGTTCATTTAAAACAGGAGTGGCCATCTGTCGATAGCTGGTGCCAGACTACTGAGTCCTGTTTTTCTGGAACATGCAGGTGTATGTGCCTGTGCTGACCGGCCAGAGTGGAAAATAGGTAAGAAACGGCTGAAAGGAAAAATCTCATTTTCCATGTTTACTTAATTAGAGACTTATTTACGTTAGTTAGTGACCAGCTTCCGTGGAGGGTTAATTCATATTTCAACATACCTTCTTCACGTAATCAGATTGCTTAAGTCTGAATTCCTGAGCTCAAGGAAGTGATAGGGATTTTGAGACCTGGTGCTTTTATCTGAAAGCCAGGCCTGCAACAGAGTGGCCTTAAGTAGCTGTGAGGGCGCAAAGCAGGGGAGAAGGGGGTGCTGGGGTCCAAATACCAGGATCTCCTCTGGACTTTGCTTAGCCTCCTGCAAGCAGCATCTGTAAGGTACAGGGAAAGCCAGCTGTCTGCTGTGTGCTTAGGAGAGGCCTGGAGGTGGGGAGAGGAAGGTGGGCACCAGGGCCCCTGAAGAGCCAGGGGTTGCAGTGAGAAGCAGGGACCACTGGCCACATCCACTGGGATTATGGCTCAGAGACTTCCTCTATGGCACCCCACCATTATTGCCTTGGGCCTTCAGAGCCCTCTGGGACTTCGACACTGCTTTGGGAAAGGAAGAGAGAACCCTGTGTTAGCTAAGGCTGTCTCCTCCTGGTTCTCCAGGTAGCTCGAGCCATTGTGCCCTAGACTCTCTGCCCGGTCTCTGACTTTGTCTCTCCCACCACCTCTTTTTTCCCTTTCTCTTCCTGCTCCTCCTCTCTTTCCTCTTCTCTGCTCTCTTCCTCTCTCTCACCTGCTCCTGCCATACGGGTCTTATAGAGCTGACTATGCCCAGAACACTCCATCTCAGAGCCTTTGCACTTGCTCTTTTACTTCCCAGAACATTCCGTGCCCGAATAGCCTCATGGTTCTCTGTCCATTTCAATCTTCAAACATCACACTTGAAAAGAGGACTTCCCTGACCCCTTATCTGAACTAAGGTCATTACCTAGAACTCTCTTTCCTGTTTACTTATCTTCCTAGTACTCACCTCTGACAGTATGTAGATGCATAAATATGTAAGTGTACATAACGCTTACATATTTATGCATCTACATGTATTTGTTTAATTGTTCATGTCAACTTCCCCCATTAGAATGTCACTCCACTGGGGCCAGCAGGTGGAGTAGCGGTTACGTTGCTGGATTCCCACATGGCTGACTACCGTTCACGTTCCAGACCCAGCATCTGCAATCTCTTGTCAGGTGCGCATGTGTGCCCAAGATCCCAGAAGGAGATTGAAGGAGAAGGGATTGCAGAGTGGCCATTTTCCTGGGGATGGGTTTCTCACTTTCCCTCTCACTGTGTTTGCCCCCCAACCCACAGTACACATTCCCTAAGGTAAAAATCTCTTGGAAAACAAAAGAAAACAAAACGAAAACAGAATATCACTCCACCAAAGCAAGGTCTCAGTCTTCTTCACTCCCTGATGCGTCCGCAGTGCCCAGATGGGCCCCTGTGCAGGATTCTTCCTGAATGAATGGGTGAATCTGCACAGCCCTCTCCGCTGCACCACCTGGGTTCATGCAGAGTGAGGAACAGCTTCCTTGGCCTGCAGGGCTCCGTCATAGCTCTCTGCCTTCGGGACCCACCATTTACTCCCTCTTCTTCCTTCTTCCTTCTCCATTGCCTCAGTCTGGAGAAACTTTATCTAGCCTGGGGCAGAGCTGTCTGGCTCTGACTGATCACGTATTCTTCCAAATCTATTATTTATGCCTAAACCGTATGCCCTGAGTCCTTCAGGCCCGAGGCTTCTTATGCTCAAAAGCCAAGCTTTGAAACAGAGAGAGCTTTCCCCCCCTTAAAACTACAGTCTCTGCTGTGAGTTTCCAAAAGCCTATTTTGTAACGTAGAAGTGAAAGCTTGATTCCTTTTACTGCACTTTGCAATGTCATCACTTCTTATACCGCAGGATGCATGAGTGTCCCTGTGGCTGCCCAGATCAGAGGAAAGGCCAAAGAGCGAGGAAGTCTGGTGGGGTTGTCAGATCTAGATATAGTCTGCCACATATTCTACGGGCTCCCACTCAGTATCGCAGGTGTAAATGACCTCAGTAAAATCTCCTTTTAAGCACTTTAGAATCGGTGCATGGCATTAACAAACAAAACTAAAAATGACAAAGCCCAGTGTTGCTGAAGTGGTGGGGAAACGCCACACCTGCTGACGCTGTACTCATTTGCCCCGTAGCTTCTGGAGAGCAGTCCGACAGCAGTGTAACAGGAGCTGCTGATCCGTGTATCCCCCACTGATGCATTGGTGATGCCCCTGGTAATACGGCTTTTGCGGAATATACTCCATGAGAATAAGCGAGAAGGAGCAATGAAAAACCATAATTTGTTCAAAGATAGTCATGGTATTATTTAGAAACAATGAAAATATCCAACATAGGAAAGAGGTCAAGCGAACTGTGATTTATCAAGATGATAGGTCAGTAAATATTTGGGTTCACGGGAAGATCACTGTGTGGTTATTGCTAGAGGGCACATGCACTTGCTGGAAAGAGACAGAGAAAGAGAGAAAGGCAAAGTGAGAAATCAACCCCCAGGGAGGATGGCCACGCTGCAATCCCTTCTCCTCTATTCTCCTCACAGGATTTTGAGCGCACATGCACACACACCTAGTGTGCTTTTCAGGTCGCTGGGTCCAGGACTCGAACCACAAAGCTGGTCACGTGGGGCACCTCAACCTCTATTCCACTTGGTGACCTGGAAAATCACTGTTAACAAAACCCTGGGCTCTGCTGAATTAACACAATAAAAGTTTATTTCTTGCCCATATCACAATCCAATGTGGGTTGGTTGGGGTATGTGGTTTCTCTACTCTACACCTTCACTTAGGGATTCAGTCTCCTGTATTTAATGGCTCTACCATTTCCTCTCCACATCTGATGGGTGGATGAAAGAAGAGAAGAAAAACAGAGGATTGCAAAGAAAGTTTCATGGAGCAGATCAGAGGAGGTCAGGAGGAACCAATAGGTGGATGGGAGAAGAGGGGAAGAATGGAGGATAGCGAGGAAAATTTTGTATTACTCCTACCCACATTCCAGGAGCCAGAACTCAGTCATATGGCCATACCTAACTGCAAGAGAAACTCGGAAATGTATTCTCACTGTATGTGCAGGGTGAAAGGGAGACAGTTTGGTGAACACATAGCAATGATTACCACGTTATTAGTATGCTATGCATGTTGACTATGCTGACACTTGGGAGTTAAAAATTAAATTATATATATATGTGTGTGTGTGTGTGTGCATATATATTTATAATTATTTTCTTTAACTTTTAAAATTTATTTTAATTTGACTAGAGAGGGACAGAGAGGGAGAGAGAGAGAGAGAGAGAGAGAGAAAGAGAGAGAGAAGGTGAGAAAGGAAGCTGCCAGGTCCGGGACTTGAGACATGGTCTGCCGCATGGGAATCCAGCGCCCTTAATCACTACACTACCTGCCGGCCCCAAATAATATATATTTTTTAGAGATCTTTGCCTTAGGGTGCTTGTGTTCACCAGAGAGAGAGAGAATGAGAGGGAAAGTGAGAAATCATCCCTCCAGGAGAATGGTGACACTGCATTCCTTCTCCTCCATTCTTCTCTCAGGATCTTGGGCACACATGCTCACACTCCGGGAGTGAGTTTCAAGCCATTGAGTCTGGGACTTGGAACCACAGTTGGCCATGTGGGAGTCCAGCAACGAAACTGCTACGCCATCTGCTTGCCCAAAATGGAATAATATTAAACAGACAAAGCAAAATACAAAAGCACTAACTAGGATCAATTGCAAATAACCATGTAGTTGTAATTAGGTATATTGACCAACTGAAAAGTGATTTTAGGCTACAGGGAGCTTTGTAGTTGTTTTTTGTTGTTGTTTTTTTCTTCTTGTGAAATAAAAAAGTGTGATAGATGGAAAGATCAGTGGTTATGGAATCATTTGACTGGAGACTGCGTTACCTTTTTGAGACTTTTTCAGGGGAAACACAGAGGCTTATTTGTAGTGACATGGATGAAGCTGGAAGACGCTAAGCTGAAATAAGCCAGCCAAAGAGAAGCAAATGCCATATGACCTCACTTACATGTGGAATCTAAAGGAATCAGACGCGTAGAAGCAGAAAGTAGAATCATGGTTGCCAGAGGCTAGGGGTGGGGAAAATGGGGAGAAGTTCTTCAAAGGGTTCAGACTTTTAGTTTAAAGATGAGTAAGTTCAAGGGATCTAAGAATGTACAGCATAGGTAATGACGGATGTGTTAATAAACATGATTATTCATCATTACACAACATATATATCAATCATTATATCACACATCTTAAATACATTCCATCTTTGTCAGTTAAATATTTGTAAATAAAAACATTTAAAAATAACTGTAATGTTAATATAAAAAAAGCACAGAGGCTTTTATCAATAATATTTTTCTGACTATAAAATAAATATATCTCATTGCAGAAAATTAGAAATAAATATACAGGGGCAGCAGGTGGTGTGGTAGTTGGGGCACTGGACTCCCCTATGGCTGACCACAGTTTGAGTCCCAGACCTGGTGGCTTGCTTTCTCACTTTCCCTCTCTCTTTCTGATCAAATTAAAAAATAATAATGATGAATAAAATAATAATTCTACTAGAAAAAAACAAATTATATATATGTGTATTTGTATATATATGTACATATGTGTGTGTATGTGTGTGTATGTGTATATATATATATACACATATATATATATATAAAGTTTTTTATTATAGAGCACATATACTGGCCAGAGAGAGAGAGAAAGTGAGAAAGCACTTCCCACCAAGGGGAAATGGCCATGCTACAATCCCGTCTCCATTTTCCTCTCGGGATTTTGGGCATGTGTGTGCACATGCCCAGCATGTTTTTCAAGTCACTAGGTCTGGGATTTAAACCATAAGTCAGTCATGTGAGATTCAGCTGCCTGAATCACTATGTCACCGGCTGGCTCTAGAAATACATTTACCCTGGAGTGACTCCTTCCTGCGCGACTGTTTTCGGTAGCCGTAGTCGTTTACCTCCGTCCGCCTTCTTGCCCACTCAAGTACGTGCCACCACCCCATGGAAGATTCAATGGACATGGACATGAGCCCCCTGAGGCCCCAGAACTATCTTTTCGGTTGTGAACTAAAGGCCGACAAAGATTATCACTTTAAAGTGGATAATGATGAAAATGAACACCAGTTATCTTTAAGAACGGTTAGTTTAGGGGCTGGTGCAAAGGATGAATTGCACATTGTTGAAGCAGAGGCAATGAATTACGAAGGCAGTCCAATTAAAGTAACACTGGCAACACTGAAAATGTCTGTACAGCCAACGGTTTCCCTTGGGGGCTTTGAAATAACACCACCTGTGGTCTTAAGGTTGAAGTGAGGTTCAGGGCCTGTGCATATTAGTGGACAGCACTTAGTAGCTGTGGAGGAAGATGCAGAGTCAGAAGAAGAAGAGGAAGAGGTCGTGAAACTCTTAAGTATATCTGGAAAGCGATCTGCCCCTGGAGGTGGAAGCAAGGTTCCACAGAAAAAAAGTAAAACTTGCTGCTGACGAAGATGATGACGATGAAGATGATGATGATGATGATGATGATGATTTTGAAGATGAGGAAACAGAAGAAAAAGCTCCAGTGAAGAAATCTATACGAGATACTCCTGGCAAAAATGCTCAAAAATCAAACCAGAACGGAAAAGACTCAAAACCATCAACACCAAGGTCAAAAGGTCAAGAATCATTCAAAAAACAGGAAAAAACACCTAAAACACCAAAAGGACCTAGTTCTGTAGAAGACATTAAAGCAAAAATGCAAGCAAGTATAGAAAAAGGTGGTTCTCTTCCCAAAGTGGAAGCCAAGTTTATCAATTATGTCAAGAATTGCTTCCGGATGACTGATCAGGAGGCTATTCAAGAGCTCTGGCGGTGGAGGAAGTCTCTTTAAGAAAATAGTTTAAACAGTTTGTTAAAATTTTCCGTCTTATTTCATTTCTGTAACAGTTGATATCTGGCTGTCCTTTTTATAATGCAGAGTGATAACTTTCCCTACCGTGTTTGATAAATGTTGTCCAGATTCTATTGCCAAGAATGTGTTGTCCAAAATGCCTGTTTAGTTTTTAAAGATGGAACTCCACCCTTTGCTTGGTTTTAAGTATGTATGGAATGTTATGATAGGACACGGTAGTAGTGGTGGTCAGACATGGAAATGGTGGGGAGACAAAAATATACACGTGAAATAAACTCAGTATTTTAATAAAGTAAAAAAAAAGAAATACATTTTAAAGTATATATTGTTGTTCAACTCACTGGTAATCACTGTTGATAATAATTTCCAAATTTTTTCTATGTATATATTTATGTAGTTGAGATCTTACACTATATAATATTTTGCAGTTGGCATTTTTTAACACCATCTCATAAATAATTTTCCTTGCTATGATAATTATTTTAAAATGTGAATGATTTTATAATAATCCATTTTATAGACACACCATAATTTAAATCACTCACCTTTTGAGGTACATTCTTTTGATATTTGAGTCCAGTTCCTTAGCCACCATGCCACCTGCTGGCCTCTATTTCTGATTACTTTTTAAGATTAAAGACCTTGGGGGTCAGCAGGTGGCATGGTGGTTAATGGCGCTGGACTCCCACATGGTCGACTGAGGTTCAAGTTCCAGACCTGGCAGCTTGCTTTCTCTCTTTCTCTCTCTCTCTCTCACTCTCTCACTCTCTCTCACCCTCGCTCTGTCTCTTTCTGGTCAAATTAAATAAATAAGTAAAGTTAAATAAAATAATTTTTTTAAAAAAGAGATAGGGGCTGGCAGGCGGCATGATTAAGGATGCTAGACTCCCACATGGCTGACCACAGTTTGAGTCCTGGAACTGACAACTTGCTTTCTCACTCTCTCTCTCTGGTCAAATTAAAATAAATAAATAAAGTTAAACATAATAATAATAATAATAATAATAATAATAAATCTTAAAAAAGAGAGAGCGATAAATCCTTAAAGCAGAATTATCAGTCACAGAGTCTGAGCATTTTCAAGGTTCTTGAAACACCTAAAGGAAGTCCTAAACTGCCTTCCGGAAAGGTCATATAATTTATATTCCCCTCTTCACTTCTGTGGCATCAGGTATATCAATGTTTCTCTCTTTTTTTTTTTTTTTTAATTTAATAAACTTGAGGCTATATCTGGTGATTTTATTTTTGACTTCTTAGATTACTTTTTTGGTTACGCTTTCTTAGGTGTATTAGCCAGACATTCGTATTTTCTCTTTGTAAATGATCTATGAATAACTCTTACCCACTTTTCTATTTCTTTTTCTTATTGATTTGCATGGATGCCTTATATATAGTAAGAATATTAACCTTTTGCCTGTCATGTATGTGGCTAATATTTTTCAATTTCTTGTTTGTTTTTAACTTTTTTTTTTGTTTTTTTAACTTTTTTAAGCATCTAAATGTTTAAAATCTTTGCGTGATCTATTATGTTAGTCTTTTCCTTTGTGGTTTTCTATTTCTTATTTTATGCTTTGAAAATTATTTCAGTGTAGGAATCAAATAAATTTTCACTTACATTTTAGAGTTTTCTATACTTTTTAGTATTATAATTTGAATGTGTATGATGTTTATTTTATATAATGTGAAATGAGGATTCAGAGGTTTCTCAGACCCAAAAGACCCAATGTTTGTAAAATTTCACGTGAGTAATTCATTCCTTCTTCCCAATTTGTAATACCTCTTTCATTAGCTATAAGGTTCTTATTAAGTTGCAGATTTTATAATCTGTGAAGTGGAAATTATAACTAATTACAGACGTCCCACAGATACCATGAAAATAGAAGGAGAAATATTTATGTGAAATGATTTCTCAAATGTTGAAGCATTCTCCAAATGCTTGGGTGACTAATAAATCCCTTTGTTTAAAAGAATTATTTTATTTAACTTTATTTATTTATTTATTTATTTATTTATTTATTTTAATTTGACAAGAGTGAGAGAGAGAAAGTAAGCTGCCAGGTCTGGGACTCAAACCATGGCTGACCATGTGGGAGTCCAGCACCCTCAACTACCATGCCACCTGCTGGCCCCTATGAATCCTTTTTTTAAAAAAAAAACTATCTTCTGGGCTGGCAGGTGGTGTGGTAGCTGGTTCGCTGGACTCCCGCATGGCTGACTGTGGTTTGAATCCCAGACCAGGTGGCTTGCTTTCTCACTTTTCCTCTCTCTCTCTCTGGTTAAAAATGAATAATAATGGTAAATAAAATGGAATAAAAATGTTTTTTAAAAAGATTAAAAAAGATCTATCTTCTCCATGAGCAAGAGAGACAGAGAGACAACTTCCCAAACAGGGTTTGACATGGCGATCTATCCCTAGTCTTTTTGTTTTTTTCTCTTTTTTTGGAGAGGCTTTTGCTACAGGGTGCGTGTGCTCGCCAGAAAGACAGAGAGGGACAGAGAGACAGAAAGTGAGAAATCACCCCCAAGGGGAGATGGCCACGCTGCAATCCCTTCTCCTCCATTCTCCTCTCGGTATCTTGGGCATGCATGCACATGTGCCCAGTGTGAGTTTAAGCCACCGGGGCTGGGACTTAAACTGCACTCGACTACATGGGAATCCAGCGACATAGCCATTACATTAACTGCTGGTTCCTATCCCTAATCTTTAGCTGGCCCTGGGTCATGGGTACATGCCTGAGTGGCATAATCAGGGAGGTCTCTGAACTTGAACTGGGAACCTTGCAATGAGGGATTGCTTTACACAGTGTTGCACTGAATGCTTACCATTTTCCTAAAGAAAAAATGTACACGACAACATGAAGCTGATTGAGTATCTAGGGTCTGAGTTACTGTGAGGATTACAAGGGCCTCTATCTTTCCTTCTTTGCTCACATTCAAATCTTGCCAAACCTAGAAGAAATGAATTTTTTTTTCCCACCAAACCTTATAAAGATGGATAGGGAATTGGTTCCCTTGGGAGTGGGTAGGAGGACACAGTACCAGAGAAAATTAACAGCAGAAATTAAGTTCAGGCATTGTCTAGAGATTTCAATTTTCTTGTATTTTCCAAGATGAGAATTGACTATATTCAAAAGTTCAGACAACTGAGCAAGGATTTGTTGAGGTCTTGCCATGACCCTTCTTTTGGGGCTAACTGCTGTGTGTTGAGGGTCAGAAACTTGTGCTCAGGAAAAAGCCAAGTGAACTAAGGTAACAAACATATGACCAGCATCCAAAAGGGGGATGCAGAAGAGCCATGAGAATGACAAGTGCTACAGGTGATGGGAAATAGACATCCAAACAAAACAAAAAAATACCATTTTAGAAAAGATGAAGAAATGATGGCAGTATGTAGTCTGAGATTAAGAATAAAGACAACTTGACACCAAGTTTAGGCCCATTCTCCTGGGGAGCCGACGTAAATGGTGTTCTTCTCCCAAAGGATCCTCACCACTGGAAAGGCTGCCCCACGCCAAGGATAACTTACGTGATGGGCAGATGTGTTTGTCAATTCTAGAAAGCTATTTCCCATGAGCCAACATTTAGGGATGGGGATAGGCTTGAGGAAAGAAGATAGGGAAGGGAAAAAGTGGAAATCATGGAAAAATGGCCACGTATTTCTGTGGCATTTTATTTTATCATAACAGACTATTAAATGAAAGTGATTTTCACAGGATAGCATGTTTTGGGACCAGCAGGTGGCATGGTGGGTAAGGTGCTGAACACTCACACATGACTGACCACGGTTTGAGCCCTGGACCTGGTGGCTTGCTTTCTTGCTTTCCCTCTCTCTTTCTCTCTGGTCAAATGAAAATAAATGAATGCACACAGAAAATTAAATAAATAATTCTTAAAAAAGAAGATAGCATGTTTCAAATGTTTAGTAAGATCTGGGCTGATATAGTCCTACTAACTTGATCTGTGAGATTTTTTGTTTTTGTTTTTTTTTTTTGACTTGTTGTTATCTTTTTCTTTTTTTAAGATTATTCATTTCTTGGGAACCAGCAGTTAGCGTAACGGCTATGTCGCTGGACTCCCACGTAGTCGACCGTGGTTCGTGTCCCAGACCCAGTGGCTTAAAACTCACGCCGGGCGCGTGTGCGTGCGTGCCCAAGATCCCGAGAGGAGAATGGACGAGAAGGGATTGCGGCATGACTATCCCCCCTGGGGGGTGATTTCTCACTTTCTGCCTCTATGTCTCTCTCTGTCTGTCTGGCAAGCGCACGCGCCCTATAGCAAAAAAACCTCTCCAAAAAAAAAAAAAAAAGATTATTCATTTCTTCTATGAGAGAGAAAGAAAAGAAGAAGAAAGAGAAGAAGAAAAAGAAAGAAACAGGCATCCCCAACTAGAGTCTTGATGAAATCTACCTCCAGTCTCAGCAGGCCCAATTACAGGTATGTGTGTGTACACCCGGTGTGCTCAGGAAGGTCCCAGGATATGAACTCAGGACGTTTCCCAAATGGGCCCAGCTGTGTTACTGCTGCGCCACCTCCTGGACCTCTCACTTAAGTTTCGGCAGCGCCCATGAAGGAAAAATGCCTTACACTTAAATTTTCCTGTGGATCGAACCACATCCATAGACTGTAAGGCAAACCACAGGGTTCTGCGCTTACAGTCATCCTGCTTTCCTGGCCGTTCTTCCATTTCAAAACAAAACAAAGTCCTGTGGCTCAGCACTCAGAAAGCCATGAGTCTAGACAGGGGACTATTAAGTGGGTTTATTTTTTTCCCCATGGAGGACAAGGGTAAAAGATCTAGTATCCACACCATGTAGCTCTTTGTGTTTTTTTTTTTTTTTTCCTTTTTTCCTCTGTCGTCCTTAAGGATGATGCACAACGTGTGAATATGGCCCACATTTGAGGGCTAATTATGATTCTCCAGTGAGTGCGTTGCATTTTGGAGGAAGTCTTAAACGAGCACTTACGCCGTAATGCCTCTGAGCGCACCACTGTGGATTTGGGGGAAGGCTCTGAGTCCTGCCCAGGAGCGGCCTCCTCCGACACTGCTCCCACAAGCACTTTTATCACCAAGTTATTAGACCATTATGGTCTACGACTGTCTTTTACCGCCTCTGATTTTTTTCTGTTGTCAGACGCGAGGAAAGTGATTTGTAATACGATCCCAAATGCTCTTGTTTGTTTTAATCTACTGTTTTAATATATTATGGCTTCCTGCCATTACCCATCTCTGGCAGGGCCCTAGGGCCCCTTGGAAGCAGCTTGAGCCTGGAATGTGCGGGGCACTTCGGGGCTTTGGTGCAATGAGTGGGCATGTGCAGTCCTGGTGGGTAGGGGCTCGGGGCTGGGGACAGACCTAGAAGTTGGGTCCAGAGGTCTAGGAGTAACCTGGAGCCTGAGCAAGTGGGACTGGCCCTTCAAAAATCTCTGCCAATATGTGAGCTCTTATGGGTGCTCATGTGAATTTGGGGTCCAAAGCTTTCCCCCACACTGAAGGTTTGGAGTGAGTTTAGGGCAGATTCCAAAAACTCAGCTTGGCAAAGTTGAGTAGATATACCACGAAGAAGTGCTTCGAAATAAATGTTCATAGGGTGTGGCACGGCCCTGGGTGCTGTAGTGGATGCCGATTACACAAAAGCCTGAAAACACAAATCTTGGTTCTGTCTCTCACTGGGAAAGGTCCTCCCCGCCCAGGGCTGCTTGATCTTTCATCTCTAAAAGGAGGGCATGAGAGCAGGTCTTTTATCATCCCCAGTCTGTCCCGCAGACTCTGTCTCCTCCCCAGCCTTCCGGATATCTTGATTTAGGCAGTAGTTCCTCTGCCATCACACGAGGAACCGTTGGCTTTTGAAGACGAGTGTCCAGCGAGTTGAGAATGGCCATGTGCAGGGCTATCTGCTTTTGTGGTCATCACCAAAGTCATTCAGGAATGTTCTCTGGCCTGTTCTGCATGTTGAGGTAGTTGCTGGCAGAGGAGTGGATCACCCCCATTGCTTTTTTTTTTTTTTTTTGTAGAGGTTTTTGCTATACAGTGCGTGTCTTCTCCAGAAAGACAGAGAGAGACAGAGAGACAGAGAGTGAGAAATCACCCCCAAGGGGGGATGACCACGCCACAATCCCTTCTCCTCTCGGGATCTTGGGCATGTACACACATGTGCCCGGCACACCACTGGGTCCGGGACTCAAACCACGGTTGACTACATGGGAGTCCAGCCACATAGCCATTACACCAACTGCTGGTCCCGACCCCCTCATTGGCTTTTGACACCAACGTATCCTTCATTTAGTCAGTTAACTAATTTTATCCAGTACTGACCCAGTCATCAGCTCATGTCCTCCCTATATGAGCCCCTGTGAGACGTGCAGGGAGAGTGTTTAAGTCCTCTTTGCAGAAGTGGTGACCGAGGCTCTGAGCATTAGGGAACTGTCGCCAGAACTGAGAGCTACTCAGAGACTGGAGTTTACTTCCCTTCATGGTTAGGCCAGGGTTTTGTTGTAGAATAGATAACAAAACACAGCAAAACCCTTACTCTTCCATCCCAGGCTGTCACTGGACAGTCTTCAAGAGAAGGAGGAAGTAAGGGGTTGGCTATATCTCTAAACATCCCATCACACTGTTTCAACCTAAGAACTTTGGAGAGGAAAACTGTACACACCCATGTGCCTGGGCTCTGTTTAAATTTCCAAGGAGATGAGCTGGCCCTGTAGCACGGTGATTAAGGGAACTAGATCCAGCACTGTATACCAATGTTCAAATTCTGGCCCTGGCATCTTGAAAACCCACACTAGGCACGTGTGCATGTGTGCCCCAAATCTTGATGGGATGGAGTAATAGGAAAGAAGGATTTCTGTATGCACCCATGGGGGGCTTCATTCTCTTTCACCCTCTGTCTGGCAAGCACACACATTCTTTTGTAATAAAAATAAATAAGTAAATAAATAAACTTCATTGAGATGGATCATCACATATCAGTGTAAAAGTCTATGCTTTGGCCACAGGTAGCAATAGAAAGTCTGTCATAAAAATCACACCAGAAGGTAAAATAAACTCCTGCTTATTATCTTACACACAAAAAAAGACTTTAGGGGAGGAGGAACATTTCTCTTAAAGATAACTGACCTTTTGGCTCAAGATGGCAGATGAATACCACATCTTAGTGAAAATCTCTAAAACTGAAAAATTCATAACAGCACTAAGAATGGAAGTAGGGAGAGCCTCAAGTAGCCCAGAGATTCTAATTTCTCTAAGAGATTCAATGAATAAACCAAGACAGAGCTGTGTCCAGGAATGACTGAAACTGCTGGAGAAGGCTAAGGTTCCTCGTGTGGTACAGGTGCTCTACAGCCAAACCCTGTCAGGACCTGCCCCGCAGTGTAGTGTGGTGTAATCTTACTGACACACAGACAGCCAGATCCCACAAAGCTGACCACGATTCAAATCCTGGTTTGAAAAATACACCAGGCACATGTGTATATGTCCCAGCTCCTAATGAGACGGAAAAATGGAGGAAAAAGGATTATAATATAACCATGCCTCATGCTCCCATTGGAAGGTACTCTCTCTCTCTTTCTGATGAGCTCTTATGCCTTCTGGTAATTAAAGAGAGAGAGAAAAGACTTAAGTCAAAGTAAAATGTCATTAAAAAAAATTAAAAACTCTTTTAAAATATTGGCATTTAGTAGGGGGCATGAGCTCAAGGAAGTGTCAGTGCTCAAGAATGGAGGGCACTCTCAACCGTCACAACTGCCCCAGTTCGGGAGAGAGCTATGCCAGGTGTGGAAACGCACATCCTCCTAGAGGATACTCACCATGGTTTCTATGTCAATCAACCCAGTGTTTCACTCATGAATATAAGCTGGCAATCCAAAATCAATAGACACTGAAGGAAACAAGATGCACACAAGAGACAAGTAATATGAAAAAGTCTGATTCGAGGGCTGGCCCTGTAGTCTAATTTAAGGGAGTCAGATCCCATATGACTGCCCACAGTTAAAATGCCAGTGTTGGCACCTTGAGAAACATGCTGGACACATGTACGTGTATGCCCCAGATCCCAACGGATAGAGAGGTGGTGGAGAAGAGTCGTGGCATGACCACACCTCATCGGAGAGTGCTTCCTCCCACTTCCCATCTCTCTCTGTCTCTCCCTGGCAGGTGCACATGCCCTGTCACAATTACAAAAAATATGAACAGAGTCTTAAGAGTCAAGATCTTGCTTCCATAAAATAAGAACAGACTGCCACAAATAAACCTCCATAAAACAAAAAAGAATTGCTGAAAATGAAAGCTATGATTGCCAAGATAAAAAAAAAAGTAATATAATGGCTGAAGTTGCATTTGATAAACATCTCTGAGTGCACAGAAAAAAATGGTGAAAAGATAAAAAGTATAAGGGAAAAATGAAGAGACAAAATATCTGCCCAAGAGACCTTGCATTTAAGTGAAGAGAGGTTCAGAAAGAAAGAACACATGGAGAGAGGAAGCGAGCATAAACACTATACTAGTGTGTGTCTAGCAATGAAAAAAAATTTTTTTTAAGTTATTTTTCTATGAGAGAGGGAGAAAAAGAGAGAGAAAGCACTCCTGACAGGGTCTTTATGCCACAGGGTCTTCAGGCCTGTATCTATGCCCGGGCTGGGAGAAAGTATAACTTTTGAGATTCAAAAGGCACACTGAGTTCTGAGCCAGTAAGTGAACAAACACCCATATATTTAGGTGAAGCAATACACCCCACAAAGATAAAGAGGTGAGTCTAGACCCGTGCTGTCCAATAGTGTAGCCAAGGGCTACCTATGGCTACCATGCACTGGAGATGTGGCTACTCCAGACTGAGAGCTGTGACCAGCATAAAATACACAGTGTAAATATACATTAGACTGCATAGACTCAGCATGAGAAAAATAGTGTAAGTACCTAAATAATAACTTTTAAGATACTGATTACATGTTGAAATAGTATTCGGGTACAATGGGTTAAATAAAATACACTATACAATTAATTTTTCCTGTTTTCTTTTCACTTTTTAAAATATGACTTCTAGAAAAAAAATTTTTTAAAAGAGGTTTTTGCTATAGGGTACGTGCGCTCGCCAGAAAGACAGAGAGAGACAGAGAGACAGAAAGCGAGAAATCACCTCCCAGGGGGGATGGTCATGCTGAAATCCCTTCTCCTCCATTCTCTTCTCTGGATCTTGAGCACTCATGTACATGCGCCCAGCATGAGTTTAAGCCACCAGGTCTGGGACTTGAACCATGGTTGACTACATGGGAGTCCAGCTACATAGCCATTACGCCAACTGCTGGTCTCTCTAGAAAAATTTTAATGATGTGTATGGCTCACATTATATTTCTTTTGTACAGTGCTGTTCTGGAAGAATGGGGAGGGCAGGGAGATTTTTAACAAAACAATGAGTCTGATAGGTGTCAGACTTCTCATCAAAATGTCAGAGGAAGATAATGGTTTTTAAATTTCTGAGGGGAAAACAGATCTTAAATATAGTATTTAATATTCAGCCATCTATCAATTAAACGAAGGTGAAAGAAACACTTTTCCAGCCATACTAGATTCAGAATTAATTCAGGATCTTTATCTACCAAACAACCATCCAGAGAGAAGCATTCCTGTCCAAAAAACAGTGCTACTCTTACAGGTTTAAAATCAAAAGGTATCTTAGGAGACACCTCTGCACCGGGTCTGGAAATACAGACCAAGTTAGAACATGAATTCAGAGGGTTCTGTGAACAATTTCTTCAAAAATTAGAAGCTGGGAGATTTTAGAGCAATGAAGAAGACTTAGGTGGTGGTTGTTATTGTTGTTTTCTCAACAGAAAAAGGAAACACAATTAGAAATATAAGAAAAATATGGAAAAACGACAAGAAAGTTGTGGTTCAAATATAAACCTAGCAAAAGTATTGCCTGATTTTGAGCAACTGATAGAATGTAAGAAAAAATAATTCAGTTGACCTTATTCTTGGGACATTCTTCTTTGAGTGGATCACCTAATAATGTATTTTCATATTTCTTTTTTATTTTTTTTGGAGAGGTTTTTGCTATAGGGTGTGTGTACTTGCCAGAGAGACAGAAAATGAGAAATCACCCCCCAGGGGGGATGGTCATGCCGAAATCCCTTCTCCTCCATTCTTCTCTCAGGATCTTGGGCACACACATGTGCCTGGTGTGAGTTTAAACCACCGGGTCTGGCACTCGAACCGTGGTCCACTACATGGGAGTCCAGTGACATAGCCATTATGTCATCTGCTGGTCCCTCATATTTCTTTTTTAATGGATCTGATCACACCATTTCTTCAGTGACTAATAGTATTCAACCATATTTACACAATCATAAATAGCTGGTTATTAGTTTCAATTTTAATCATCAAAATAGGAGACTTGCTTATAGCTCTATACTAAAATGTGTGTACGATAACAGATACTACATAGGCAATGTTCCAGCTGGTGGAATTCAAGGTGGAAGGGCAATGTAGGGGTGCAACTTTCATTTTACTTTGGGATGAGACAAGAGGCACTGTAGAAAAAAATAGAGCAAAAACAGAGGATTATTTAAAAATATAAGTCATGTATATTATTTAAAGTATAAATAACTGGAGAACTAAACCCACTAAGATAACTAAGAAAGCTCAGAATAACTTTATTCTGAGAGATGGGAGAGATGGAAAAGTTGTAAGTAAACTAAATTCTTCCCCTATTTAAGAGAGAGGAAATGACTTGATATTATGGAATGCTGGTAAGTCAAGAAATCAAGATCTAAGCATATAACAATATGTTATATTGAAACATGGTGGTAATTTATCAGAAGAATTAAAAAAAAACGTTTAGGCCAGCCTGTGACCGGGTGATTAAGGTGACAGGGTCCCATGTGGCTGACCTGCAGTTTGAGTACTAGACCAGCAGATTGAAAAGCATGCCAGATATGTGTGTGTGCATGCCTTAAAACCTGAAACGAGGGGAAAGTGGAGGAGAAGGAATTACAGTGTGACCGTTCCCCATGGAGGATGCTTTATCACTTTCCCTTTCTCGCTCTCTCTTTGGCAAGCATACATGCCTTCTGGCAAATTAAAAAATAAACATAAATAGTAAAAATAAAAGCAACAAAAATTAAAAGGGTTTCCCCTGAAGTGTGGAAACCCTTTTAGGTGGGATAGGTGAGATAGGGAGTTTACTTTTTATTTAATATCAGTATTTACAGTTTGAATTTTTAAACATCATGCATATATTATTTTATGAGATTTTTGAAAATATGTTTATTTAAAAATAATGTTGCAATCGATGTAAAGAAAGTCTTAACTGTTCTAAGAGTGACTCTTCCCTGCTGGTGACATTTACTAGCTTGAGTCTTTCCTAATGATATATCTACTTGTCCTTTGGGGGTCCCTATTCTGTGGCTGAGTTCCTGTTCTTCGGCTTGACACGCTCCATCATCCTAAATCAACGTGTGCACTTAACAGTGCTATTTAAGCCTTAATAAATATTGTATCAACATTCATGGGGGAGCTCTTATATAAGAAAAGGACTTTTCTTGTCAAGGCATTGTGTGTGTATGTGTGTGTGTATGTGTATATGTCAAAGAGATGGACACAGAGAGGAAGCAAATGTTCACTGATTTTAACAACTTTTTCACAAATTTTAACAACTTAATGGATAAATTTAGAGCATTCTTATTAATTTTCTCAGGAATGGGAGAAAGTCAAGAGTTCTCTAGGTTACTCAGGACTCATGCTCCTGGCCACAAGCAGATCTGACTTAATCTGTCTTTTCATTTGGCTTGTGGCCCTCAAATGTTCTCAGCAACATGGCCACTCAGAGCCACAGTATTGAGGCACTTCTCAGAGTCTTCCTACAAAAAGAGAAATCCTTGTCTCTCCACTCCAGGTGGCAAGAAGACCTGTCCAGGCCATGGAATGGGTTGATCCACCAGAAGCTGCCTCTCCATGCCTGGAACTAGAGGCTTAGGGTCCCATTCCTCAATCCAATAGATCCATGCACAGTTCTCCACCAATGAGCTTGCTGCTAACACTTGGCTAGTTCCTGACCTCGCTTTTTATTGGATGGTTCTTGGCCCCCCTTCTCCTTGGGCTTGACCCTTCCCACTTTCATTGTTTCCCACTTCCCTCTAAACCTCATGCTTCTCCTCATTTAAAGGCCAATCCTATACAAGCGCTTGATCTTTGACCTAGTTTTTGCCAAGTGGTGGGAATAAGCATATGGTTTTCCATGGTAACTACTACGAAAGTATTAAACTATTTTGGCCTAAAATGACCGCTATACTCCCACACTTAGATTCCTATGGCTAAGTCGAAATTGTACATGTTAGGCTGTTTTCTTGACCTGGTTGCTAAGTTATAGCCAATCACGCTAGTCACACTTCAGTCAATGACAGAAAGCCCACCTTTTAGGCTGTTTGTGCAGACTACCATTCACCTGTAACCAAACCAGTTGTTTTTCTATCACATTCATTCACTTTCGTTTTTGTGCGTCATTTTCCCTTTCCTGGAACTGAAAAACTGAGTTGACCACGAGGGTAGCAGAGTTGTCTGGAAGTCTGGGGACAACTGCC
Source organism: Tupaia tana (assembly GCA_026018925.1). NCBI lineage: Eukaryota > Metazoa > Chordata > Mammalia > Scandentia > Tupaiidae > Tupaia > Tupaia tana. The sequence goes on from JAKSZU010000007.1 coordinate 20,759,084, forward strand.
TGATTTAAATGGTATTAAGATTTGCTCAATTAAAACTCTACTAACATTCTCAGATAAACAAAACCTGAAAGAATTTACCAACACCAGACCAAATCTCCAAGTTCTCAAGGGAGTGCTATACTAGGAAAATTAAATACAGACACACAGAAATAAGAGTTAAAAAATGTAGGAAATGGCCAACTTAATCATAGGGACAAGTCTGGAGTTGAATATTATATCCCAGAATTTAATCAGGAAGATTGAACCACAATAGAAGATAGATTAAGTACATGAGACTGAACTGGTGTAATAGCATTTTATGACTTTTGACTAAAACATTGCTGATTTTCTTCTAGGTTTTGTTTTCCAGTTTTAAGGATTTTTGTCCTTCCTTGAGCTGTCAATAGATGCATGTACCTACTGTTTGAACAGAATCCTAACCTGTTTCCTGGCATTAAGTTTTAAGCAAAGTTCCTTAGCATTTCTTGATTTATTAAAGTTAAAACTGCTTTTCTTGAAATTACAAGCTGAACTTACTATTGAAAGTAGTTAGATTATTTAAGAAAATGTGGGGGTGGGGGAAGGAATGGAAAACAACTGTACACACCAGAGATAGTGTGGGAGGAGGGTGTGAAAAGGGTGAAAAAAAATATACATACACATACATATGTATATGAAACTAGAAATGGAAAATTATTGACAATAACATACATAATTAAGTCACTATGCAATATATTCCAGATGGGAAATCACATTTTGTATGCTGTGACGATGCTGAGGGAATGAATATAAATGAATTAATTTAAAAAGTTTCAAAATAAAAAAGCTCATGGAAATACGTGTAATGGGAAAACTATGCATGAATTTCAAAAATTTTTTGTGCCAAAATAAATTCATACTTTAATTGTAAAAATAAATAAATAAAATAAATTTTAAAAAAGTGATAAGTGTTGGGGGGATGTGGTGAAAGGGGAACTCGCCTACACTGTTGGTGGGAATGTAAACTGTTCAGCCACTGTGGAGAACAATATGGAGGTTCCTCAAAGACCTACAAATAGAACTACTATTTGATCCGGCAATCCCACTTCTGGGTATCAACCCAAAAGACAGGAGAATACTCAGTCAGAAAAGCGCTTGCACATTAATGTTTATTGCAACATTATTCATGATCGCTAAGACATGGAACCAACCCAAATGTCCACAAAGAGATGAATGGCTTGAAAAGGTGTGGCACATATACTCTATGGAATACTACTAAGCCATAAAAAACAAGACTGGCATTTGATAGAAAGTGGTTGGATAAGGAGGATCTATTGCTGAGTGAATCAAGCCAGGATATGAAAGAAAGAAACTATGTATTCACTTAATATATACCAACTATGTGTACTTTATGGTAGAGATCGAAATATTGGAGGGCATAAAAGCAGTGAAAATAGTTAGGGATTCTGAAGACAGTGAGGAATGGGGCAGGAGAAGGGAAGAGTATGGAGAAGGATAGCAAGAGAACAAATAGAGAGGCACATTAGTGGGACACAGAAATGATTTATTACCTGTGGATGATGACATGTATAGTATTCTCAACTGGACTGGTCTGAGAAGTATTTCATGTTGGGTAAATTCTTTTTATAAGCAAAATGATTTATAGTGATTGAATGTTTTAAAAATGATAATAATAGTTACAATAATAATCTGGAAAAAATGATGAAAAGCTATTTGATGATGATATGGATAGTAATGTCTTTGTCTTGACTGATATGCATGGTATTCTTTCTGGAAAAAGAAATGTAATACACTGTAAAGATACATGTGATTCAATGTAATATAAACAAGATTATGATTATAATAAATAAATTTTTTATAAAAAGACCCTATTTTGTAGCCAGCTGAGGAGACTGAAGGTCTTCAAAGCAAGGGAGGAATAAATAAGGTCTGGACTTTGTTTAATTTTAGCAGTGGTGTGGATAACGTCTTAGGAGAAGGGAGGGAAGACGGGAAAGGAAAGAGACCAGTTAGGAAACTACTGTCCTAGTTTTGAAGACAAGGGAGGGGTAGAGAGATGGGGGGGCAACAGACAGAGTCCAGAAAAATCTTGGAGGCAAAAGTGACAAAACTTGGTGCATAGAAGACCTGTTGATCTTTGTTAAGTTGGTGTACGGTCACTGCCAAGTCCTGTTACAGACAAAAGAGGAGGAGGGTGATTCATAAACTTAACTGCAATCACATCATTTGAGTACTTTGACTCGTTAGAAAATCAGTTAGAATGGGGCTCTGTGGTCTGTAGAAAATAAAATAACCTGGGGCCAGCAGCTGGCACAGTGGTTAAGATGCTGGACTCTCATGTGGTCAACCATGGCTCAAATCCCAGACCCAGTGACTTGAAACTCACACCGGGCATGTATGCATGTGTGACTAAAATCCTGAGAGGAGAAAGGATTGTGGTGTGGCCATCCTCCCAAAAGGGTGATTTCTTACTTTCTGTCTCTCTGTCTCTCCAGTGAGCTCATGTGCCCTATAGCAAAAATCTCAAGAAAGAAAGAAAGAAAGAAAGGAAGGAAGGAAGGAAGGAAGGAAGGAAGGAAGGAAGGAAGGAAAAGGAAAAGAAAGAAAGAAAGAGAAGAAGGAAAGAAAGAAAGGAAGGAAGGAAGAAAGAAAAGAGGAAAGGAAATAATCATAGGGGAGAGGGAAGGCAAAGGACAAATGTGATTATCCCTTGTTTCATGTTAATCTGCTGTAGTAAGAGTAAAACTTTCCCTGCTTGTGACAATTTTTTTTCCTTTTTTTTGTTTAAATTTGGAAGTGGATTTCCTCCTCCCCCACTTAGGCCAGAGAAGCCTGAGAAAAGCAGTTTAGGGTTCTGTGATGGGAGCAATCACCAAGCTCAGAGAGAAAAGGCAAAAATCAATGGAAAAGTTGGCTATCATGATCTGGGGCTTAGAAATGATAGCTGATTGACCTTGACTCGAGAGAATCATCTTTACCTGACTCTTAACTTTCCCTGTTGTTTTTGCTCTTTTCCAAACCTAGGTCCTTGGAGAGGTCATTCAACAAAATAATTTTAGATTATAACTTCAGTGCTCTTGAGGGGCTGATTGTACCAGATAGCAAGAGCTGCAAATGGTGCGACATCAACGGTAGCCAATAATGCAGTCAATGCGCTGTCTCCTGCCGAGGAGAGAAGGCTGCCTTGGGAATTCTCCTCTTGTAATGGTCTTTTAAAAGCCTAGAGCCCACCATGACTTTGGGTAAGTTACTTAAATTCTTTGTAAGTCATCTATGAAATGGGGGATAACAATAGTTTCTCTCTTAAGTAGTTTTCTTGTAATAAGTAAATCAAAATAATACATGTAAAGTTCTTAGTGCTTGGTGCATAGAAAGTTCTCTGTAAGTGTTAGCTATTATTTTCTCTCTTCTTTTTTTCTTAAAATTTTTTTGGGGAGTAAAGGTTTTTGGTCTTGGGGCACATGTGCTGGGGGAAGAGAGAGACAGAGATAGTGAGAGAAAAAGTGAGAAATCATCTCCTAGGAGGGATGGCCATGCTTAATCCCTTCTCCTCCATTCTCCTCTCAGGATCTTGGACAGGCATGCATGCACACGTACCTGGCATGAGTTTCAAGCCACTGGGTCCAGGATTTGAACTGTGATTGGCAATGTGGGAGTCCAGTGATGTAACGTTATGCCATCTGCTGCCTCCATTTTTATTTGAAGAATTATTTAATTTTATTTGTCATTATTATTAATTTTTAGTTTGCTACAGGGCTTGTGTGCACACCAGGGAGACAAATATAGAGACAGAGAGAGAGCGAAAGAGAGAGAGGAGAAGAAAGTAAGAAAGCAAACCACTGGGCCTGGGACTCGAACCACAGTCAGCCATGTGGGAATCCAGCCCCTTAACCACCATGTCACCTGGTAGCCCCATTTTCTCATATTTTTAATTGCTATGAGGTGTATGCACTTTCCAGAGGGAGATAGAGACAGAGAGGGGAAAATGCCCCCCACCCCCCCAGGCATGGTTATGTAGCAATCCCTTCTTTTCCATCACTCCATCCTGTCAGGAGTTTGGGCAAATATGTACATGGATCTGGCATGTTTTATGAGCCTTCAGGGCTGGGATTTGAATTAGCCATTCCCTCTACAGGGTTGGCCCTATTATTTTCTTTTTGATTGTCTTCAATGGCATAAAACCTTTTATTTACTCGATAAGTACTTTTGAGTACCAACAATGTGTAAGATATGCTACATTTGAGGAATATAAAAGAAAAAATAAAATTCAGGGCTTGGTTCCAAGTAACTCACAGTGCAGGGAGGGAGATAGCGAGTCAAAGCTTAGATCTCAAACTAGTAGGGACACAGGACAAGGAAGGGCACTAGAGAGATCTCCAATCTAGAAATACATCTTCAAAGGTGTGTAGTTCATTAGTCAAAGAAAGATACTCCAGAAATAAAGAAGAATGGGATCTAGTGCTATGGGCAAAAAAAGTGGATAGAGCCTTTATGTACCTGCCAATGACTCTCTAAGATTGGGCTCTAGGGTGGCAGGCTGGATAGTAAAGGGTGAAGCTAGATAGGTGGACAGATTCCAGGTCAAGAAAAGCCTTGAAAGACATAATAAGACTTTGGACTTTATCCTAAAAACATTGGAGAACCATTGAAATCATTTCAATAGACAAAATCAGATCAATAATTTAGAAAATGTGATGTGTCTGCAATGTAAACAATGGCTTAAAGAAAGAGGAAGACCAATTGAGATAGTTTCATAAGATTCAATGACATTGCTGGTGTGATGACTTGAGCCAGGGCAGTGGAAATGGGACAGAGAAAGGAGCAGATTCTAGGATATTGAGCAAGTAAAATTGCCACCAATTAGGTAAAGAGATGACGGGAAAGGAGAAGTCAGCAATGATTCCCGTGTCTGGATAAAGCAACGAAGTGACATGTTGGCATCATCTAGGATGCAGAATATCATTAGGGCTGATTTTGAAACAGAATGATTAGTTAAGTTTTAAGTAAGGTTTTCTGGGGCATCTAATAGTCAATTAGATAGATCTATATAAGGCCCAAGAAAACGATTTGAATTACAGATAAAGATTTGTGAGTCATCAGCATATAGGTGAGATCAGCCAGGAAGTATTTTTTTGAGGAGACAGAACACTATGGGCTTTTAGTGGCTGGTCTAAGAAGTGGCCACTCAGAAGAGACTTATCAGGAGTTGTCAGAGATGAAGGAAAGTCTAAAAGAGGGTGGCATTAGGGGAGCAAAAGGAGAAGGGTGTTTCAGAGAGATGGGAGTGTCAAGCCAGTGCATAGATGTTAAGGTGGCTGAAGCCTACATGGCCACTGTACGGTTTGAGTCTCAGACCCAGTAGCTTAAAAACATGCCAGGCACATTTGCCTGTGTGCCCAAAGTCCCAAGAGAGGAAATGGAACAGGGATTACTGCACATCAACCCCCCCACCCCCGAGGGTACAAGTACATGTGCCCTATAATACATTTTTTAAAAAGAGAGAGAGAGAGAAAGAAAAGTATCAAGGAGTCATATGATAAGAATAAAGGGTTGGTGCCAGCAGGTGGCATAATGGTTAAGGTGCTGGACTCCTACATGGCCAATTGTGGTTTGAGTCCTGGACCTGATGACTTGCTTTCTCACTTTCACCCTCTCTTTCTCTTTTTCTTTCTCTTTCTGATAAGCCTGGAAAAAAAATAACAAGAATAAAATCAAGTAAATAATTTTTAAAAAGTATAAAGGATTAGTATTCATAAAGGATTATTAGTATGATAAGAATCAAATGGTCCATTGGGCTTACCAAGTAGGAAGTGTTTAGATTCTTTTTTTTTTTTTTTGGAGAGGTTTTTGCTATAGGGCGTGTGCGCTCGCCAGACAGAGAGAGACATAGAGACAGAAAGCGAGAAATCACCCCCCAGAGGGGATGGTCACATCGCAATCCCTTCTCCTCCATTCTCCTCTCGGGATCTTGGGCACGCACGCACATGTGCCTGGTGTGAGTTTTAAGCCACCGGGTCCGGGACGCGAACTGTGGTCGACTACGTGGGAGTCCAGCAACATAGCCATTACGCTAACTGCTGGTTCCCAAGGAAGTGTTTAGGTTCTTGGCATGGCCATTTTTAGGTGGTCCAAATGGACATCAGATGACAATGGGCTAAGGAGTGAATGAAGACTTAGGCAGAGGTGACTTTGAGAATAAACTTATTTTATGTATCTTGGTTTGGAGAAAGAGAGAGAGAGAGAGAGAGAGAGAGAGAGAGAGAGAGAGAGAGAGAGAGAGAGAGAGAGAGAGAGAGAGAGAGAGAGAGAAGGCAATAGCTAAAGGCAGATTCAGGATAGCTAAAGGCAGTTGGCTTTTTAAAAATTTTGTTTATCTTTTTAAGAAGGAGAGTGGAAACAAACATGTGGAAGACAAGGCAAAAGACAGGAACCAGGTGATGGAGGCAGGATGCAGAGGAGAAAGAAGAGGCATCCAGACCCCCAAGGCTCAGGCTACAGCCAGAGAGGAGTTCTTTCCTGAGATGAAAAAGCTGAATGCAAGAATGGAAGCTGGAGGATGGAGGCTGTATACAGATACGTTAGGACGCTGGTCACTAGCTGAGAAAGTTCTTACAGCGTAGGGGGCAGGCTGAGAGTGAGGGCAGATGTGGACATTCCATAGGCTTGAGACGAGTAAACGCTATGTGCAGACGCTTGGCCATGGAGCAGGCAGTGGGGCTGCCACAAAACACATGAAGGCAAGCTGCGTCAGGTGAGGGCCGTTGACTTTGAGGCCCTGAGTCTGTGGTGGCACCAAACTGCTCTACTCTGTGGTTGTATCTTGAGCCTTAAGACCCAGGTGTGGAGCAGAGGAGGCACAGAGTGAGTTAAATCCCAGGTTGAGGTGTTCCAGGTATGCGGAATGGAAGTGAGGGAGCAGGAGCACAGGGGTTGTGCTTGGCAAGAATGTCGGTAGAGAGAAATCCAATGCTTTGGACTGGAAAGATATCAAGATGGCAGGAGGCTGACAGATTGGGAGAACACAGTAGGCTTTAAAAAACTCTTTTTAGAGTAAAATATTTTTTATTATAGTTTAAAATCTTATCTAGTCAAATGAAGGTAAATGAGCACTAAGAAGCGATAATATTAAAACAACCACAGAACCCAAACCCTTCCGTTGAAGTAGACAGGCTGGTTTTGTGTGTGTGTGTGATTATTGAACTAATAGCGTAAGAATTAGCCCCGTAAAGGTTCAAACACATTTTGAGCCATGTAAGATGGTTGGAATGAGGGTTTTGTCCCTCAATTTGGCTGCTCTAGATGTTAAGTCCCAGAGTATTTGTTTAAAACACAGTCATATGACTTTATAACATTATTTAACCGTATAATGTATGTATCTTGATTCTTCATTGACTCATGAGCTTCTGAAAGAAAGTAGTAGATTGTCTTAAACTTTTCATGTACTTTTGGTTGGTAACGTGGATGTTGGGTTCAAATGACAATGCTCATAATTATTTGTGAAAGAAATAGGAGACATGTACCTGTCTTGAGAGTAAGTAGACAGTAAATGCTGTGCTTTCTGAGCTTTTACCAATAGGAAAACTTTGGGAGTGGGCATTTTTGATACTCTCGATTGCAAATCATTGAACAAATCATTGAAATTCAACTGCAGTGCCAGCACATTTGAAAGAAGCCTGATAAAAATGCAAAGTTTATGCTGTCTCCAAAGACTTCAGCTAAGTAAAATAAGCCTAGAGGGGAGAATAAACCTTTTTCTAAAACTTCACACAGGGAGAAAGCAGAAAGTTCTCCAAGTTTCTAAAAAATGACTAGTATTTCCAAAACAGAGTTTGATTGGAAATGTGAGAAGCCAAAGGTGGTTGTGAAAAATAATGGGGCAACTGGGAAGCGCAGGTTACCTTAATCAGGCTTGGACAGGGAGTGATAGAAATGCAAATCTAAAGCTGCCTCTGGATCCCTTGGCTAAATAGAAAGACCTAGAGGCAGAATCAATTTTTCACTGTTCGATGATGTCTGCATTTTCTATAGGTTGAAAGCACAGATGTAGGAAACTTTCAAAGTTCTCAAGAAATGACAGGTAAATGGATGAACAATCATTACTTCTGCCAATTCACCCTCTCTGGCCTTTCTCCTCCCCTGGAGAGGATTTTGTGTCTCCATCTCACCCTTCTTTTCCTATAATTTGCAACCCCAACTGCTAATTAGCTTCTGAATATATCCCACTGAGGAGGAAGGAGAGGCAAAGAGATGAAGGTTCAGGGGAGAGCTGGCCAGGATGAGGGCCCTGAGCAAAGGCATGAGGGACCCCTGGGGAGCCCAGAAAAAAACCAAGAGAGGGCATTATAGTTAATCCCATCTGCTTCAGAATTTTTCTGGGGGTCTGCTCTACATCACACTTCATGTGTGTGTGCGCACGTTCCTGTGTGTATGTGTGTGTGCCCGTGTATGTTTGCATGTTATAATCTAGTGATTTTTTTTTCTTGAATTGAGTATTAAAGCATATTTAGGGGGTGAGTGTTGGTGTAGCAGTTAATACAACTAGACCCAACTGGAAAAGATTACAGGTTCTCATCCCAGGACCTCCCCGAGTGCAGAGTACATGCACACACGCTTGTGATCTGGGATGTCTGAGGCTGGGAGAGGATTGGACCATGGGAATTCTGTTGAGGGTGTCTCTCTCTCTCTCTCATGGAAGAAATAAATACACTTTTTAAGAAAGCGTATTTTGGGAATACTGGGCATAATGGCTAACATTGGGACTTTCCTAGGAACTTCCCAGTGCAATGGGAGATGAATAGAGACAGACAACTTCCCACAAAGATAGGTCTACTTCTCCTGAAGTCCAAGCTATGAAAGGTCCAAGGATTTGAGGGAAATAGATTGTAGCTCTGTGTGACTGCAAATGGGCATGTTGTCCTCTGTCTAGAACTGCACAAAGCTGCAGACTGAAAAGATGAGGAACTGAAGGCAGAGAATGGAAAAGAAGAAAGGACCATTCCGTAAGTGTGGACTGCATACAGTGACTTCCTTCTAAAGTAGACAGGGGAACCAGCAGTTAGCATAATGGCTATGTTGCTGGACTCTCATGTAGTCAACCGCGGTTCGCGTCCCGGACCCGGTGGCTTGCATGCGTGCCCAAGATCCCGAGAGGAGAATGGAGGAGAAGGGATTGTGGCGTGGCCATCCCCCCTGGGGGGTGATTTCTCGCTTTCTGTCTCTATGTCTCTCTCTGTCTGTCTGGCGAGTGCACGCACCCTATAGCGAAAAACCTCTCTCAAAAAATAAAAAAATTAAAAAAAAATAAAGAAGACAGTATGGGGATGGGGGGAGAGTAACTTACATTGGGAGGACACTGACAGCACTACCTCTGCTTGGTGCTTAAGATCAACATCAAAAGTAATGAGTCATATCAGTAGTATCCCCCCTTGATGTGGTGAGATGAGAATGGTACTCTACTTTTGTGGCCCCCCCAAACCTATAACCCTAGTCCAATCATGAGAAAAACAACAAGCTAAGCCAAATAGAAAGACAGTCTACAAAATATCTGACCAGTGCTTTTCAAAACTGTCAAAATCATCAAAAATAAGGAAAGTCTCAGAAACCATCTCAGCCTAGATGGCATAAGGAGGTATGATGCCTAAATGTAATGTGGGATCCTGAAACACAAAAAAGACATCAGCTAAAAATGAAAGAAATCTGAATAAAACATGGACTTTAATTAATACTAATGTGTCATTATTGGTTCATTGATTGTAACAATTGTCCATACTAACATAAGATGCCAATAATACTGGTAACTGGTTATGGTGTATAGGTAAACTCTCAGTATCATGTTTGTGATTTTTCTGTAAATCTAAATCTCTTCTAAAATATAAAGTTGATTTACCAGATCAATGTTGGGTTGGCCCCATGGTCTGGCAGTCAAGGAGGCCAGATCCCACATTGCCATTCATCGTTCAGATCCTGGCTCCAGAGGCTTGAAAAGCATTCCAAGCATGTGTACATGCATGCTCAAAATTTAAAAAAAAAAATGAAGAAACAGAGAGAAGAGATTGTAGGTGTGATCACTGAATGAGTGCTTTCTTCCTGTCTGTACCTTTCTGATTCTCTCTGGCAAGCACACATGTCCTCTGGCAATTAAAAAATATATCAAAGTCTACATGAAAAGATGTCTAACATCATTAGTCGCTAGGGAAATATAAACCAAAATCTGAATTAGACATGACTTCACTTGGGCTTAGGATGGCTATAATCAAAGAGACAGACACGAACAAAGTTGGTAGAGAGGTAGACAAACTGGAACCCTAACATGCTGGAAATGTAAAATAGTGTAGCAGCCAAACCAATTAACGGGGAAAGACTAGTCCTTTAAGCAAATAGTGCTTGGAAACTATGGAAAAGAATAAAGCTGGACCCCTGTCTCACACCATATTCAACAATTAACTCAAAGTGAATCAAAGACCTAGATATAAGAGATAAAACTATAAAACTCTTAGAAGAAAAGATAGGTGTAAATCCTAATGACTTTGGATTGAGGAATGTTTTCTTAGACATGACAGCAAAAGTATTGGCAATCAAAAAAGGTGATGTGATGTCAGGGTAAGAAGGATGAACTGGAACTCTGCAGAAGAGCTGACACTCATGAGGTGAGCTGGAATCCACATCTACTTCTCACTGCCACCAGATCTCCAATGTCCATGCTCTTGTGCTGCAATAAAAGCTGATATGCTTCATGGAGCTGTAGTCACCAGCTAAGGGTCTGGAGCAGATGAAGGAGGAGCTAGGCCAGGAGCTGCAGGGTGAGTTGCTGCACTGCATCAGCAAGGGGAGCCAGCAGACTAATAGGTACACACAATCTGCAACAGCACTGGAGCCTTGCATCAATCTTTCTGGCATTAAAAAAAAAAAAAAGACTGATGTTTAACTTCTGATTTTCAATTATTAAGCAAAATATCTTCTATGAGTCATTCTGATTCACAGAATGAGTCTGACTAAAGAAAATTCTGGTAAATAAACATCTAAGTAGACATGGCACAAACACAACACAAAGGTTATAGCATCTTCTCATCTTACACAGTCTAATCCCTTCATCCTCATTTCTCTCTTCCTGCACTTTGTTTCTCTTACTGCACTTATTATAACTGTCAATTATTATTCTACATGTTTGCTGGTTTGCTGGTTTGTTATATATACTTGTCTATAAACTTCCTAAAAATACGTTGTATATCTACTTCTGAATCCTTAGTACCTAATAATAATGATGATGAGTATGGTTTATTATATACTACTTGTCTATAAACTCCCTAAAAATACCTTGTGTATCTACTTCTGAATCCTTAGTATCTAATAATGATGATGATGAGTATGATGGTACACAACAATAGTGGCAGTCACTTGTGTAGCTCATACCATGTGCTAAACCAGACTGCAGTGGTTTATGTATATTGTTTTTTGCTTAACTGAACATCAAGCATCAAGCCTGGTAGCTGGCAGAGAGCAGGTGCTCTCGTCTGACCCAGACTCCCATGGGGTGTGCCCATTTGGATTCCCAGAGCTCAGCTCAGTTGCCTAATGACCTGTGGGAGTAGATTAAAATGAGTATCCTACTGACTACTTCCTGTTTCAGGGCAAAAGGTGGGGGACTTACTAGAAAGTAATTTGGCAATTTTACAAAATCTCTTTGCTTATCTGAAGTTGTTCATTCTAGAAATTTTGTCCCAATCCACCACTGAGGAGAGCTGGCTTTCAAAGAATTGCCACAGGGGAAGAATTTTCTCCAGGGGGCTCCCTGCTGTCCTATCAGCCCCTCGGACACCCTAAATGGCCTTTTCAGCTGCTTTGGCTCATCTGTCTGACAGTTGGAGCTTGTTGTCTACCACTTGCTAACTCAGTAGGAATGGACTGTAGCCTGAGGACATTAAAGATGACCAACTTTGGTGTAGATTGTTATTGAATCTTCTTTAAAAGTTGCTTTTAAACACTCTTGGCTAATATATCGCTGATAGGCTTCTGTTATTTGTGGTTATATCGCTTTATTGATCCCTATGTCCTGCGGGCAAACTGCATGACTAAAGAAGCATGAGTAATATCACAAACACCTCTCAAAAGAGTCTGAACTCCTACGTGCTCCTGTTTCCCTAGGTTGTCCCTCGTGATTTATACTGAGAAAGGAAATACCAAGTTGAAGTTATTATAAAAGTTTTTTTTTTTTTTTAAAGTTTCATCATGGAAGACGCCACAATGGGCGGCAGCAAATTCATGAAGGAAATTATCTGGGGGATAGAGTGTGCGGGGGAGGGAGTTTTTCTTTTGATCTTCTCATTTTGTCTTTCTACTTGCTTCCCCTATTTGAGATTTTCCAGCCTAGACACTCAGGCCACTTAAGTTACTTCCTATGAGGCAAATGATCTGATGAATTTATTCAGAGAGTGATGGCTTAATATGCTCACCTTTGTATAGGTTATATGCATTTCCAAGGAGAACAGCCTTTACATGAGAGAGGTAGGAAGCTACATGCACTGCTGGTGTGAGTGCAGACTGGGAAGCTATCCTGGAGAGTCATCTGCCAATATTTGGTCACATTCACTATACGCCTACCTTATACCCAGCAATTCCCCTTCTAATATTTACCCCACAGATGTTCTCACACAGAGGCATGTACGAGAATGTTTTCTGCAGCAATGTTTATGGTGGCAGGGAGTGGGAGGCAAGCTGAACGTCCATGTCTGAGGCTGGTGGATGAGCACACTATGGATTACTAGGTAGCACTTAGAACCAATGGATCAGAGTACACACTGTAATATAAACGGACCTTAAAAACAGGTGATGAGAGAAAACTAGAAGACATAGAATGAGGTTATCGAATACCAGTTATGTCAATTAGAAACACATGCACCCAATCATATCCATTTAATATGAACACATCCAAATAAGGTGATGCTGTAACTATGCGAGAAAGGAATGGATATAGAATAGAGTGTCTCTATTCTGATGGGACTGGGGGATTATTTGTGGTTCATACTGTCTTGAGCATTGTAGGCTGTTTTGCATATCTCTGGCCTCTACTCACTAGATGCCAGTAACCCCCCTTCAGAGTGACAACCAAAAATGTCTCTGGGCAGTGCCAAATGTCCACTGGGGTGAGGTCAGGGGATGATCCCTGGATGAGAACCACTGGCATGGAGAACAAAGATGAAAGGGAATGAATGAAAATATATATGCAAGAGAGAGCTGTTAAGGGAAAAATAGATAAGCCTAAATGAATACTTGAAGAGGACATTTAACTCAAAAGAATACATGATAAATGTGGGGTTTCATATATCAGGGTCAGAGCAGGCAGCACTTTCAATCTTAAATGCCCTACAGACCACTGTCCATTCTGTGAGTGTGTCTGGTTTTCTATGGTGGGTGCAGGAATGACAAAGTTGTGTTTTCAGACTTCTGATGTTAGAAAAGAACCATCTTAAGAGAAATGTCTGAGTGTGGCTCAATCTCCAGTGGCTAAATGACTATATTTGGTCTGGAAGATGCAGCTGTTTTCTCTGAAAGGAGTCCATCTGCCTGACTGATTCAGCAGGCCCTGAACAGGCCTTCTTTAGCACGCTGATGACCAAGAACCTGGGGGCTCCTTTACCCTGCTCTGCTGTGGCCTATGGTGGACAGCCCAGGGGAAAGAGGATGGTTTGGGGAGCTGTTCATGATCCTGGATTTAACTGTCCCATGGTAGATCTTAGAGAACATTGACATTTCACCTTGGGTGGTTTTTCTTAACAAAGGAATGCTTCTAATTGTAGAATAGGCCAGCTTTGGGGGAGGAAAGGAGGAAAGGTCTATCATCATGCTCCTGCTCAGCCTTCCATTGCTGTAAAATCCACCTTAGTTGCTGTGGAATGTAAGTCTTACAAACACCATGGTTCCACAGCATTTAATCTATATGAGTGACCTTGTGGTTTGCTATTAGAGAAGCATTGAAGGCCAATTTGGGGATGCAGCTACTCTGGGTTTGGCTCTGGCAAAAGAGACCTGGAAAAATCAAACCTCAAACCTTTTTACCAATTTCAGTATCACAATAATTGATATCCTGTTTTTTTTCCTTTACTCTCTTCTCTTTTTCACTTCCTCTTTCTCTTTCTTTACTTACTATTTCTCCCTTTCCTTCTCTCTATTTTCCATCCTCTTTCATAAAACATTAATGGCAAATTATAAGAATACACAAAATGGGGCTAGTAGGTGAAATAGAGCACTGGATCCCACATGGCTGACTGTGTGGTTTGAGACCTGGATCCAACAGCTTGAAAATCACACCAGATGCATGTATGCATGTGTGTGCCCAAAATCCTGAGGAGAACAGAGAAGAGATTGCAGCATGGCCATCCCCAATGAAGGGTGATTTCTCACTTTCCCTCTCTCTGTCACTGTCTGGTAAGTGCATGTGCCCTATGGCAAAAACCTAAGTGTGTGTGTGTGTGTGTGTGTGTGTATGGAAAAAAAGTATAAATGACCAAAAAGTCTTGACCAAGGTTCATCATACCCAGGAACATTTTCTCATACTGGTTGTTGTGGGATGAATAGTGTTACCTCAAAACTTATATGTTATAGTCCTAACTCCTCACCCCAGTAGCATAAAATGTGACCTTAAATGAAAATACTGTTGTTGCAAATGTAAATAGTTAAGATGAGGTCATGAACTGGCCAATGGCATGGTGGTTAAGGTGGCTGGATCCCACATGGCTGTATGCTGTGTTGTTCAAGTCTCAGATCTAGTAGCTTGAGAGACTCACTGGGCACATGTGAATGCATGCCCAAAGTCATGAGAGGAGAGTGGAGGAGAACATATGGCCAAGTGGCCATCTCCTCCAGGGGTGCTTTCTCACTCTTCCTCTCATAACATCCTTCCTCTTTCCAGTGAGTGCATGTACCCTATAGCCAAAAAAGGAAGAAAGAAAGGAAGAAAGAAAGAAAGAAAGAAAGGAAGTCACATCAGAATAGAGCAGGATTTTAGTCCAGTATGATTGGTGTCCTTGAAAGAAGAGGAATTTTGGATGCAGACATGCATGCAAGAATAATGGTGTGTGAAGAGGAGAAAGCAGAGATTGGAGAAATGCATCTACAATCCGAGGAATGCCAAAGATCACCAGTAAACCTAGAAGCTAGGAAGGTGGCCTGAATGGATCCTTCCCCAGCATCTGCAGAGGGAGCATGGCCCAAGTATCTTGAGGCATGTGTGCATTTCTGACTTCTGGCTTCCAACTCTATAATTAATTGCTATTATTTTAAACCACTCATTTGTACTTTGTTAAAGCACCTTAGAGAACAAATACTCTGACCCTTATATTTCTGAAAATATTTTGGGAAGGGTACCACTAAAACCTGCTTTTTAGTCAATAAGTAATTTCTTTAATTACTTATTTGCAAATCATAATCAGGATTATGAACAATTTATTTTAAAAATCTTAGGAGGAGATGTCTGCCTAAGTTCTGAAGAAAAAGTGGACATTAGTTGACTAGAAGGAGTGAAAAGGCCTTCCAGGTAAAAGGGAAAGCATGTGTAAAGTACAAATTAAAAAATAAATAAATACAAATATTAAATTAAATATTGCCCTGACAATGGACTTTTGTCCCCAGAGCTGTTCAAGCTCAGTCTAGCTGAAGGGTTGGTTCTCAACAGACTTTCTCCTTTCACGGGTGATCTTAGGATATAAGGTGTCCAAACTCCACAAAGAGGTTTCTCTGATCTCCACCCAAATACTAACTTACCAGGTTGGTGGAGTTCCCACTAATGCTGTTGTCCTGCTTAAGCTGAAGCTCTAAATAGTTAAGGCTGATGTTTTATGAGAAGACTAAGAGATCCCCAGGACACTTGATATGCTGGATAGTATGGTTATGCAACCTCCCTCCTCTTCCCCTTTTCATTTCTTTTTTTCCTTCTTTATTCTTCTTTCTTTCTTTTTTAAATCTCTCTTTTCTCTCTTCTTTCCCTCTTTTTTCTTTTCTAATTTGTCAGAGGGCAGGTCCACTCACTGGAAAGAGATGGGGGAAGGGAGAGGAGAAAGTGTCCCTCATGGAGAATGGTCAGACTGCAATCTTGTGGGATTCAGCTGTCTTAACCACTATGCCACCAATTGGCTCCTATTCTTTTTCTTGCTGGAAAGGTTGGAAAACGAAAATCTACATTTCTCAGACTCTCTTGCAATTAGCATTCTGAATGTGATTAGGTTCCCGAAGTGGATGTAGCTGCATGAGATAGAGAAGGTGGAATTGAGTCAGAGGCCATCTCAGTGCCCCTTTTGGCTGTTTCTGCAAAGCAAAGTCATGTAAGGATTTCTCAGTATCAGGAGATACTTGTGGCAGTAGCAGTACATTCTTTTTCCTACCAGCCAACTTTTGATCAAGGTTGGGGTACATGGATTCCTGAACTTAGCAGTTCTTGTGGAAGTCTCTCAAGTAATAAACCTAGTAGATTGGCCTGTAGTGCTCTGGACATCATTTCTGGAGGACCAGTCCATACCAGCTCTTCTAGCTCTTCCAATAATTTAGCAGGCATCAATTCATTTCATTAAATCCCTTCTTGCTCAAGTATCTCCACTGCATTCATTTTATCACACTGAACTCTTATCTATTGCATTTTGCATTTGTCTAGATACCATTATATCATGTAACCTTCACAACAGCCCTGTGGATCAGATATCATTAGATTCAGCTTACAGACAAGGAATCAGAATCAGAGAACTTTCAAAACTTGTCTGCCCAATCCACACATATAATTAAGTGGCAGAAGTGGGATGGAACTGAGCAATTTCTGACTCCAAGTTTTGTTTTTCTTCCTGTTTCTGCACCTGACATAGCTGTGTTCAGATATAGTGTGAAGATCAAATTTACAGGACCCCGTTCAGGCCCTCTATCATGTAACCACCAAGTTCATAGGTACCCACTTCAGGAATCGTTGATGCTATGTGCCTGGGAGTGAGGCCAGCAGTAGCTGGAGGGAGACAACTTAGCAGAGACTTCATTTATGTTTGTGTCTAACCCTATAGTAGGAAGAATATTAAGATAATCCCCTACCAGTGAGTCCACTCTTGCATAAGAGTCTCTCTCTTAAACATGGATGGGAACTGTGACTTGTTTCTAGCCAGTAGCGTATGACACAACGAAGGGATGTTACTCCTGTGACTAAGTCACATTATGGAGGTTCCATCATAGCAGACTGGGAGTGATATATTTTCATACTGGCTTTGAAGAAGTGAGCCACATGCTGTAAGAGGGCTATATGGCAAAGAACTAAGAGTAGCCTGTAGGGACTTAAAGCAGCCTTGGTTGATAGATGGAAAGAAATCCAGGATCTCAAGCTACATTCACAGGAACCATATGAGCTCTAAAGGGAGCCCTAATCTACAAATGAAGCACAGCCTGGGCTGATGTCTTGATCTCAGCTTAGAAAGACCCTAAGTAGAGAACCCAGTAAAATCAGGCCCAGACTCCTTACCCATGGAGATGGTGAGATATTAAATGTATGTTATCTTAAGTGTGTTATTATTTGTTATACAGCAGTAGAAAGCTAAGATGCACACAACCTCTCTCTCAGATGGCCAGTTACATTTTAACAAGGAGTGAAAAGGAGCAGAGCTGAGTAGCTAGGTCTTAGTCTACAGAAAGAGAGACTAAGCGAGAAAGAGAGAGAGAGAGAGAGAGAGAGAGAGAGAGAGAGAGAGAGAGAAAGTGCTTCCTAGTGGTGCATAGGCATGATGCAATCCTCCTCCATTTCTCCATCCAGTTAGGATTTTGGGTGTGCATACGTATGCCTGTGTGCCTGTATGCACATATGCACACATACACAGCGCATGTGTTTTAAGCCATTGGAGCCAGGATTTGCATGGATGTTGGTCATATGGGATCTAGTTTTCTAAGCATATCATTTAACTGCTGTGCTACAAGGCTGACCATAGGTCACAGTCTTTACTCAGTTCATACTTTAGATATTTAAGGAGAATAGAACCTCTTACTTTCCTATTTCTAATCTTGAGAGTCCCATCCAGCTGTGTACTGGACAGCTTAGAAAGTTAGTTTTTATCATACTTACCCTGTAGCCTAGTGGTGAAGGGAACCAGATATGCATGGCTGACTATCATTTGAATATCACCCTGGCATCTTGGAAAAACACGATGGATGCCTGAGCATACTTCCTCCCTCCCTCTCTCTCTCTCTCTTTTATCAATAGACAGGTTTATTGATACATTGCTCTTCAAAGACAGTTGAGACACTTTTAAACTATAGTCCAGAACATACAACCGTGTAGTATAGACCAACAGCCAGGTCTAAAATAAACTGGTTTCTTACCACAACTATCCTGTAAACAATGCCACTCCTCTCCAAAATGACTATAATCTCACATGAAAACAGTTACTGTAGGGTAACCAGAAACTTAGTTTTGTGGCCAAAAGAAAAATAGCAATTAAGTGGTTGGTGAAAGCAGGAAATTCTGTGCCCTTCACTGTACTGCTTTGCTCTTCTTACTCTTGCTCTTTTCCTCCCTTTTCTTCAGCCCATCTGTGTTAGCTGTCAATAGGTTTGAATATACCATCTGAAACTTATTCACCTCTTTAGAGCTCACCACAGTGTTGATCTTCTTTTTCCCATCAGTAGCTTTTAGCAGACACTTGTTGTCTGAAGGCTCAAAGCCCTCCACAGTACCTTTCTTTGGAATGCGTTTAGTTCAACCATCATACTTTTTCAAGGTGATGTACACGCTGCTCGACAACCGGCATTTCTGGAAGAGACTGGTCAGCTCTGTCAGGAACTGCTCGCTCTCCAGCAGCACCATCCCATCACCACCACTCCGGCTCCATCCTCTCCCTCTCTCTTGCTCTGCCTTTGGTGAGTGCCCATGCCCTTTGGCAATTTTTTTTTTAAAAGCTTTTATCATTTAATGATATTTTAGTCTTTTACTATTTAAATAATCTCTTTGGGGAAATAGTTGGTCATTTGGATTTCTCTCTTCTCTCTTTCCTCCTCCTCAAGTTAGTGTCTGGTTTGTAAAGAAGAGTTTAGAGTAGGAGGAGGCACATAAGTAGAATGATTAGATTCCCTAGGAAATAGACTCAGAAGTGCCAAAATCTACCTTCAGGAGGTCTATTGGAACATGCTCTTGAAAGTAAATCCCTTTGGAAAGTGAGGAAAACATTTTTTGCAGTGTTGGGGGAAAACTAAACTCAGGGGAAATATATTAGGAAGACCTTTTGCCACAAATGAAACACATTCTCCAATTTAGCTCTACCAATAAAACTGATTTTTAAAAAGACTGTTTCATTTTAAAATCTTGTTTCTCAATTAGTTTTAAAATCAGAAGGGCAAGACAACAGTGTTATTGGTCTCTTGAAAACCGAGCCAAATGATAAAGGTGAAGATGATGATGACAATAACAATGACAGTAATATTGAGACCATTGAAAGTGCCTGTGTTAAGAGATGTATTTATAGCCACTGGTTCACACCTATACCATACTTTCTTTGTGATTTCAGTTTGGAAGTTCCTAGTATCTTTTTGAAAAATATTTTTTGTTTAATTTTATTTATTATTATTATTTAAAATTTGACCAGAGAGAGACCGGACAGGGGATAAGAAAGCAAGCCGTCAGATCCAGGACTTGAACCAAGGTTCAGCCACATGAGAGTCTAGTCTCTTAACCACCTGCTGGCCCACTCTTAGACTCTTTTAAAAATTCATTTTCATGGTCATTTGAGTACACAGTTAACAGTGAACCTGTACTTCTGTATTTTTCTGTGTGGTTCAGGAGTCCCAAATCATTGGTTATAAGCTCCATTGACTTTCATACACATGTCCTGGATAGAAGGTTTCCCAACGGTGAAACCTAGACTTGGAGATATGAGCAAGTTCTGACCAGTCATAAACCACAGCATCCTAACTGCATGTATTTAGTGAAGATATTGAAATGGCATTTGAACCTTCACTTCTACTCATCTGAGCAGTTCAGCAATCAAGATTTCTTGTTGAAAGAACTCTCAAGAAGGAGTCCCAATTACTGTGAATACTAGTGCAAGCTCTGCCATTGAGTGAAGCCAACTCTGCACAACTGAGAGTTTATCCTGGAGACAGCCTGATTGGCCTGTGATCTCCAGTGAGTGACTTTATCTCTTTGAACACCAGCTTCTTTATCTACAATGTGAAGCTAATCATAGTTCTTGCCTCAGAAGGTAGTTGGGAGAATAGGATGAGATAGCCATAAAAAGTGTTTATCGTAATGTATGGCACATAGCAAATATACATACGTGTAAGCTGCTGCTATTAGATGACTAAGTAGAAAATGGTTTAAGCTCTTAGTGCTTAATTATTTGATGGGAAAAATAATAATACCTGCACTACAGATTGCTGGGGAAAACTAGATTAATGAATAAATAGAAAAGTATTTTCCAACATGCAAATGTAAAGCATCATTATAAAGGGCCTTCAAAAGTTCATGGAAAGTGCATATTATGAAAAAGTATGGATGGATTTAAAAACATTTGCACCAAAACAAACTTAATTTTTTTAGGAGAGTTTTTTTGTTGTTGTTTGCTTTTGTTTTCTTTTGCTATAGGGCACATGCACTCACCACCACACCACCTGCTGGTCCCTGTTTTGTAGTCATTTCTAACACAGGATAAGGTTAAAGAAGAACTTTTGTTGCAATGACTGTGACTTCTTTTTACATAACTCAGCACAGTTTGGAGTTACTTGTGTGTCAGTTTGTTCAAGTTTTAATCTGGCAACAGCAAGGTGTCCTAATCAAGAACGTACATCTGCTTGGGAGAGCTGGTGAGAAGGGTGGGGTCTCACTCAAGAATAGTGACTGAGAATACTTCAGTCATCCACATCTCAGTCAGTACAGAGGCTCTGCTAATTTCAAAGAGTTATTTAGTTTAATTTAATGTAATTAAATTATTATTGTTATCCAATTTGATGAAGAGAGAGAGAGAGAGAGAGAGAGAGAAGAAAATGAGAAAGTAAGCCACCAGGTCCAGGTCCAAACCTTGAACCACAGTCATCCATGTGGGAGTCCTGAGCCTTAATCACCACACTACCTGCCATCCCGAGGCTCTGCTAATTAGAATGCTGAATGCTAGAAGTGGCCATCAAGGATGAAAATAGTCATCTATTAATTATCATGAGAAGTGTTACAAATGGACTCTGGTGACTGGAAGAATGAAAGATATTTAAGATTGGTGGGTTGGAGAACCCATACCTTGCTCCCTTGCATGCACAGGGTATAAGACCAGTGAAGCTGTTAACCAGCACCATTAGAGAATGCATGGGAGATTTGATTTCTAGAAGTTCCTGGGTGTTTAGTTCTCAGTCTGGGAAGATTGCCTGTTGTCTGATACTGCCCAAGGGCTAGTAAAGGCCTGCCCCTAGAATGATGCTAGGTTTATCTGGAATGTGATTACAACTCTCAGTAATAAGGAAACCTCTGACTTTATTGAACGTACATGGCAGGTGGTGTGCATAGTTCTGTGCTTGGTTTGCTAAAGAGAACATGCTAAATAAATGCCCATATGTGGTAGTATTTGATCTCAGGTTCACTTTGTTTAAAATCTGATGGGGAGTCATAGGGAAGTAGGGAACTCTTGCCCACCTCAAAACCTTTGAGTGCTAACTACCAAAAGGAACCAGTGTTGTGCAGGATGAAAATATTAGTTCATGGCAGATTTTAAAAATAGCTATTTAGGCCAGAACAAACAAGTTTATAAATTCTACTACTTGTTGTGTTTCTATTGTCAAGGTTAATTGTTGAGTAATTGTTTATGACTCAGTATTCACAGGCAGGCATTGCCACAAGTTAAATAATATGACTCTTATTTCATTTGAGGAATACATGTTTAATAGAGTCCTGAGCTCAAATCCTGACTCCACTACTTGCTTCACCCAGGGAAAGTCATATAACCTCTGTGAGCCTCAGCTTTCTCTTTTATAGCATAATAGCTATCTTTTTCTAAAAATAATTTATTTATTTAATTCCATTTGTTATTATTTTTTAATTTGACCAGAGAGAGACAGAGAAAGAGAAAGGGAGAGCAAGAAAGCAAGCACCAAGTCTGGGACTCAAACTGTAGTCAGCCATGTGGGAATCCAGTGCCTTTAACCACTACGCCACCTGCCAGCCAGGATAGCTATCTTTAATAGTGTACATCCGTATATATCATGCTGCCTGATGCAATAACTTTGTGAATCAGGTAGGATAGCCATACATTTTGATGTTCTTATCTCCAATTTATACATAGGAAAATAAAGTTCAGAGAATTTAGGTGGCTTGCCCAGAGCCGTGCATACTAAGAGGTGAACCTACTATGTGAATTGAAATCTTCTGAATCAAATCCCTAGTTTTCCTCTCAAATCAGAGCTGGAATGATAAAGAGATGCATGATTTAGTCACCTCAATATTAGTAATCTGAAGACTATACTGTATATTTGGAGTTTGCTATCTGGGGGCAGAAATATACTGACAAAAACCTGAATCACTTGGCCAAGCACTGAACTGTGCTCACTTGGGTTTAGCAATAAAAATGTAGTCCAGTATTTGAAATGAGAGAAGTCTTTTTGAACCAGCCCACTTTTCCATTATTCACATTTCCTCTAAACTCTTGGTATGTTGTTTGTTTGTGCCATTTATTTGGAATATAGCCAATATGGCTCCACAGCTGGTGTGACTTGGTGGTATTGTTTTATCACTCCCGCCCAAGGAAGCATGACTTACAAATCTCCATGTCTCCAGGTGCAATACTCCGTGACCCATCACTCTGGACCAACTCTGAGATCTGGGCCTGATTGTGAATTCTACCCACTTGGTCCTCATGTGGTTGCCTCCCAGCTTTTGCATTTTGGAAGGGGGCAAAATGGTCTCTGCTCTAACATATACATCTTACACTGTTGCTGTGTATGCCAAGGAAGGATTCTGGAGGTGACAGCACAGTGGCTGTTTCCAAGTCTGGTTACCACTATCGTTGTTCCAGAAATATTCATGATCAGCAAACCATTGTGGACTGACCAATGCTTCTTCATGTTTGATGGGTTTACAGGGATTTATTCCTGCTTTTAATTTTCCTTTATCAAATGACTCACCCCTTTAGAAACAACTCCACTTAAGGAAGGAAGCATCCAGGAAGTAGTAAAAACAAAAGAAAGGATTTTCAAGGCTGTGGCCAATAATTTAGGGCATTTTGACTAAATGACACTTTATACCATCAAATGGTTTAAAAGGCTAGGAAAATGGCCTCTGTCAACAAGCTCCCAAAGCCAGGAAGTATTTTCCTGCAATGAGCTCAATTCAATCACCTGAATGAGCTCTTATACTGGTCCACTTAGACTGTGAAATTTTCCTTGTTTTGGCCTGATGGGGCTGAACATTCTCAGCCTTGAAATGTGCCAGTTTTAGCCATTGTTTCACTTTCTGAGTAGCCAGGATGGGCCCATAGAGGTGGGGGCCAGTGGAGGGGGAAGGAGTTTTGGTGATCATCTGGTTTAGCCTTGGCATAGCTGGAAAAGTTTATGCTAGGCCCAATATAATGGTCTTGAAATGTGCCTGAGATAGCCCAGGTTTCCTCCACCAGGAAGAATTCCTCGGGGGACTAGGGCCTTTCCCAGGGCTGCCCACTGTCCTCGCACATAGAAGGGGGTATGAGCAAGTGATCGCAGCCACAGAAGCCGAGGCTGGAAGCTCTCTGCCAGTGTCTGAATCACTCTGGTTTGTGGAACACCTGTTTTAGCTGTATCAAGTCAGCCCATGGGTGATACCTACCTCACAAGTTTAGAAGCTATAAGTTGTTTTTTATGAAGTGAGTCTAAGCTCTCCAGTGAAGGCATTTGGGAGAGTTGACACCATTAGAGTTGGGATTGTGGAAGAAAATATGGGCAAATAGTAAGCTTTGAAAAGTTTGCTGCACATTAGAACCTCTGGGAG
This sequence comes from Tupaia tana, assembly GCA_026018925.1. Classification (NCBI taxonomy): domain Eukaryota; kingdom Metazoa; phylum Chordata; class Mammalia; order Scandentia; family Tupaiidae; genus Tupaia; species Tupaia tana. Next base: position 20,783,010 of record JAKSZU010000007.1, read on the forward strand.
AGATTTTTAAAAATGTGAATTGTGGTAGATTATAAAAATTGATCGTGATCTTTCACTCTCCTTTTGGCAATGGGGTTTTTGGTTTTCCCACCAAGAAGTGGAGTCTTGTCCCAGCTGCAGTGGCATGGGCAGTAGGGTGCTACTGTGCTATACTGGATCCATAGGGGGAGGCCTGTTTTTCTTGACTCTTCCATAAGGTGACAATAACGTGATCCTCGTCTTTTGACTCATTATGTGTGACCTCATATGGGATCTGTACAAAGTTAAGGTAAGGATAGATTATTGCTAAACTTTCAATAGATAAAGAATAAGGTCACCTTTATGGGGCACTCTTTTTTTTAAAAAAAATAATTATTTGCTTTAACTTTATTTATTTTAATTTGACCAGAGAGGGATAGAGTGAGAGAGAAGGTGGGGGGGGGGGGGAGTGAGAAAGCAAGCTGCCAGTTCCAGGACTTGAACTGCGGTTGGCCATGTAGGAGTCCAGTGCCCTTAACTCCCATGCCACTTGTTGACCCCAAAGCTTTTGTGATTTATAATAAGGATGACAGATTTTTAGATCATGCAGTGTGCCTCGTCCCCTGCTAGAGATGAAAGTTGCAGTCTCACTAAGTAGAGCAACTTTACTGTTCTTCATAAAACCAAAATGGAAAGCATTAGGAAGGTGGGTGCTTAAGTCATCAGCAGGGTAGGTGAAAAGAGAAAGAAGGCAACCGAGCCATAGTCAATGAATTAAAGCAGTTTATTTGACATTAATTGCAGAATTTACAGCACTACCATTTAATGATAGGAATAAAAATAGAAAGAATCCAGTGTAAGCAATGTCACAGACAAAACATCGGGGTGGAAAATGAGCAAAACTGAAAATGCAATTAACATTCAAAGCAATCTTCCAAAGAACTGGGAGCTTATCAAGGGGCGAGCATCTCCTCGATAATGCAGTGTGATCCTCATCCCCACCAGGATTTGAGGGCAGCCATCAACCATTTATACCCTGTTGACCACCCCTGGAACATCTTTCAGTACAATCTGACTCAAAAAGTCAAAGAAGGGGCAAAATCTGGGTTCTAATATGTTTTGGAAATAGAACTCAGGGTGAAAAGAAAGTCAGAATGTGGATTCATGTGTGGGTGTTCAAGACAAAAAGGAGTGCACATCTTAAGGGTGTGTTTTCCTGATTTTAAACGTGAGCGGTGATGTCAAAGGGATTGACTAGAAATACCAGTTCAATGTTTCCCCCCATTTTCTTGGAGATACTAACTGTAAAAGGAAACCAAACAAGAGGCACACCTGCTACTCTCTGAGCTCTTGTCCTCTTGGAATCTGGATGGAACCTATGGATATTGCGTTTCTACTAGAGGGGTGTGTTCTGAAATAGACATCCAGAGGGCAAGTGGCAGAGCACGGTGTTTCACAGGGAGGCTCACATTCTTCTGCCTTGTTCCCATGGTCTAATGGGTCTCCTCCATTTTAAAACTTTAAACAGAGCTGGGGCCAATTTTTCTCTTTTTAACCTTCTCTACCCTTCACTCATTATAGTCACTTCTAAATACCCTAAAGCAACCAACAGGTTAGAAGAAAGAATTCAAGTCGTGCAGGTCAGCATGTGACATTGAAAGATGTTTTTAAATTCCAAAAAGAAATGCATCTGAGGCCAGGGCCCAACATGAGAAAATAGCCAAGACTGATTTAGATCCCGATATCACAAAGGGATGAAAGAAAGGACATTGGAACTTGTTTTCACTCACTTTGGTGGGAGGATTCACTGACCAAGAAAGAATCTACAGTGTTTGTGTTAGTTAAGTATTAATATAGGTGGAAATATTTGAATAGGAAGAAGGATGAAAAATATTGTCTGGGGTCTTCCTGTGCACCCTTGTCAAACACCTTCTTTGAGAAAAGCAAAAACTGAAAAAGAGAACCAACTGAAATGTTGGTTAATCCTGAATTACCTTTGTTTATAAAATTCTTTGGCTTCTCAGGCCTGGAGAGAAAAGACTGAACTGCTCTTAGACTGAGAGAAAAAGATTTGGTAACTGGAGATATGGATGAAAAGAAAAACCAACACCACAATTATGCTTGTACCACCTCAGTCTCTGTCTCCCAACTTCTTTATCAGTTTGTCTGTGGGAAACTTGTGTTCCTGGTTCAGAAATTTCAATAGGGTAGGTATTTTACCACCTTTTATGATAAGAAGTTTGGTGGCACCATTTGGTTTTGTTAACATTAAACATCATAGTAAAGAAAGAAAATAATATTCTACATTCAAAGCAGTATCTGCTAATGGTATGACTTCCAACCCCATAGCTGAATAGCCTTTGGACACTTAACCTTTCTTCCCAAGTAGGAGGTTCCTTGTCATAATCTGAGGAAAAGCTCTCCTGGACTGTAAGTCAAATGGCAAACTGAGTCATAGTAAGGAATATGGGGAAAATCTCCAAATTATGTAAATTTTTGAACAGGACTTTCAGAGATGAAGTAGGCATTGATAGGCCAGGTTCTCGGTTTGCTCTGTCCCCTAAGGAAGCATGGGCGATGGGCTTGGCCCCCTGAGATGGAACAAGGCACAGAAAGATAGTGGGGTCTCCTATTTCCTCTTGTATTTTTCTGGATCAAAGAATTGGGGCTAGCTAAAATACAACTTGGGAACAAAGCAATGCAGACTCCATCCCATATCTTTCTTTATTCTTCAAAGAATCATCTTCAAAAGTCAGAGGGAAAATAGCTGAATGGGATGGGTGGGAAGGGGCTTCTGGTTTGGATTGAGGGGCCCTTTGCAATAGTCCGGATGGAGGAAGATGCCTCAGTGAAAGTCCAGGTAAAGCCAACTACAAGATATGAGTCACAATAGCCTTGCTTAGGCAAAGCCCAGCCTGGGGAAAGGTGAATACCTGATGGGTTACAGAAGATTCAAGGTTGCTATTTTTCTCTTCCTGGCCTTTTCTGTGAGTTGTGCTCTGTCTTTATGCCAGCATGTACTCAAGGTCAAGGGATCTCAGAGAACTGTTGGAGTCCAGAGAGAGTGAAGATAGAGAGTTTTGGCCCAGCTCTCCTTAAAGCTAACAGATACGAAGAGTTCTTCCTAATCTCCACCTACCTTCTAGTGCATGACCCCTCCTTCCGCAGACCCCGCCAGGCCAACATTCCGCCATGATGGCAGGAGAGAAACCCAGGCCAAGCTGAGGTAACACCATAGTTCTGTGTCTCCAAGGAAAAGGACATCCACTGGCACAACACATTGAGTAAAAACCCTTTAATAACAAAATACATTCACGATGTAGCTACTTCAGTTGTGTGGAAAACTCAGCTTACACTTGATTCAACATATCACTTTCCACAAAGTTAAAAAAAAAAGACATAAAATGGCATAACAAAACATAGCTTGACTTTCATCAAACAAATCTTCTTGACAAACCCTAGTGAGCCAGACCCATGCATTGCCTATAATAACAAGGGCTGCGCACGCTCATGTCTGACACCCCTCTGTTTTCTTTGGATCGAAAATACATTTGAACTTTGTAGACACTACAATATCTGCATCAAGAGGAGAGGTTTGTAGGTTCGTGAGTGTGAGGAAAACTTTACTGAAACAAATATCGATTTTATTGCAGAAGAACATATAAAGCTTTCTGGAAGATTAAACACTATTACAATCATCAACTGTCTTACAAAAGCCAATTTAAAAATTCTTGTATCCATTCCCATCTTTGGCAGATTAACACAGGGAAAAATAAGACTATATTACAAAGCTTTCATTATCACAATGTACTTTATAACACCAAATAAAAATATGTTTCTTTGTATTGTTAATGAAAGCTTGTTCCCAATAGATTCTCATTGACAGATAACATGAATGCTCTACTGTTGGTGATTTCCAATAGTAGGCAGATGCTGTTTTTCCACCATTGTTTCCTAAGCTGCACTCTCTTATGCAAAATCAAGTGTGCTTGGCAGTTGATTTGGCTTTATGTCAAGCATACTGACTGGGAAATAGGTATGAAACTTGAGAATGGGTCTCAGAATCCAAATATAAGAATGAACAAGTTTGCCCAATCCTCTGTAACTGAAAAACATGTTTTGAGATATAGAGACCTCAGATAATTGGGTGATTTATAGCAAGAAGCTTTTCCTTAACTGCGTTTCAAAACTACTTTTTTACTTCCCTTTAGAAGACAGATGTAACATTGTGGGGTAGGTAAAAAGTTAAGAGTCAACTCTGACTTCAGGGAGAAAGAACCATGAAAGAGCTGCACAGGTGAAGTTTTGGAGCATGGCCACATGTGCCTAATCTTTGGAATAGTTGGTGGAGATGTCCACGAGAGTAGACCAAAAAGACAGAGAAGAATTGATACTGATGCCATTTGAGTTTCTACTGGGAACTGACCTGACAATAAAAATACTCAGAGAAAGTACACACAGTCGAACATAGCCATTCCCAAGCAGAGATCCAAGAAGGCCGGAACGCATGAATTAGCATCTCCATAAACATGGCCAGTTAGATCTGAGGTCATAAACATAAAGCCAAAATAACTTCTTCTGTGAGTGGGAATTCAGATACAAAGATGAGGTGTTTTTCAATGCTCATTTTCAAACCCTTCTTGGGTACGGTGATATATCTGGGTTATGAGGATCCCAGTTTGTGGAATGCAAGTTGGCTAACTCAAACTTGGAATGACCATTCTCATCACAAAATTTGAACCCGATTCAATCTGACTCATTTTGAAATCCCAATAGATATAAAGGTATTTTTGAGGTGAGACAGACATCTTCCAATAAAACCAATATTACCACTGTCTGAGGCTGAACTGTGTACATTTTCACAGTTTAATGTATACACAACTGTTCCACAACTGCTAACAAACGATAGGCGCCCATGCATAAATAAAGTCCATTGAACCAATGGGGAAGATCTAGTTCAAAATGAAAAATGTTGCTATTAAGAACCACAATGCATCACACTGCTAAATTTTTAGCCTCATGCATAAAATTAGAGCACTGATTGGCAGTTGCTAATTATAATACTACACTGTTAACACAGAACAATTAATTGTTCAGACCAAGTAGCACGAATGTAGAAAATAATTATTTTTTTTTTAACAGAGCAAATGAACACAGATTGTTTCTTCAGCAAAATATGAAACTGTAAACTTTGGGCTCATTCTGCAACTTTCCCCAATCCAGAATAAATAAAATCCAAAGGGGAAAAAAAAAGAACATACATTTTTTTTTAAGCGCACCTTTTCGTCTATTACAAAAGCACAACCTAAAACGTATAAAGCTTTTTTTTCTTTTTTCTTTTTTTTTAAGTCACAGTTACCAAAAGAAACAGTGAATAATTTATTACATACGCTATAATAACATTACTCTAAACACTATTATCTATGAGGTATATCTGAGAAAATTCGGTAAGGAATTGCGCGGTCTGCATTGCCAACATGCCCAGGTTCATATTAAAGCTTTGGAACCGTGAAGAACTAGAAAAGGGGGAAGAATGAGGGAGGCAGAAGGAGACATAGAGAAAGAACCTTTGGTATTAGTACAAATCTTGTTCTTTGCAGGGTTGCATTGCAAAGCACCACAGTACAATAAGCCCACCAATTGACTGTATGGAGGCCCAGTTGAAGCTGAGGTATTCACAGGAAGGATTAAACAAAGCACAGAGAGGTCCAGACTGGCTAAATCGTTGCTTTGGTTCAAGCAAGGCACTCGTCCCGTGGTTATGTCACACTTTGCAAGTGAAGCATGAGGCTGAGGGGATTGCGGAGGAAGGGGCTGCCAATTGGGATGTTTTCTGTGTTCAGCTGCCATCTAGGCCTTCTCTTGTAGAGGACTGGGGGAAGGAAGGCTAGGGAAGGGGAGGTTTGCTTAGAGGGGAGCACATCGCTGCTCTGCTCGGTGAATTAGGTCATCTTTGTTGTGTCTCCCAGGTGTTCTGAGAATTCTATTTCCCATAGGAATTTGGGGAGAAAAAAAACAAAGCAATTTACTGGTTGGAAGAAGGCCTTGCAGGTTTGCCTTGTATAGGGAGAAAATAGTGACCTTTGAGCTTGTTAGGACAGGCATGAACTTTTGCATGTGTCAGGATGGTGTTTGGAAACTTTCCTACAGTGTGCCGGGCTGTCTGCTAAATTCCTGTACTAGCTGTGCTCTGTTGTTGCACAGAACTGGGTTGACTGGCCTTTTCCTTTCTTATCATCTTCGTCTGAACAGCCTCTTAGAAAAGCTCAAAGAGAACTAGATTAGTAAACTGCTCAATAAGGAGCTATCTGGACTAGAAGTGGATTGTTGTATGTGTCTAAAACCCATTTGGTCAAAAGCTGAGAAAGGTTCATTGGCTAATGTATAAATCACTTTGAGGAATGAATATTAACAGTGATTTAATCATTTAATGGAATCAAAATAAGCTTAAAGAAGACAAATTAATTTCATGAGTAAGAAGGAAAGAAGCAATCAATTTTAAGTAACCATTCTTAAACTGGCATACCCCTTCTTCTGAAAATTTGGGGTCATTTTTTATTTATAATGAATAATCCTCTCCCATCAAATGAGGTAAGGCATCAACATCTCTCATAAATATAAAGCTGGCTTAGAAATGAAATGTAAACACTTGTAAGTGAAAAGGAAAAAACTGAACAGCTTAATGTCATAGGATCAAATTCCCTTTCTTGACAAATACTGACTTTAAAATATCCATAATAATTAGACTTAAGAATGAACTTTCTCCTCCCACTGAATTAAAGGCTTACTTATACAACCCTTGGTAATGGGGAGGAGCAAAGGCAATCACCCTGTTTGGATCAATATGTACTTCCCAGGGCAAAACCCCCTATTTGAGTCCTAATATTTCAAGGCTGGTCACCTCTATTAAAGGCAACTCATCATTTGTGACTATTGTGTTGAGATACCATCTAGACAGGCACTGAAAATGCCTGTGACTATTTTTACAGGATGAAAATATAAGTGGTAAGCCCCAGTCCCTGCTCATTTTCAGTGTGTGACCAACCCCTACAGAGATGGCACTGCATGGGGCAGAGCTCAGGGGCAGGAGCCAGGGGACGTGTGTGGGTTTTGTCTCTAGACAGGTATTTAACTTGCATAACTATTTCACTCCTCCAGGCCTGGAGGATAGGACCAAATGATTCCTAAGTTTCCTTCAAGCTCTACTATTCAATGGCTAGTGTTTCTATGGTCCTGTATTTGGAAATCTCTATGGTGATAGCTCCAAAGCAGGGACAGAGGTCCTGGCTAGGACTGAAGGCCCATCCAACCAGTCTTCTTCCCAATTTGGAATCAGAATGGAAGGAATCCAATTTGAGCAGCATCCAAACTTGAATCCTGAACATGTTAAGGAGACAACAAACAAGTGAAAGAAACACAGGAAATATCCCTTTCCAAATTAGCAGCCGCTGTCGCATAGATAATTATTTCTTTGGGGTATCTGAGCTGTGGCTGTACATACCATATGTCAGAGAGAATAGTTCAAATTATAAAAGAGCACGAGCAAAATGCAGACCGCACAGAGAAAGAAATCTTTGGTATCTTTGGTGTCATCAACACGATTAAAATTACAAATGGAAAAAGTCAGTGAGGTAGCCTTCTTTGGTTCTCACTAGAAATAGAAAGTTTTTCCTTTTTTTCTTTTTTCTGCTTTTTTTTTTCCTTTTTTGTTTTGTTGCTTTACACACACACAGAGTTCATTCTTGGAAGCAGCTAGTGTAAGGGTTTCTCTCTTTTTGCTTATGCTTTTTATTATTTATTTATTTTCCAGTTTCTGTATAGAAGCCCCGAATCCAGGCTGGTGAAGCAGGTCTCAGCTTACATTTTCTGAATGCACAGGTTCAGGTTGAACAGTCATTGCTTGTCCACAAAATTTGCTCTGTTGTTCTGACAGCAAACACACTGTTGTTTTAAATAAAAAATATAAACTATACAGTGCACCTTTCACAGATGCTGAATAAGTTAAATAAATAAGTTACAATAGGAAGGCTCTGAGGGCCCCAATAATTAAGAGGTGAAGTTCGCCTGGTACCAGGTGGGGCTGCGAACTTAAATTAAATAATTTAATAATTGTTACTTAAACTATTTAAGAAGTTAATTAAAGAAGGAAAAATACCCCGGATTATTTTTCTTTGTAACTTGTATTTCTTCCCTGTCTGTAACAGAATTTCACTGCTTCATAAAGCAAACTAAATTTCGAGAGTATTCTAAATAGGATTTTGCATCTCTGATGCACCATTGGTCTAGATTTTGATAAATAAGTACTAGGAGTAAAGTTAAACTAAAGAAGATTAATTAAATAATTACCCAAATCTATACACTTGCATACTAGAAACTAATGTATATAAATTAATTACATGAAGGGTACTTAACTTGTTGGGTCATAACCCAAAGAGATATGATTTAAAAAAAAAATTTGTCTGGAGGGGGTCTTCATTTTTCGAATGACAAACTGTATAACCTTTTTCAATAGTCTCAATAAAAATAAACCAGGAAACAATAACCTCTAAAGCTTTCTTGTGTTAAAGATCATTTAAATGAGACAAGCATGAAAACAATCACCACTCCCCCTAGCTAGCACAGCCTCTGCAGGACCTTGTCATCATCATCTCAACCCTGAAAAACCAGAGCCCACTTTCATCCCATTGGTTTGCACTTGACTTTGCTATTTTCCTTTCTTTTTCTTTTTTTATTTTATTTTTTTTTTAATTTTTTAAAAATCCTTTTTCAGGTCTTTGGATTTAGCTTTAGTTACGAGAGATCCAGATTAAAGCTATTCAACCGAAGTCATCAAGCATAGGTGTCATTTGAACAGATGATTAAAGAATATCCATGATTTCTGAAAGTTGAGTTTATCTTGGGTGTGCCCAGATGAACGTAATTCCAAGCTTACACAATGACAATGCTGGAAAAAAATTTTTTTCCTGCACTTTGGTTTTCAGTGTTACAATAAATAATGAAAACAATGTACATTGTAGAAGTACCACATACATGTTAAACGATGATTTAAAATGTATTTATTGTAACAGATTACAGTATGTGTGTACTAGACATATGTATACATATGTACACTGTCTAGACACATATAATGTATGTTATATCTATGAGAATACATGTCAAAATATGTATCTAAATCTGCATACATCCAAGCAAACAGACCGTGTAAGCCTTAGGCAGACTTATCTACTAAAGTTTATGCTATGAGAAAAGCTAGCTGCTAAAATGGAGTAGAGTGGAAGACTTCCATGGAATGAACAAACCTGTAGCAATGTGTTTTTCTTATACACATTTTCTCTACTAAAAAGGTATTAGCTGGTTAATTTCAATCAACCAAGCTCAAAAATCTATAAGGAAAGCTTGGGCTCTAGTTTAACTTACCTCAGACTGCCAGAATCATTTTGATATCTGAGACAATGAGTCTTTAACATCACACAATAGCCCATCAGCCTCAATTATGTTTTGTATTCTACCTATATGAGGTCCTATATTATTTTAATAAGTATTTTGTATTTTATAAAGTTTTCTGGGGCTTTATAAAACAAATAAACCCTCTCCACATTCCCTACCTTGGAAAGAAACAAATCATTGATAGAAAATAGACATTGGGACATCCATATTAAAAGACAACATTATCTTATGAGATCTATACAACACACTGGGGTTCCATTCTTCCTTTAGTAAGGACTTTCTGTGGTCTGATTTCAAAATCAGCATCTCCTGTTGTTCCAGTGGTGACTTCGTCTTAGCTAAAGGTACAAAATTATTAAACTATCCAGTTTTGCAGATATGTATTAGAAAGCTAAAAGTAGACCAGCTCCATCCCTTCTTCTTTCTTCCTCTCCCATTTCCTACCCACTCTTCCTGGTTTAGCTACCAAGTCTAAATCACACAGCATCAGCAGCAACAACAAAAAGGCAGCTCTGATCTGTTACAAACGCAAGAGTTATCATCCAAGTACTTGGTCTGGGCCTTGTGGTCAACCTTGCCCTCATATCTCATCTCTTTCTCTCCAGTTTTTAATAGGGTGCATTATTCCACAATACTGAAACCCAGCCCGTTTTTAGATTTAAAAAAATTTCACTCTATGACATCCTGAAAATCCGAGTTCATTACCAAGACATACTGTCATAACACTTTGGTAACGATCATCAAACCAGTTCTATAATTCTACCTCCATTTTCAAAAGCAGGAAAGTTTCTCCTTGTAATAGTCATTAAAAAAAATAAACAAAATGTTTATATTTAATTAATTGGCACTAATAGGTTAATGCCCAGCACAGCAAGGTAAACTGGTTGATAATCTAAAAGACTTATATTTGGCTTTGAAATGTATCATTTGACTTAAGAAATGCACATGTGTGTGTATAGCCTACGTGGCTATCAGATTTACCTTCCTAATTATAATTTCACTTTAGCTCGTAATGAAAATTAGTTTGGATTTCCTAAGCTCACAATTACAAAGAGCTGTGGGAAAAGAGGAGCTACAGAGGCAACTGTGGTTCCTCCAGATCAAGTGGAATCCTCTAACTCAGTCTAGCCTGGACCTTTACGTGATACAACCCAAACACTCACTAACACTTTGGGAGAGCTTTTAAATATTGGTGTTGAGTTTTTATGGTTGCTAATGTTTTCTTTCTAAAAAGAAAACTGAATTGGCTTTATTTTATTTTTAATTTCCTGGAATGAAAGAAGTATGTCCCCAGCACCAAAATCACATTAAAAAAATAAATAAATAAAGTGAATCTATTTATGTAAAGGAATAAAGAAAAATATATTTCTACCCCATGGCCATGAGCATTTAATTTCAGTTGCCTCAAGAAAGTGAAATCTCATTGATAACTGTTCCTTCACACTGTCCTTTCTGTTGCTGATGGCTGAGGCATGCCTGGAATTTCTCTCGGACTGAGAAAATGGATCTTAAACTATAACCAAGTTCAAATTGCTATTTTCTCTGAGATTATTAACTTATAATAACTCCTAAAAATTCTTGAGAAAACTCACTGGGTTAAATTCTATTACTTTCAATATAGCGAGCTTTTACTTTCAGATTTCTAATACATTGAAATTCAGTAGGGCTTAAAATTTTGATACATAAATGTATAGTTACACATATGTATTTATGTATGTATGTAAATATATATATATATATTTTAAAGCAAGCACTTTCCTTTAGCATAACATTATCTTATATGAGACATTTACTAAAAGTCCTTGGAGGGAAATTTTTTGCCTTTTTTAATATTTTGACATCTTCCTCTGGTCACTAGAGGACCAGCTGGTTTGACCAGTGTTGAAATGCAGGCCACAAAAGCAGCCTCCTTTGGTCTAGACATCTTCAGAGAATGCCAAAGACCCAAATACTGAGATTTGTGTGTCAAAGAATCAGTAACCACACTAAGCAGGCTCAGTTCCTCAACCTAACCTCAAGAAAAACAACTAGTTTTATTGGTCAGAAGTCACAAAGACTCATTTAGAAATACCCAAGTTGAAATTCATCTTTGTCAACTCATATGGGAACAATCCCCTACATTCCTTAGTCCTTAGAGAAAGAATCATGAGCAAGGGACAAATGGACATGTAGGAAGAGTCTAGGAATAAACCCCCAAAGAATTACGAAAATCAAGAAGGGCTGTGTTCTCTCACAGCTCCATGTTGCAAAGGGAGACTTGCATGCTAAGAATGGGGAGGTGGCACACATGAAGCTCTCCAGGGGCAAGATTCTGGGGCTCTCCCACAAACCTACTTCATATTTTCTGTCCAAGATCAAGGTCCCCAACATCACCACCACTGCCCCGCCTCAGTGCCTGCTGTGGTTGTATGTAGGCTTGGCAATACAAATTGGTAATTACTATTCTGAGGAAACCTGATCAACCCATGGCAACAGGAGCTGGACTTCCCTTACAAGATGTCCACTGGTGGATCTACTCACTGAGTGGGACCTGAAATACCTTCACGGACAGGGCAGCTCCTGGAGAACAGATTTCTGAGCTGGCCTCATGTCCCCTTACTGGTGGAAATGACCACTGAGCCTTCCCAGGAGTTACAGAAGATGAGCCCACTGTTCTGGGCTGGGTCTGACGGATGTACCTTCCTCACCACCTTGACCATGGTTGAGGTATAGCATAGAGATGACTCCAAATACAGATAAAACTCATTTACACCATGGGTCCATTTATCAACAGGTTAAATGTTGAAATGCTTGAACTTGATCTTAAACCTTTCCCAGAAATTTTCATAGAAATCTTAATACCCTATATCATCCGCAGTGGCAAATGAACTCAGTAATGGCATGAGAAATGAGAATTCTGCATTGAATAGTTGACTAATGAAGCACTTGACAAAAACAAGACATGAATTTGGACAGCAATAATTTTGGGTTATCACCAATGTCAAGTTGATCTATATATGTATTCATATATTATATATATCTTTCTTTAGAAATGCAACTTTCACAGCTGATTTTTAAAAAGCTAATAGAAAAGTAGAAACTGGTAATTATTTTTACATGTTTCCCCCCTCCCCACCCCAAATGAAGCCCTGTTAGGATGTAGCAATTACATGAAGACGAGGCTGTAAATTCCCCTATAAACTCTTTGGTTCTGTGGCTCGGGAGAGGATGTGCCGCCAAGACCCCTACCCCTGACCCTCACTCCCCTTCCCTCCCCTGATGATGAGACTCTGAACATATAAGGGACCAAGTCTAAGGGTTAAGAAAAGAACATTCAAGTGACAGTATCATTCCCCACACTGCTGAGCAGAGAGAAGAGAATCATTCAGTATCCCAACATCTAAAACTTAGACTCTGTGGAACCTTTTGAGAGATTCCATGGTGGGGTAAAAAGCCATAAAACAAAATTAAAGGGAAACAATAAAATCAAATAAATGACCCTTTCCTTTTGTTGCTCAGAGAAACAAAATTGATTACCTTTATACAGATCAATGGCGCTATTAGTATTTTAGCCAGGCAAGAGGAGATAATGAACTGAAACAAAACATGTGAGAAATCCTCATCTTTGGTATTGTAGCTGTTGAGGTTTCTGTTGCTCTGTTCCGTGTTCTTTTGAAAAACTGCATAGGCACAAATTAAAGACAATCTTCAACTTTAAGATTACCGCGTGAGTTGGCAAATGAAGCAGCAGCCACGGTGGCTCTTCTTTATTTCTGTTCTTCTCTCAACCCTTTCTTTAAAATCTGCTTCCGAAATAATGTCCCAAGAGGTCTGTCTGAACACAGTGTGTCTCGCTGTTTTTTGATTTTTGTTTTCTCTTCTGGCGTGCTTCCTTCTTGGTGGTGGTGATTTCCACTGATTTACGGATTTATTTATTTATTTTAATGGGACAGTTTTGTTGGTTGTAGAAGTAGGTGCAGAAAAAGTTTCTTTGGTTTCGATTAAGTAATTCATAAAAAAGTCAGTCTCAAGTGTCTGTAAAGAATCATTGCAGCGTTTGGCTTGCTTTGAACACGCCCACGGTGCCCAGCTGGGGCCATTCACTGGTAAATATGCACATTGTGACCTTCACAATCTCCCTGTCCTCTTGCTCTGGGAAGGTGACAGCCAGAAACCAGGGCTGGCATGGCAAAGCCACTCCCTGGGTGGCGTGGCGAACGTCCTTGGCGTAGCTGGTTTGCTCAGCCCGATGGTGAGCCAAATGCAAGAGCTGAATGCCATTTGGAGTTGCAGAGGTTGTCTGATTTCTAAAAGTAATCACAGTATTTTTAGGCTAGAAAATGGCAAGTAATAAATGTCTTTGGTTTGCAGTATTCTGCTTCTTTGGTGTGCTGTGTTTTCTCCAGATTTATTCAGCTGTTTTGCAAGGATGATTCAACAATGGAAGAGATTTAGGACTAGATGACATATGAGTAACGTGTATGGTGGTTTGATTGATTCTTTTCCTGGCTAGAAAACACTTATGGGATGGATGAGAGAATAACCCAAATCAAAAAGAGTGAGAATAAGTTACATGATGATCACAACGCACAATAGGAAGAACCAGATGACTGGTAAACCAAAAAGGATATATTAATGATCTAAAATAATCTAGATCTTTTAAAATGCTGCATTTGCTCCATGTACCGTAACAGTTAAATTGGCCTCCTGAGTGTGCGTCTGCATTATGTACAAACAGAATTTGTAGCAAACTGCAAAATGTGCTTGAAGCCATATTCCCAACGATTTCCCTAATGACTTCATAACAGGCGTCTTGAATATCCAGATGCAGTGGTTCCAGAACCTTCCTTATTTCTGTTTATCTTCGTTGTGCTTGATACTTTGAGCTCAAGTGAACTGATTTGGTTTTTGACTGATCCAAGACCACATGATATTTCCAGGAGGTAAAAAAAGAAAAAAAAAAATTGTAAACTGGATCAACTTAAATCTTCTAAACCATTTAATGAAAAGATGCCTGAGTTGGAAAAACAGGTCCTTGGATTTTTATTTTAAACTTCCATATTTAAAACTTGTGCTCAGTAATTACCATTCTGATGTTTTTTGTGTTATGGCTGTGAACTTTGGTGTACTGTGGTATAATGAGGCTAAGCACTTGGAAAGCAAATGAGGTCATTCTTGTGGCTGGATTCTTCTCTTATTGTAGCATCATGGAAGCTTAAACTCAGAGTCCTTACACAGGCCAAATTCACACTGTTACTTGTGGGAACTCTGACTGCAAGAGGTTGACAGGACCTGAAGTGGGACTGCTGACTCTTGAAGCAATCCTGAGCTCGGTTGACACCATAATGGAATGAACTCACTCCAAGAAGGCCCCATTTGGGTTTCTGGGATGCTTAGCATGCTCAGAGAACAGTGTCTGGTTCAAAGAGATTAATTTTCAGCTTGCACTTGGACTCTATAGCCATTAAAAACAAACAAATGAAAAGAACACCTGGCCTATGATTACAGCTAGAATAGAAGTTTCTTTTCAAGAGAATTGTGCTTTCAAATCACCAGTGAAGGGCCCCAGCTAAGAATCCGGTGTATTTTTCCTTTGTGTTTTCTTTTGGTGTCTGTTGTCCTTGTGTGGAGGTGACTTGTGCCCAAGTGAGAGTCCTCCCATCATGCTTTGGTACAAGTGCTGGAGGTGGACGAGGAGCCCCCCGTGCTCAGATCGTCTTGCCACTTCTCCAGGCTGCGGCGCCGGGCGTTCATGAAGAAGTTGCTGACGGTTGTGAGCTCCAGGCCCAGCTGCTGGGAAATGGTGATCTGCATCTCCTTGGATGGGCGTTTGTTCTCCTTGAAGATGGCAAAGAGTGTTCGGCGTTGGAGGTCGGTGAACACCAAGCGGGATTTCTTCTGGGAATTGTTCCTGTCTTTGTTTGGTTCTTGCTCTTTGCGTTTGCATGCTTGAAGGAAAAGAGAAGAAGGAGAGGAGTCAGTGCACCCGCGAAGGTGATCCATGGGCAACATCGACAGAGTTGTACACGGGGACATAAACCGTTAAACTTTATTGTGCAAATTGCCCAGCTGTCAATAACCAGCCTTCCCAGTTCCTCTCCAGGTGATGGAAGGCATCAGCTGGCGAGTGAGGGCTGGGAGAAAGGAGACAGCAACAGGCGGGTTAGACATAGTCTGGCTTCCAACCAACAGTAACTGTCTTTAGTTTAGCCCCAGACTCCCAGTACACCCTTACAATTCTTTCTCTCTGAAATCAGGTACTATGGGGGAGGGAGGGAATGAAGGCTCCAGGTCCCCAGGCATAACAGGTAGCTCCTCTTTCATATTCATCCTTAGGAATTGTTTACAGCTGAGCTGAATTTCCTTCTTGAGTCAAAACTGAAAAGTGCATTTGAAAAAAAATCAAAGCTTCTACCCATGTGTCTCTAAAAATTGTTAACAGAGTGAAATCAGAGGTGATAGAAAGATGGAATCATCCCAACCAAATCCCCTTCATCCAGGTTTTTGACAAGTTAAAATAAAACAAACCAAACCAGAGAGGGAAAGAACGTGAAAAAAGATGTAGGGGGAGGGGGCAGCGGATGGTGTGGTGGTTAAGGTGCTGGACTCCCGCATGGCTGACCATGGTTTGAGTCCTGGACTGGCAGCTTACTTTCTCACTTTCCCTCTCTCTAGCTCTCTTTATCTCTCTGGTGAGCACACATGCCTTATGGCAAATTAAAAATATATGATAATAAATAAAACTAAATAATAAAAAAAGAAAAAAGTTGGTTTAAGCAATTATAATTTGGTTAGTTTGAAGTGGAGCCAGTATAAGAAGACAGGGGATGAGGGTGGGGGAGAGAAGCCCAAAGGTACAAGGATGGATGTCTATGCAGAGTCTCTTTAATTGAGTAGGAAAACACCTGGATGACATCTGCAGCCAGGGCACTATCTGCCACCACTTCTCCCTTTGCCTACGAGTTCCTGGAAGGCAGTGGCAGGCTGTGTAATGTTCCAGATAGATTCCCTTTGGTGCCATGGCTGCAAAAAATGCCTGGGACAATGAATGATGAATGGCATATTGAAGTGTTCAGAGAATTGTACATTTCACAGACAGTTAAGACAGATCTGGTCTCTCAGGAAGTGACTTGCGGGCCAGCCAGGTGGTGTGGAGGTTAAAGCAGTTGGATCCCACATGGCCAACTATGTGGTTGAATCCTGGACCTGGTGGCTTGAAAACCGTACTGGTGTGTGTGTGTGTGTGTGTGTGTGTGTGTGTGTGCATGCCCAAAATCCTGAGAGGAGACTGGAGGGGATAGGATTGTGGTATGGTCATTACCCCTGAGAAGAGGGGTGATTTCTCACTTTTTGTCTCTCTCTCTATCTCTAGTGAGCACATGCACCCTACTGAAAATTAAAACAAACAAAAAAATGACTTGTAAGGTTAAATAATGTAGTACATATGAATCACAATGTCAAAACATGACACGTGTGTTAAAACACTTGCAAGAAATCCCAGCTCCCCTAAGGATGTTGCACAGCCTCAGAAGAGCTCACGGGGAAAGGCAAGGAAGGGACAGAGACCCAGACTGGGCACCCTCCCCACAATCACTTCCCACTGGATGCTCCAGCTCCCAGGCTGAGACTCCTTGTCCAAGCTAATATTCAGGGTATGGCTTAGGTGCTTTCCTGTACTTCTCAAATGTCATCCCTTTGTGGTGTCCCAGGATGCGGCTTTGGGAGTGAAGAAGTCATTAGGGCTGGGTCCTCATGGCATACTGAACCTTTCAAAGAGGTTGGTGTGTACATAAAGAGGGGAAGGCTGGCCCAGCTGCCTAGACGGTCAGCTCCCACGTGGCTGACCAGAGTTCAAATCTTGGCCCCCAGGAGCTTAACAAACATGCTGAGCCTGTATGCGCATGCTCCAAATCCTGACAGAAAGGCGAAATGAAATTGAAGGGACTGTGGCATGACCATGCCTCACTGGGGAGTGCTTTCTCTCTCTCTCTCTTCATTTATCTCTCTCTGGTGAGAACATGTGTCCTTTGGGAATTAAAGAAAAAAAAACTTACATTAAAAAAAAAAGGATATGAGATAGGCACAGCCCATATGGATACAGACTGGGACAAAGAGAAACTTACAGACAGCTGCTCTGCTCAAGATCCTGCCCTCTACCATGTTGTAGCTTTGGCAGAAGTTGGTCACCAGACCAACCATGAGCTGAATAAACCTCTATTTTATTTATTTCTTTTAAAGAGATGTTTACTATAGGGCACATGCGATCACCAGAGAGACAGACAGGAAGCAAGACATCACCCCCAAGCGGGGATGGCCACATTGCAGTCTCTTCTCCTTCATTCTCGTCTCAGGATCTTGACCATGTATGTACCCGTGCCTGGATTGAGTTTTAAGCTGCCAGGTCCGGGACTTGAACTGCAGTTGACTCCATGGGAGTCCAGCAATGTAACCATTCCACCATCTGCTGGTCCCAAGCCTCTAGTTTTTATTTATTTATTTATTTATTTATTTATTTATTTATAGATTACTTAGTCACAGGTATTTCTGTAAGCAATGCAATAATAACTAAAACAATCTTTACCCAATCTCAAGGTTTTCATAGCAGTGCTTCTAAACTTTAATGCACACAAGAATCATCTGGAGAGCTTATTAAAATGCAGCTTATTTCGATGCAGTCGGCCTGGAGTGGGACCTGAGAGCCTGCATTTTTCGTGAGCTCCTGGTGATGCCTACACTCCTGGTCCACAAATCTCAATTTGGGTAGCAAGGCTTTGCCTAAAAAATTCCAAAACCACAGAGGAGCACACTGATGCAATGGAAAGCTCTGGAGCCAGACATGCCTGGATTCAAATCTGGGTTTCTCCACCTATAAGACTTGGGGCCCTGCAAATTAACCTAACCCCTCAGTGTTTCTTTCCTTCCTCTGAATAATGCCTCTTCTGCAGAGGAGGAAGTGGGGATAACACTGGTAAATCCTTCCTGCTCACATTCTCTCTCATTGGACAATCCCAGTAATTCTGAGCCAGGTAAATTATTTTCACTTTAAAAGAAAATATATGGAAACCTTGAGAGTGAAAGTGATGGACCTGAAGCCACATTCCAGGCCTGCTGTGGACGTAGAGCCAGAATCCATCCTTCTGTACAGAGTGACACCCATGCCGACTGCATAATGGAGGGAACCTCTTTACAGGGCAGCCTATGGGCCTCCAACCCCGAGATTCCAACTTTCCCTGTGTGGGGCCAGGTTCTGAAATCTGTGCTTTTTCAAACCTCCTCAGGCCCATCTGAAATGTGGAGACCAGTGTGCTGAACCAGCCCACCCATTCAGGTCCCCAGACCACCGTCCCTGCCTCACTGTCTGGGATGGCTGGCACCAAGCCTTCATCTGGAGGGTTCTGAATAAATAGCGGTACATGGTAATCTCCTGATAACAATATCTGAGCAAATACTTTCTGCAAACATTGGCCAAGGTCCTCTATCAATTCACACTCCTTTGTATTAACCATACAGCCCTCAGTTTTCATACCAATATTGTTTATTCTTCAGATAATGCTGTATGTGTGCTTTTAATAGGGTGATTTGACAATGTTGGTACAGGTCCACATGGACTTCTCAGGTTATATTTGGTGAGATATATTCAATTTAAGAGAAAAATGTTACTGACAATGTTCAGCGAACTGCAGAGAGAGAATAGGTCAGCATATCCTGCTTATGCCTTCCCAACAGCTTTCCGAAGCCGCCAGATTCCACACCAGCAAACGCAAAGCTAGAGCTTACAGTGTACAAATGTAGAGCAAGTCCAAAGGCCCAAAGTAACTAGGCAGTCAGTGACGTGCCCAGACCCTTACAGCTGGTGGTTGCCAACTTATGGTTCTTACTCACAAAGGCAACTGGCCAGGAGCTGAAAGAAAATAAAAAGGAGAACACTTGCTTTGAAAATCTACCCAAAAAAGTAGATGCAGTGACGTCCAGAAACCGGTATGAGGTTGTGAACTTCAAAATTCTCAGAGCCAAGCTGACTATCTCCATGGACATAAGCAGAGTGTGAAAGATTGGTCGTGCTAAAATATTACAGTCTACAGGGAACCAGCAGTTAGCGTAATGGCTATGTCACTGGACTCCCATGTAGTTGACCGCGGTTCACATCCTGGACCTGGTGGCTTAAAACTCACGCTGGGCACATGTGCGTGCATTCCCAGGATCCCGAGAGGAGAATGATGGAGAAGGGATTGCGGCATGGCCATCCTCCCAGGGGGGTGATTTCTCGCTTTCTGTCTCTCTGTCTCTCTGTCTGTCTGGTGAGCGCACGCACCCTATAGCGAAGAAAAACCTCTCCAAAAAAAATACATATATATATTACAGTCTACAGTCAGTATGGACGCATTTCTGAACAGCTAGGAAAGCGGCAAGTAGCTCCCTATAGCCTGGGAAAGCATTAGAAGCCCAATGAAACAGCAGGTGCTCACTGGCTGTGTTGATAGAGTCTCACCACAGTCATGCTGGTCAGTCTCTCCTGGGTTCCAGCTCCTCAAAGTAAATTCTGTCTTTGGGAGGCACAAGGTCAACCCATCCTCCTCTGGATAATTTGAACGTTTCTTCCTCCATCCCCTGCCAACACTTCTCAAAGAAAAGCAGGGAGGGCAGGCCATGGGTTGATGCATGTATTGCCTGGTATCAAGGCGGGATGTGGATCCCAGAAGCCCTCTGCAATTCTTGACCTCCCTTTCTCTCATGAGGAAGTGGCTCCTACATGAGGCCCTACGGGGGACTGAGAGCTCACTTGTTCTCCAAGACTAGAAGCAATCCTGGTTTACCTATAATGAGGCTACCTACCCAGCTATCGTTTTCCCCCTTGGGGGAGGGTAGATTGGTAATGAGAGCTGTGTCCTGTGGAACAGGACCTGGGACTAGCGAGGATATACAGATCTGTGTGCAATCTGCGATTGGTGACAAAGATGACAGTCAGCTATTGTCTAAAAATGCAGGTTTCTTGGTAGACTAGTTTTTCATGGCACTGGGTTCCCAGTGTGAAATAACCAGAAGCAGCACTGGTGCCAGGCATAAGCCTCTCTAAAGCACTGAATCACCAATTTGTCTTTTCCCTGGTGGTCACTGTGTTTTTCTCCTTCAGGGGATCAAAACTAAGACAAAGAAAATGTATTTTGGGGCCAGCACGTGGTGTGGCAGTTAAGGATGCTGGAGTCCTACATGGACTGCAGTTCGAGTCCTGGACCTGGAGGCTTGCTTTCTCTTTCCCTCTCTTACTCTTTCCCTCTCTAGTCAAATTTAAACAAACAAACAAAGTTAAATAAAATAATTCTTTGAAAAAAAGAAAATGTATTTCTGAGTTGATCCCATGGCATAATGGTTAAGAAAGCCACATCCATATGGCTGACTACAAGGTTGGAATCTTGGCCTGGTAGCTTGAAAAACTCTGTGGGTGCATGTGCACGCATGCCCCAAATCCTGACAGGATGAAGAAATAGAGAAGGAGCTGTGGTGTGCACCCACTGGGGGGTGGTTTCTCCTCCCCGCTTCACACACACCCCACCCCCTCACTCCACTTCAGACTCCCCTCCCCCCCACCCCATCTATCTGTTTTTCTCTGGCAAGTGAATGCATCTTCTGGCTTATAAAAAACAAGACAAAACAAAGTATATTTCTCTGTCCCAACCAAGAGAGAGAGAACTTCTCTCCTCACTGATCTGTTCTCCTTGCCTCCCTATGCCATCTCCCTACATGGGCAGGTCTAACTGCCTTGAGAAGGCTGCTCCTGGGCATTCTGGGACCTTGCTGACACTCAGGCTCACTGACTCTTAGCTCCGCCCACCACCTGCCCACAGGAATCCCCAAAGTGTGTGGTCAGAGACTGGCCCTGAAGTTTACCTGGCCAGGGAAGAGTCACATCTGGAGGGGATTCCACAGTAGGTAGGCAGACGGAGTGACCATGTGAGACTGGAGAGAAATTGCAAGAAAAGCGCTGGACCTCGGTGCTGACTGCAGAGCTCAGCAACCAAGTAGTTCCCCTGACAGAAAAGGCTGGTTTCACCCTCCCTCAAATATTCTTCCAGTGACAAAGGTCCTACATATTTGCATGCTGAGGGATAAAGAGTTGTTGGAAGCTAGGGCCTCCCTGCTGGTGGGGGAGGGTAGGAAGGCAGGGTGGTAAGGGAGAAGTAAAGAGTGTCAGGACAGTGCAGGGGCCCTGCCTGACAGACTTCCCTTTTTCCCCTTCCCTGGGAGAGACCAGGACACAGGGTAGCCTGGACACAGGGTAGCCTGACCTCGGGTATGTGTGCACATGTGGTATGGAGGGTAAGGGGCACAGTGTCTGGTTGTTCTACAGTCCGACACAGGTTGGAGAATCACCCTGGAACAGCCCTCACCTTGACACCTGGTCCCACCAGTGCAGTGGCTTTAGCTCTTCAGGTCTCTGAACTTTAACCTCCTACAACTTGGTCCTCATTGCAGTTCTAGAATGTGAGGGTTCTTGGGAACCATTGCGTAGCATGGTGGTTAAGGCACTGGACACTCCCACATGGCTGAGCATAGTTCAAGTCCTGGATCTGGTGTTTGCTTTCTCACTTTCCCCCTCTCTGTCTCTCTCTCTTTCTGGTCAAATTTAAAAATAAATGAATAAAATTAAAAATAAATATTAAAAAAAAGAATGTGAGGGTTCTTGTCTGGACTGGGGCCATCAGTTTCACTGAGGAACTGAAGGCCCAGTGAGGAGAGTTGAAGCTGATACCAAGGTCCGACTCCCCCATTGGGACTTTCCACATCTCTGAGAGGAAGGTGGGACAGTGGTATGGGTTCCCATTTCACAGTTGGCAGCAGTTCAGGGAGACAGGCTTTAGGGAGACACAGTTATCGCTGGAGCTTGAATAAGACTTGGAAACCTCCTTCCCAGCTTCCCTATTCCCCAGGGATCCTGTGCAACAAGAATGACCCAAGACCAGATCAGAATCCTCTAGCCCGCCCTGCCACAGCACTGACTTGGGTTTTACCCCATGTATTCAGATCCCCATTGAACCATCTTTTTTAGTATTGACTGGAACCTTCTCACTTGTTTTTAGAGAATTCAACCTGATGGTTTGCTGCAGAGTTATTAGCACTGGAATCAGTAGGTTTCCTGTGCAATTGCCTCATTAGACAGGAAGAAAACATGACTAATACAAAGGAATTACACTCTTAAGACCTGAAAGCTATAATCCTTATCTACAGCTTTATTTTTCTTGAGGGACCAATGTAGGGAGAAGACTAGATAGGACGAGCATGAGGCATTTCCACCATCAACCTCAGTTCAAAGTTCGCTTAGTAATTAACTAGTGTGTGATCTCGGTCAGGGCACTGCCTCTGTGCCTCCAGCTCCCTACTGACTGCACCAGAACTGACCACCTGAGTCCTTCCCACAGTTGTGATGAACTTGTCTCCCATGGTCTTCGTTCTCTGTCTGGTACAGTTTTACTTAATTACACCAAAGGCAAAGCAGCCCTTCTCCGCAACTCCTGTCATCTTTGCTGCAGGAGTCAGAAGAATAGTGGAAACTGTAGGCTGGTCTGTACGAGCTGGTATAAGACACAGCCTGCTCTGCCCCTGAAGGCCCAGGTTGGGAAGGTACCTCTTGGGAATGGAATCAGGAAATGGCTTCTTTTACCTCCCAGACTAGAAGCTCTGGGTTAGGCTGCAGTGTCTTTAGCCGCCGGCACCACCTAGCAGCTGTCCTAGTGGGTGCTCATGAACTACTTGTAGGAGGGAGACGGTGTGAGCCAGTCCCGAGGACAGGTGAGCAGAGGGGCCCTGAGGTCAGATTTGATTTCTAGTGTCTTCAGATCCTGGCTTGTCTTGTGTCTCCGATTTGTTTGTTTCTCTATTTACTTCTTCCATGAGAAAGACAGAAAGAGGCATACAGAGAGACAGGCACCCCCAACAGGGTCATCACACCATGACCCCCCACCTAGTATCAGCCCTCTGGATCACAGGTACATATATGTGCACCCAGCTTGCCCAGGGAGGTCCTGGAGTGTGAACCCAGGACCCACATTGTACAGTTGTGTTACCACTGCCTGGGTTCTCATCTCTGACACTTTACATTTTTTTTTTAAATTTTATTTTTTCCGAGAGAGAGAGAGAGAGAGAGAGAGAGAGAGAGAGAGAGAGAACTTCTAATAAGGTCTTGGCACTATGACCCACTCCCAGTCTCAGCTAGCTACAGATGATGGGCATGTGCTTGCCTGCTACATACTCTGAGAGGTCTCCAGATATCAACTTGTAACCTTCCCAAGTGGGTCAGCCTTGTAGAGTCTTGCATTTTACTATTGCACCACCACCTGGCCCTTCACATTTGATTTTTTTTTTTTTTCTTAGAAGGAGGTGTGTGCACTAGCCAGAGAGAGAGACAAGGAGAGAGAAAGGGAGAGGAGAAAAACTCCCTACAGGGAATGGTTGTGGTGGAGTCCCTTCTCCATCTTTCCCTCCTTGTGGAATGTTGGGCATGCTACCTAGGATGTTTTTCAAGCTACCGGGTCTGGGACTCCAACTGCATGATCAGCCATGTGGTACCTGGCTTCCCCCAACCACCAGGCTGCAGAGCTGACCGACCCTACATTCGATGTTTAAATTCCCATCTTTCTTTTTTTCTCTCCTTCCTTCCTTTCCTTCCTTTTCTTCCTTTTCTTCCCTTTTTCTTTTTTTAGAGAGATTTTTGCTATAGGGTGTATGCGCTCACTGGAGAGACAGAGAGAGAGAGAGAGAGAGACAGACAGACAGAAATCAAGAAATCACCACCCCCCACCCCCAGGGGAGATGGCCATGCTGCAATCCCTTCTCCATTCTCCTCTCAGGATTTTGAGCATGCACACACATGCACCCAGCTTGAATTTGAAGCTTCTGGGTCTGGGACTTAAACCGTGATCTGCCATGTGGGAGTCCAGCAATGTAACCATTATACCATCTGCTGGTCCCATCTCTCATTCCTTACTTCTTTCTTTTTCATGAGCTTTCTGGTCCTTTTCACCTCTGTCCTCAATACTCCCTCTTCCCCCTTCCCTGCCCACATCCCAGCCACTCCCACATGGCACCTCCCCTTCACACCTGACATCATTTTCTGTATGGAGCCCTTGGCCCAGGCAGTCCTGGAAATGACTTTCCCTCCCAGTGCCCTGGCAAGGCAGAGGGACCTCTGGTTCCATGAGTAAAAAGCCTGCCACCCACAGTGCTCAGGGCTGGGCAAGGGTGAGCCAATCTGAAGGGAGGAGTCACCTGCCTTGGGTGCTGGACGGCCTGTGCCTGAGCTTGCTCTGTTTGATCAGTTAATTGGAGGATTAACCCCTGCCAGACTGAAACACTGGCCCTTTTCCCCATCTTACCTCCCTACCTCCGCAGTTACTCTGCTTCTAAAGCAGGCTTCGAGGGGATGGAGTGGAGAGAACTGAGGCTTACAGGAAGCAGGAGCCATCCACCAGGCAAAACAGAGGAGGCTGAGGCAGACTGATCACCCAAAAGTCTTCAGCTCTTCCCCTCCCACCTTTGCTGCTCCTCCAGTAGGAGGGAGCATATACTGGCAGTTAAAGAACATGCTGGAAGTGACAGCATGGCAGTTTTGAGACAAGGCCTTGAGAAGCTGTGCACTTGGTTCACACCCTTAAAGCCCCGCCAGCCACCATGTGCACAAGCCTGTGCACAACCATGTGCACAAGGCCAGCGTGCTGGAAGGATAGGCTACCCCAGCCTTGGCCATCCTCCATCCACTGGACCAGTTGACCCAGCTCATTGCAGATGCATGAGTGAGCCAAGCAAGCCTGGATGGGCAGAACCACCAGCCAACCCACAGACTCCTGAGCAAAAATAAATGCTCACAACATGCCACCGTTTGGGGTTCTGCGGTATGCAGTGTTACTGTGGTAATAGATAAGGGATATTGGGACCAGCAGGTGGCATGGTGGTTAAGTTGCTGGACACTCCCACATGGCAGACCACGGTTCGAGTCTCGGACCTGGCAACTTGCTGTCTCACTCTTTCTCTCTCTGTCACTCTCTGGTCAAATTAAAATAAATGAATGAATAAATAAAATAAAATAAATAATTATAAAAAAAAGAGAGAGATAAGGGATATAGAAGCCAAGAACGACCTCTGCCTTCCTGCCCAAGGAGTGAGTCAGACGTAGGATAAGGAGCTGCAGCTTGAAATCAAGACCTGGTTTCAAATTTCATGTTGGCCACTCACCCACTGCATGGCCTTGAACCTGTTTCCTCATCTGTAAAGTGGAGATAATAATACCCACCACTCCAGGACATCAAGAGGCGACTGCAATGCTTGGCACACAGCAGGTGCTTGGCAAATGTGAACATTCTTTCTTCCTTCACCGAGAAAGAAGACAGAAGGTGTATCAGAAGGTGGGGTTAAGAATTCATAATTTTGAATCACTTTCAAGTTTGACTCAATTGTAGATAAACTTCCCAGAAGGCTGAGGGCACATAAAAGGTTAAAGATGTTCATTTTCCCTGTGAAACGGTCTCACGGCCAATTCTCAGCATTGCAGAAGAGGCACGTGGTGTGCTTTTACATATGTGTCAGACATCCCAATAGTTTTCAAACCACTGGTGTTTCCTAACATCACTAATTTATGTCCAAATACATTCTACATAGGATGGGTATTGTTAGCCCCTCATAAATGATGCACGAGTGCTCTGTTCTCCTTGCAGTCAGTAAATACCTTCCCTGAAGAGTTCAATATGATCTTGCCAGAGTGTAGTGTGGGGGAGGGGAAGGAAGTCTTCCAGGGTGCACATGTGTCGCAGACACGTAACCTCCAAGGACATGAGTTTGAGAACTGTGCCTACAGAAGAATTCCTTTTGTCTTTCAGCTGGAGCGCCTGAAACTGCACCTCTTTTTTAAATTTTTATTTATTTATGTATTTATGTATTTATTTATTTATTGCTACAGGGCATGTGTGCTCACCAGAGACAGATGCAGACAGAGAAAGTGAGAAATCGCTCCCCCCATGGGGGAGGAGGGCCATGCTGCAATCTCTTCTCTGCCATTCTCCCATTGGGATTTCGGAGTATGCACGCACACATGCCTAGAGTGTTTTTGAAGTCGCCAAGTTGAGACTTGAACTGCAGAGTTGGCCATGAAGGATTCAGTGCCATAACCAGCATACCACCTGCTGGCCCCTGAAACTTCCCCTCTTATCAGAATTTGTGCAAGAAGGGGAGGGTGACCCTCTCCAGATAGGAGGGCATACTCCAGGGAGAACGAAGGGGCTGAGTTGTGTTGGAAAGATCCACTGAGGCTATCGACCGGGTTTGTGTTGGGAAAATAAACTACAAAAGTAAATTCCCATTTGTGTACCTCTAGCCTGGTTCCCTGGGAAATTTATAGGTTTTGAAGATAACATAGTGGTTATGTTGCTGGACTCCCACATGGCCATCTGCGGTTTGAGTCCCGGACCCAGTGGCTTGAAAAGTCACACCAGGCACAAGCGCGTGCGTGCCCACTATCCCAGGAGGAGAATGGCTGCAAAGGGGTTGCAGCATGGCCATACCCCCGGGGAGGTAATTTCTCACTTTCCCTCTCACTGTCTCTGGTTCTCTCCAGTGAGCACACATACCCTCTGGCAAAAACCTCTAAAATAAATAAATTCCCTTTACTCCCTTGCTCTGAAGAGGTGGCCTCCAGTACTGGTAGAATAGCAGACCTGAGAACACTCTTCCTTTGGAGCAAATGTGCATATTCAAGAACCTCTAGACAAGAGTACTATAATCTTTCACGATCAAACAAGGGAGTAAAAAGATAGAAGAATTTTACTCCATAGCACAGACTTCACATTCAGTCAGCCACTCAATAAAGGTAAATCTCCATAATGCAGGCTACTTGGCGCCAGCAGAGGGACAGGTGCCAGGAACATGAAGAGACAGGAGGGACACACAGGCTGGGGGCTCGGGCTCGAGGCAGTTCCACTGGCCACTATGGACCCATTTGGGCCAAGAGCACTCACTTAGGAGGTAGAAGGATTTGGTGGCAGTGGAGGGGCTATTTAAAAATCATTATTTGAGGGCCAGCCAGTGGTGTGCTGATGAAGGTACTGCATCCCACCTGGCCAAGTGAGCAGTTTGAATCTTGGACCCAGCCACTTGAGAAATGTGCCAGGTGTGTGTGTGTGCATGCCCAAAATCCTGACAGGAGAAATAGAGAGGAATTGCAGCATGAGCATTCCCCACAGGTGGGTGCTTTCTCACATTCCCTCTCTCTCTCTCTCTCTCTCTCTCTCTCTCTCTCTCTAATGAGTGCATACATCCTCTAGCAAATTAAAAAACAAATCATTGTTTATTATCTTGTGCTCCCTAAATTTTAGAAACAACGGCTAGTTTGCAATGAGATGCTTTGCCCATTTCCTCCTCTCTTTGATTCCTGCCTCATCACCAAAGGCCACCTTGGCCCAAATTACCATGAAACTGGCACCGTGAACTTGACCTCTGAGAGCTAAACTTTAACTTTGCCCTCGTTTCTACAGAAGTCCCTGATCTGAGTCAGATGGGAAACTTAATGGCTTTGCGTCAAAATTGAGAGCTGACTGTCCTCAGAAAGTCGGTCTTCCCGGAGCAGAGGCCAACTCACTTAGGCAGTGGAGCCAGTCACATCCAGACCAACATCCATT
The DNA here is from genome assembly GCA_026018925.1 of Tupaia tana. NCBI lineage: Eukaryota > Metazoa > Chordata > Mammalia > Scandentia > Tupaiidae > Tupaia > Tupaia tana. Next base: position 20,811,053 of record JAKSZU010000007.1, read on the forward strand.
TGGGAGGCCAGGAGCAGAGACAAGGAGGACGCGCCACACAAATGGACGTGGAGCCACTCTGGGCTGCGCGTTCCCCCTCCTCCCACTCCCTGCTCATTGTGAGTGTAGGCAGAGCCCTGGCAAGACGAACCTCTAAACCATTTGGCAAATTATCCTGGACAGCCAAGGTACTCTGGGGCAAACAGCCTACATGCCAATGCTTCCAGCATTATTAGAGTAAATATTATGGCTAAGGATGGGGGAATAAGGGGAGAAGAGAGGGGAGAGGAGGAGTGGGAATGAGAGAGTAGAAGGTGCTCCCCTCACTCTGGAGACTCTAAAGAGTGGGGGGACCATGTCCCCAAGTTAAGGCCTACCTGGGGCCCCAGGAAACTCAGTGTTGTCCTAGAATGTCTAAGCTACCTCTGACAGGGGCACATCTCTGACCACGCAGGTGTTCCCCTCAGTACCCTTTTCCTCTCATTTGGAAAATGTGGGTGACAAATGATAAATGTCTGCTGATAAATATCCACATCGCTGCCCCAGCTTTCATTTGGATGTTGGGAGGGTAATAGACATGTTGGTCTTGAAAAGTGTCATAACAACTCCCCAATGACCATTTATTGTCAGTGAAAAGCAGACAGCACAGTGACCACTCTCAGTTCCCATACCTCAGACATTCTCTGAAGAAAACAAATTTTATTTCCTGATGATTTCTGCTTGCAATGCAAAGTCGCCGAAGGATGTTCAGGAGATGAGGGCTCTCGGATATCTAACAGCTTGCTTATGCCGAGGCGGGACCTGATGAAAGCCCAACTCAGCCTCACAATCCCATTTCCCAAAGGCGGGTGCTGGCCTCAGAGATCTGTGCTAACCTGTCACTCCCCCATCCGGCCTAACCCTGCAGGTGCTGCTCATCAAGTGCCACGCGGGCACTTGTGCACTGGGCAGGGGATGGGCCTCCCTCCTGGCTCTGCTCCTCTTCAGAAGAATCAAGGAGCATAAGGCAAGGAGCCCCAGAGACCAGGTTTTTAGCAGCAGATGGTCCAGGCCAGCAGGTGAAACCACAGGGTCCTTGAACTTTAGAGACCACTTGAGGGCCGTGGTGGTGCCCGCCCTATGGCAGAAACCATTTGATCCAATATCTTATTTAGAGATAAGGAGACCAGAATTCCTAGGTGACGGAATGTGCCCCGCACTGTCCCCGGCTATACAGTGACAGAGCCCTCAGAACCCACACCGCTACCTAGTCCAGTGGGGCTGTATTTCTCACCTTCCCACTAGAGGAAAGCTTTGGGGCACTCAGTCTTTGAAATCATAATTCCTGGCCACCTATTCTGCCAATACTGTGGCTTAGTGAGGAGGGATCTTAGCTCTGAGCCATCCAGGAAGCCTGAATTGCTAATTCTGGATAGAAACTTGTGGCTAGAACAGTCTAGGGCAGCCTCTCCAACTTCCCACTAAAGTCATCTCAAAGACCAAAAATAAAACTTACCAAACTGAATACTAGGACTGCAGTCAATCTGTTTTGGGCATTTCTGGGGAATTTTTTATCTAAATGTAAAGCCACTGGAATGCGACTGAAGAATAGCATCTGGATTTAAAAAAATTACACCGAAGTCCTCAGACCATTCAGAAATTTAGATTCGGTATCCATCAATCTACTTGGTAGGTGCTGGTTTATTTTTTATTTATTTATTTATTTTTTGCCATTGGGCATGTGCACTCACCAGACAGAGAGACAGAAAGAAGAGACAGTGATAGGAAAAGTATGAAATCACCCCCAAGGGGAGATAGCCATGCCACAATCCCTTCTCCTCCACCCTCCTCCTGGGATTTTTGGGTATGCATGCACACGTGCTTGGCATGATTTTCAAGCTGCCAGGTCCAGGACTTGAACTGTGGTTGGCCATGTGGGAGTCCAGTGACATAACCACTATACCATCTGCTGGCCCCAGAGTCTCCTTTCTTAATAGGAAGGAGTTCAATGATATTTCAGAACAAATAATGTCATCATCAATGGTTTTCATTTTTATGTAAATAACGGATAATAGTTCAAATAAAAGATATTCTTTTGGAAAAGTCTATGTCTTCTAAAGAGTTTAACATCAGATTCAGATGTCCAGTTACAAATGATTTCAGATATGTCAACCATGAAGAACAAAACAACTATGCTGATGCAGGGAAAAACTAGAAGGAAATATTTCAATATTACAGTTTCAAATTAGGCCAGAAGATACCACTACTATTCAATATTTTGTTGGACAAAGAGCCAATACAATACAATTTAAAAAAACAAGAAGTGAAAATTTAAAAAGAAATGAAACTATTGGGTAAACTGACAAAAGGTAATATAAACTGAGTGTTTATTATTTGACAGGCACCGTTCTAAGTGTATGAACTTATTTAATTTTTACAAGCACTCTCTGAGACAGTTTATAATTAATGATACCAAAGTACCCGGGGTGAAGCAAATTAGTTAAGGCTATAAAGTAATTAATGGGGCTGGGATTCAAATTCAGGTAGTCTGACTCTAGACTCCTTTTACCTGACAGTTACCTATATTGCAGAAACAGATATGATTTTCTTTAAACCTAGAAAACCCAAGAGCCTCAAACACAAATTATTAGAAAGTTCAGTAGATGGTCATTTATGAGATGAACATGGAAAATCAATATTGATTGTGTGCACATAAAAAAATCCAAAGGAATACACAGATAAACTGCTCAAATTAACGTGAGAATTTAGCAAGGTTCCTTGACTCAAAATAAGTAGACAAAAACCCATTGTATTTCTATATAACACAACAAACAAAATGAAATAATAAATGATACCATTTATAATAGGATCGAAATGTCAAGTGCATAGAATAAGTATAACAATAAGTACGTAAGACTTTGAAAGAGAAAAATACAAAACTTTTTTTAGAGAAATTAAAAAATACCTAAATAAATGCATTGGAAAATTCAATGTTGTACTGAGTTTCTTTACATATTGATCTATAGATACAATGCAATGTCTAATGAAAATCTTGGTAGATTTCTCTCCCTCCTTTTTTCTCTCCCATCTTTATTTCTTTCCTTTTAGCATTAAAATTTGACAAGTTGGGGACCAGCAGTTGGCATAATGGCTATGTTGCTGGACTCCCATGTAGTCGACAGTGGTTCGAGTCCCGGACCTGGTGGCTTAAACTCATACCAGGCATGCGTGCGTGCGTGCCCACCCAAGATTCCGAGAAGAGAATGGAGGAGAAAGGATTGCGGCGTGGCTATCATCCCTAGGGGGTGATTTCTTGCTTTCTGTCTCTCTGTCTCTCTCTATCTTTCTGGTGAGTGCACGTGCCCTACAACCAAAACCTCTCCAAAAAAAAAAAAAAAAAAATTTGACAAGTTGATTCCGAAATTTAAATGGGAATGCAAAAATCAAAGAATAATCAAGCTCTTCTTTGATAGAGAAGAACAAAATGGGAGGACTTGAATCAACTATCAAGACCTTCAGTACAGTTATGGTGGTACAGTACTGGGACAAAGATATACAACGCTTTTTTTTTCTTTTAGATAATTATTTAATTTTTAAATTTATTATCATTATTATTTTTGATCTGCTATAGTGCATGTGTGCTCACCAGAAAGATACAGAGAGAGAGATAAGAGAGTGAGAAAGCAAGCCGGCAGGTCTGGAACTTGAACCATGGTCTGACATGTGGGAGTCCAGTTCTCTAACCACCACGCCACCTGCTGGCCCCAAGATATACAACTCTTGACTGGTGAGACAGGACTAGAAAAACCCAGGACTAGATATATACATGTATGGACACATAATTTGATGATAATACTGGCAATGCAGAACATGAGAGAAGTATATTCTTTCTAATAAAGGAGCTGGGTAATTTGAAGAGGCATTGTGGAAGGACGAAATTTTTAAACCCTATTTCATCTTATTATACAAAAAATAAGTTCTCTTGGATCACAGGCTTTAGTGCAAATGACAAAACAACAAGGCTTTTAGGAAATAATATAGGGTAATGCCTTTCTAATCACAGGAAGGACTTCTTAAGACTCAAAAAGTATTAACCCAAAGAAGAAAAGATTTACATATGAGGGCCCATGAAAATTAAGAGTTTTTGTTTATAAAAAGACACTAGTAAGAGTGTAAAGAAGAGTCCTGGATTTGCAACACATATGATCGACAAAAGGCCTAAATCCAGATTATAAGAAATCTCTTAGAAATCGGGGCCAGCAGGTGGTGTGGCAGTTAAGGGCGCTGGACTCCCACATGGCCAACTGTGTTTTGAGTCCCGGACCTGGTGGCTTGCTTTGTCACTTTCTCTTTCTTTCTCTCTGTCTCTCTCTGGTCAAATTAAAAAATAATAGTGACAAATAAAATTAAACAAATAAACTAAAAAAAAAATCTTTTGGAAATCAATAAAGACAGCAGACATCCTAATATGAAAATAGGCAAAATACTTGAACAAACATGTCACAGAAGAATAAATCCACATTTACAATAATTATATAAAGAGATGTTCAAAACTATTGGTAATCCAGGAATTATATTTAAAACAACATTACACATACCAAAACATTTAAATATAAAGGTCTCTCAATACCAGGAGCTGGCAAGGGTGAGTAAGGAAAACATTCCACACCAGAGCTTGACATATTATAAAGCAAAAAAAAAAAAAGTAAATAGTATGATGTTGACATGGGAATTAATAAATCCAAAAACAAAATGGAGTTCAGAAACAAAATTAAGACTATAAAGAAATTTAATATAAGGTAAAGAAAGTACTGTATTTTAAAAGAAAGGGAAAAATTATTCAGAAACTAGTGTTTAATTTAGTGTATATCCATTTGAGAGGAAAAAAGTTAGATCTCAACCTCATATCATTTACAAAAGAAAATTCCAGACAAATTAAAGAATAGATTTAATATACAAATGTTTAAAGATGATCCAAGAAGCAAAATATAATGTAACACAACATCAATAAGAAGATTAATATACAGCACAATTAAAAGTAATCTTCAACCCACCACCAAAAAAAAGAAAAAAAAGTCTGTTAAAAAAGGGACAAAGGGGGGCAAGGAGGTGGTGTGGTGCTGGGCTCTCACATGGCAGAGCACGGTTCAAGACCCAGACCTGGTGGTTTGCTTTCTCACTACCCCCTCTCCACTCTGTCCCTGTCTGGTCAAATTAAAATAAATAAACAAATAAATAAAGTTAATCAAAATAATTGTTTTTTTAAAAATGGACAAAGGGGGACCAGCAGTTAGCATAATGGCTATGTCGCTGAACTCCCACGTAGTTCATTGCAGTTCAAGTCCCAGACCTGGTGCCTTAAACTCACATGGGGCGCATGTGTGTGCGTACTCAAGATTCCAAGAGAAGAATGGAGGAGAAGGAATTGTGGCGTGGCCATCCTCTCGGGGGGTGATTTCTCGCTTTCTGTCTCTCTGTCTCTCTCTGTATTTCCGGTGAGAGCACACATGCCCTATAGCAAAAACCTCTCCAAAAAAAAAAAAAAAAAAAAAAAGGGACAAAGGATATTAACAAGGCATTTTCATAAAAAGAAATATATATTGACCAGCAAATGAAATAAAGCATGCACACACATACACATACACACACACACACACACACACACACAGACACGTCGGGGGTATCCTTTATCTGAAATGCTTGCGATCAAAAGGATTTTTGAATTTGGATTTTTCAGATTTTAGAATGTTTGCATAGCTATATAATGAGACATCATGGGGAGGGGACCAAAGTCTAAACATGAAATTCATTTGTTCCATATATGCATAGCCTAAATTTAATCTCATATAATATTTTTGTATTGCAGCATTTAAAAATAAATGCTTGCCAGAGGGTGTGTGTGCTCACCAGAGAGAGAGAAAGGAAGTGAGAAGCACTCCCCATGAGGGATGGCCAGGCTGTAATTTTTTTCTCCTCTATTTCTCCCTCCACTTTGGGCACACATGCGCGCGCGCAGACACACACACACACACTCAATTAAGCTTTCCATGAGAAAATAGAATTAAAATGAGAGTTTATTTTGGTGCAAAAAGCCCCCTTAAACCATGCATAGTTTTTCATGATCTACATTTCCATGAACTTTCTGAAGAACCCACATACGTACCACGTTCTGTCTATCCATCCATCTGCTGATGGACACTTAGGTTGTTTCTACCTCTTGGCTATTATGAATTCACACTGCAATGAACAAGGTATACGTATATCTCTTTGAGACCCTGCTGTCAGTTTTTTTGGAGTACATAGGTGAAAGTAGCATTTCTGGGTAATTAGTATTTCTGGGTAATTCAATTTTTAATGTTTTGAGGAACTGCTATCCTGTTTCCATAGTGAGTATACATTATACATTCCCACTGACAGTGTGAAAGTTTCCTATTTCTCCACGTTCTCACAACACGCATTTTCCATTTCTGTTTTCTCTAAATAGCAGCCAACCTGAGGGTGAGGTCAAATAAACTTTTAATTAACAGAACTGGATATCAGAGCTGAGTGGGAATCAGGCTTCCAAAGTCTGTCTCAGTGCCTGGTCACACATTTGCCTTACACTTGGCGATGTCCAAGTTCTCAAAGGGCAGATTTGACTCTGTCTCTCCTAACCCCAGGTTCCGGGAAATAGTGAAGCAATGTCTACATCCCAAAGGTACCCCACTCCCCCAACACCTCCCTCCCTTTTTCCTTCCCTGTAGCACATCTCTCCCTCTGCTGCCCTGGACCTCCTCCTGAGGTGTCCCTCCCTCCCAGCATCCAAAGGGCAGGGGCGAGGGTGCAGCTGTAACCAGACCCCATCGGAACCCCAGAGATGTGCCTGTAGATCAGAACTAATGGCATTAGGCGATCACTCAGAGAATAGAGCTGCAATTACCCTGGGATGCTTTCTCCAGGATGACCACACGCAGAACACCAAGAGAGGAGAGAGTAATGAATCACCAAGTGAATTAACTGGAAGCCGCTCTAATTAGTGTTATAATTTTTCATGAAAACACTAATGAATATGAAATAATGTGGCCATGAAACCACTAGGACAATTAATGCTTGAGAATAATTTGAGGTCAGGAAAGGCTACTAGAGACTGTTTAAATAGACTGGCATGTTGAGGATTCAGAGGGCCAGGGTTTCAAAGTCTTACATTAACAAATACGTTGCTACTTCAGGAAAGGCAACAGCTAGGTGTCTATGGGTTTTCTTGTTTCATTTCTTGTTAAGGCTTCTGGGTTTGAGAATAAAGACAATCGTATTAAACCATAGCAGTAGCCCTTCAGGAAGTCAGATGAGAACCTTGATTAATGGATTTGGGAAATGTGATAAAGAGGCATGTGAAAAAGGGCCCAAACCTGTTAAAACCAGAAAATATGGTAAAGTGGAAGACACTCTCCTTAGCACTTTTAGCTCATGATGACCCAGGACCATCTAAGAAGATAACTTTCTGATAAGAACCCCTAAACTTGTGATCACTATGGATATAAATTAGTTCAGTCCCGTCGGCTCAGTTGCCAATTTTATTATTTTTAAAAATTTGCTATAAGGCAGTGCACTCACGAGAGTGAAATACAGAGAGAGGGGGAGAGAAAGAGAGAAAGTGAGAAAGCAATCTCCAGAAGGCGTGGCCACACCATAGTCCCTTCTCCTCCATGCTCCTTTTGGGATTTTGAGCGCACACGCATGCACGCACGCACACACACACACACACACACACACACATGCCAGGTGTGTTTTTCAAGCTGCTGGGTCTGGGACTCTAACTGCACAGCTGGCCATGTCAGATCCAGTCACCTTAACCACCATGCCACTGGCTGGCTCTCAGGTGCAATTTTTATATGCAAAATTCTACTAAATGTAGAATGTTTGCTCAATACATACCACATTTGCGGAATGTACTTTATCTCAATGCAAGTCTGCAAGGACTCAGTCGAAACCTACTTTGTGTACAACAGACCTTGGGTTTTAAGCACAAGCTCAGTAAAATGCTCGTTACTGCTAAGAGAGTCTTAAAAATAACTCTAAGGGGTGAGAAATAAATAGTCCTGCTGCTTGTCTGGCTAGTTGGCAAAGAGCTTCTCCGATGATGAGTGTAGGATCTGGCAATCTTGCTCACCATAAATCTCCCCAGCGAACTTGACACATGAGTTACGTTGAAGAACAGAGGTGTCCATGTGTCTTGGAGGGTCATCTGTGAGACTGAGGAAGTAAGAGGCGAACATGCCACGTGCAATGCATCTCATTTGATCTGCACACCACCTAGGTGTTGTTGGTACCAACCTTATCATAGTCTACAGAGAAGGGAACCGAGGCACTCCAAAGATAATCCCTTGCCTGAGACCACATATCTGAGAAATGGCTCAGACATATACTCGATCTGTCTGACTCTGAAGCTCAAACTCTCAATGACGATGCCAAACAATATTCTTACTACGTAAAAACTGTGGAAAACTGGTGACTCAGGCCAAATCTCCTGTCGGTCAACAGAAAAGCTACGAAAGGTAATATTAATCAATTAGGAATAATAATAGTAGTTAAATTAGTAGGCATTCACTAGATGCCAGCTGTTCTTGGCATCTATGTACATTAAGCTCATTTAAGACTTACGATAAATTTAGGCTGTACCTATCTACCGTTATTTGAGGCATAGAGATAAACAAGATAATCCTTGAAGGCCTTGACAGACCTTGAAGGTTCTAATATATTCTGAAATGAAGAGAGGATAATTAACAATGCAACAAAAGGCAGTTCTTTGGGACTATTTTTAAAATACTGAAGCAACGTTTATAGGATGCCAACAGTTCTATCACCACTTGTCATACAACCAAATGGAATGGCTTTCTCAAGGACAGTCAGGATAAAGGATGAGGAGCGCTGGTTTTTCTGTCCTCAGTAGAGGGTGGGTGGAGCTGAGAGATAAGGCCTTGCTCCTCTCTTGCTTCCAAAGATGCAAAACACTGGGAGTCACACATGTTTTCCACTGGGGAATGAACCATCTAACAGCTCACCCTATTTGCTTTCAAACCCAAGCTGGAATTCTATCTGGTTGGTTATGCAAATAAGACATCTGGATGCCCCAAAGGAAGTCAGTCACCCAGAGCCGACCTGTGAGCTTGAAACTAAGAGTCCGAGGATTCTAGCTACTCCATGAAAAAAGTTAGTAATCTTGTTTTCAGTGTTCAGCATCTGAATATATCAGCCTGCCAAGCTACAGACACAAAAACACAGGGACTTTTTGGAATTATAGGGTAAACAAGTTAATAACCAGGGACAGCTTGTTATGAATATCAGGAGACTCCATCTGCGTACTAAGGGTGTCATTTGTTCACATCCATGGAAAGTGTAAGCACAAGGTATTGATTCATAGGATGCCATTTCATATATATGCAGAACAGATCCAGATAAACAAAGTTATCTGCCCAATGGAACTCAAAAATATTTCTCAATTTAATTTTAAACAGACCTCGAAGGGAAGGAAATTTAATTATGTAAGTAATATAGAACACAATGAAATGTCCGTCAAAATTGCTTCCAAAGGTTTAAAATGTTTTCCTTTCCAGACAATGTAGTTACAGCAGCTAAGATATCTATGTTAGTAAGATGTCTTGAAAAGTGGGGCTGAGAAATCAATGTGATCGCCTCCCTGAATTAAGTATGCACAAATTAGAGCAACTGAGATCCATATAAATCAGCTCAAGTAGCCCTCTGTGTACGAGACCACTAGGGGACAGGCAGAGAAGGAAGATGCAAATAAACACATTATCTGGGGCACACTTGCTAATGGAAGACATCCCTTAACACTGCATTAAAAAGCAAGACAAAGCTGTCAAGTGTTTTTTTAACACTGCTTATGTTAAAAAAAATTAAAAAAGCATTCCTTCAATGTTAGAACATAAGGTTAAAAAAAGGTTAGACATTGTTAGAATCACAAATAAGTAAATCTTTTGAGCTTGATATTACTTCCAGATTTCTTCTACATTCACTGGCAAACCCTAACTTCGCACTGTTTCGAGTCTGTTGATGTAGAAAACTTGAGATCTGAATTGGATACCTTAGCTTCTGTAGGCAACAGACTTGAAGTTTTGTTTCTTAGACTTTCGGTAATTATTTCAATGGGAAAAAGAATGTAAAAGTTTAAAATGAAACCTTATTTTATAAAATTTGCCAGAGGGCACATACGTCTACCTGAGAGAGAAGGAGAGAGAAAGTGAGAAAAACCTTTCAGGATTTTGGGAGCACACACATATGTGCCTGCTGTGTTTTTCAAGCTGCCATGACCAGTACTGAAACCATGCTGCTGGCCATGTGAGATACAGCTGCCTTAACTACTATGCCACTTGCTGGCCCTAAAATACATGTCAAGTTGGGCCAACAGGTGGGATGGTGGTTAGGGTGCTGGATTCCACAAAGCCAATTCTGTGGTTTGAGTCCTGGACCCGATTGCTCGCAAAACATATTTAGTGTGTATGTACGCATGCTCAAAATCCTAAGAAAAGAATAGAGGAGGAGGGATTGCAGGCATGGCCATCCTCCTGGGGGCTGATTTTTCACTTTTCCTGTCTTTGTGTCTGCCTGTGTCTCTCTCCAGCAAGAACACATGCCCTGTAGCAAAAATAAAGAAAGAAAGAAAAAGAAAAAGAAAGAAAATTTCAAGCTATATGCTATGGATGACCTGGTTGGGCTGGAGGGACCCTCACTTTAGGAGACTAAAACTGTGTAGTCACAGGCCTCATCTGGCCTGTGCACAGTGCAACTATGTGTTCAGCACTATTCTAGTTTGTTTTGTTGCTAATTACAGAAATACTTAAAACTGGGTGATTCTTTTTTGTTTTTGTTTTTATTTTTTAGAGAGAGAGATTTTCTGCTATAGAGCATGCAAGCTTGCCAGAAACAGAAAGCAAGAAATCACCCCTCTGGGGGATGGCCATGCCACAATTCCTTCTCCTCCGTTCTCCTCTCAGGATCTTGGGCACACATGCACATGTGCCCAGTGTGTTTTAAGTCACCAGGTCCAGGACTTGAACCATGGTCGACTATGTGGGAGTCCAGAGATGTAACCAATATACTATCTGAGGGTCCCAAACTGTGTGATTCTAAGAATAGGAGCCAGGTGGTAACAGGGAATGCTACTGGACCCACATGGGAAAGGTCCTTGGGTTTGTGTCCCAGGCCCTCCCCGCGCTCACAGGCAATTGAATAAACAGGGCTTGCAGAGACTGGGAGTGAACTGCAGCATGATGGCCCTGTTAAGGGTGCCTGTCTATCTATCTCCTTTTCTCTCTCTCATGGCAGGGGGAAGGAATAGAGGTTTATTCAGTTCACAGTTTGGAGGTCCAAAGTACAGGGGCTACATCTAGGGAGGGACTTCTTACTGATGCATAACATTGTGAAAGGCCAAAGCAAGCCTGCCTGTGTCCACATGTCTCTGGCCTCATTGCCCCCTCCTTCTAAGCCACCAGAAGTCAATCATGAGGGCCCTGCTCTGATGATCTTAATCTCCCCAAAGCTTCAGTTTTCAACACTATTGATGGATTAAGTTTTCACCTTCTTAACCTGTTACAACCAAATCTCCACACATGGATGTTGGGAGACACATTCAAACTGTAGCAGACCCTGTGACAGGGCCAATGGGAAGATGAAAGAGAGTGAAACTCAGCTTGCTGTGATCCAGTAGAGAAGGTCAAGCATGTCACTAACAGTCACAGTACTGGGGGACATGGTTCTGTCAAGATGAGTGCAGGCCTGTTACCTGCAATTGTGAAATACTTTCACATTTACCTTCTAAATGAGTCCTGGCCTATTAGATGTTGCTTGATGTCTGAATATCACCATAGGAATGGCTCCTCGTGAGAATAAATGAGCTAAAATATGATGTATGGTGCAAAAAAAGTGAGAGAGAAAGCTTAAAGTCTTCTCCCTTTCTCTATCCATGCTCCTTGCCACGTAACTGAGTAGTGCCCTCTGGGTTCAGTCATGTGACTAGCTTTCACCAATGGGATGTTACAAGAGTATGTTATTGCTTGAGTTCTTTACTTCTGCCATTGCCACGATGTAATACTCAGGCTAACCCAGTAGTTTCAGAAGAGGATGGAAGACACATGGAATGAGGACACAATCGTATCTCCAAAAGAGACCCACAGACCCACAATCAAGCCAGCTGAACCAGATACTTGGGCAAAACCAGCTGAGACCAGCCTAGATCAGTTGAATCCTGCATGTATGTGAGAAATCAGTGTTTATTATTGAATACCATGTGTGTTGGGGTAAGATGTTACTCAGCATCATTATGCAATAGGTAACTAATACATAGCACATAATAGATGCTCAGTAAAATCTGACCTTTACATTCTTTCTCTCCTCCTCCCTAAAATCCAAAGCCATCTTGACCTTTGGGTAAAACTGAAGACAAAGGATTCTGAGAGGAATCCTACAGACAGTGTATTAGTCTGTTTCCTAACAATTACTTCACACAGATCACCTCTAATATTTACATCTGTTCTCCAAGGTGGACATATTATTCCTATTTCATAAGGGAGAAGATTAAGACTCAAGGGTTAAGTGATAGCTAGTCAGTGGCAGAGTTAGAATGAATATTGAAGCTGTTAGACCCCAAAGCCAACAATCATTATTTCCACTATGCTACCTCGTCATTAGCCCCACCTCTATATGGTAAATTCTGAGAAAGCAAGAAGAGGAGGAGAAAGGAGTGCTTGCTGCCTCCAGTCCTTTACCAATGTCCTGGAAGAGAGAGATCTGGGTCATACAGATACTGTTCTCAGGCCTGCTTTAGACTCCCTGTCCTTATTTGGGGGTTCTTCCCCTATTGCAAATAAGGATGTTCATACCCTAGAGATTTCCACAGTTCTACGGAGGCAGAATACACAGGTTTCTGAGTCAGCGTAGTTTATGGTTGAAAAACTCACTTATTTCTCCTGTGGACTGTCTTCCCCTTTTCCTCCAGTCCAATTACTCCCTACTCTCCACCCTCCCCTTTTAATTGACTCTCCAAAACAATCTACTGAAGCCTGAGTCTGAGGCTCTAGCTAGAGAACTGGAAAGGGAGGGGGTGGGAACCTCCTGGTTCCACCTGCTTTTAAGAGGGTGTTAGAGGAGGAGGCTCAGGCACCAGGAAGAAGAGAATAAAGGGAACACAAGGACTTTGGTGACAGCCATGTCCAGGCTATGGTCCCTAGCCAGAGAAGTGGATAACCTCTGAAATTCCCTCAGTTGTGAGGCTAAGGCCCTTCACAAAGGCCTCAGAGCAGCTTCCTCTTCAGCCCTTCTTCTTGTCAGTCTCTGCTGCAGGGTCAAATGAAACTTAGTTTGGCTATGCAAGGCACACAACTGACAGTCACGTAAGTCAGTTGCTTACCATGCATACCTAATTATCATGCAGCACAGCAGTGCATTCAATTAAAGGTGTCAGGGAAAAAAAAAGTCTAGAATGAGAATGTTTTAATTTTAACTCTAAGTTCTGTTCATATATGCTTGGTCTTCATAGGTTATTACTCGTGCAATATGAACATCAAAATAATAACTGTATAAAAGATAAACTATCACAAGGCATTATATAATTTCCACATAAGATGTATTACAAATAAATTATTTTTTAAAAAAGATTTCTTTAATTTTATTTATCATCATTATTATTTTTAAATTTGATACAGACACTCACCAGAGAGAGACAGACAGAGACAGAGACAGAGAGGGAAAGTGAGAAAGCAAGCTGCTGGACCCAGGATTCGAGCTATGGTCGGTCATGTGGGAGTCCAGCACCATGCCACTTGCTGGCCCCAAGCAAATAAATAATCTTTACTCTGATTTTTCTTACCAAAGTTGAGACAATAATGAAATCAGTTCTTACTCAATCTGACATGGATATTGTAAAGGTACATGAGAGTTTATCCATTCAAATCTTTAAAATCCAGTAAAATCAACAGGAGAAAAGCTAGTTAGTTATTTTCCACTCTTAATTACTTAGTTCAGTATTATGTAGGCAAAACTGTATTCATCCCTGAAAATGTTTGAATAGCAGGCTTCAAAAATCTCAAGTAACTTACTTTATGTACCTGTTTGCCAAAAGATAAGGAAATAAAAGAGAAAGAACATAAACTTATAAATATGATGATGTTGACTGTTTTTTTTTTTTTCAGATAAATTCAAGTCAATGACAATTTAAGAATTTGCAGTATGTAGAAGAATAGCAATTTAAATGCAAATTTAGTTCACTGATAATTAAAATGACTTAAAAGAGGAAATCAGTTTCTCTGACTTGTTGATGCGACTTCTGGCTTAATTGCTCTAAGGTGGGTAACATTTTGGGCTTTATATGAAAGTAGAACACCTCTGTTAATAATGAAGCCATCCTGAGCACTGGTTTTTCCATATTAAACTTAAGTTTCATTTTAGGTTAACATAAGGATCTATTTTTGACTATGGAAGCAAATATTCTGTCAAGGACCAAAACATTTCAGCAGGGTTCCTCAACCCCCAGGCCATGGACAGGTCACACAGCAGGAGGTAAGTGGCTGGTAGTGAGCAAAGCTTTATCTATATTTAGAGCTGTCCCTCTTTGCTCATATTACTGCCAGAGTTCCACTTCCTGTCAGATCAGTGGCCGCAATAGATTCTCATAGGAGTGTAAACTGTATTGTGAACTGTGCATGTAAGAGATCTAGATTGCACATTCCTTATACAAACCTAATGCCTGATGCGCTGAGGTGGAGGTGAGGCAGTGATGCTAGCACTGGGGAACAGCTGTAAGTACAACATTATGGTGAGTTGTATAATTATTTCATTATATATTACAATGTAATAGTAATAGAGATAAATTGCATAATAAATGTAATGTACTTGAATCATCCTGAAACCATCACCTCCACCTCCACTCTCAGTCCATGGAGAAATTGCCTTCCACAAAACCAGTTCCTGGTGCCAAAGAGGTTGGGGGACTGCTGATTTATAGAAAAGCATACCCTCTTTTTAAAGAAGAAAACTCAAAACAGAACAACAGAGATAAGCAGACAACCTAGTTCCCCGAGAGTGACTGACATTAGAAGATTCTATAAAGATGTTCAGGAATCAACTCACTTGGAAAAAATGTCTGCTATAGGTTTAGACAGGACAAGCATCTATAAAAAGCACAAGATTAATTATCTCCTCTAGAGCCATGGGAAAGGGAGACACAGCAAAGACCTGGACAGATGCATAAGACCAGAGCTAAGAAGCTGCTATGCAGTTTGGAACAGATAATTGCAACTGGAGGTCAGAAAAGGGAGAAAAGAGAATGGGTGAAAATCACTTGGGATGATCTCAGAGAAGAAGGAAGGCTGGAGTTGGTCATGAAGGACACAGGACAAATGTGATAAAGCATTTCAGGCAGGAGGAACAGAGAGCTGCAAAGACATGGACGTGCCAGAGAAGATCACATGTGAGCAGACCAGCCTGAAGAGCTGCCTGGTTAGAACAAGGTACCTGGGAACTAGAGCCAACAGGGAAAATGGCTGCCTCATTGTGATAATATAAAGCTTTGGATAAGACTCCACTGTAAATTCTCTTTAAAATTAATATTAGTGGGAGTCCCTGGAAGTTCCTAAACAATATGTACTATGAAAAATCTTTTTTGGTACAAAACGTTTTTGTACCAAAATAAACTTGTACTTTCATTCCATTTTTCCACAAACTTTCTGAAGTACCTCTATACCTGGCTGTGGTATCTTAGTTTTGGAGGAGAATTATATTGATGACAACTTGATATTTTGAAAAATAAAATACTTCTTCTAAATGATGTCCCAATACTGATTATTCTTTTTCACATGGGGAGGGTACAACGGGCAGAAATAGTGTCATATAATGGAAAAACATTATTTAATTTACAGATATCTATTGGCTGCCTACTGTATACTATATCCAGTCTCCACTCTTCTGGAACTTAATTGGATGGGTGACTCAAGCTAGTCACCAGGTAATAAATGTGTTCTATATGCTTTGGCAGGGGTAGCTCAAGGAGATTCCAATTTAGGAGTCAAGAGAAGACTTCTCAGACTCCTCTAGAGCCATAGAAAAGAGAGACACAGCAAAGACCTGGACAGATGCATAAGACCAGAGGCAGGGATGTTTAAGCCAATATCTGAGGTTGAGTTCAAGTTATTTGAGTGAGAGAAAAGGTGATCTCTGTCAAAGGAATGACCTAATGTGTTTAAGGAGGACTCACAGAGCAAACGGGTGGAGTGGAACAAGGTGAGCTGAATTTAATCTAGACAGTTGTGTTATTCCCTGCTTAGGTATCTAAATCATCTTCCAAGGGATATCAAGAGCTAATGAAGAGCTTTAGAGAGTTTAACAATTTTAACCATACTATTCCCCACGAAGATGTACAATAATTATATGTAGGGGCCGATGGGTCGCACAGTGGTTGGGGTACTGGTCTCCTATGTAGCCAACCAAAGCCAGCTTGCTTTCTCGTTTTCTCTTTCTTTCTCTCTCTGGTCAAATAAATAATAAATAATAATAACAAAATTAAATAAATCTTTAAAAATATAATAAGTTATATGTAAACCAGAAATCACAATAAAAACAAATATCTTGAGAGATTTTTGCTATAGGGTGCATACATTGGAGAGACAAAGAGAGACAGAGATAGAAAGTGAGAAGTCACCTCCCCCCCAGCAGGGATGGCCACATTGCAACCCCTTCTCCTCCAATCTTCTTTTGGGATTTTGGGCATGCATGAACATATGCCTGGCATTGAGCTTTAAGGCGCAGGGTTCGGGACTCAAACTGCAGTAGGTCACACAGGAGTCCAACACCTTAACCAATATGCCACCTGCTGGCCCCAATAAATTTTTTTTTAAAAAAAGAGAGTTCAAGAATTTTAATGCAGTCAAGTTCAGGTCCAGAAAAATTATTCTAGCTTAAGGATAGAAAATGGATAGCAGAGTACTGGAAAAGGCTGGAGACAGGGAGACTCTAGGAGGAGGCTGTTGAATTTGGTGATGGCCTCAATGAGGGCAACTGCAGAGGGGATGAAGAGATGTAGACCAATATTCAAGAGGTATAATCCACGTGGCTAGTATGGGTGACTGGTGGGGAAAGAGGAGAAGAAGAGTTTCACTTTCTAATTTCTGGTTTTAGATTCTCTATATGTACGTGGAGGAATATTATTCAAAGAGTGAATAAGAGACTTATATTTGGTGGTGGTGGTGGTGGTGGTGGTGGTAGTGATGTGAGTGGGGCTGGAGGATAAGGAATTGAGTTTGATGGGGACATTGACATAGAATCAGTTTGAGGGCATTCAGGCAAAGACGTCTGAATACAGAAGGAAATAGGAACTTGAGGCTCAGAAGAGATATGAGGACTAGAGAGAAGCTTAGAAGTTCTCAGCACAGAGAGATAGTCACCAAATGGTTGATATCTTCCATGTCAAGTGAAAACATAAAACAGCCTAGGCCAGAATGCTGGGTTATGTGGACAGAGCAAGAGGAAACCAGAGAGGAGACTGAGAAGGAGTGTCCAGAAAGCTAAGAAGAAAATAAGGGAGTGTAATATTTCATAAATCTAGAAAAAAATTAAAGAAAAGGGGAGTCAGCACTATGCTAAGTGATACAGAGAGACCAAGGTAAGAACTGAGAAATCTCTATTAGATTTAGCCACAGAGACCTCAGTAGTGACATTGGCAAGAGCCATGAGTGGCTGAAACCAAATTACAAAGGACTGAGGCTGAAGAGGAAGGCAAAATAAAATAAATAAATAAATAAATAAATAAATAAACAAACAAACAGACATTGAGTTATAGCAATTCTTTCGAGAAATGAAGAGAGGGAAGGTAAAGCTAGAACACGGATTGGGGGTGCATTTAAAACAAGACAAAAGAAACTGGAACACAATAGTCCTGATGGGAAGTAGCCAATGGAGAGGAAGAGGTTATAAATATAGGAAAGGATGAGATCTTGAAGATGTAAGAGTTGGTGATCCAGACAAAGAAGAACATTTGGCCTTCAACAGGAAGATCACCTCTTTCATTTCAGAAGAAAGGGAGAGGAGAGGAGAGGAGAGGAGAGGAGAGGGGAGAAGGTGAGGGACTAGATATTGAGAGTGAATAAAGAAATCACTCCTGTGCCTTCAACATCAATTGAACTCTGCCATTAGAAGGCAACTGCATTCAAGAGCTTCCCCCCTATAGTTTTTAGATTTGAGAATCTTGTGTAGATTCAGAAAAAACATGAAGTTATTTTGCTCCACACAATTTTTGGCATTGGAGTCAAAGAAGACTACAGAATCAGTCCTGTTTACATGACAGTTCTGTTAAAATATCTTTTACAAACCACACTGAGTTCACTAGAAAAGAATGTATTCAGTATAAGTCCTTGAAGAGTGTAGTGCCTTATTTTAATAAGTAGCAGTGATGCATATAAAAGACTTTTAGAAAAAAGGCTCTATTGTCAAATCCATGTTTTAATGAAAAATGTTCTGATAGTGTACATCAACAACCCACTAAAAATGCATGTCTGCAAATTCAAAATTACGCACCTTGAAGAAAACTACGGTGGTCAGAACTGATCAAATAGATGTAAAATCAATGTTTAGATCTGATTCAGATATGTCTCTGTTCATTTTTAGAGAAAAATTTTAGGTGTTTAGACACATAGAAAATTGTTCCTCCCCCCAACACTGAGGTTGAATGCACCATCAGATTTGTTTTGTTTGGGACTGGATTTTCCCTCCTCTTCACATAGGAGGCACTTGGAATTTTCTAATGAATTGCCAGAGGGAAGAAAATTTCATGTATCATACCCTCGATTTTCTCTTAAAGGGGACACACTTGTCTGTTTCTGTGCTCCACCTCCTGGAGAATCACTTCAACAATAAATTAAGCCTGAAAGAAAATAGCATTCCTAGAAATGAAGCACAAATTTTACATTTGAGTTAGCTTTGGGCCATTAAGGGCTGTTTTACTAGAAACCCAAAGAGAAGTGTATTGTGCTCATTTGTTGACCAAAATGACCCACCTGCCTCTTTTATCTGTAATAAAAACACAAATAAAGTAACTGACTGAAAAAGGCCAGAGTCAGGGGTCAGTGCTTTCTGTCTGTTCTCACCCTCTTCAGAGCCAAAGGACTCCACTGTGTGTCCTGGAGGAAATGACTTTGCATCCCTGGCCCCTTGAATGGGGAAGCAGAAGCTTGGAAGGTTCCTCTTAAAGACAACCCCAACACCAATGACTCAAAAGAAATAAAATCCAGCTTCTATATTGATCTAAGGTAACGGATGTCCGGCAACTGGCTCTCCCTGCAACATTAGTGTCAAAAAAAAAAAAAAAAAAAAAAAAAAAAAAAAAAAAAAAAAAAAGAATATTGTTCAATATAGTGAAAATCATGTTTTCAAAAACCAGGAACATAAAGGTAGGGAAACAAAAACATCCATTCGTGCATACTAGTGTGTGTGTGTGTGGGGGGGGGGGGAGTGGGGGGGGGGGGGAGGGCGACCAGACAGTAACCCTTGAAAGGAAATCCTAAACCTAAAATGCAATGTTGAGAGTGGCCATCAGTGCCTGCGGAAGGCAATAACATAGAGGAAAATTGTTCAATCCCCCCCCGCGCCCCCCAACAGAGGTAATGGTTCTCCTCTTCGAAAGAAAAGGGTCGTTTAGCATCTTTTGTCTTCTCAACCCGCCGCCGCCTCCTCTACCTTTATTATCGCGGACCTCACACAGAGAATCGAAGAAGCCACGGGGCGCGAGAAGAAAATCTGAGGCTTTGCTCTGTATGGGGCACTGAGATACACAGAGCTGGAGCTCCTGGGCAGGGTCCTGCCCGGATTTAACCCTCGTAGAGGGTCCATTTCTCTACTCTCGATTAAGATGCAAGCTTATTCGGACAGCAGCCTGGCGCGCTGGCCCACGGGCGCTCTGTGGCGCTGTTCGTGGTGCTGAAACCCTCGCCCGGGCTGGGAGACAGCAACCCACCACCGACACTCGGCTGCCAGGGGCTCAAGGCTGGATCGATGGGAGGGAGGCGAGTCTGGAAACAGCAGCCGCGCACGGAGCTGCAGTCAGCTCGATGGTTTGGCTCCAAGTCTAGCTCATTGGCTCACTTCTTTGCAACTGCAAAACGGCAGGTTCGCTTTCTTTCTTCCCAGGAGACTTCGCAGAGCCCACCCGGAGCTTGAGGATTTGGCCTATCTTTCTCGCTGTCTTTTCTGCTGATACTAATTCTCTCCTTTCCTCTCTCCTTCGTACAGTATTTCACCTTTGCAGAGCACCTTACAGCCAGCACAGCCCTCACCGGCACCATCAACTGAGCCATTTCTCGTCCACACATCCATTCCTCTTCTCTCCCATTTTTTTTTTTTTTTTAAACTTTCTCTGCCTCTCCTCCCAGGCACTTTCCCACTAATCAGGAGACGGTTACCTCACTGTGCTGGGTGAGCAAATCACCCTGACAGAATTGTTGATTTCTCCTTGGTAATAAATGAGAAGAAGCAGAGGTTCCAGTCCCAAAAAATCAGGATAAGGCCCCTTAAGGTATTTCCAGGGTGAAAATGTTCTCACAGGTGGTGATCTGGAGGGTGAGGAATGGGACATCAGTACCTGTGAAGAAAGGGCCTGCAGGTGCAGGGTTCACTGCAGTTAGAAGACTCCCAGCAGGTGGCTCTCTAGTTCAAGGTGCTGGTGGCAGAGCCTTGCTTGACTGTTCCTGGGCTCCACTTCAAACCTTCCTCTGCCAAACACCCTCCCAGCTCCCCCAAGCCATGTGTGGAGGTCTGTCTTTCTCTTGATCCAAGCACTTATCCAGACTATATTCTTGCTAAAAAGCACCGTGCGCACAATTCTACTTACTGTAATGCACAGTAATGAGGAGAACAGAAATAGAATAGAAAGGGTCAGTGGGAGAATTTTTTTTTTTTTTGGCGTGATTGATGGTGCTCAGATCAAAACTGTTTAATCATCAATAACATGATTCAGCAGTTGGGAAATGTAAACAAGTTGTGCAACTGCTTGCTTTGGTAAAAGCCCAGGAGGGGGCCCATGAGGCTGGACCAAGCCCTGGGAGGGTAGTGCCGGCCTGATGTCCTCTTCCTCCCACCAGGGCAGAGTTGGCTGTGCCTACAGACTGACTGGCGTGACCTTTGGCTTTTGCAGCACACAAGCAGTTGGGCCGAGGTTAATGGCACTTTGCAGGGAGCTCCAATTGAGTAAACAAAAAACGCCTTGCCCTGTTCTAATGGAGCACATTATTCTGAAGCCTAAGCCTTCATCCAGGCCCCTGCAGCTGCTCTGCAGGTCAGTGCTACCAATAAAGCAATTAGCCAATGAGAAAACTCTTCTTCCCCGAGGGGAACTCGAGGATTTTGTTGTAGTTGCTATGCTTTGCTTTGGTTTTTTAAACAGGCAATCCAAGTTGATCTGAGCCTCTTACATCAGACTCCAGGATGAGAACAGTGAAATTGTGTGTTTGCTGAGTGTGATATTTTAAGGGACTGGTCCCTTGTTCAACACAGCCTGGAGAGCTCACTGCTTCCTGTTCAATTAACCTGAACCATAGCTGAACTTTGCCCTTTGAACTCACTCAGAAGATAAATACATTAGCTCACCTAAGGAATCATTAATATTTTTCAATCACATAAGACAAACATGAATGTCCCAAAACAACCCAAGAGGTAGCCAATTAAGAATTGCTCACGCACCATGTTGAAAAAATCACAAAAGGATGTTATTTGCAGAACAAAAAAAAAGTCAGAGAAGAAATGAAACAGATCATACTAACAGTTTTGGAGAGGAAGAGGACTTTCATTTTCATATCTGCAATCAAGAGGAATACTGAACAATACTTAGCAATTCCTATTCCATTGACACTGCTCTGCAACAAAAGCTGCACATTTCTCCTGGACTAGCTTCTGTTTCCATCAGAATACACAGTTTCAAGTCCCCTTTCTTTATCTCTCTCTTTTTTTTTTTTTTTTTTTTTTTTTTTTTTTGAGAGGTTTTTGCCTTAGGGCACGTGTGCTTGCCAGAGAGAGAGAGAGAGAGAGAGAGAGAGAGAGAGAGAGAGAGAAGAGAGAGAGAGAGAGAGGGAGAGAGAATGATAGGTAAAGTGAGAAATCAGCTCCCAGGGGATGGCCACGCAGCAATCCTTTTTCCTCCATTTTCTTCCAGGGATATTGGACACACATATACATGCAGCTGGTGTAATTTTTTTTTTTTTTTTTTTTTTTTTTGGAGAGATTTTCGCTATAGGGCTCGGGGGCTCGCCAGAGAGTCAGAGAGAGACATTAGAGACAGAAAGCTAGAAATCACCCCCCCCCGGGGGGATGGTCACACCACAATCCCTTCTCCTCCATTCTCCTCCCGGGATCTTGGGCATGCATGCACACGCGCCCAGCGTGAGTTTTAAGCCACCGGGTCCAGGACACAAACCTCGGTCGACTACGTGGGAGTCCAGTGACATAGCCATTACACTAACTGCTGGTTCCCCAGCTGGTGTGATTTTAAGCCCCTGGCTCCATCAAGCCCCCGGTTCCTAGATTTGAACCATGGTTTGCCATGTGGGAGTACAGTGACATAGCTGCTACACCATCTGTTGCACCCCCCTCTTCTTCTTAAGGAACTTCAATGTCCATGCTCATATACAGAATCCAAAATACTGCATTCGTGGGGACTATTCTATTCCCCATTTGCCACAAATAAGCCAAAATAATTGTTGTGGCAGTATCACTGCTTTTAAGTGAACCAGTTTAAAGGCACCCAACTTCTGGCTTGACTAAATTAATTTTAAAGTAGAAAATGATGTTCCTGAGATAGTGCTACTCTATGCATATAAACAGATTTTCTTTTATGGGGAAAAAGAGAGAAGGAGAGATGCTAAATGCACCTATTTTGTCTTTATTCCTGCGTGTCATCTTGAAAGAATGAGAAAAACATCCCCAACTGGGTCATTACACATTCCAGTTTGATTTAATTTCACTTCCCACAATTCTGCCTCCTGACCCCCCCCCCCACCCCCTTTTCGTTTTTGTTTGGTTTGGAGTGTGGGCTTAATGCCCAGCTATCCTAGATGAGAACACTTAAAGGAATATCACAAGCACGAAGGGTAAATCTATTGAACGAGGGTCTTTAACTATGTGGTTTCCTTAAAGGGAAAGGTTGGATCAATAAGATCAATATGAAAGGTTTCCCTGGCCCTGCATAAAAGGGTAAGGGCTTCTCTTTTCACTGGTTTAACTTTACTCTCTGACAAATGCAAATCAATGGATCTGTGTTTACAACAGATTCCCTAACAGACTCAACTTGGGCAAAGCCCAAAGCCTCACCTTGGGGGATGGGGAGTCTGAGCTTGCTCTACAGAGATGCTGAAGACCCTGAGGGTGGAGTGGGGAGCAGGCTAGCAATGGCTACCACACACCCTTAAAAGAAGGAACTTGCTGCCCACTCAGATCTTGGTGGACTTTCAGGAACTGGAGCTGTGGCCTCTCCAAAGAGCATAGAAAAGTGGAATGCCAAGCAGATTCCTTCAAGGATATCAATACAACACAAATAAAAAGCCCACATTCTAGGATTTGGAGAGCCAGTCAATCAGGTTTCCTATCAATGTAGATCTCAGAGGCTGACTGCACAGAGGAAGCCATAGTAAAACATCTGCAATTGATGCAGCAGGAGGATTTATGCTCTACAAATGCTCGTTCTGCCCCTTCTTAGGTGGTAACTGGCTCTTCTTAGTAATGACAAGGCCAACCACTAAACCTGTGGGTTCTTTTCCCTTTAATTTTACCTTTCCCTTTAAAAATGTGATGCTTTCCAGAGATTACATGACTTCAAGTCAATACCAGTTACAGAGAAATTATTTTTCTTCCTGCAGGAGAAAGTATATGTATATTTGATTACATGAGCCAAAGTCCAATGCTGATTAAATTACGTTGGAGGTGTGCTTCCAACCCAAACAAAGTCTGCTTTCTACCGAAGAGTAATGGATCCTCAAATGGCGACCAGACGCCAAGGTGGAATGCAGAGCCTCCCTGCCCTGTGGGACAATTTGTGGGGACAGTTTTTCATAATAAATGTCCACAGCTTCTAGGAATCCTGCTCCTCAAGTGAGACTATCTCTAAGCACAGCCCAGAGTCTGCCTCCATACCTTGCCCATCTGCATACTGTCAGGCACCAGATGGGCTGTTGCTCAAGCAACTTCCCTACTTCCTCTTCCTACCCCTACAAATAGCTATGCCCTTGTTCAGTCATTTCCTAGCATGTGACTTGGAAATCAAAAGGCCTTTTCTCAGGACCAGCAGTTAGCATAATGGCTATGTCACTAGACTTCCATGTAGTCAACCGTGGTTTGCGTCCCGGACCCGGTGGCTTAAAACTCATGCCGTGTGCATGTGTGTGCGTGCCCAAGATCCCGATAGGAGAATGGAGAAGAAGGGATTGTGGCATGGACACCTCCCCGGGGGGTGATTTCTCACTTTCTGTCTCTCTGTCTGGTGAGCGCAAGCGCCCTATAGCAATAACCTTCCCCCGCCTCCCCAATAAAAGGCCTTTTCTCAAAGACACTGAGCCTGGTTAGGGAGAAAGACTGGGTGATAAGGGGTAGTGTTGAGACCCTGGGATGAATCAGCCTGAGCAGACTCTGCACCTGACAGCATAAATGACCTAATAGAGATTTCTCACAATGGACTCTCCCCAAGAAGAGTTATTCCCTGGGAAGGAGCAAGTTTTCCCCAGATCAAAAACCAAACCAGGGACCAGCAGATGGCTTAATGGCTATGTCATTGGACTGCCATGTTGTTGACTGCAGTTCGAGTCCCGGACCCAGTAGCTTAAACTCACGCCGGGCGTGTGTGTGTGTGTGTGTGTGTGTGTGTGTCTAAGATCTAAGATGCCAAGAGGAGAATGGAGGAGAAGGGATTGCAGCATGGCCATCCCCCTTGGGGGGTGATTTCTTGCTTTCTGTCTCTCTGTCTCTCTCCTCTGTCTTTCTGGCGAGCGCACACGTCCTATAGCAAAAACCTCTCAAAAAAAAAAAAAAAAAAAAAAAAAAACACAAACAAAACAAAATGAAAAGCAACAACAACAACAACAAAAAACAAACCAAAACATGGGGCTGGCAGGTGGTGTGGTGGTTAGAAGCACTGGACTCTCACATGGCCAACCATGGTTTGAGTGCTGGACCTGGAAACTTACTTTCTCACTTTCCCTCTCTCTCTCACTCTGTCCCTCTCTGGTCAAATTAAAATAAATAAAGGATAAAAGAAAATAAAGTTCAATAAAATAATTTTTTTTAAAAAAAGTAAACCAAACCAACCCAATAAATAAAAAACAAGAACAACAAAAAGGTCCCTAAGAGGGTGAGGTGCAAGCACAGTCCAGAGAGTCTGCAGAAAAAGTCCAAGGGCCGGGGTGCTTTCATCTTTGCCCTCTTCCCCAGGGCCATTTGTCTAGGCAGTTATTTCTATTTATTCCCTCACTTCCCTTCCTTCGGCAAGAACCCAGAAATGAAATGGCTCTGTTTCTCCTTTGAGATTTCATTCCTCCAGGGATCCTTCTACATGATACTACTTTTCATGAACACAGTATCCTCCAGCTCTAACCACCAGCTCTGCTGTGGGGGGGGAAGCACTTCTTTCCTGAGAGCTGCTCCACCCCCGTGCCTCAGGTCTTTCTTTAGAAACAAGGGTCCAAAGGCCAGAAAGCCTGGGGGACTTGACTCCATCCACATCAGAGATGACCCTAAAAGGAAGTTTGGCTTGAAGACCGCAGGAGAGGCAGGCTCTTCTTCCCTCCAGGTTTGGACCTGGAGTTCAGGAAGATGAAACTGGCTCAGGATCCTGTTGCCTCTTGGCACACTTGGCTCAAAAGGAGAGGGTGCAGCTGCTGATGGCTTTTAGGGACACTGAGAAAGCCTGGGGTCTGTCTACCCTATGCCCTACCTCCTAACATCATCAGGAAGCCTGTCTTATTTGGGGATTCTACGATGAGAACACTCTAAAGGCCCATTCACCTCTCCCAGAACCTAGGACTGGGGGCCAGGAGTCTTTCAGAACAGAAGAGAACCACCCACTGGCCTTAATTTCCCTGTTTGGTCACCTGACAGCACAGGACAGTTTGGGGGTGAAGGGCAGGCCCTTTTTGACTAAGAACCAAGGCAATGTATTAAAGCTCCCCTTTTTAAGGAGGCCACAGGTGGGAAGAGAAGAAATACCTGCTCACCCTCTGCCTCATCTCAAAGCAGAACCATTTGTTTTTCTTTTACCTTTCCTCCTCCTTTCCCCCTCATCTGTCCTTGGAGAAGGAAGGAAAACACTCCTTGCCCTCTAGACTGAAACCTGCTCTTAAAGGAAAAGCTTATCTTTCTCCAACTGGAGGGTTTGTAATTTCAAAAGAACGGAACAATTGATTTCTTCTCATTCTACCGTACCAGTTTTTAAATTCTTTTTGTAAGATTCATTTTTATGTTCCTTCTGCAAGAATCATATCTGGTAGGGGGAGTGGTTGGCAGGGGGTGGTGTCCCTCCCCCCACTCCTGCCATTATCGCAAAGGAAGAACTTTTAACTGTTCTTTCTTTTTGGTTTCTCAGATCACCCAGGTCCCAGGGTGGGCCTGTGACCCGGGCCTCAGATGGGAGAATTTCTCTTGAGCTTTGGGAAAGACTAGGGAGGGGGTTCTGCGGTCTGTTTATCCTATCTCCCTCTCCAACCAGGTGGGAAACAAGATGTTTTCTCTAGTTGACTCAGTCCAAAGCAGAGCTGACTAGTCCGAGGGGTGAAGCCTAGGCCTCTGTTGCTGGGGCCTCGCTTACTTGTCCAATACACACCTAGGTAAAAAGCCTGTGTGTGGGACTTTTAGTATGAGAACAGGTAAGCATAAAGGCTCCCTGCGTGGGGTCGATAAAATACACGGTTAGCAGTCATTTGCAAACCTAGTCATTGGCGCATAACACGACCGGATTTCAAAAGTATCGTGGCTTTCCTGGACGATTTTGATGGCAAAAGGAAGTTGCCCTGGGCCTGGGTGGACTAGGTGCGGCCCACTCGAGCCCAGAGGCGACCGCCAAAGAAGAGCTGGGAGGACTGGGACGCCCGTTCTGGCGACGTGTTTTGCGGATTCAGCCAGCGGGAGAACCAGTCCGGACGAAGAGATCAGTGTGCGCTCGCTGGGGCTGGGAAAAGAGTAAGGAGCCCACGATAGAGGAGGAGAAAGACTCGGGGAGGAAAAGGCGGCCTGGGGCCGCGCGGGGGAGGAGCTGCGGTCAGACCAGCGAACCCACTCGGAGCAGGGGAAGCGCCGTGGCTGGAGCGCCACCGAGCCTGGGCGCGGGCGGGCTCTCTGCTGGGAAGAGCACGCCGTCGGGCTTACTGGAAACGCGCCGGATCAGGTTCCAGATCAATGAAATCTGGGTCTACACGTTTACGTTATTGTTGCCAGCATTAATGCTCTTTTAATCTTCTAAACATTATCAGCATCGATCTCCCTCCATATACACATTTGTTTGAGAAAGTGACATAACCACACGGTGGAAGCCTGGAATAAAAATAAATGCGCGGACTCTCGCGTCCAGGGCGCCGGGCGGCCGGGGCTGCTTCTAACGCTCGGGATCACTCTCTCCCACGCGTCCTACCTGCTCCGCTCGCCCCCTCCCACTCTAATGCCAGTTAGGCAGGTGTTCTCCCGGTCCTGGGACCTGAAGAAGCAAGGACCATAGCGAGCTTGTCAATTACGAATCAGACCAGCCAGCAGGCGAACACACGGTTTGTTGTTGCGTGCGTACTGGCCTGAGTTGCATCGGCCCTTTCAGTCTTGGATCTCCAACTACGCCTCCCGGAGAAGTGGGCTGGGTGGGTGGTCGGAGCCACCCAAGGAGGTATGAGAGGAGGCGGGGTGTGGGGCTGCGAAGGAGGGCCCCTTCCCTCTCCTTGGCTTCTGGCGGGAGGTCAGGCCTGGGCGCCCCAGGCCTACAGGAGACTCGCATGCACCTGGTGCTCCTGGCAGGAACCACTGCACACAGCCCGACAGTGCCCCTCCGCTGTGGGCATTAGGTGGCCTAGGAGACATTCTGGCTGGTTGGCTAAGGGCCTTCGACCGGCCGTCTGAACAGAGTTGGCTCCAGACTGGCTGCTGGGAGCTGCTGCCTGGAGAGGGCCGTGAATCTGTCCGAGGAGGGGTTGGAGGCAGACTCCGGACAGGCTACTGGGGTGTCCGGTTCACAGGGGCTGGAAACCTGGACCAGGATCAGCGAAGGGGGCTCTACTCTCTCTTCCAGGTTTTGGAAGAAACCACCTCCAACCACAGAGGCAAACCTTGCCATGGAGGTCTCACTTTTCCTTGTCTCCGGGCTGGTTCAGTTTTTTTGTATGGGTTCTCCCAGTGCTTTCTCGTATGTGTTTGTGCTTAGCTCAGAGCCCTCTTGGGCTCAAAGTCGAAGTGTGTGTGTGTGTGTGAACACACGCAAGTGCTGAGCCTGCAGGAGTGTGTCCTTGCTGCCTCCTGCCACCTTAATAAACACTGCCTTGTTTGGTTTGCCTGGGAAACCATGAAGAAGGCCCAACCAGGCTAGGTTGCCACCACTTCCAAAACCATGTATTTGGAGTCCATTTCTCTGAGCTAATGTTGGGGCAATGTGAACCTGTCTGATGATGTCTCCCTTCTCTTTGAAGTGCCACCTGTGGCCACATGGCTGAAGCTACAGAACAGGAGGAGAACCTGGGAGGAACATGAAGAAGAGGAAGGCCCTGCCTCTGCTATGATGCCCACAGTTGGCCTAAAGGCAACGTTTGCCGGTGCTGGCCTAATGAGACATCTTAATTCTAAGACCCTTAAACCCCTGTGTGCTTGGACCTCTGCAGGACCAGACCCAAAATGGGAAAAAGAAAAGGAAGCTAAAAGGCGACAGAGAGAAAAGAAGTGGGTTCTGTGCGGGATTCCAGGTGTGGGTCTGGGAGTCTGGTGGAGCGGCCCTGGGGAGCCAAGGCTTGTTTAACCCTGGGGGCCCAACCACATGGCCCTCAGTAGCATCCTGGCAGGGATTCCGATCAATACTCCAGGCACAGAAGGCGTCCGCTTTTCTTCTCCATTTGCTACTGTCCTTTAGAGCTCCTGAGCACATAATACCTACTTACCAGTCCCAGCTTCTGTGACAGTGTCTGAAGAGACTGATCTACTGACCCCAAACTGAAAAGCCTCCTATGTAATAATAACCACTCAACACACTTGTAGTTGCTGATAAAATGGCCAGATAAAAGGGCTAAAGCTCTTGTTCCTTTTCAACCCAGGGTAATAAAACAGACACACATTTGAATGCTTGAGCAAAGTGGGGTCGTCATCAGGTGTTTCCCGCTTGCTGGAGGAGGCGCTCAATCTCCCGGAAAGCGGCTTTGGCTCTCCTCTGCGGAAAAGCCAGTGGCTTGGGCCTTGCTGACTATGGCTTGCCTCTGGGATTCTGGGCTTGGGCAGGGCAGAGGACCCCCATGCTATAATCCTCCTCCCCCAGCAATGCTTGCCAAGGTAAATCCTGAAACCCCTAATACCGGAGACATTACTTTTTCACATCACTTTCAGAAGGCACGTGTGTTTTCAAGCTGTGTCCTTTGTGCAACAGGCGTGAGGGGGCGGCAGCGTTCTGAGATGGGCTGGAATGGAATAAGCTGTCACCCTGCCTTTAGCTGTACCCCTTAAGACCAGCTGCCAAGTTACTCCTGGCTCTCAGTCCCCAGAACTAGCCCGGGCTAGAGCCTGCCCTAGAGGGCTTCGGACACTTGGGGGTACCTAAGACAAAGGAGTACTACAATATTAACCATTGCCTGTGCACCGCCAGTTTCTTTCTCCCGGCTACTTTCTACACCCTGCCTTATCTTTGCCAGAACTAAGAGCAAATTGGACAAAACTCTAGGAGGGGACGAAGAATAAACTACAGAAACATAAAGTAGATTTCGAAATTCATTCAAAAAGTATCTGGAGTCCACCGATTTAGGGGAGCAAAGGAGGGAAAGCTGGTTTCCTTCACCTTCTTAGATCAACACCAGAGGCGACTGCCGACTGGAGATCTGAATCCTCCAACAGCGGGCACAGGAGAAGACTCAGCGGAAACACTCCCTCCCCAAGCCCGGGCGAGTATGTAGCCTGTCATCCCCTGCCTTTGGGTGGTAAAGTGCTCGCCCTTGCTAGGTTTGGTGGTGGGAAGAAGGCCCAGGGGAGTGGGAGCCTGAGCTTGAAGGTCCAGTAGCATGCTTTACGCAGCCGATTCGATCAGCGCAAGTCCCAGTATTCGCGCTATGCAAATCAATGTCACTATGAAATGTTCTCCCACATCGCCGGCCGAACCCCCCAGCTCAAGAGATGCCGCCCATCCCGGCTTGCAGTAGGGTATTGTGTGTTCTCCCCGGTGGGGTGCCTGGACACTTTGTTCATCGGGGAACGTGTCTCCGTCCTGGAAGCAGCGCAGCCACCACCCGCGCGGTGCCGGGTCTGTGCGCACAAAAGCGCGCAACTGCTTGCCAGTCGCAGCCACTGCTGCGTCTTTCCCCCTCGCTTCTGCACCCGCCGCCCACACGGGAGGTTTCTATGCTCCTAGAACAATAGAGGGCTGCACCTCACGGCTTGGCCGCTAGAGGAGGCACAAAGAGCCGAGCAGGCTCCAGAACAATGTAACCAGCGCGTCTATCGGTCCTCTCTTGCCGGCAGGCAGAGCTGGCGCGCTACGCGCACAATCAGCGTCCGCTTAATGCAAAGGCGGAGCCTGCAGCCCACCGCCAAGATGCATTAACTAACCTGCATCTTAATTTCTTAGAACCTCTTCCCGCGAGTGCCTAGCCACTACCCTAGCCCCCGCAAACCACCGCAAATCCTAGCAAATGCAGGCAGCCGGGCAAGGGCGGCCGGCGAGCGAGGCAGGGCGCTCTCCACTCTCAGTCTCTCCTCCCTGGTCCTCCCAAAGCCATGAATGTGACAGTCCCAACCTTCGTCCTTGCACCCTCCCCTCGCTGTCGGCAATGACGCCGGAGGTGGCTGGAACCCGCGTTTTCGGTCAACGCCAGTCGTAAAGTCCCTGCGCCCGCGCCAAGATGGGCTCCGGGAGCGCGGTTGTGTGTATCCCGGCTGCCCGCTCGCGGTGCCGGCAAGGCTGTGCGTCCTGCCAGTGACTAAAGAAGTTTGCCTGACACGGTGGGTAGTACCACAGTGGCAAGCTCTTTTTCTCTTTTGAAGAGCAAAGACCCTGAATTGTCTTCATCCAGGGACACCAGACTGGAAAACGGAAATGTGTTGTCTAAAAAGAGTTCAAGTGCACAATGTTTTGAATAAGAACACTTCCCAGTTTCTGGGGGTCCTGAAAAATGAGGCTCCTCATGGACACCGGGCACCCTCATTCCGCCTTCTACTATTGAGAAAGGTTGGAAAGAGAGGGCAAAGGTTGGCATGGGGGGGGGAGGGTCAGTGAAAGCTCAGGGAGAGGAGGAAGGAGAGAAGAAAAAAGAAAAGGGAGACCAATAAGGAGAGAAAGGAGACCTAGGAAAGCAAGGGAAAATAAAGAGAAAGTGCACAGACTAGGAGAGAGGAGGAGACCCAAGAGAAGTGACTGGGCGTGAAGACCTGGGCTGCAAGCACCTGGGAGACCTCTCCCCAGCAGCCTGGCCTGGGCTACTCGCTGGGCTTACCTGCCAGGCGTAAGGCGGACATGCGCTGGAACTCGGGCTCCTGCAGCCACTTCCACATCCTGCGGAAGGTCTCCCTGCCAGATTTGAGTTTACTCCACGGTTTTGGATTCCGGAGCAGGTCAGAGAGAGTCCCCTGAGACCGGCACAGCACCCTCTGCGCGAAGATCGCTTGTGGAATGCTGTAGCGCTTCAGCTCGGCGGTGATGCGCTGGGCTACCTCTTTGGTGTTGATCTCTTCTAACTGGCCCGATGTGGCCACCTGTGAGCCCGACGAAGACGAAGGCGGCCGCTCGCGGCTGGGCGCCAGCACTGGCCCATGGGACTGAGTGTGGCCTGGATGGTGCAGGCCGTTGAGGTGCGACATCATGGCTGCAGGTGGGGTGCCCAAGCCTCGGGACAGGTGTTGCTCACCGCGGGTCAGCATGGCAGTGTGGTGCGCGTCGAAGTTGGGGCTGAGCATCTTGTCGTGGCCCGGAGGACCGTAGTTGGGCAGGCTCTGCTGAGCGTTGTGGAGACCTCCCAGCCCGTTGCCCAGCGGCGTGGCAGCCAGCGGGGACAGGCTCTGGCTCATGCCAGGCATCTCCTTGTAGGGGCTGTAGAGGTTGTTCATGGCCGGGAGCCCGCGCTCGTCGCGCATGAGAGTGAAGCTGCCGCTGACGTTGCCGGACAGGCGCTGGTGGTGGTGGTGGTGGTGGTGCGGGTGGTGGTGCGGGTGCGGGTGGTGGAACTTGTCGGAAACGGTGGAGATGGGCGGCAGTGGCTGGAGCGGCGTCAGCGTGGTGTAGGTGTTGCTCATGCCCATGCCGGGCGGGGACGAGTCGCAGGACATACTCATGGCGTGGTGCAGCGGGATGGAGAGCTCGGGCCGGTAATCGCTGCCGTCCAGGATCGAGGCCATGCTGGTGACCATGGCCGAGCGCGACGCCGCTGCCGCCGCCGCCGCGGTGCCCAGCTCCTGGTGCGCGGTTGGCGGCGGCGGGCCCCGCAGCGAGCCAGCCGCGCCGCGGCCCGTGTGATGGGGGCTGGGGCTGGCCAGCAGCTCCTGCTCATGGCCCGGGCCCCCGCCACCGCCCCCGCCGCCCCCGCCGCCGCCCCCGCCGCTGCCGCCGCCGGCCGGCCCGTGCAAAGTGCCCAGACTTTCCATTGTCAGCTCCGGGTTCATGGCGCAGCCTTCTAGGTCTTTGGAGAGGCATCGATAGGCGGTGTAGGCAGCCTTCATTCAGTCCATCGGGGCCAGGGGGCGGCGGGGGCGGCGGGGGCGGCCGGCGGGCTGGCAAGGCGCTCGTGGCGGGGCTCGGCCACTGGAGCGGGGGCGGGCGCGGGAGTGCGTGAGTGTGTGCAGGGGGAGCGTGCGTGCGGGTGTGCGCCCCAGGCTGCGGGAGGGCGGACGCGCCCGGGGTGGGGGCGGGGTGGGGGCGGATGGGGTGTGCGTGCGGGAGAGGGGAGGGGTTGGGGAGGGAGGAGGGATCACCGGGCCCCGCCGCTCGGGCCGGCGCGCTGCCTCGCCATGTCCGAGCCCGCTCAGGCGCCGACGTCTTCTGTTTGGGTGAGCGGGAGCTGTCCAGAAGGGCTCTGCCGCTCGCCCGGGCAGCCAACCTACCCTCCAGGGTTCGGGGCGGGGTCGCATCCGACGGGCGCCGCGAGCAGCCACTCCATGGTCACAGCTGGTCTGGGGGGCGGTTCTTCTGTGAGTATCAACCAATGGCTGAGGGGGAGGCGGGGCCGAGCGTTTCATGTTTGGCTGACGGCTCGGTGCCTTTTTTTCCTCCTTTGCTACTAGAATCAAACGTCAAGGAGCGGGAGGGAGAAGAAGGGGGGGAGGAGAGAGAGAGGGTAGAGTGTGAGTGAGGGAGAGAGATTATGTGAAAGATGCCGCGCTGTGTCCCTCCAGGGCAGCTGCGATCTAGGAAAAGGGGCACAGCTTTCAGTCCCCTTCGCCTCGCCTCAAAGCTTTTCTCGGATCTAGTAAGCCGGGAAGAAAAAGACTCGGTTTGTGCCGGTGTAAAAGCAAACATGCGTCGCCTAGCAAGCCACTTCCCGGGAGTCCCTAGCTGGGAGTCTGTAGTTTAGCATTTTAAAATGCAGGCGCTAATGTATTCTAATGCACGATAAATTCCCGAGACTGGAGCTAGCAAAATCTACCCGGCAGAAGAACTCCAGCGACCTCACCGCCTGCGAGCTGTGGCCGCGGCCGGCCCACGGGCAGCGCGGGCGGCCGTAATGCATGCAAAGTTAACACAATAACACCATTTAATTAGCCGGCGAGCCCATAAATCTCCCAGTTATGAGGCTTCGGAAGGGTCCTGTTAGATTGCAAAACAAAACTAGAATTCCGAGAGCTGTCGTTTCAAGGTGAGCAAGTGCTTGCTCCACCAGGGACTTAGAAAGAAGGGGAGAGTGTAGAACTGGTGGTGGGGTAGGGGTTGCTAGTGTCCAGGGCAAGCCAACTCCTCTTGGGGGCAGGGAGTTGGATTGACACCCGCGGATCTTTTCTCTAATGCAGGACACACACACACACACACACACACACACACACACACACAGCTTCACTCGAATCCCAGGAGAGGAACGCCCGGGTTACTGCGGTGGGTACAAGACAAGGAACCTCGGTTGATATCTGCATATTCAAATCTTGTTTCTGAGCAAACCAGCTCCGGGATTAGCTCCTGAAGGTTTAACAGTCGTAGCTTTTAAAAGTACACCTTCGTCTTTCTAGAATTTCCGTTGTTTGGCAACTCCTGGTGGGGAAGTGGGAGTGGAGCTGGGAAAAGAAGAGGTGAACATTTCTGTGTCCCGCGTGGGGATGGAGGGGAGGTTGAAGACAGCGGGAGAGGCCAGCACTAGGCATTGAAAGGCTTAAAAGTAACAGATTCTTCCAAAGCAGGTTGCGCTCTGTTTGCCTCGGAAGATTCAAGCTAGCTGAGGTTGCGCAGATGTTGCCTTTGTTTAAAGAGACAGTAATTAAGGACAGGGTGGACATAAGTTTGAGAAGCGTGACCTATTTTCTTTTGATCAGCTGTCAAAAGAAGAGCAGGGGGTCTCCTTAAGACAGCCCCCCTCCAACCACTTCCAGCTGTTCGAGAAAACTTGATAAGAAAACAAGGACACAGCCTGGAATACTGCATGTGCCTTCTTGGGCTAGAGAAAGGTTTGATTCATGTGAAAAACAGTTCTTAGTCTCAGTGACCTTTACTGCTACTCTTCTTTCTCTTTGAGCTACAGGGCAAATAAATAAATAGATAAATAAGTAAGTAAGCAAATACAATTTAAAATCCCCTCTCCCCAATCTAGTCAAAGGAATGTACAGTGATGTTATTCATAGATCAACTTTATTGAGTTCCGGCCAATACATTGCCACTTATTCTTTCAAATAGTGTCTTCTCTGTGATATCAAAACCTGGGTGAGGATGTGACAGATTCCCTGCTTTGTCAGACATACTTTTCTGACCGTTCATGTCTTTAATGTCACAAGAAGAAAAAGGGAAAATGATTCGGTTTCCGGTGTCTCTGGTTTTCCTTTCTCTTAGCTGCTCCTACTATCTCTCTTCTGTCTTCCCACTCCCTCCTACTTGGTGGCTGGACACTTGGGATAATTTGAAACAGTTAATGTCTGAAACATTCACCTAGTGGAACAAAAGTTCACAGCAGTGCAACTGGCTGTGCTCAGTGACCAAAATTCCACAGGAGAGGAGCAGAGCTGGTTAAGACTCATTTGATGCACCCCAGCACAAAACGTTGCTCCCCTGTCCTGGCTTCAGGCTCAGAAAATGGCCAGTGACTCCAGGCTGGCACTGTCTTCATACAGATACCTAAGTATGTAGATTTCCATTGAAATAATTTTTCAAAATGATAAACTCATTTACCAGGCCAACACGATAAATCTGCCCCTGGGAATTGCATTTCGGTGTGCCTGGGAGCAGAAAGGTGAGTTGCATTTTCTTGCTGCCTGGCTTCCTCCCTCCCTCCCTCCCTTCTCCCTCTCTCTCACCACCCCTCCCCCTTCTCTCGATCAATATTGGCGATCTCAGGGAAATCATGAAATCGTATTGGCTTCTTTGTGTATAATTTCATTGGGCTAGATTAAAGCAGATTTTTCACATTGTTTTTCTAATGGTGGTTTCAGGTTTTTATATTTCAACCCAAAAGCCATTTAAAAGGAAATTAAACATGCTTATTTACTTAGCACCCCAATTTTTTCTGAATTAGGTTTAGATGTTTTTTTCCCTTTCTAAAGCAGAAAAATAATTCTTTTCTATTTCAAGATAATTTTAAGAATATCAATAGTAATAAGATTTCCAAATATGTTTTGAAATATCTTTGATGTTTCTTTCTCTGTAGATTTTTTACATCTAAAGAGTTACTTTGTAACTGCCCCTTGTTTATCATCCATAGGCCAACCTTCAGAACTTCTGTAACTTAGAATTTGTTCTCTTAATTTGAAGGTACACTGCATTCTCACCTTCACCTCCCCACAGATTCTGAATCACAAATAGACTGTCAGAAGAGTGGAGTCATTGGTGCTAATTCATGAATATTAGAATCTGAAAAACAGTTGTGCCAAAGACTACAGTAGGACCAGGATATCCCCTTTCCTGCATACCACAGCCACAGATCTTATTTTCTTCAAGATCAGAAACTTACTGGGGGTCAAAAGAAGCAAGTAAATAAAATGTAGCTTTGACAACAAATGTAGGCTACTGCAATGTAAAAGACAAAAATCTGAACTTGAGTTAGAAATTATAGGGAAAGACTAAAATTCACTGTGAGAGTTTCTCATATGTGTTTTTCACGTTTAAATTGTTTTTAGGCCAAAAGAGGGAGAGAGATCAACCTTCAATTAAAACAGTGACCCTATAAATTATTCACAAGAAAAACAAGTAAACCCAGTCCGAATAAGGGGCCCAACCAAAAGCCTTTTTTTTTTTTTTTTTTTGACTAAACAATACTAACCACAACCCAACTATAAAGAGGGGAGGGCTGCTTATTTCTACCCAAATGCTCAACATCTCTACAGGTTTTGTGTTGGACAGAACACATTTGTGCTACAACTAGGTTGATCAGAGCAATACAGAAAGACATGGTGGTGGGTTGGTTTGGACTATTTTATTTTTGTCCTTCCCCAAACCATCTGGCGTGTGAGTGTAGGGGTATTGATCAGGATCTGTGAGCTGCAGACCCCATGCCAATCCATAGCGTTTCTGGCAATCAGCGTCGCCCATGAATTGCAGCTGTCCGTGCAGCTCCCGACCAGAAATCTTCAAAAAAAAGTCCCCCCCTTATCAAACACATCATCCGTTCAGGGGTAAGTCAATATCATTTCTTTGTCATTCTACGAGCTGAGGATTATACAGGAGAAAGTTTTTGTTGTCTGTTGTAGCTGCTGCTGCGACTGCCGTATTTTTTTTTTTTTTTTAAAGGAAGGAGAGTAATTTTCTAGCCATTGAATGGTAATGGTTTTCTAGAAAGGCCTCAAGCGTCTGTATGAATCAGACAACAAATGCTGTTTCCATATTGGGGAATTTTAAGAGGAAGAGAAAATTCTTATGTCGCTGTACACAAATAATAGTTCTGATAATAGAAGATTCCTTTTAACGACGGAGAATTTTCTCCCCTTTCCTCGGAGCCCCCGGTGATGAAGACACGGGGAGTCTGTGATTACGCGCGCAGATGGACGGTGGGTGCTGTGTCGGAACAGGAGCCTTCGGAATTGTGCCTCTGTTTGATATCTCCATTAGCTTCAATTTTCTTCTGTCTGAAAGCTCGGGCTGGTCGAGCACAGGGAAAGGCGAAATAAAGCCGAAGCTCAGCCCCACAACTCCCTTCCGCCTCTCAGCTCAGAAATTCACTGACACTTTTCAGATGGCCAGTCGGATCTAGGAAAGTTTTAAAAAGTTTTCTGAGTAGCGAGGCCGAAAGAGTCCTTTTTCTGTCTCTTTCTTACTCCCCGTCTATCTTATTAAAAATCCAAAATGCCAAGTTAGCAGAGCCTGCAGGAGACTACCCCTCTCTTTTCAGTTGACCAAAAAAAAAAAAAAAAAAGAAAAGAAAAAAAAAAAAAAAAAAAAAAAACCAAAACACTGAGCGGAGATAGAGAGTTGTGTTTTTAAAGTTTTCTTCTCACCTTCATCTGGCCTTTCCGGAAAAGCAAAATGAAGCTACAGGCGCCCTATCTGCCTGGGGAAGGTTCTCCTAGAGCCCCAAACCCCGCGAGTGGATTATAAAGTGGGGAGTAGGGCTTCGGGAGAGCAAAACACTCAGTCTCCCTCGTCGTCCGGTCGCGGGGAGTTGGCAGACTTGAGCGAGGCGGAGGAGGAAGAGATCCCACCCGGAAGAGCGTTGGCATCTGCCCCGGGGACCGTCGGTCTGTAGCCACAGCCGCAGCTGGAATCCCGAGCTCGGACCTGCCAAGCTGCAGGCGCGTCCACCTGTCCAGTTTGAAGAAAGGCACAAGGTCGGCTGACCTTAATCTCGCTCCACCTTTGCCCACAGATAGGGGACTGTTGGAGTTTCGAGCCCTCGGGGACCGCTTGCTTGTCTAACACACGTACACACGTTTGCCGCTCCCCCTCCCTGCCACCTCTGGGTTCCCCGGTCCCTGCTCTGGAGGAGTTTGGGCCCGGATCCCCACAGGCAGTAACTGTCCTCAGGTCTGGGAGTGTGGACGGTGGTCCCTGCCAGGGCACTTTCCTTCCCCCGAATTCGAGGGCCACCGGAGACGTTTGCTATCCCCCTCTCCTACCCATTCAGTTCCCGGGACTGCTAACACTGCAGAAGTTAGTGGGAAAAATAATTGTTCTCTTCGGGAAAAATGTAATTCAAAATAGCGAAGGGGAAGTTCAAGATTCCAGCCTGGAAAAGAAGCAGCCAGAGAGCTTCTTTGGGGGAGATGGGTAAGGGGGGACCACGACTCTTAGAAGAAGAGATTTTCCTCCAAAAGAACGCTGCACTTTTTAACCAACTTGTTATTCTGAGAACCAAGGCGCATTCACGCTCTGGCCGACTTTCAGTTCCCCTCCCACTATTACCTGTCCACTCCGCCGCGAGGCCCCACACTCTCGAATCTTAGTGTGTGGATTTGCAGCCCCGTTTGGTCTTTAAAGGAGGTTTCCCAAAGCACAACCCAGAGTGCTTAAAATAAAGTTTTCCTCTCTTCCAGCCCTCACCCCACAAAAGGAGAAACTGGCGTGAGGTCCCTTTGTTCAGGTCAAGTTGTGCGTGAAATCTTTTTGTTGTGCTTTCCAAAGGAAGGCAAAAGTTGCAGTTGATTGTAAAAAGGACAAATTTAACTCCCTGAAAGTAGGGCAGTTTTCAAGTTGCTCTGAGACACTAAGCACCGGCGGTCCTTTTTATTTATTACCCTCTTAAAAGTATCATTTATTTGCTCTGAAAACACTAACTTCTGATAGAGGCTCAACATTGTTTAGACATTGTTACCAATACCTAGTACTTCCCTCTCAATGAAAATAGAGTTTCAAAATCTCTCTGTATAATTTCATTAATTTAGCTATCAGGGACAAAAGTATTCACACATAATGTTTTTAAAAGTTGGCAAGATTTAAAACGTGACAATATTATTTCTGTTTTTCAAAAGGTAATATTTCTATTTGAAAACGAACAAAACCAAACGAGGGCGTTAAAATATTTATGCAAATAATCTTTTTTAAAAAATATCTCATGTTATGTTTTTTAGAGTCTTCGAGATCAGCGCTTAAAGAAATGAAGCAATCGAGTGACTCAGAGCTCATCTTTCAAGGTAACACGATCAAAAGTAATAGCACAGATGATTTTATGAGCTTTTGTTTTCGGAAAATCGCATCGACGTCACTTTAGAAATTTGGAACTGTTCTGGCAGACCGCGGGGTTCGCAGCTGGCATTTCGTAGCCGTGGTCGTTAGTGGAGCCGGACTCGGTCCGCACGGCCAGGGCCGCAATGGGACAGGCCGGGCACAGTAGGCTTGGCAGCCTCTAGAGAGCGGGTGAACGGAGCGCGTCCGGCCGCCCTGGCAGGGAGAGCGAGCGGGCGGCGCTGCGGTCGGGGAGGGCCGGGAGACCTGTTGGCCGCGAGGGTCGGCGCGGTGCGGGGGCCTGCGGGGCCCGGCGTCGAGGCCGCGAGCCCGGGGTGGCGGCGCAGGGGACTGCAGAGGCACCCCTGGCCTGGCGGAGGCCAGCGGCCCGGGGGCCGGCGCCCAATGGCTTCCTGGGGAGGGGCGGCGCGGCCCCGCGGCTCGGGAGGCGGAGGGAGCCGGCCAGGATTGATGTCTAAATCAATGCCGTTTCTAGGCGCTTCTCTCTGCTCCTCTCCATCTTCCTCAAAGGCAAATCGCCTCCCGAGGGCGGATTTCCTCTCCCTTCGCAAAGGCTGCGCGAGGAGGGCGTCTGCACAGCGCGAGCCGCAGCCCCACGCGAGGCGCCGAGTGCGGGCGGCGGGGAGCGGGAACAGGCCCGAACCTAAGCGACCTCGCGGGCCCCGCAGCCCACCTCGGCGACGCCCCCGGCCGCCCTTCGTGCTCCCCTGTCCGCGGCCTGCTCCGCTGCCTCCCCACGCGGGGTTCCAGCCTTCCCGCACGCCAAGGTCGGCGCCGGGCCCCCGGCCCCCGGCCCAGGCGGCTGTCCCAGCCTGTCGCCTCGGTGCCCTCCGAGCGTCCTACTGGCCCCCAACTTGACGGGATCCGTGGAGCCCCCTGGTCTCGGACACGAGGCAGGCCCGGCGGCCTCTGATTTAATTATGCACTGATGAATTAGACAGCTGCAATTGTGAAAAAGCAGCCGCCACTATTGATCCCGGGGCCGAATGGGGGTGGGGAGGCTGCGGGGCGCGGGAAAGGGAGGGGAGTCGGTCCGGGCCCGCGGGTGCCCTCGACTGGGCGACCTCGCTAGGCCTCGGCCTCCACCCAGCGGGGCGGCACGTTCGGGCCCGAGACTCAGGCTCCGCGCCTCGCACAGGCCGGCCGCGCGGCCCCGGATTGCGGTGGGTGCTCTCGGGGACGCAGGCCTGGCCTCTCCCTCGGGCCTGCACCCCCAGGCCGGGGCGGAGACGGCGGGGACGTGAGACCCAGGGACGATCCCTCGCTGCCTGCTGCGGGGAGACGGCGGCCCCCTGGCGCCCGGGGCCTGCCCGGTGCTCTGCCCCGCGCCCGCGTTCTGGAGGCGGAAGGGCAGGCGGAGGGGCTTCCGGTCCCCGCACACCCGGGCGCCGGTTCAGGGACGCCTAGACCGGCTCCAGGCCTGGCCTGGCGAAGGTCAGTGGCTCTGAGACCTCCCTGACTCCGGACCCTGGCACCCCGCGCACGCCCGCCTAGTCGTGGGCAGGACGCGCGGTGCTCGGGTGGTCACCTCTGCCACCCGCCACAGCAACAAGTCCTGGGGTCTGGAGAGCCCCGAGGGCGGTGGTGGGCCTTGTTCCCGCTCCTCTGCCCAGGAACAAGCCAGGAGCTTTTGTCGTGAGCAGCCCTGTCTGGGCGCCCATGGCTAGATGGTGACAGTCCCGTGGAAAATGCATGTGAAAAAGCCACAACAGTGAGAGCCTCGTAATTGACACAGAAATGAGGAAGTATGTGGTGTATTCAGACTGCATATCAAAAGCCTTTTGTGTACCTGTCTGTGGATCAGAAAAGCACCAAAAGCCAGCGTTTTGGTACATACATTTTGTCGTCTCCGTTGGCTGTCTTAGTGCCACATGACTTTTCAGCAGGAGTTGAAATGATTTTTTATACATTGTTATACAGATGATGCCAGAAGCATCTAGCTTGTGTAGAGCAAAGACATCAAAAATGTAAGCACCTCATCCCCAGCGTTTCCTACTTCTTTTTTTAAACTGCTCTTAAGTATTTACCATCTTTTTTTTGTGGCTGAGATGTGTTCTTCAGACTTTATCCTGGACAGGGTTGAGCCCTCGCTCCCTGGAGACCAGATAGAGAGTGCAAAAGGGACCTCACACTACATCGCCTGCTGCGTGATCCCTGGGGCTGAGTATAGGTCACTGAGCACAAAATGGCCTTTCCTCTTTTGCTTACTGAGATGGTTGGATGGATTTTATCCCGTTTTCCGTCAGGCTGGGGAAACCTGGTTCTGGGAGCTTTGTGTTCCAGAACCTAAACCAAGTAGGATGAGCTATGTCACGTTTTAAAAAATGTACCTTCTCAACACAAATCAGTAACAAGATAGTGGCATAATTACAGGCCATTCTGAAACATCAAGTTTTAAAACACCATTTGTAATTATGATTGTGGAAAGCCCTGAAAATTTCCCATTTAGGGGGTAAGTGATGATTCACTAGGACTACCAGAAAAATAGACGTGGTGTGGGTGGAGACATTTCAAAAGATTCACAAACCAAGTACCTCCTCTTGGTTAGAAGAAGCCATATGAGTAAATGAAGATTTTGTGTTTCAGAGGGACATGGTGCTTACCTTTTCAACTGCTGTTCCTTCAAGTGCCTGACTCATTTCTACCCCAGTGCAACTAGTGAACGTAGTTCAGATTTGACGTTTCACTTGTGATTTTCAGGCCTTTTTTTTTTTTTCTTTTTAAAAATTGCTGCAGGGTGAGACCGTGAGAGACGGTGAGAGGTAGAGAGGGAAAGTAGTGAGAAAGTAACACCCTCTCTAGGGTTAGGGTGGGGGGTGAGGGTATAATCACGCAGCAATCCCTTACCCATTTCTCCATCCTTCCAAGATTTTTTCAGGCTGCTGGAGCCAGAGTTTGAGCCTCAATTAACCATGCTCACATGGCTCCCTTAACTACTAGGCTATAGGGCTGCCCTAACCCCCAATTTATTTTTTCTTGTCTCTTGAGTCAAGGAGAACTTATTTTTGTTCAATATTGTAACTTGGCTGGGACATAAATGGGGGAAGTAGCCAGGTGCAATAATTAGAATAGGGGCAAATATAGGACCAGCAGTTAGCATAATGGCTATGTCACTGGACTCCCATGTAGTTGACCGCGGTTTGAGTCCTGGACCCGGTGGCTTAAAACTCACACTGGGCGTGTGTGCGTGCATGCCCAAGATCCTGAAAGGAGAATGGAGGAGAAGGGATTGCGGTGTGGCCATCCCCCCTGGGGGGTGATTTCTTGCCTTTTGTCTGTCTCTCTCTGTCTGTCTGAGGAGCGCATGCGCCCTATAGCAAAAACCTCTCCAAAAAAAAAAAAAAAAAAAAAAGGGGCATATATTTGGAAACTATTATACCAAAAAATATGATATTTAAATAATTCATTCATTTATTGTTTTCGTTTAAGAACTATTTGAGTGCCTCTTATATGCCTATTAGAGTTTTTGATTGCAAGCAACAGAAACTGCCATTGATTAATGTGAGTGGAAAAGAACTTCCATAGAAGAAATGAAGTAGCTCACAGATGTGACAGTGAGGCAGGAGAGCCCAGCAGGAAGAGGAGGAGGAGAAACAGGGCTAAGGTCATGCAGTGCAATGGCCTGGTGAGGAAGCTTTTGCTGACATGGTTGTCTCTGTTACTGCTACGGAAGTGACCTCCACGCTGTACTTATGTTTTTATGGCACCTTTTCAAGAATTAATTGAGGGTGCTCTTCTCTTCTTTTTTTTTTTTTTTTTAAAAAAAAGAATTATTTTATTTAACTTTATTTATTTATTTATATTTATTTATTTATATTAATTTGACCAGAGAGGGGCAGAGTGACAGAGAGGGAAAATGAGAAAGCAAGCTGCCAGCTTCAGGACTCAAATCACAATTGGCCATGTGGGAGTCCAGTGCCCTTAACCACCAGGTCGGCCCCTTCCTTTTTTTAAAAACAGAATTATTTATTTCATTTTATTTGTTATTATTATTTATTTTATCATTTTTTAAAAATGTGACCAGAGAGAGACAGAGAAAGGGAAAGTGAGATAGCAAGCTGCCAAGTCCAGGACTCCAACAATGGTCAGCCATATGGGAGTCCAGCACCTTAACCACCATGCCACCTGTCAGCCACAAGAGTGGCTTTTCTTAGGGCATATATTAGTGACGTAGATACCAGGAGGTGTGAAAGGGGACACTGCATTCTACCCATATCACACACTTCAGGGAATTACCTCAATAGGAAGGGTATTTGGATAGTGAACAGCGAGAATGAAACAAAACAAGCAAGCAAAAGACACAAATATGTCACCACATAAGTTCTGTGGATAGAGCAGTGAACGAGTTAGATGTGGTCCCTGTTCTCATTAATCTTCCAGCTTAGAGAGGGGATGGTGATAACTATTTTTTGCTTAAAGAATAAAAACAACAAAGGAATTTTTCAAATCTCATCTCAAAGCAATGAGCTAAGTTTCCCTTTGTTTTGTTTTCCTTGTTCCCTTTTGGTGTGCTTGGATATTGGCCTGGGGAAGTGGGAAGTGGTTTAGGAGGTGCTGTGTCTATCCACTACTCTTAATCTTGAGGTCAGGGGGACAGTGGAAACAAGTCTGGATCTGGTGACAGCTCATGTGTTCTAGTCACAATCCTGTTATCATCTAGCTGGGTGACAAAGAGCCTCTATTTCGTCCTATAGATGCCCTTCGAGGTCCCTTCCATGCTGATTTGACACGGATTTCCTTTTATCAAAATCGGGTCTTTATGATGTGGGAGTTAATTTCATGTGGGTTCGTAAGGTATCCTAAACCTGAATCCAAGTAGTTTAGGGACGTGGCTTAGAATCATTACGTTTGTAATGACTGACTTCATATTCCATAAAACTGTCAGGATTCTTTTTCAAAAGTGAATTTGCTTTTATTTCTAATTCCAGGTGATCTATTTTAGTGCAGGATTTGTTGCTTTCAGTTTCAAGTAAAGGTCAGAGTTTCAGGCTCCTATCTGAAACTAATTTTTA
This sequence comes from Tupaia tana, assembly GCA_026018925.1. Lineage (NCBI taxonomy): Eukaryota > Metazoa > Chordata > Mammalia > Scandentia > Tupaiidae > Tupaia > Tupaia tana. The sequence goes on from JAKSZU010000007.1 coordinate 20,855,498, forward strand.
AACCAAAAAAGGCAGGTGATACAGAGGACAGAGAGTGAGAGAAACAGAAGTGGTCATGATTTAAAGTGATCAGCGAGACCAGAAACACTGATTTTATGCCACTTCTTGGAATTTACTACAGATTTGTAAGAGGATACTTCTTTGGAAATATTTTAAAAATATATTTCTTTTTGGGATTTTAAATTCATTGTGAAAAAATTACTTAACAGGACACATTTCTATTTAAACCCAGTTTCTTCAACGTGGGACTCTAGTGATATTTACTGTATCATCTGAGTGTAAGAATTGGGAAAGATGTGGGGATAGTTTCAAGGGTTGTGTTTAACATGAGGTTTGTTGCACAATAAAAGTAAACAGTAGCAACTCTGGAGGTTTTGTTACTTGGAGTTCTGAAAAGAGGTATGCTTTGGGTTAGCCTTTTGGAGTGGTTGAGTACAGTGTATAGGAAACCAGGTCCCATATGGCCAGACCATGGCTGCAATCCAGCCCAGGTTACTTGAAAAACATGCCGGACATAGATTTGGGCATACCCCAAATTAAAATGGGATGGAGAAATAGAGTAAAGGGGATTATGCTGTGACTGTGTCCCATTGGAGGGTGCTTTCTCCCCCCTCCACCTCCTGCAAGTGCATGCACCTTCTAACAATTAAAAAAAAAAGTTGACTTTCAGTCAAATTAATGCATATTAAACAAGTGTCACGTGCCTTGTAAATGAACACTGTGTATAACCCATTTTAAAGGTGAACAAGCTCTTCTAAAATATTATAAATAAATATATATATATTTTTTTGAGAGAGAGAGTTTTTTGCCTTAGGGGTGTGTGCTTGCTAGAGAGACAGAGACAGAGAGACAGAAAGCAAAAAATAACCCCTGGGGAGGAGGGCCACGCTCCAATCCCTTCTCCTTCATTCTCCTTGCACAAGTGAGGCACACTTGCACAAGTGTCCAGCTTGACTTTTAAGCTGCCACATCTAGGACTCAAACCGAAATCAATTGCATGGGAGTCCAGCGAGGTAACCATTACACCATCTGCTGGTCCCAAAATATTATAAATATATATTCTTAACATTGACTTTGGCACATTAGGGTTGCTTGCTGTGATGGGTGGTTGGGTTAGGATGAGTGGCATAAAATGGACAGGGAACAGACTTATATCTGTAGTTTATTGATCACTAATGTAAGATTTTTCCTTGGCTTGTCCTCCCCTTCCCTATGCCACTTCAGATCCTGTTAATTATTTTTAAAAGTTATTTCATTTTATGTATTATTACTATTATTATTTAATTTGACCAGAAGAAGACAAAGAGATTGAAAGCTGCCAGGTCTGGAACTCGAACCATAGTTGACCCTATGGGAGTCCAGCACCTCAACCACCATGGCACCTGCTGACTCTCCTATTAATTCTTTCATACTGTGTTTGTAAACTTTCTGGGTGAGAGCCATAGTAGGAAATCTGTCATACTTTGCAATCCTAGACTATATATTTTTTCATGTTTCAAGGGAAAGAAATAATTTTTTAAAATTGTTGTTTTTAGTTGACAAGATTTGCATATATTTGTGGTATACAAAATGATGTTTTGAAATATGTATATATTGTGGCTACACTGAGTTAAGTAACATATGCATTACCTCACGTATCTTCTTTGTGTGTGTGGTGAAAACATTTCAAATCTTTATGGTGTTTCACATATATCATCCATTGTTATTAACTAAAGTCCCTATGTTGTCCTATCTCTTGAATTTATTTCTCATATCTCACTGAAATTTCATATCCTTTAACCATTTTCTCTACTGCAGATCTCCAGCCCCTGGTAACCATCATTTTTCTCTCTGCTTCTGAGTTCAAGTTTTTAAAATTCTGTTTAAGAAAATCATGCAATATTTGCCCCTCTGTTCCTGGCTTATTTTGTTTAACACAATGTTCTCTAGATTCATCAATGTTGTTGCATATGAAAATAATTCCTTCTTTTTAAAGGCTGAATGGTATTCCATTGTGTATATATGCAGCATTTTCTTTATTCACTCATCTGTGGATGGACATTTGGGTTGATTCTGTGTTTCAACTATTGTAAATAATTACAATGAACGTGGGATTGCAGATATCTCTTTTACATACTGATTTTATTTTCTTTGCATATAGACCTGGTAATGGGGTTGCTGAATTATATGGTAATACTATGTTTTATTTCTTTGAAAAAGGAAAGACATTCTAAGTGGCCTGTGTAGCCAAATTTATGTTTGAGATCAATTACTAAAGAAGAGAGACTTGTCTGATGGTTCTGGGATAAATTATTTTCTATTCTGTAGAGCCAGCATTTGTTTGATTGTTTTTGCTTGCTCATTCAGCATATGCCAGCTAAAGCTTGCTATTGCTACTTGTGGATTACTGGCCATTTTAGATGGTAAACACTTAAGGATGCCATCCTCAAGGGAAGTCTCTAGTGGCATGTCATCAGGCTCTTTTTTTTTTAAAAAAGAATTATTTATTTAATATTATTTATTATTATTATTGTTATCATTTAATTTGACCAAAGAGAGATAGAGGGAAAATGAGAAAGCAGGCCACCAGGTCTGGGACTTGAACTGCTATTGGCCATGTGGGAGTCCAGCGCCCCAGTCACCATGCCACCTGCCAGCCACTGTCATCAGGGTCTTTTAAAAATTATTATTATTTTATTTTTAATTTTTGTTTATTCATTTATTATTATTTATTTTAATTTGACCAGAGAGAGACACACAGAGAGAGAAAGAGAAAATGAGAAAGCAAGCCACCAGGTCTGGGACTCGAACTGCGGTTGGCCATGTGGGAGTGTCCAGTGCCTTAACCACCATGCCATCTGCTGGTCCCATCATCAGGGTCTTGATCCTATCTTATCCAGTATTTTTAGTAAAGCCTTCCACGGAAAGTTAAAAGAACTGCTCATCACATTTATGGATAATACAGAGCTAATAGATTAGTGATAGCTAACAACTGAAACACAAAGTCAAGATCCAAAATGAAATATAAATGTTGGTGGCCAGCCAGGTGGTGTGGTGGTTAAGGCAGCTGGATTCCACATGGCTGACTTCATGATTCAAGTCTTGTACCCAGTGGATTGAAAATCACACTGGACACATGTGTGTATGTGCCCAAAGTCCTGAGAAGAGAATGGAGGAGAAGGAATTGTGACATGGCCATCTGCCCTGGAGGGTGATTTCTCACTACTTGCCCCTTGTCTCTCCAAAAGTGCAAACACCCTATAGCAAAAAACAAAAACAAAAACAAACACAAACAAAAATAAAAGAAATATAAATGTTGGAACTAAAACCAACATGGTGTAATTTAACTATGACTAATAGAAAGTTCTTGATTTGGGCTGAAAAATGAAATCACGAGAGATTCCTGGATTGTGATAATACTTACGGAAAAGGCGAGGTAGAAATCTACTATAATTGGAAAATGGCCTAACAACATTATGCTGCGTGAAGAAAGGTAAGGTAATTTAGGCTGCATTAATAGAAATATGGTATGTAACTTACAAGGAAGGCAACAGGATCCCTTTGTTGGACTGGATATTCGTCTGACTCTAGGCACCTCATTTGTATGTGGACATTGATAAGTCAGAACTTAGCATGGGCCATCAGAGTCTGAGTAGATGAAACCAGGCTTTATGTGGAAGAGTTAGAGCAAATGTTTAGCTAGAGAAGAGGCCAATGATACGTACGTGATTGCCACCTCAAATATTTGCCTAGTTGTCACATGGCAGCGGGGGTAAAGTGGTTTTTCCTGCTCTTGAGGTCAGAAATAGGACCAAAGGGTAAAAGTGACAGAGGGAATGATTTTGATTCTAATGATTGAAATTATCCAAAAGTACAGAGGGTTCCACATGAAGGAGTGAATTCTTCACCAGTAGAAGTGTTTAGCAAAAGCTGAATGACTACATGGCTAGAATACTATGAGTAGAAATCAGCTGAATTAAATAGGGGGTTGAAATAGATGCTCTCTCTGGTTGAATTCCAGGGTATGCTGAATTGAACACTTAAAAAAAAGAATAATAACAATATTGTGAAAGTAATTTTATATAAATTATTTTAAGAGGTAGATTAATATCAATATACACACTCATAATAACTTTATTATTTTATTTTTCTAAATCACCAGAGGGCACATGTATTCACTAGAAACAGAGAGAGAGAGAGAGAATGAGAAAAGAGAGCACCTCTCAATGGTTATACCACAATCCCTTCTCCATTTCTTTATCCTGTTGGGATTTGGGGCATGCTTGCACACTTGCTTGGTGTATTTTTCAAGATACTGGAGCTGGATTTGAACTTTAAATATGTAGTGACCCGAATCTTGTTGGGAGATATGTACTGATTCTTGTCACTGATTTTTTTTTCAAATATCCCAATATTTGAAAAATTCCCAATTCTCAACTATCTGTCTCCAAAGAATTTGAGAGACTGTGCAATTGTTTTATAGATGTCTTATAATTATTGGATTGTCAGGAAGTCATGATGCATTTTTTCTATGATTTTCTGTGCATAAATGCATCATGGCTTACCAGATGACCCAATTGATAGTTTGTATTATTTTTAGGATAACCTAAATCCATTGATCTGAAATCTAGCCAATAAACTATATTATTTCCCCATGCTAAAATAATTTAAAAAAAAACCCAAACTGTTAGTGAGTACTTAAAATTTACCAGGGTATAAATTTGCTCTATGCACCAAATTTATACAACATAATGAAGAAATAAGCTGGTTTACTGTTTTCGTATTTATTTTATGAAGAGGTCAGTATCAAAGTGATCAGTGTCACATGTCTCCTCCCAAAGCATATATGACGTTTCTTAAGCCTGATTCTGGCTAATAATATCACACTTTCATGACCTCTAAGGAGAATTTAGTGGCTTCAATTAATTAATAACTTTTATTTTACAAATCCTTCCTATAACTATTCTTCATTTTTTAGACATTACGAACACCTACTTCAAGCTGACCCTAGCTAAACAACCACGTTTACAAAGATGAATGAGACTAAGACAGTAGTCTTAACATGCTCATGTGCTCATTTGATCCTCAAAACAGTATGTAAGAAAAGCAGGACAGATATTGTCAATTTGATGATGAAAAACATGAATCTTTTTAAATTTTTAAAGTTTTATTATTATAATTGTTAACATTATTATTTTAAATTTTGCTACAGGGCATGTGTGCTCATCAGAGATGAGTGAGAGAGACAGAAAGTGAGATAGCAAGCCACCAGGTCTGGGACTTGAGCTGCAGTTGGCCATGTGAGAATCCAGTGCCTCAATTACTGTGCCACCTGCTAGCCCCGAAACATGAATTTCTAGGGGAATTTAAGTGAATCATTAGAGATTACACATCCTATAAGTAGTAGAACAAGACTTGAATCAAAGACTTTAATTCAGAGTCCAGTTATATTTTAAAATAGAACACAGTTTAATAAGCAGTTTGAATATGATCTAATTATAAAATGTAGGTAACAGACTAAATGTTACATATAGCAGGACTGGAAAAAAATCATCCATGACATTTTTATTATCTTCCTCTTCCTCCCTTCTCACCATCATTATGCTATTATTACCATTACCAACAACAATAAAATGCTTCAAGTTTCCTCCCACTGAGAAATGAAGGAAATAAAGATTTTTAAAAATATTTTTGGAAGTTTCTTGAATGCCATGTGGGACCCAGCTACCTTAACCACTTGGGTTGATTCTATGTGGGGTCCTTTGTATTTCTTGGATCTGGATATGTAAATGCTTCTCTAGGTTTGGAAGATTTTCTTTGAGGATTTCACGGAATAGATTATCAATGCCCTCATTAGTTTCTTCATCTTCTGGGATACTGATTATCCAGATGTTTGGGCATTTAATGATATCTATTACTCATATATTATTCTCAGTTTTGGGGGTTATTTTCTCAGTCTTTTTGGTAAATTTTTCTAGGTCAGAGGTTCAGTCTTCTACAGCTGAGATTCAATCTTCTGCATGACCTAATCTGCTTTTAATACTTTCAAGGGAGGTTTTGTTTTCCATATTTCAGCCTTCATTCTAACAATTCCGTTTGATTATTTTTTATGGTGTATATTTCCTGTTTCAGATCATGCAAGAATTTCCTCACCTTCTGGAACTCATTGTGTCTTTTCTCCTGCATCTTCTGGAGTTCATTGTCTCTCTTGTCTTGCTTCTCTGTTAGCTTTGTCACTATGAATATTCTAAAATTCTTTATATGACATCTCCATGAGTTCCATTGTATTGTCTGCGGAGGATGAGGAGTTATTCCTTTTCCTTGGTGGAGAGAAATTTTTTTGTTTTCTCATGTTTCTTGTGCCTCTGTGGAGGTTTCTGGTCATCTGATGAATTATATATATTTTTTTCTTCTAATTTTTGGAGTTAAATCAGCATTCAGAGGTGTGCAGGAGGAGGTGATCTGCAATCTCTCTGTGGTACCACTTTCTTCCTTTGCACAGCAGATTCCATGGGAATTGAGGATTACTCTGACCCTAAAAGTATTCAGATACTTGGCTACTGTGCACCTAGACCTGTCTAGAAACTCAATGTGTGGAAGCAGAGAAGAAAAGTGAGAAAGGTAAAAGAAAAAGGATAAGGAGGTTTAGAAAACAAAGAAAAAAGAAAAAGCAAGACAAAAACAAAAAAGTAAAGAAAAAAGAAAAAAAAAATTAAAGCCTATCCTATGTGGGAGGTGGGAAAGGTGAGGATTAGTAAGATAAAAAAAATCAGAGAGCTAAGAAGAAGATTAAAAATTAAAAAAAAAATTAAAGAGACAGAGAGAAAACAGAGGGTGCTCTACCTGGCTAGATCTTGGGCTCAAGGAGGTGAAGTCTGGGCAGAAAATCTTCATTTATTCTAGTCCCTGAAAGGGGATTGTCAGAGCTCAAATGTAGATGGTTTGTGATTGGCCTGTCCTGGCTAGATCTTGGGGTCAGGAGGGTCTTATTATTATTATTTTAAATTTGCTATAGAGCATGTGCACTCACCCAAGAGAGAGAGAGAGAACGAGAGAGAGAGAGAGAGAGAGAGAGAGAGAAAGAGGGAGAGAGAGAGAGAGAAAGAGAGAGAGAGAGAAAGAGGGAGAGAGAGAAAGAGAGAGAGAGAGAGAGAGAGAGAGAGAGAGAAAGTTGCAAGGTTCAGAACTCAAATGTGGCTGGCCATGTGGGATTTCAGCACCTTAACCACCATGGCAGCTGCTGGCCCCTAGGATCATATTTCTTAATTTCAATAGTCACATGTTCTTTGCTATATATAGACCACTATTGCATGCTCCCATTTATATAATAAGGATTGTAAATAATAATATATTTAAAATTTTAATTTTGATAATCACACACATTCATTGCTGTACATATAAATATAATTGATTTTTGTATATTTACCTTGTCTCTTGCAACTTTGTTGAAGTCATTTATTAGTTCTAATTTTATTTTGTAGATTAGTTAGGATTTTCTATGTAGACATTTGTGTCATCTGCAAATAAAGAAAATGTTAATTCTTCCTTTCTTTTTTTAAATAATTCTTTTTTTAGAAAAAAATTATTTAATTTTATTCATTCATTTTAATTTGACCAGAGTGAGAGAGAGACAGAGAAAGAGATAGGGGAAAAGTGAGAAAGCAAGCCTTCAGATTGGGGACTTGAACTGTGGCTGGCCATGTGGAAGTGTCCAGCACCTTAACCACCATGCCACCCACTGGCCCCTAGTTCTTCCTTTCTGATCTGTATAAGTTTTATTTTTTTCTTGTCTTATTGTACTGTCTAGAACTTATGATACTATGTTGAATAAGAGTGCTAAGAGTGGACATCCTTGCCTTGTTCTCAGTTTTAAGGGGGAACACATTTGGAATTTAGCATAATGGAAGAGGTAGAGTTTTTTAGATGCTCTTTATCAAATTGAGGATGTTTCCCTATATTCCTATTTTTATAAGAGTTTTATTATAAATGGATATTGAATGCTTTTTGTACACTTTATGATGTGTAAGTTTTCTTTTTTAGCCTGCTAACATTGTATCTTACATGACTGATTTTCTAATATTAAACTAACCTTGTATCTCTGAAATAAACCTATGGTCATGGTGTATAATTGTTTTTTATACTGTTGAATTGCATTTGCTAATACTTTGTTAAGTATTTTGAATTTACATTTTTGAGGAATATTGGCTTATAGTTTCATTTTTTTCTTTATATTGTCTTTGTCTGGTTTTGGTATAAGATAATACTAGCTTCATAAAATGAATTGATTAGTGTTCCCTTATTCTTGAGGAGACTGTATAGAATTGGAGTTAACTTATTAATTTACACTTGTTGAGATGGCTGTTGTTAAAAAGACAGAAGATAATCTTTTAGAAAATATTTATTTATTTTATTTATCATTATTATTATTATGTTTTAATTTGCTGCAGGGCTTGCACACTCGCCAGAGAGAGAGGGAAAGTGAGAAAAGAAGCTACCAGGTCTGGGACTCAAACTATTGTCGGCCCTGTGGGAGTCCAGCACCTTAACCACCCTGCCACCTGCTGGTCTCCAAAAGATAAAGTTTGACAAGGATGTAAGAAAAAGTGAGGCCTTGTATACTGGCAATGTAAATTGTTACATACATTACAGAAAACAATATTGAGATTTATTTTCCTTTTCTTTCTTTTTTATTTTTTTATTATTATTTTTTAAGTTTTTGTCAGAGGGCACATGCGCTCACTGGAGAGGATAGAGACAGAAAGATACAGTGAGAGGGAAAGTGAGAAATCACCTCCCTAGGAAGGATGGCCATGCTGAAATCCCTACTCCTTCGTTCTCTTCTCAGGATTTTGAGCACATGTGGACACATTCCCAGTGTGATTTTCAAGCTGCTGTGTCCATGACTCAAATCTGGTTGGCACTGTGGGAGTCCAGCACCTTAACCACCATGCCATCTGGCGGCCTCTATAGATTTCTTTTTTTTTTTTTTTTTTAATTTTTTATTATCATCATATTCTTCTTTATATTACATTGAGTTACATATAACTTTACAGTGTATTACATTGCTTTTTCAAAAGGGAATGCCATGCATGTCAGTCAGTACAGAGACATCAATCTCCCCGCTTCAACATTCAATATCTTTTCTATGTTTTCCCCAATCATTATTATTATTATTCTAATTATTTCTTAAAACAGTCGATTGCTATTTCTCATTTTGCTTGTACAAATACTTTGCCCATTATAAAATACTTCTCAGACAAATCCAGTTGAGAATACTATACATGTCAACATCAACAGTTAATAAGCCATATCTGTTTCTCACTAACGTCCTGCCTCTCTATTGTTCACTTGTTATCTTTCTCTATCCTCTTCTCTTCACTTCCCCCATTCCACACTGTCCTATTCTCATTAAGTACCTTCACTGCTTTTATGTCCTCCAATTTTTTGCTCTCTATCATAGAATGCTAATAGTTGGTATATATTGAGTGGATACATACAATATCTTTCTTTCATAGCCTGGCTTACTTCACTCAGCAATAGATGGCCTCTATAGATTTCTTTAAAAACTAAAAATGGGGGACCAGCAGATGGCATAGTGGTTAAGGAGTGGACTTCCATATGACCAGCTGAGATTCAAGTCCTAGACCTGGCAGATTGAAACTCATGCTGGGCATATGTGCGTGTGTGCTCAAAATCTTGAGAGGAGAATGGAGGAGGAGTGATTGCAGCATGGCCGTTCCCCAGGGGGATGATTTCTGGATGTGTATCTCTCTGGCAAGTGCACACACACCCTGTAGCAAAAATCTCTTTAAAATAAAAACAAACTAAAAATGGAACAGTTATATAATACAGCAACTCTATATCTGGCTATATATTCAAAAGAAATGATATCAGTGTGTTCATTCAGCATTATTCATAATTGCCACAATGTAGAATTGACCTGAATGTGCATGAACAAATGAGTGTATAAAGAAAATGGAATCCTGTGCAGCCTTAGAAAAGGAGGAAATCTTGCCATTGCAACAACATGGATGAACCTGGAGGACATTGTGCTAAATGATATAAGCCAGGCCCAGAAAGACAAATTCCATTTACATGCGAAATATAAAAAAGTTGAACTCATGGAAGCAGAGAGTAGAATAGTCTGGTGGGGAATGGATTGGAGGTACATTGGTCAAAGAATACATAATTTCACTTAGATGGGAGGAACAAGTTTAGGAGATCTACTGTGCATCATGGTGACTATCATTAAAACAATGGATTGTATACTTCAAAATTGCTAAGATAGATTTTCTAAATGTTCTCACTATAAAATAATAGCTATATGAGGTAATGGATATATTATTTATCTTAATTTAGTCATTGTGCAATGTATACATATATCAAAAAATCGTATTGCACACCATAAATATATACACATTTTGGTTAATTAAAAATACATAAAATAAAAAAGAATTGGTGTTAGTTCTTCTTTGAATGATTGGTAGAACTCTCTAGTGAAACCATTTGGACTTGAAGATTTCTTTTTGGGAATTTTTAAGTCACAGATTCAATGCCCTTAATAATTATAACATTATTAATCTGTTTTATATTGGATGTTAGTTTGTGCTTTCTGAGGCACTGGCACATTTCATTTAAGTTGTAAAATAAATGTGTTTCTTATTATTTATAGTATTCCCTTATTCTCCTTTTGATGTCTGCAGGGTCTGAAGAAATAGCCTGTTTGTCATTGATATTGGTAGTTTGTGTCTTCTCTCTTTTTTTCTTCTTTAGTCAGAGGTTTGTCAATTTTATTAATTAATTTTCAAAGAACTAGCTTTCGTTTCATTGATTTTCTCTATTGCTATTCTGTTTTCAAGTTTGTTGATTTCTGCTCTATATTTTAAAAAAAAATTTGCCAGGGGGCATGTGCACTAGACAAAGAGGGAGAGAGAGAGAGAGAGAGAGAGAGAGAGAGAGAGAGAGAGAGAGAGAGAGAGAGAGAGAGGAAGGAGAGGAAAGGGAAAAATAGAGGGAGAGAGAGAAGGAGAGAGGGAGAAGGGATAGGAAGGAGGTGATAAAGCACCCTCCTGCAAGGAATAGTCACACTGCAATCCCTTCTGCCTCCCTTTGGAATTCTAGTGATGCACCCACATGTGCCAGGCATGTTTTTCAAGCCACCAGGAATGGGACTAGGACCATGAAGCTGTCCATATAGGATCCAGCAGTCTTAATTTCATGCCATGAGTAGACCCTCTATATTCCTGTCCTTCTTGCTTTGGTCTTTTTTATACTAGGTTTTTAGATAATTGATTTGAAACTTTCGTTCTTTTGTAATGTAAGCAATTTTAAAAGAAGTATTTTATTTAATTTTATTTACTGTTATTATTATTATTTTTTATATTTGGTGAGAGAGAGAGAGAGAGAGAGAGAGAGAGAGAGAGAGAGAGAGAAAGTGAGAAAGCAAACGGCCAGATCTATGGCCCAAACATTTTTGGCCCTGTGGTAGTTCAGCACCTTACAACTATGCCATGTGTCGGCCCCTATAATGTAAGCATTTAATGCTGTTTTTCTTTCATCACTGCTTTAGCTGGAGCCTACAATTTTGATATGTTGGATTTTAATTTTCATTTAGCTATATATATTTTAATTTTTTCTTTAAGATTTCTTAAAGAAAACATTTAGAAACATTTCTTATTTAGAAATGTGTTGTTTAGTTTTCAAGGGTTTGGTGATCACTTGTTATGTTCTCTGTTATTGATTTCTAGTTTGATTTCACTGTGGACAAAGAATGTACTGTATTATTTGAACTGTTTTAAATTTGATGAGTTTGTTTTATGACTCAGGATATGGTCTATGTTGGTTTATGTTCCATAGATGCTTGAAAAGAATGTGTATCCTGATGTCGAGTGGTGTGTTCTATAATTACTGATTAGATCTTTTGGTTGATGGTTTTATTGAGTTATTTTATATTCTTATAGATTCTATCTAGTTGTTGTATCAATTTTTGAGAGAGGGCTGTAGAAGTAGCCAAGTATAATGTGTATTTGTATATTTATCCTTTCGGTCCTGTCAGATTTTACAGAACATAGTTTTTACATGTTTGGTAAAAAAATCATTTAGAATTGCTGTGTCTTATAATTTAATTGACTGTGTTATGTAAAGTCCTTTTTGCTGGTGATTTTTTTTTTTTTTACTCTGAAGTTTAATAACACTATGCCTGCTTTATTTGATAATGTTTACATAGCATATCCATTTATTTCCTTTAGCTCCAACCTATCTCTATTATTATATTTGAATTTAATTATTTTGTAGACAGCACATAGTTGGGTCATGATTTTTAATCTGCTTTGCCAGTATCTGTTTTTTAATAGGTATATTTATATTAAATATACTTGATATAGCAGGGCTTAATTTTGTGTTGTTTTATTTGTTCTCTTTTTTTCTTTTCCTGCATTTTCATGTGTTATTTGAAAAATTTATTAAAATTACATTTTTTTTTGGGGAGAGATTTTTTGCTATAGGGTGCACTTGCCAGAGAGAGACAGAGACACAGAGCAAGAAATCACCTCCGAGAGTGGATGGCCAGACTCAAACCACGGCTGGCCATGTGGGAGTCCAGCACCTTAACGACTACGCCACCTGCTGGTTCCTATTTATAATGTTTTTAAGTTTACACCTTAGTATAATTTTGTTAGTGGTTACCCTAGGTGTTACATTACGTATATATACAAGCCTGATGTTTGACATTTTACCAGTGGTTAAGCCCTGTGCATAAGGAGCCACATGGCTGATTGCAGTTGGCTTATAAAACATACTAGGGTGGCCATAAGGTGTATGGTGGTTAAGGCATTGGATTCCCACATGGCTGACTGTGGTTTGAGTTTTGGCCCTGGTGGCTTGAAAATCATGCCGGACACATTTTCATGTGTGCCCAAACTCCAAAGAAGATAATGGAGGAGAGGAGATTGGGGCATGGCCATCTCTTCTGAAAGTGATTTTTTTTTTAAAGAATTATTTTATTTAACTTTATTTATTATTATTATCATTATTATTTTTAAGTTTGGTCAGAGAGAGACAGAGAGAGAGAGGGGAAGTGAGAAAGCAAGCCACCAGGTCCGAGACTTGAACCGGGTCGGCCATGTGGGAGTTCAGCGCCTTTAACCACCATGCCACTTGCTGGCCCCCTGAAAGTGATTTTTTCACTGTCCCTTTCTCTGTCTTTCTCCAGCAAGCCCACATGCCATATAGAAAAACCTAAAAGCAAAACAGAAACGAAACACTAGGTGTGTGTGTGCATGTATGCTCCAAATCTGACACAATGGAGAAATCGAGGAAAAGGAATAGTGTGTGAACTTGCTCCATTGGGAAATATTTTCTCCTTTCCCCCTCCCCCATCCCCATGTTAGTACACACACCCTCTAGCAATAAGAATAATTTTTTTTTAAATAATTATTTATTTTATTTATTCATTCATTTATTATTATTATTATTTTATTTTGACCAGAGAGAGACAGAGGGTGAGAGTGAGAGAGAGAGGAAGTGAGAAAACAAGCCACCAGATTCAGGACTTGAACCCTGGTCAGCCATGTGGGAGTGTCCAGCGCCTTAACCACCTCGCCACCTGCTGGTCCCAATAAGAATAATTTTAAAAAGAATATATATACGTGTGTGTGTGTGTGTGTGTGTGTGTGTGTGTGTATAATATATATAATTTTTTAGTGTTTTTTGCCTTAAGCCTTAAGGGACATGTGCTTGCTGGAGAGAGAGAAGATAGAGAAAGAGAGAGATAGAGAGAGAGAGCCAGACACAGTAGAGAGAAGTGAGAAATCACTCCCCAGGAGGATGACCATGCCACAATCCCTCCTTCTCCATTCTCCTCCTGTGATCTTGGGCATGCATGCACACACACCTGGTGTGATTTTCAAGCCACTGTGTTTGGGATTTGAGCCATGTTTGGTCATATATGCCATCTGATGGTCCCTTTAAAAGAATGTTTTAAAAATTACTTCTTTTATAATGTTGTTTCCATTTCTTTAAGGGTAGATGTGCTGGCAAAAAAATGAGTTTTCTTTGTTTGAGAATTTTTTGATTGCTCCTTTATTCTTAAATGATACATTTTTAAAAATAATTATTTCATTTAAATTTTATTTGTTATCATTATTTTTTAAATTGGCCAAATTGAAAGAGAGAGAAAGGGGAAGTGAGAAAGTACGCTGCTGGGTCCAGGACTCGAACTGTGGTCAGCCATGTGAGAGTCCAGCACCTTAACCAACACACTAAATGATATTTATCTGAATACAGAAATCTGGACTGACAGCTCTTTTCTTTCACTACTTGAAGACTATTATGTCAGTTTTATTGGCTGCTATGTTTCCTGATGGGAAATCCACTGTCATTTGAATGGTTTCACTGCTATATGCAAAATATCATCTCTCATTTTTCCTGCTTTCAAGATTTATTACTTAGGTTTTTAAATTTTTACTTATTATCATTATTACTTTAGTTGCCAGAAGGAATGTGTGCTCATGAGAAAGAGAGAGAGAGAGAGAGAGAGAGAGAGAGAGAGAGAGAGAGAGAGACAAAGAGAGATTGTAGCACAACCGTTCTCCCTTGGGACTGCAATCTCCTCTCAATTTCTCAGTCCCATCAGGAAATGGAGCATGCAGGAACACATGTGTAACATGTTTTTTGAGCTTCCAGGGCTGAGATTTGAACTGGCTAGTCATATGGGATTTGTTCTTTTAACCACTAGGCTATGGGACCAGCCCTCCTTGTTCTTAGTTTTCATAAGTTCTACTTTAATTTATCTTGAAGTTTATACTTCTTTTGGGTTTGTATTCTTCAGGGCTCACTATGTTTATTGAATCTGTAGGTGTATATCTTTTGCCAAATTTGGGGGATTTTTGGCTATTCTTCTTCAAGTACTTCTTCAGCATTGACTTTTTTTCTCCTAGGATTCTTATTACATGAATGTTAACCCTTTCATTATTGTCTTGCAAGTCACTTAGGGTCTATTTTTCCTCCCTAGTTTATTTTACTCCTGTATTTCAGATCGGGTAATTTCTGTTGTTCTGTCATGTGCTCTACGGAGGCTTTCCTCTACCGCCTCTGTTTTACTGTTGAACTCAGCCATTGAGCTGTTTTCTTTGATTATTTTAGTGTTCAGTTCTCTATTGTCCACGTGCTTCCTAGTATTTCTTTGCTAAGACTGCTTGTTTACTTTAAGTGTGTTTATAATGGCTTAATTAAGTGCAGTTATGATGAATGCTTTAAAATTTGTCATAAAATTCTAACACCTTTGCCATCTCAGTGTTGGTGACTACTGATATTCCTTTTTAAAAAAATTAGTGTCGAGATTTTGGAAGTTAATTGTACATGTGATTTTTATTGAAATGCAGACACCTGGGGTTTTATGTTATGAGACTCTGGATCTTGTTGACATTTTGTTTTGGCTAGCGTCTTTTCAAATTTCCCAGGTAAAGCTCAGAGAGCCATCTCACTACTGGCAGGTGGTAAGAGAAATCCTGATTTGTCCCTTGAGGAACTGGAAGATGGGTGAATAGAAAATACACAGGCTAAAACATGGAAGGAAAAGGGATGGAAATACGAGAAAGGGTATTAGAAATGTATATAACTCAGTGGGGACTGGCATGTGGCATGGTGGTCAAAGATGCTGGACTCCCACATGGCCGACCACAGTTTGAGTCTCGGAATTGGTGGCTTGCTTTCTCACTTTCTCTCTCTCTCTCTGGTCAAATTGAAAAATAATGATAATAAATACATAATTCTTTTTTTAAAGAAATTTATATAACTCAACAAAAAGGCCTAACATATAGTTTCATATTTATAGGAAGAGGACAATGGAATAGAAATAATATTTCCAAGAGAGAATGGCCAAAAATTTCCCCAAACATATGAAATGTATCAATTCATACCTTAAAAATTTGTAGTAACTCAAAAAGGATGAACACAGAGAAAAGTGTCTTAAATTTTTTTTTTTTTTTTTTTTTTGCTAAAAAATCCTAAAGAAGCCTGGAAAAAAAGAAAATGTACCACTTTTGGGGCCAGCAGATTGTGTAGCAGTTATGTTACTGGACTCCCACATGGCCCACCATGGTTCGAGTCCTGGACCCAGTGGCTTGAAACTCATACAGGGTGCATGTGCGTGTGTGCCCAAGATCCCCAGAGGAGGAGGGATTGTGGCATGGCTTTCCCTTGGGGAGTGATTTCTCACTTTTCCTCTCATTGTTTCCGTCTCTCTCCTGTGAGTGCATGTGCCCTAAGCCAAAAACCTCTTTTAAAAAAGAAGAAAAAGGAAAAGAAAACACACCACTTTTCAATGAATCTAAAATACAGTTGGTAGAAAAATAATGTGTAAGCCAGAGACAATGGTGCTGGGGATGAGTGAAAGATATAGAACTTTATACCAAGTGAAAAAATATCCTTCAAATGTGACAATGAAGTCATTTATGGACAAAATTGAGAGACTGTTGCTAGCAGAGCTTGGGAGTTCTTTGGGCAGGAGGAAGATGACCCTACATAGGAACATAAAAATGCAGGAAGGAATGAAGAGCACTGGGAAGAATAAATATGTAGATAAATATAAATGAACATTGGCCATACAAAATAATAATGTGTTATTGTGTATAAAATATATAGAATTTGAATGCACAGTGAAATTAAAAATAGGGCATGAGTAAACATGCTCTATGTTCATAGCATTTCTGGAAAGGTAAAAAAGGAGTAATTCATTTTAGATTATGTATCAGAAAAAAATGGGCCAATGAATTGAATAGACAACTTTGCAAGGAAGACTTACAAATGGCCAAGAGCCATATGCCATATGAAAAAATGTTGAAAATCTTTTATCATAAGAGAAATGCAAGCTAAAACTATGACAAGAATGTCTAGAATCAAAATAAAGAATGAATGTTTCAACATGTATGCATTTCTCACCAGTCCAGTTGAGAATACTATACACATTATGTTCAACAGATAATAGCCCATTTCTTTGTCCCACAAATGCCTGTTGGAATATTTTCAAGATAAGTGACATATGTGATTGAATGTATAAAAGAAATTAAAACAAATATATATATATATATATATATATATATATATATATATATATATATATATATAATAAAGAAAGAGTTCAAAGACTGAAAGCTATGCAAAAATAACAAGAGAAAATGAAATGTACAAAAAGTTGAACTGTAGCTTAATCCATAAATGACATGTGTTTATACTATACCAAAATACAATAAAGACTATCTACAAATGATAAAAAAATAAATAAAAATAAATAAATAATAAACACCAAAAAAAAAAAAAAAAAGATAAAGGTTGGCAAAGCTGTGGTGAAAAGGGAACTCTCTTACACTGTTGGTGAGAATGTAAAAAGGCCACCATCTGTGTAAAACAATATGGAGATATCTCAAAAACCTACAAATAGGACTTCATATGACCCAACAATCCCACTTCTTGTTAACTACCTGCAAGATAAGAAAACACTGAATTGGAAAGACATCTGTACATCCATGTTTATTGCAGCATTATTTATAATTGCTAAGATAGGGAACCAAACTAACTGTCCAAAAACTGATGATTGGCTTAAAAAACTTCACATTCAGGTTTATTGAAGCATTACTTGTAATTGCTATAACATGAAACCAACCTAAGTGTCCAAAAACTGATAATTGGGTTGAAAAATTGTGGTCTGTGATATATATATATATTATACAGCTATAAGAAACCATGAAATCCTACTGTTCAACTCAAAATGGATGAATATAGAAGATTTAATGTTCAGTGAAGTGAGACACACTTTAAAAGAAACACATTACATATCCCTACTCAGTCTGTACTGAAGGTCTGTACTTTATGGCAGAGGTTGAAGATCTGAAGATGTGATGGTGGAGAGGATGGGTATGGATGCTAGCTAGTGATAGTAAGGAGGGAAAGTGGTTGATAGAGAATGAGTGGTGGGTGGTGGATGTGAAAAGAAAAGAAACATGATTATAAATGATAAACCTGTTAATAAGAGAAAACCAAATCAAAACTATTTTTTTTCTTTCTTTTTTTTTTAAGAGGTTTTTGCCATAGGGCGCGTGCGCTTGCCAGACAGAGAGAGACAGAGAGACAGAAAGCGAGAAATCACCCCCCAGGGGGGATGGCCATGCCGCAATCCCTTCTCCTCCATTCTTCTCTCGGGATCTTGGGCACGCATGCACATGCACCCGGCGTGAGTTTTAAGCCACCGGGTCCAGGATGCGAACCGTGGTCGACTACATGAGAGTCCAGTGACATAGCCATTATGCTAACTGCTGGTCCCTTAAAACTATTTTTGTATTGTCTGAAATAGTTCACAATATTGAGTATCTGTTAATAGAAGAGCACTTTGCTAAAAAAAAAAAAAGGCATGACTAATGTGCAAAATCTGTAAAACCAGTTTATCATTAATTTGTATCTGTAAGTTTTTGCTATAAATATCACCTGTATTTTCGATACATGTGAAATTGCAACTGAAATTTATTTTGCCAATGTTTTCTGGATGAACTGAATAAAGTTTTTGTTGGAATAAGGAAAAAGAAAAAAAGAAAAATAAGCCTGACATGTGTATGTACATGCCTAAAATCTTGAAAGGAGAAATGGAGATGAGATTGTGACATGATCATCCTCTATGGAGAATGTTTTTTCACTCTCTCTGTGTTTTTCTCCACTGAGTGCACATGTCCTCTAGTAAATTTTATTTTTAAAAATAAAAATGAAGGAATTTCAACTTCATAAAAATTAAACTGGATTAACAAATAGCATCAATTTACTTTATAGCCTTCGTGTATTAAATAAAGTGGCCGAGTGTTAGCTAAAACAATGCAATGATTTAACTCTTCCAGTGTGTTGTACTGTGCTAATTATTTTACCTATATGATCTCATTTAATCCCTACAACCAATCTATGGGATAGGAACTGCCATAATCCCCATTTTATTGAAGGGTAAACTAATGATTAGGTTTATTAATTTGGTCATACTGCTGGTAAGTTGTGAAGCTGGGATTTAAATGGAGGTCTGCCTCATCATGTCTTTTTTTTTTTGAGAGGTTTTTGCTGTAGGGCACGTGAGCTTGCCAGACAGAGAGAGACAGAGAGACAGAAAGCGGGAAATCACCCTCCAGGGGGGATGGTCACGCCGCAATCCCTTCTCCTCCATTCTCCTCTCGGGATCTTGGGCACACATGCACACGTGCCTGGTGTGAGTTTAAGCCACCGGGTCCGGGACGTGAACCGCAGTCGACTACGTGGGAGTCCAGCGACATAGCCATTACGCTAACTGCTGGTCCCCCTCACCATGTCTTTAACTACCACTCTATATGATTTACCTATTTCAGATTCTATTATTTGGGAATATGAAGTAAGAGGAAGGAAATGTAGGAGTGAATACCTTGGACAGCAGCATGGTGAGACTTGGACAATGGTCTCACCTCTTGACCTGGCTAGTGAGGGAACTGTTGCCCCCTAGCTCTGAAACCTTCAAGTCTCAGGGCCACTGTACAGGCAGGCCATTTGCACATTAGGACAAACAACATCTGAGAGGACCTTAAATCTGCTTGACATAAAAGTGATTATTTCTGAATGTTTTGCTGAAAAATGACTCTCTTCTCTGACTTGCCCTGGCATATGAAATTTGTATCCCTTCTCATTATTTCTTTTTAAAGAATTATTTAATTTTATTTATTATTGTTTACAATTTGCTATAGGGCATGTGTGCTCACTGGAGAGAGACTGAGACAGCGAGAGGGAGAGAGAGAGAGATAGATAGATAGATAGAGAGAGAGAGAGAGAGAACATAGCCGCCAGGTCCAGGATTTGAACCATTGTTGGCCATGTGGGAGTTCAGTGCTTTAACCATCATACCACCAGCCGGCCCCCCCTTCTCATTGTTTTAAATTCAACCAGTGAAAACCTTGTGAAAAAATAGACCCTGCCTTGAAAAGGCAGAAAAGTATGAGTTTATTTTGGTGCAAAAAGATTTTAATTCCATTTATAGTTTCTTTATTATATGCATTTTCCATGGACTTTTGAAGTCTCCTCATATAATCATCCATCAAGACTTCAGTCCTAATATTTCAAACATGCTATTCTGGAAGAGAGCAGTAACTAAGGGAGTGGAACCTAGGAAGGATATGCTTTCAGGTGGTATGCAAAATTTGGTTTGAGACATGGCTACTGTAATTTATTTATTTTTAAAGAATTATTTATTTAATTTTATTCATTATAATTATTACTATTATTTTAAAATTTGTTATAGGGCATGTGCACTCAACCGGAGATAGACAGTGAAAGAGAGAGAGAAAATGAGAAAGTAAACTGCCAGGTCAGGGACTCGAACCAGTCGGCCATGTGGAGTCCAGAGCCTTAACCACCAAGCCACCTGTTGGCCCCAGCCACTGTAATTTATAGGGCTCAGTGTCCCAACTTAGTCAAGTATGAGTGAATCTTGCAGATCTTTCAGTGTAATGTCAAAGTTGATCCTTAATATGAAGAAACACTATTTTCTAATTGGAATGAATAAAAAAACTAGCAGTATATTTCTTCTGTGAAATGAAAGCCTGTCATTCAAATATCAAATGCTGCTTAATATCTTAGATAATTTTTATATAATGATTGCAACTTTTTCCATAATAGCGAGTGGCAGCTTGTGCATGGGGCTTAGTTCTGTGGAGAGGAACCAGGGCTGAACAAAGTGCCTGGCCTGGCATGTGCAGTGATGCTTTTTCTGGGGTGGGAGTGAGGGGATTCCAAGTTTCACTAAAAGGATGCATTCTGGGTATTAAGCAAGATTTGTGGTAATTGGAAAAGGAAGCTGTTTGGCTGATACAGGTAAAGAGAAGGAGATGAGGGATAAGGAAAAAAGTTAGCCTTACGCATGGAAAGGGAATACACAGTTTGGAGCTCTTTAAACTACCTTTGTCTAGACACATCTGGCACTTGTTTGAGTGTTTTTTAGATGTCAATGTATTTTCTCATAATATATATGCCAACATTAAAGTGGATCAGTGACACAGAAATCTGAATTCCTGGAATCACTACAGGGAAACAGATAGATATGCTTCTACCCACACAGCTGTTTGTCTACGTTCAGGTCCCACTTAGAAATATTACCTGGATTTGAGTTAATCTTCAGAGGATTCTGATTCCATTAAAAAGTTTGAGCATAAGATAAATGTAATTCTTGATTTCTCATTTAATAAAATATAAAGGAAGATGGGTTGCATGCACATCTGAAATATCAAATGGTAAGAAAAAATTCTTGATACGAATGTATTCAGACAAGCAGAAATGCATTTGAAATCCTTGGGAGATGTTGCAGGTGGTTTGTGAAAATGTAATAGCTTCTATCTCCCTTTCAATTTAATACAACTCTAATTCCCACCCAAACCAAAAAGCAAAACTCTCACAGAGTAGTACAGCTTTACTGAATCATTTGCACTTTCTAGTAGTCACATGACACCGAGACAGCATTCCTCACTGACTCCTGCTTTGCAAACCAGGAAGAAGATTTTAAGCATCAATCAGGTGGCAAACACTGCACTGATTGCTCTGAATGAAGTAGAATAAAGGGAACTTGTTATTGTTGAGACAAGGCTGCCCCTCTGAAAAAATGTAAATATTACATATTAAATATGTTGTATTGTAATCATAATTACTGGCACTTTTGAAGCGTGCTAGAGTTTTCCAAGTCATTTTGCAAGCATCTTCTCATTTGATGCTAGCCATATCTGGCACTGGGTATTTGCCAGATTTTAAAATATCTACCATGAAGTAGGTACTGTTGTGTTTACAGAGAAGAATCTTGTAAAAGTCCTGAGAGTGTCAGAATAAGCTTTTGAAATAGATTAGGAAACCAGCTCATGGAAGTTAAATGACTTCCATAGAGTCATTAATGACCTTGTCTACTTAACCCTCTCTCTTGGACCATTCTATAATGAAATTAGCATGTGAACTTTTTGACATTAGAAGTCCTTAAGTTATTTTCTTTTTGGCCCTTTGTTTTGGAAGAAGGATGTTTTGCAGAGGGTTAAATTATTATCCTGTTTAATCTCATAGATTCAGAATGAGGGAAGGATGGAGGATAACCCACCTAGATTTTGAGAGGGTATGTAGATGATTAAATAGAGTACTTACTTAAGTAGGTGGAACTAAGACAAGAAGCTCTTCCACTCTCTGTTCCAATGCTGCCTGGTTACCATGTGGTGATGTGTGAGAGTATGGTTATTGCAGATTGAGTTCTGAGACAGAGTTTCATGCAAAAAGTTTTCATGCAAAAAGATATGTCTGTAAGGCAGTGAAGATTGCAGGACTGGTCAGAGAGAGAAACTGACTGTATTCCGGTGGCAAAGGAAGCCTCAGGTTATTATAGAGTTCTGGAGCTGGGATGGCCCCTCTGAGCTGTCCTACATTGGAGCATGGGGACCAGATCTTTGTATACCTTCATAAGCCAGTCACTGACAAGGTTGTCCCCAGCAGTAGCTAACATTGTGAATGAGACAATTTCCTACAGCCGAGAGTAACTCAGCTGTGAGTCACCAGCTCTGTCTTGTTAGCTAGGGGTTGAGCATGTCAGTCCTGAAGAGGAGATCTGGCTGGAGCATCTCAGCGTGTACCACAGGGTCCTCATGCCAGGATCCACCTCTAGTTGTAGCTGGCCTGGGTTACAGGTCCATGTGAATACCTGGCAGCTCAGGGAGATCCCAGAACATAAACCCAGGACACTTTCCTTGTGGATCCAATTGCATTACTGCTTCATCATTGCCTAGTCCCTTAATTTCATCAGACATAAAATGAGAGTGTTAAGTTTGATCACAAACATCCTATATGAAATATTAGGCAATAACTCATGCTGTCACCCAGATCTTTGCAGGGCTGGCGTCTTGTCATTCAGGTTACCTAGCCACTTTAACAAATGACTTCATCTTTTAATTTTAGACAGTGGTAAGTGCAAGGAAAGAATCGCCTCTTTCCTTTTCTGTATTAGTCCTTTATTGTGTTGCTAATGGAAGTAACTGGGACTGGGTGATTTACAAAGAAGAGAGGGTTATTTGATTCATGATTCCAATAACTGGCAAATCCAAAGGCGTGAGGTTGACATCAGGCTGGCTTGTGTCACATTATAGCTTACAGATGCAGAAAGGATGATGAGCATAAGGAGAGGGAGGGAGGGGGCGGGGAAAAAGAAAGAGAGAGAGTGAGAGAGAGAGAGATGGAATTGTAGGCTGTTCTCTTTCATAACAACTTCCCTCTTGTGAGAACTAACCCCTTCTTATGAGAGTAGAACTCAGTCTCTCATAAGACAGCATTAATCCATACATGAGGCCAGTGCCTCCATGATCAATCATCGTGATCTGGGCATTAATCCATTTAAGAGGGTAGGGCCCACATGACCTAAATATCTCCCATTAGGCCTCACATCCCAACATAGATGCACTAGGGATTAAGTTTACAACATGTGGTCCTTGGGGAACACATTCAAAACATATTATTCCAGACAACCACCCTACCCAAAGTACTCAACTTCAGAAAAAATGCTAAATTTTACTAGCCTTGGCCCTCACATAAGCATTCATCTGCAGAAGCGTTTTATCATTAGACCTTAGTAAAGCAAGATCTGCAGCCATGCTTAATGGTAAATAATATTTTTCTTTGAAAACAATAAATCACTGCAGATGGAACAAACAACTATATAAATGAACTAACAACATAGCAGGAGACCATGTAGACCAGCCAATGCAAAGAGCCAGTCAGTGGATGATGACAAGGTATCAACATGGTTTACTAAATGATGATTATAGAATTGCTTTGAAAAGGAGGAAGGACTGATCCAAAGAGCACATAAGTTTAAGTAAGTCCTCAAATCATCTTCACAAGACTGCAGCCACCATTATTTATGTTTCTTGAAGCTAGGGCTGTAAGAAGTCACAGTTTTAATATAAAGACAAGAGGAACAACATGGCAAACAGTGTCTAAGGAGCTGAAGATGTTTTCTCTTTCTGTCATTACCCAGGCCAATTCATATGCCATTCTAGATGGAATATATGATGAATGAACTGTAAGAACTAACCCAGTGGTAGAAAGTCTGGGCTAATAACAGTCCAAGAATAATTACACCAGTGAGAGCATTCTTGAATCACACCATGGTGGAAGGCAGAAGGGCAAAAGAGTACATGAGAAAGCATTCCCTTGACCTTGGACTTCCCAGCCTCCAGAACTGTAAGAAGTAAATCCATTTTTCTTTTCTTTTTTAAAAATAAATTACCCAGTCTCAGGTATTTTGTTTTAGCAGCACAAAATGGACTAAGATAAATAGTTAGGAAAAGAGAGTCAATCTTAGTCAAATTGTTGAACTAGGGCAAGAGGAGGAGAGGAACAATGATGAATACATGCCAAGGACTATGTTGTGCACAATTATCCCATTTAATCCACCTGGTAAGGAGAAATTCAGTACATATTGATTGAAATATCTACTAGCAAATAGGCTGAACTGGTGACTGAGTATATGTGTGGCTAACATCAAAGGCTGAGGCTTTTTTTTTTCGATAGACCATGTAGTGCCCAGAATAGTGCCTAGTGTACAGTAGGCATTCAGGAAGTATTTGTAGAATACTTCTACAGAATTGTGCTGCCCTCTTTTCCACTGTACTCTAGGACTTTTGGGTACCCAGTGCCTCTCTCCTATGGGTTGGACATTCTCTTAATTCTGCGATCATTCAATTGTATACTCAGCTTCCTACCCATCTAGACCTTGTGGTCTTGCTCCTACTCTTTCAGGAACCTGCCTTTTCTATGAAGTTGGTAAAATAATGTGTGCCTCAATGTTTATGGTGTTTATATATTTACTAGGGTCCTTCTGGAAGGATTGCTTTAATCTAAAACTGGATCTCTGATGGCAGTTGTTTCAGAGACAGTTGCAATTAGGTAGAGGAGCTAGACTTCGGGTGGGAGGAAATTTGAATGTGTTTCTAATCATTCCAGTCTGTCTGCTGTTTATTTACTCTGAGTGAAGTAGAATCGAAAAGGAAACAAGTACACAGGGTGAGTTTGGGAGACAGAACAGGGTGTTTAAGGATATTTCAACTGTGATAGAGGAAGCATAAAACAAGACTTTCACGTTTCTGATGCTGAAGAATAAAACACAAACCAAAGGGGGGACAAAGGGAAGAAAGGAGAGGAGGGGGAAAAACTCTCTTCCAACTTCTTTTCTGAAGGAAAGAATAAAATGAAGAGAATGGGGATTTTGTTTTCATAGCCCTTTAAGAACATATGACTCTATATAACAATCTGCTTTATCATGTGGAGCTACCATTATAAACAGGTGTAGAAATAGAACTTTGAAGGCAGAGAGTTTCCAAAACCACTACACCAATGGTTCTCACTCACCTCCACCTCCTGGTCTTTCAGCAGTGTCTGCTTACTAAATCTAGAAAGTGGAAGGAACCCTAGAGACTGGCTATTCTTGTTTCTTCCCAATGTAAGAATCTCTCCAGTAGTTCCTATAATACCATCTTGAAGATTTCTTTTCCTCCCATTTGATTGAACTTAGGATAGTCAGGCTAGGGAATTCTCTCCTTACTCATAGCTGCCATCCTTGGTCTCTGGCCCTCATGGTCCTCATCTTCAGCTTTTACTAAACAGCTCTAGCCACCTTGCATTTCAATTACTCAGCCCAAAGAGGGTTGGTTATGCACACAGCTCTTTCTGCAGAGAAAAGTCTAAAGGCAGTGTTGAGTTAAAGTCAGAAAGAGTTCTTTCTAGCTCATCACCTTTTGCCTCTTGTTTCTAATACATAAAGGGGGCATTCAGTCTCATCTCTTCTAAGATATAAATGTGGATCATGGTTTTTCATTGACTGTATGACAAAAGTCCAGCTATCCCTCCTCCTGACTTCTGCATCCTCCTTTGGAGTTACTGGCTCTACATTCAATGATTCTAAGAACCACTGAGACAATCTGTTCTGTGTGTGTGCATGTGCATACGTGAGTGTGCATGTTTGTGATGGAGACCAGGCTATAGTAGCAGGTTGAGGAAGAATTCTGGAGATCTGGATTTTTCTATAATTGACAAAGAAGGGAGCCCCATTTTCAGAGTCCTCAAGTAAAGTTGCTACACATGCCATAGCCATAATCATTATGTTTTAATTAATCAATTAATCATTAAGATGGAGCATAGCTTTTGAATATTCTTCCTCTGGACATAAAGAAGACATCAAAGCATTCATGAAAAAAATGGAATTAAAATACAAGTTAATTTTGTTATGAAATATTATTAATATCTATACATTTTTTCATAATATGCATTTTCCATGAACTTTTTGAAGATCCATCACAGCATCATACATACGTTCAACTGGTATTTATCAAATGACCACTGAATGAATAACCCTAATATTGGTCCTTTGCTGAGTGCCTTATCTAAATGACCTTTGAATTTGAGCTTGACTGGGAGAGAAAAAACAGTGATATTAATAAAATAATAATAATTATAGCTACCATTGATTGAAAGCCCACTTATTAGATATTGTATAATTCATATGACACCTCTCCCTTATCACTGTAGTGTTCTTGCCTAGTGGCTGTTTTGGGAGATTCTGAGACCAGGACGTGCCAGCCCTTGGATTGGAGTCCAGGCTTTTCTGGTCACATAGTCTTGGTTCTCTCCTTGAAATCACACTGCCTTCCCACAGGATCAGGGCCAGAAATCAGTAACAAGGCAGCATTGGTTACACTGCGCTGCAGACACTGTGAGTCCAGTCCAATCCCCATGGCCTCACTAGATCGCCAAGATCTCATGGGGTGAGTTTCATCTAGGCAGGTGTCTCCCTGACTAAATCATATAAGGAATGGAGAATTCCAATTTGTAGGGAAATCGACTTGGCCTTGATGTGGGTTTGATTTGCTTAGGGATCCGGTAAGACTGGCAAGTGTAAAAACTATGCTCCTTTCTCTTCCCTTCCTTTTCCTTGGATAAGGAGGAAGTTCAACTTAAAGGAAGTGGGAAGGGTCTTCTTTTGGGCCTGCACAGAGGTAGGAAAGCCAGTCTCCTGATTCATCTTCTTCCTCTCTCTTCCCTCAGACTGGAGTTCCCATCCTGCACTTTGTGGTTTTCATTTAACAAATGTTAATGAGACGGCACTGTAATCACCGGATTTTATAAGTATCTCCTCCACAAATTGGACCACAAAACCCAAATGAGCCAGCTGAGCATCTATATTCCATGAGCCAATGTTTTCCCCACAGTCTTAACCAAAGGATGTAAAACGTGTCCTTGCTTTGAAGCCGTTCAGGCCCATGGGTGTTAGACGCTGAACACGACTGCTGTTCGCCTGGCCCGAACTCAAGTGGCTTGCTGGGGCTGAGCCTTTCACATGGCCCTGGGTGATGTAAGGGATTTAGGCTTGATCAATTATACCCTTTTCAAGTTAACGCTAGAAAAATGAGAAATTGATTTTTTTGACGAAACAATATTTTAGAAATTCAGGATATAAAAATGGGATTTGACCTCTCTTATCAAGTCAGCTATCATCATGATGATTACAGTCTACAATTATGCCATATTTTGTATGTCACGGCCTAACGCGATCAGCTTGTCAGATTTGTTCGGGGAGAGGGTAGAGCAGTGATAAAGCATCCAGCTGTGACTGCTTTGTGGGGCGAGGGGGAGAGACAGGGAGGATCCATCTTGTTCAACAAATCTGCTAGAGTGAGCATCCTCGGACACAGCTCATTGGATTCTAACGATCCTGCTTAATCTCTGCTGGGATCTGATAGGGACATGCTATAATGAATACTTTTTCTGAGATTTTTTGCCTGGTATTTCATACTTTTACCCAATGTTCTTATTATTGTAACTGAATTATAACTCCACAATATGATTTCACTGTGAATGAAGAGGGGATGTATATTACAGCAGTGTGTTGACTTTACTGATGGGATAAACAGCATTTTGAAGGTAGAACTGGGCTTTACTCACTGCTCTACCCTCAGAGTCTAATATACTACTTGGCCCATAGAATGGGCTTAATTCCTGTTGGTTGAATATTTGTAAATAATATTTCAGCCTTAGAAATAGCTGAAGAATATTTCTTTTGCATTTTCACTGTAACTGATCATTTGAAAGGAATCCTAATTCTTTAAAATTTGCCAGTGAAAACTGTTCACTTTGAGTGACTTTGTAAAGTGGTTATCCAAATATTTGAGTGACCTGGTAAAAATTTCCTGGTTAAAAATATGTATGTGTGTGTATGTGTATATGTATATATATATATATATAAAAATGAAAGAAGAGTATGAGGAGAGGTTGGGTTAAAAACAATGTAACAACAACAACCACCTCTTTTAGATATGGGGACCTGAATGACTCTTAACTTTTACTTTCTTACTATAACTATAACTTCCCTCCTAGTCATGTCCAGGTGCTTAGTCATTTTTTTCTTAATATCATTTGCTTAATCACTGATTTAAAATGTCACTATAATCATATACTGAGTTCTTGGATCTGCTTTCAGAATTTCTGTTCAAGAACAGAATATGTTGATTTTTCTGTCTACTCATTCACAAGTAATAGACTTTTTTAAAAATAGTTATTTTATTTAACTGTATTTATTTATTTATTTATTTATTTATTTATTTATTATAATTTGACCAGAGAGGGACAGAGTGAGTGAGAGAGAGAGAGGGAAAGTGAGAAAACAAGCTGCCATGTCTGGGATTTGAACTGCCATCAGCCATGTGGGAGCCCAGCACCCTTAACCACCATGGCACCTGCTGGACCCACAAGTAATATACTTTTAATTAGAGTAACTTTAAAAATATTTTTTACTGTCTTCGAAGGCTACTGATTCATTGTTAATTATTTTTCAAATCTTTTTTGTTATTTTTTCATAATTATTCTTCAGCCTGAACTTAATAGCCTCTTTCTTTCTTCCTTCCTTTCTTTCTTTCTTTCTTTCTTTCTTTCTTTCTTTCTTTCTTTCTTTCTTTCTTTCTTTCTTTTCTTTTCTTCCTTCCTTCCTTCCTTCCTTCCTTCCTTCCTTCCTTCCTTCCTTCCTTCTTCCTTCCTTTTGCTCTCTCTCTCTCTCTTTCTTTCTTTCTTTTTTTTGGGAGAGTTTTTTGTTATAGGGCACTTGCGCTCGCCTGAAAGACAGAGAGAAACAGAGAGACAGAAAGCCAGAAATCACCCCCTGGGGGGATGGCCATGACACAATCCCTTTTCCTCCATTCTCCTCTCGGGATCTTGGGCACGCACGCACACTTGCCTGGTGTGAGTTTAAGCCACCAAGTCCGGGACTCAAACCGCGGTCGACTACATGGGAGACCAGCAGCATAGCCATCACGCCAATGCTGCTCCCAATAGCCATTTTATTTAGGTTGCTTTTTGACTTACTCTTTTCCTTCTATCCCCAATTTCTAGTTGGAATTTTTATTGGAATTGTGTTAGATTTATATACTAATTTGTGGAAAAACTGAATAATTAATGATGTCATATCTCTCAATTTGATTTTCTTTAGAGAGCTTTTATTGCTATAGGGCACATGCGCTTGCCAGAGAGACAGAGAAAGATAGAGAGACAGAAAGTGAGAAATCACCCCCCCCCCCCCCCCGATCTCCCTATCTCTGGCTATTGTGTCTGATGGGATCTTAAAATTATGATATTGTAGCTTATCTGGTTTCCTCTTTCTAGAATAAAAGAAGCGATCTCTTGCAATTTCCTACAGTATAATCAGAATTAGATATCTTCCATGTGTTAAGTTATCATTTCATTTTTCATCTGATGCAAAATCCTAGAATTGAGAGAAGGATACTCATATCCCAGCAAATAAAGAAGGATAAGGATTTAAAAGAAAAACAGAAAAATTGTAGATTTGTAAAGGTATTTATGATTATCAACATCAGAGATGAGATCACCATGGCATAAAGAAGCACACAGTTATAATAACAGATGCTAGAATTCACATGCTTGGGGCCAGCAGGTGGTGTGGTGGTTAAGAAGCTGGACTACCACATGGTCGACCATAGTTCAAGTCCCAGACCTGGCAGCTTGCATTCTCACTTTCCCTCTCTCTGCCTCTCTCTCTGGTGAATTCATGTACCCTACAGTAAATTTTAAAATAATAAAAGAAATAATTCTTTTTTTAAAAAATTCATATGCTTTAATTCCTAATCTAGTTGTTTTCCTGCTACATTGCATGGTCTCCATAGCATTAGTGGGAGGTATAACATCAGACTGAGATGTACATGTGAGGATTAAAGTTAATAAAATTGTATTATATCAGTGATTTTTGTTACATAAGTAAATTTTAGCTACTCTTGTTATACAAAATAACTACAGGAGACTGCGATTAGTAGGTGTTGCTATAGTACCATTATACTACCTATATGCATCTCATAACATCCTGTTGTAGACCTCAAATATACACAATGCAATTTATTCTTTTAAAAAATCAAATTGAGAGGAACCAGCAGATGGCATAATGGCTACATCGCTGGAATCCCACATAGTCGACCACAGTTTGAGTCCTGTACCCAGTGACTTGAAACTCATGCCAAGTACATCTACATGTATGCCCAATATCCCAAGAGGAGAATGGAGAAGGGATTGTGATGTGGCCATCCCCCTATGCTATATAATTTATCATGATCAACATGTTTGAAATGTACATACACTATGGAATGGTTAAACTGAGTTAATTAATGTATTCATCTCCTCACATATTTTTGTGTGAAAACATTTAAAATCTACTCTCAGTGATTTTCAAGAATATAGTACATTGCTATTAACTGTAGTCACCATGTTGTACAACAGATCTCTTGACCTTGACCTTAACCTTAAATTTTATGTATGTTGATCAAGATCTCCTCCACCCTCACTCTCCAGGCTCTGGTAACCACATTTCTACTCTATTTAGTGTTTCTTTCTTCCTTTCTTTCTTTTCTTTTTCTTTTTTTTTTTAGAGATTTTTATTATATGGGTACATGTTCTTGCTGGAGAAACAGAGACAGAAAACAAGAAATTACCCCTGGAGGGGTGGCCATGCTGCAATCCCTTTTCATCCATTCTCCCCTTGAGATTTGGGGCATGCACATACATGTGTCCAGTGTCACTTTTAAGCCACTAGATCCGGGTATCGAACCACAGTCAATTAAGTGGGAATCCAGTGATGTAACCATTATGTCATCAGCTGGTCCCCTATTTAATGTTTCTTTTTGTTCCTTTCTAAGAGTTTCCATCTCTACCCATTAACTATTCATTCTTGCATATAGTATTTTCCACTACAGTACTTACACAATGATCATAGCCATTTAAAATTCATTGTGTGATAACATCAACATCTGTGTTACATCTAGATCTGGTTTTGTTGATGGCTTATCTTCTCAGACTCTGTTTCTTATTTCATTTTGGTTCACCTTTTAAAGTTTTCTTGAGTCAGGCATGTTGTTTTGAGTAATAGGAACTGAATAAATAGGCCTAGTGTGAGGATTTATGTGACTATGGCTAGGACCTGGGCTGTGTTTAATATTTGCTGTAGTTACAGGGGCCCGAGTTTTAAGCTCCTTCTCATGTCCTTGTTTTTGTATCCTCTTGACCTTTAGCTTCCCTATGTACATATAGAGTGGCTATGTTTGCAGCTCTTTTAACTGTAAGCCATTGTTATTATACTAGTATTCTCATGAAATGATGGTATGATGGTAAGGCACCAGAGAGAACATTCTCTAATCTAAATCTCAGTCTTTTAGTGTGCCTGTGTCTCAGGGATGTAGGGATATGACCTTCATAGGTGTTTCTTCAGTAGAATCTGTTATTTTATCCAGTCCCTTACCCCTTCCCTGACAGCAGCTTTCCTGGTTTACTTTCTTGAAGCCTTAACACCCTGTTGATTGCATTTTCCCCCCTCTTAGCTGAGACAGGAACCCTGCAGGGGGCTGAACTGGGAGGAATTTCCTTCTTATAGCTGGTAGAACACTCTGGCAAAATCTTTTCATCTGGAGGGTGGGTCTTTGTTACAGATGGCTCTGACTATGCATATTTTACATGAATTATTCTTCCTCCCATCTCCTATACCTAGAAGCTGGAGGATTATAATTCCTTTTAGACAAAGTCCAAGAACAGGTTCAGTAACCAAGGGGTTAGAAATCAGAATGTGTTTTCCTCTAGGATGCAAGAATGGACTGAAAGAGGCCCATTGGGAATTTCAGGATTGACTGGAATGTTTTTATATTTTGATTTGGGAGTTAAAATTCATGAAACGGAACACTTCAGATTCATTATTTGTAAATGATTCTTCAGTAGGAAAAAGTGATCCAGCCTATGGAGATGAGAAAACACAGTAAATGTTAGCAGAGAGTCTGTAGCTATGGAGCTACCAATGCAGGAGATCCTAGCATAGCCTGGATGAGTAGAAAGAGGTAAACTGGTGCTGTCACATTCCCTGTGAGCTGGTATCAGTCATTTACTTTCCTGGAATCTAGTTTTTTCCTCTATGAAAGGAAGTGGCTGATCCAGAAGAACAATAAATCAGGTGGTTGTATCATCATATGTTGTCCAAATCATGACATTTCTCTCTCTCTCTCTCTCTCTTTTTTTTTTTTTTCCCTCTCTCTCTTTTTTTTTTTTCCAAATTGCTAGCGGACATGTGTGATAACCAGAGAAAGACAGGGACAGAGAGAGAAAAGAGAGAGAGAATCCCCCAATGAGGCACAGTCACACCACAATCCCTTCTCTTCCATTTCTCCATCCTGTCAAGATTTTGGGCATATTTGCTTGATGTGTTTCTTAAGCCACCAGGCCAGGACTTGAACCACAGTCAACCATGTGGGATCTGATGCCCTTAGCCACTAGGCTATAGGGCAGGCCCCAAATCATGACATTCTTGACAGTGAAATGAAGCTTCATTGGTAATTATGCCAGGACAGGCATTATAAATGGCTCCTGTCCTGAGCAAAGACTAATGGATAGTCATCCCGAAAGTAAACCTTGAAATGTCTAAGACCATATGAGGTGATAGCCACAGTATTAGCAACAGTCTGGATCTAGAGTTGAGTCTTATGAATAATCTCATGGGTTCTGTCTGATCTGATGGCTTGGCAAGATCTGTTAGCAGAGCTGCTTGAGGGCAATGGGAAGGGTTTTATACAGCCCGCCCCTGCCCCCAGTAAATGGGCTCCTGCTTCATGCTTGTAGAACAATAAAAGTTTTCTAATAGGAAGACATCGACATTTCTAGGTTAAAAGTTATTGTTGAAATGAAGCTAATTTCTCAATGGGATGTAAAACGGATCCTGCTTTCTCCTGATCTGGTAATATCAAAATAATAGATCTTTACCACAGTCACATTTCCCTCCCAATCTTGGGAGTCAACTGATTAACCTGTTCTTCCAAGGACCATGATGTTGTCTGTGCTGCCAAAGCTTTGAAGGGACTGAGGAGAGGGTACTGAGTGAGCAGGTTCTAGCTCTTCTGAAATATTAGAATGCCAAGTTGTTGAAATTCAACTTACTCGAAGAGACATATAATTAGAATTCAGACCTAGAAAGCATCCAATGAGTAATATACATTTGCATATAAAAGCGAGAGAGAGTAGAACATGTGTAGGAGGTGATTGATAAGTGTTCCGAAAGTTATTGAGCCCCTCCCTGGGCCTCATGAGGGGAGCGGGATTTAGCTAAAGGAACTAAGCTAACTCTGTTCAGAGTTGGGGGAGGTATTCTATAATTACAGACATACGAATTATTAATTTATTTACAAATAAATCCAGTTTCCTGATAGACCAGGAGGCAGCCTTCTGGTTTTTGTGCTGCTGAATACAATCCCTAGGAAAGCCATATTACCTGATGATTAAGTGCATGGTCTTCACTAGCGTGGCCTTGGAAGGTTAGCGACCACCTCACAGAGAAGGATAATGCGAGCCAATGTTTTCAAATCCTTTTGCATAAACTCTGCTGTGCAGTTTCATAGATCTACAGATTGAAAGTCAATCTCTCAGGTTCTGGATGATGCCTTTACAGTCCTTAACCTTTTTTTGCTGTTGGATCTTTTTGGCAGTCTGGAATGACTGTAGATCACATCTCATAATTTATCATTATTTTTTAAGTGTGTGCCATAGGGTGCATGTGCTTACTGGGAAGATAGACTGAAAGGGGAAGTGGGAAGTCACCCCCTAGGGGGGATGGCCTCATCACAATCCTTTCTCATCCATTCTCTCCTTGGGATTTTGGACACATACGCACATGGGCCTGGCGTGATATTCAAGCTGCTGGGTCTAGGACTCAAACCTTAATCAGCCATGTGGGAGTCTAGTACCTTAACCACCACACCATTTGCTGGCCCCCATACCTCATAATTTAAAAAATATGATTATTTTATATACAACTATAAAAATAGTAAAAAACAAATCTCTTAATAGTAATATAGATTCCCTAATTTAATACATTACATTAAGATTTAGTGGTAACTTTAAGAGCCATTGATTTCAAAGCAGTGAGGTGTATATGATTTCTAAAATATCTGTGGCAATTTAGTGTGATACAGCAATATCTGGGATTTCCGTGGTGACCAGATCACAGAAATTGCTCCTGTCATCATGGTTTGTTGCCCATTTTTGTAATTAGAGGAAATTGGTTAATTTAGTTAGAGGTTAGTCAATAAAGATGTAATTTGTTTCCTATCCAGATTCATGAGGTCACGTGAACTCTATCACAGATGAACTCTCCGTCTGCCTGGGATTGGGGGTTTCCAAGGACTCCGGGTTTTTAGTTAAAACTGTTGGTCACTTAGTGGTGGCCAGGTAAAGAGCCCTTGCTCTGGGAGCTCCATGGTCAGAGGTAGATTTCTTTCTTAAAGGCAACATATCACCTCAGTATTCCCTTTTCTTTTTTTTTTTCTTTTAACTTTATTTATTATTATTATTATTATTTTCCAATTTGATCAGAGAGAAACAGAGAGAAAGAGTGAAGGAAGTGAGAATGCAAGCCATCAGGTCCTAGACTTGAACCATGGTTGGCCATGTGGGAGTCCAGTGCCTTTAACCACCATGCCACCTCCTGGTCCCTATTATTCCCTTTCTTTTATGGAACGGAATTAGAATTAGCGCCAATGAGTAGGTTTGAGTAGGTTTATCAGGTTATGTATTTCTTTCTTTCTTTCTTTCTTTCTTTTTTTTTTTTTTTTTTTTAGAGATCACCCCTGGGGGTGGGGAGTGGCCACACTGCAATCCCTTCTCCTCTGGGATTTTGGGCATGCACACACACATCTGGTGTGAATTTCAAGCCACCTGATCTGAAACTCAAACCACAGTTGGCCATGTGGGAGTCCAGCCCCTTAACCACTATGCTACCTGCTGGCCCCATGTATATCTTTTAAATTTACTTTGCTTTAATAATTTTATTTATTTTTTTCTTCTTTGTTTTGAATTTTCATAAGACCTCATTGTATTTCCATTGTTGCTGCTGAAATACTGACGAGTTCATTGCTAATTATAGCACTAGTGTTGTTATTAAGAATCTAAGCAGCTACCTTCTAATTAGGAGTGAGGGGGTCAGAGAAGTCAGAAAGCAGAGTACCGCCTAGGGTTGAGCCCAGCAACGCCATGGGGCCATTGTGGTGAGATTTGGGGGGGCCGATGCAGGGAGAGATACAGGGAGGCAAAGACACACTCTGTGTCTGGTGTCCGTGTACTTTTTTTTAGGATGATGTCAAGGAGTCACAGTCAAGAGACTTAGATTCCAACCTTGACTCTGGCACTCAGGAACTGTGTGATGTAGAAATCAGCTCACTCCTCTGAGTCTCTGAAACTTCCAAATTCCATTCTAAAGGCCAATGGAGTATCTTCTGGTCCATTCACCTGGAAAGGATCATCCCTCAGTGTCTGGCTCCAGACAGAGGAAAGGAAGTAAGCTAGGTTGCATTTCCCTCTCCTCCCAGTTCGAATCAGTCTTGAAGTGCCTAATTTCAAAGTGTTCTGGTTCATGGGGCTGCTGGTTCTCGTTCTGCTGGCTCCCCACCAGGAGCATCATGGACTATCAATGGGGCAACACTGGCTCCAGCCCAAGTGGATTATTTGGGACAATGTCCTGTGAAGATGGAATATTCCTGTGCGTATCTATAAATGTGTATGGACCTATGGCATTTGTTGTTCCGCTCCCATGATTTGGTTGGACATTTTAGCTGATGGATAAAGGCATGCATTTTACTCTGGGATCCCAATTCTGCCTCCAGTCAGGATGGTCATTTGTAGATGAGACTGAGGCATAGCTCAGATCTGCTATTCCTTGAGAGAATTTTAGCATGTTTTTAATTGTATTCTGAATGGAATTGTTGGAGTTTTGGGATAGGGGAAGGAAGATAGAGAAGAAAGAAAATAATCTTTCCTCCTCCCCCTCCAGATCTCAGAAATAAATGCTCACTGGAGGACATTTTGAAAATTACAGATAGATCCCAAAATTTCAATATGCAAAGATAGCCATTCTTGTTACTGTTATTATTATTATTTTAAAGCTTATTCAATTCTCAAGAGAGACAGAAAGGAGAGAGAAAGAGAGAGCTATCCCCAATAGGGTCCTCATGCTGCCAGCCATCCCTCAGTGTCAGCTGGCCTGGATCACTGGCACACTTGTACGTGCCTGAACCTCCGGGAAGCTCCAGGATGTGAACCTGGATCTTTCCCTTGAGGGCCCAGTTGTATTACAACTGAACCACTGCATGGCCTCTATAGCCATTATTAATGAACACACTGGCATCTATTCCTCCAGGTGCGGGATGGAGGAAGTGTCATGACTGAACCTCAGAGGTTAAAGGAATTTCTAGACTTACCTTTCCTTGAAAATCATCTGCGCTATTCAGTTAGCTTCATACTGAAATTAAATAACATGTGCTGACTCTACAGCGCCATTTACTTCTTAAACAAATTTTTTTAGAGGTTTATGCCTTAGGGTATGTGTGCTCGCTAGAGAGAGAGACGTACAGAGAGAGAGACGTACAGATATAGTGAGAGGGAAAGTGAGAAATCACCCCCTAGGGGGATGACCACACCCCAATTCCTTCTCCTCCATTCTCCTCCTGGGATCTTGGGCACCCATGGGCACATGCCCAGCTTGATTTTCAAGCCACCGTGTCTGGGACTTGAACCGTGGTCAGCCTTGTGGGAATCCAGTGATGTAACTGCTACACCACCTGCTGGCCCCAGAACCATTTACTTTTAAAAAAAAACAATAGTCTCTCTGTTTCTTTGGCGAGCACACGTACCCTTTAGCAAACATCTCTCTTAGAAAATGAAAGAAATGCAATAACAACCACAGTAGAACTTTCTGGCTGAATCTGAGAGTGGCCAACCACCAAGGAGTAGATTTTCCTACATATTTAACTTTGTTTATTATTATTATTTTTCAGTTTAACCAGAGAAAGACAGAGAGAGAGAGAGAAAGAAAGCAAGCTACCAGGTTCGAGACTGGAACCACAGTCAGCCATGTGGGAGTCCTGCTTCTTTAACCACCATGCCACCAGTTGGCCCCATGGAGCTTTTATTATTAATTAGTTGAGTTACAAAAAATGTAGCAGAAAACACAAAGCAAGATTAAAGACTAAAGAAGCAGCAATCCAAAGAATGCCATCAACGGTGCAGATTTTAGGG
This sequence comes from Tupaia tana, assembly GCA_026018925.1. Lineage (NCBI taxonomy): Eukaryota > Metazoa > Chordata > Mammalia > Scandentia > Tupaiidae > Tupaia > Tupaia tana. Next base: position 20,893,133 of record JAKSZU010000007.1, read on the forward strand.
TGAGAGAGGAGGGAAACAATTCCATGTCAAGATACAAGGGGTGAGAATGCAAGCCTGTTTGGGGGAGGTAGGGTCTGGTGCTGGACTCTGTGGCTTAAATTAGGACAATTTCTTTGATGATATTTGCTTTTGCAAGTTTAAAGTTTAAGATTTTATATTAATCTAGGTAAACTAGGTTATGTTGTGATAGTAAATTAGCCCCTAAATCTCCATGGTTTAATAACCGAAGTTGATTTGGCTCATGCAAACACTGTTGGGAATGTAAAATTGTGAACAGGTTTTGGAAGATGCCATATTTCCTGTGAGGCTGTCAGGAATCTGCCCACCACAGTTTCCTGCCTCTCTTTCCACACTTTCTCCCTACCCACAGGAACTTGGTTTAATTTTCTTTCTTCATCACAATAGCTACCTCCTATTCTGTCCCTTGGGCTTCTTCTTTCTGTCCCCAAACTGACAGGAGAGGAAGTAAAATTCCTACTGATTTGTCTCTCCTGGATACCCTCAGCTACCTGCAGCTACCAGGGTTAGTCTGATAATTTTCTGAGCGTTTTCTCCATGTGGGCCAGGTCTTGGGGGTGCTATGAGTTTGGTCAGTCATTTCCAGGGGCCCAGCTTGTACTTAACCATGACAAGACTGAGATTATGGCTTGTGTACTCCAAAGGCAATCTTTGGCTACAAAACAAGATGAAGCAAAAGCCAGCAGCTGGCATGGTGGTTAAGGCGCTGGACACTCCATATGACTGACCACAGTTCAAGTCCTGGACCTGGCGACTCTCTCTCTCTCTCTCTCTCTCTCTCTCTCTGTGTGTGTGTGTGTGTGTGTGGTCAAATTAAAATAAATAAATGAATAAATAAAATAATACTTTAAAAAATCAAGATGAAGCCTGGAGTTAGGGTTACTAAATCCATACAGAGCTGGATGAGAGGGGGGGTGCCATGCCAGAAGCTGAATGGGAGGGGAACTAGGGGTCAAGATTGGAGGAAGGTCAAGCAGAAGGAATGCAAGTGAGAAGGAATGGGATGCTGGCACCAGGTCTCAGTCCGTTTAGGTGGCCATAACAAAATGCCAAAGACTAGTTGGCTTATAAACAACAGAAATTTATTTCTCATGGTTCTGCGGCTGCAAATACCTAGTTCAAGGCACCTGTAAATTTCTGTCCGGTGAAGACACACCTCTGAGTTCACAGGTGATATTTTTTTGCTGCATGGCCACATGATGGGGCAGGCAAGGCTCTGCAGTCTCTCCTTTTTTTTTTTTTTTTTTTTTTTTTTTTAGGCTTTTTTACCCCATAGGGTGAGTATACTTGCCAGAGAGAGACAAAGAGAGGAAAAGTGAGAAATTGTCCCCAGGGATATGGCCATACCACAATCCTTTCTCCTCCATTCTCCTCTCAGGACTTTGGGTACACACACACAGGCACCTGGTGTGATTTTCAAGCTGTTGGGTCCATGACTTAAACCACAGTCAGTCAAGTGGGACTTCAGTGCTTTAACCACCATGCCACCTGCTGGCTCTCTGCAGTGTCTTTATAAGGGCACTAATCCCATTCATGAGGGCTCTACCCTCATGACCTAGCCACCTTCTAATATCATCATTTTAGGGGTTAGGATTTCAACATGTAAATTTGAGCAGGAAACACGTAAGACACAGCAGAGCAACCCACAATAGAGAAACAGTCTAGATACTCAGCAGTAAGAAACGCAGGGAATTGCAAAGGGGAAAGATAATGATAAAGTTTTTTGGTCTGTTGCTCCTAGGGGGTAGTTCATGATTTTCTTATTAAGACATTGGGTTACATTTTTACTCAGAAAAAATACATCAGGACTTTTCCAGCAACTCAGTAGTACCCAGATCAACCCCAACCCTCCTCTTTTTTATACCGAAGACTCACTGAACTTACCATTTCTACTCTCTCTTTTCCCTGTTCTAGTGTTTGCTAGATCTTTCACATGGAAATTCCTCTCTCTCAGAGCTGGATCCAAGAACGAGAACTAATAAGTCATATAGTGCTCCCTGGCACAAGAGACTCATTTCCTGGTCTAAACGTCCAGGCTGGGGGTGTGTGATATCATTTGTCTGTTATCTTTGGCTATCTTCAGGAAACTCCAGTTAAAGGTCTTCCTATTACATGAAATTTTGTCTCCTAAGCATGAAGTCTCTAAGTAGTCATTCTGAGTTTGACAAACTTTCTTGTACATATTTCATTTTGAAAGACACTGTACTTTCAACAGGAGGAAATTAGTCTTATGGCCATTTAAGTTTCTGATTTTCTGTTGAACTCTGACTTTTCTTTCCTTTAAGTCACTCAATCAGCCTCCATTACTACTTTCTGCACGTTGTTAAAGATAGTTTCAATGTGTCCCATATCTGAGAAAAATATCTCCAACTAAATTTCCACCTTAGTTCCCAATAGGCTTTGCTTGCTGATTAGGTCATGAAGGTTTCTGGAAGCTAAATCAGATGTATTCGTGTTTGTGACTAAAGTTGTTTAGATCTATATCTATATATCTGTGATACCTGCTGCAAAGATGAGAATGGGTTTTAAATTGATCTTTAAGGTGTTGAATGACCGTGTCTGCTGAAACATTTTAGACATTTTTTTCTAACCTTATCACTTCATGTCATAGGTTGGTCAACATTCATATTTTCTCCATCTATTTTTTTTTAATTCACTGTGGTACATGCATCCCAGTCAGAAAACTCATTTACACAAGATCAGTATCCTTGGCACTGAGCATCTCTTTGGTGTGGGAAATGAGTTCTTTGTGTATTAGGAAGGTCTTTAATATTTGTTGATTTGGGAGACAATGTTTGATTTGTTTTTGAATCTGTTGTTGGAAGCATGTCTGTTTACTGTTTATATTAGGTTGTTGGAAAAGTCATGATGTATTTTCCTGTGTTTTTTGCAAAAAGGTGTCTTGACTTTTGCGATAATCCAATAGATAATGGAGGATTTTATAAAATATAATTTGAGGCTGTTACTGCCATCACCCAAGAATGCTGTTGGGCTTTTGCAGTATATTCTTACCTTTACAGGGGAGTAACACATTTATAGTACATCTGAGTCTGTGCATCATTGAATTGTGTTCTTTGGCTTTACTCTAGTGTCCTAGAAACACCTGCTAGATGAATACTGTTGTAAATGAATGTAGTGGGTTGAATGGTGTTCCTGAAAGATACACCGACCTGGAAACTCAGTATGTCTCCTTACTTTTAATAAGGGTCTCTGTAGATGTAATTAAAGGAGGGGTCTCAAGAGTAGATCCTAAATTCAATAGTGAGTCCTTATAAGACAAGGGAAATAGTCACAGACATGCAGAAGAGGCCAATGCGAAGATAGAGGCAGACACTGGCATTTTGTATCTGTAAGACAAGGAATGCAAGGATTCTGACGACTATCAAAAGCGAAAAGGAGAAGCATGAAAGAGATTCTCTCTCAGAGCTTCCAGAAGAAATCAACCTTGCTGGCATCTTGATTTCAGATTCTGTCATCCAGAACCATTGGGGAATACACTTATGCTGTTTTAAGCCACCAAATGTCTGGTAATCAATTGTGGCCACCCTAGGAAATGAATACAATAAAAAAAAAATGAAATATTTTACATACAGTAAAGATATTCTTACCTGAAGCAGTGGTGGGCTAAATCTGGCTTTTGTCTATTTTATAAATAAAGTTTTTAAAAAATATTTAATTTTATTTATTATTATTATAATTTGACCAGAGAGAGAAAGATAGAGAGAGAGAAAGGTAAAGCAAGAAAACAAGTTGCCAGATCCAGGACCCTAACCATGGTTGGCCATGTGGAAGTTCAGCACTTCAACCATCATGCCACATCATGCCAGCCCCAGTTTAAAAATAAAGTTTTATTGGAACACAGATAATTCATTTTGTATTATCTATGACTGCTTCTGTGCTTCAAGAATAGAGTTGAGGGATCAGCAGGTGACGTGGTGGTTAAGGTGCTGGACACTCCCACATGGCCAACCGTGGTTTGAGTCCCAACCTGGTGGCCTGCTTTCTCACTTTCCCTTTCTCTGTCTCTGTGTCTCTCACTGGTCAAATTAAAAAAAAAAGGAATGAATAAATAAAATAAAATTAAATAAAATAATTCTTTAAACAAAAAAGAATAGAGTTGAGTAGTTGTGACAGAAAGTTAAGGTCCATGGAGATAAATACATTTATAAATTTTTTTGTATGAATACAGATTTACTTAAGAATAGAAAATAGGAGTAGACAGAATACTAACCTGTTTCTAGGCTTTAAGTTTCAAGGAAATATTATTACCAGTTCAAAACTGCTCTTCTTGAAATTACCTGCTGAACTTGCTATTGAAAGTAGTTAGATTACTTATGATATTGTGTGATCAACAAAATGTTGGGGGAAAAGAAATAGAAAACAACTGTATATAGCAGAGATAGTGTAATAAGAGAGTGGGAAAGGGCAGAGGGTCAAACATGGGGTAAAAAACATATATATACATATACATATGTATGAAAGTAGAAATGGAATATTATTGATGATAACATGCATGATTATTCTAGATGGAAAACCACATTTAGTATGTTGTGATGATGCTCAGGGAATGAATGTTAAGTAATTAAAAAAAAAGTTGCAGGAGAAAAAAACCCAGTAAAACTGTTCGTATCGAAATTAAAAAAAAAATGCATATTTGATGACTGCAGTAAGCCATATAGCCCCAACTGGGTACTACTTTATAATATGTTCATTCTACTCACTGAGATTTATGCCTAAAGTCAGACTTGAGTTCATGTATAGGTATATATCAGCTGTGCTAGCTATTGGATATATTTAGGCTAATTAAGTTCATTAGCAAATCAATTAAATGGGGGGGGGGGAAGGCATAGAAAGTGACCATGGATACCAGAGACAATGTGGGAGGAGGGTGGGACATGGCAGAGGGTGAGGGATAGGGAATCAAGGATGGCAAAACGAAAAACAAAGTATACAAGACATAAGAATTGGAAAATTATTTGCTGATAACATGTATGTTGATGTGCTTGATTGAGCCAATACACAGTGTATTTTGGATGGAAAATTCATTTGTATGCTGTAATGATGTATAGTGAATTAATGTAAAAAATAAATAAATTTAAAGAGAAAAAAAAAAAAAAGAAAATAGGAGTAGAGCAGATGGCTTAGTGGTTACATCACTGGACCCCTAAGTAGTCGACCGTAGTTTGAGTCCCAGACCTGGAGGCTTAAAACTCACACTGGGCACGTGTACGTGTGTGCCCAAAATCCAGAGGAGAATGGAGGAGAAGGGATTGTGGCATGGCCATCTCCCTTGGGGGGGATGATTTCTTGCTTTCTGTCTCTCTGTCTCTCTTGGTGAGCACGCACACCCTAGAGTAAAAATCTCTCCCCAAAAAACAGTGGAATAATAATATGTAAGGAAATTCTGTTATGATTGCTTTGGCCACCCTAAATATCTGCTTTAAAGTCTGTATACTCATAGCTTGAATTTGCTTAAAGTTAGAACTAACTATAGAAGTTGAGATATTGATTAAAAGAGGTTCAACAAAAACAACTGATCTATAGGATTTGTGTAGCCTCAAGGTAGACTGTTTAGTTCAACTCTCACTTTGAGTTCTTGGACTTACTGTGAATTGGAAGCATTATTAGGTTGGTAGGATTGAGTAAGCAATAAACATACCCTCAGAATAAGAGAAAAAGCTATCTATCATTGTATTGAAGGTATGTCTCTCCCAGATGGGCCTGGGTGCTTCTTATTTGATTAGTAATGAGGATGCAATTGAAAGAGTTTTCTCTCTTGAGTGTGTGAAGTTCTTTTAGCTCCTAAGCAATAGTCATGGTAACCAATTTTAAGTAACATACAATAGCTTATTTTTTAGTTTAGAACCCCAAAAGTCCTTATTCCTCTGTTGGGGAAGAATGATTCATGCTTCTCTCCTAATCTTTCTGCAAGTTTTCTAAGGTGATAAAGATTTACAAACGTAGTCATTGAGATTCTCCTTGAACATTTCTAACTTTGAAAAATACTCTTTTTACAAAAAATATTCATTGCTTTTAAAAATCTATGTCAAGAGATTTATCTAAAGAAATAACTAAACATATTATATAATCACAAAGATGTTCATCAGAGTACTGTTTACAGCAATGAAAAACTGTAAAAATCCTACATTTGAAAACAGTAATGGAGAATGTTAAAAGGTTATAGTGCTTTCATACTGTGAGTTTATCACAGAATACTTAATGACATGGAAAGACACTGTGGATATATTTTTAAGTGGAAACAAAGCAGAAAACACAATGACATGTATAGTGTAGAACAAATATACATTCAGAAAAATAGATGAAAGGTTTAGGTGGCTTTTTAAAGTATTCTTTCACTTATTTTTATTTTCTAATTTTTTTGATGAATAGTTTTGTTGTAATAAAAATAAATTACGGAAAAAGGGGAGGTTAGAATTTTAAATACTTCTGTTTAGAGTTGAGAATTATTTATTTTTAAATTATTTTATTTAATTTGACCAGAGAGAACCACAGAGAGAGAGAGAGAGGGAGAGAGAGAGAGGGAAAGTGAGAAAGCAAGCCATCAGGCCTAGGACTTGAACATGGTCTGCCATGTGGGAGTGTCCAGTGCTTTAACCACCACACCACCTGCTGGTCCCATAGAGTTGAGAATTGTTAATTGACATAAAAATAACTTTCTTTTTCTTCTGTAAACATTGATAAAGAACATAAATTGTTGCTTCCTAGGAGAGCATATTGGGACAAGTCACTTTCTCTTTTCAAGCCTTAGTTTCTTCATCTGCACATGAAAACATTGAATTAACTGAATCTCTAAGTTTCTTGGTATGTCCCTTAAGTGGTAGGCATTAGTATTTAGAAGAGCCTGTTCCACAAGCCAACCCCACTAATCAAGAATTACATGCTCAAAATGGAGCTATCTCTGGAGCTGAGGCTGGTACCATCCCTGGGCCTTTGAGCCCTGCAGAAATCCAGGTGAAAGGCTCACTCTCTGGCTTAGGCTGAGGCAGAAAAGTAAGCTCCTTTATTGGCCTGGAAGCCTTGAGTCAAGTTGGCCTTTTTATGAAGGTTTCTTTCTCTCTCTCTCTCTCTTTTTAATAATCCTCTTAGTCTTGATCATGCTGTAGCAAAGCATTTTCTTAGGAAAAAAAAATTCTACTTTCAAAATTTGATTTGGACTAATCAGCCCTAGGCAGAGGGTCTGCAATAAACTTTGTGTCAATTTCATGTTTTGCTAAAGTTTGTGAAGTGTTTTGTTTTGTTTTTGAACAACTTACCATTTCTCTGCGTATCTGTATTGAGGAGATGTGGTGGGGATGGGGGAGTAATCAGCCTGGCAAATTATTTTCAGAAAATACAAACCCTGAGATTACATTTTGCTTCTAAAATCTTTTATGGTCTTCATTCTAACTTAATGGAAGCCAGCCTTTCTCTCTGTCTTTCTCTGTCTCTCATCCCTTACCTACATTTCCAACATTTCTTGGAGCTGGCCAAGATAAAAGAGACATTCCCTTGTAATGTGTTGAGCTGTTTCCCCAATAAAACTTCTAAATTCATTCAAAATGGGAATTGTGTTTTTGTTAGTTTTCTATCCTGTTTATGTCTTGTTTGGTGTTATATATAGTGAACAATAAGAGTTTTAGATTTGACTTAAAGAACAGCAAGCCCTCTTAGATGCAACCGTGTCTACTGAAGATGGGGTATTTTAATCATATTGTATTTTTTTCCCTACTGAATTCCTCCTTTTGCTTGAAATTAGAATCAACCAAGGACAAGAACAGGATATGTTTTGGTGCACTAATATGCTGAGATGTTTTTGACCTTAAAGCATGGGTATTGAGAAAAATAATTTCTAGGATAACTCATTTATTCAACAAATGCTTATTAAGTATTGTTCCTGGTGCTGTCTAAGCAGCATGGTCAGAGAATAGCCGAGACACTTTTGGTGTTTGTGGTGTAAATCCAGAGATGGGGAGGGAGAAGGTGAAAAATAGTTGAAGCGATATACAGATTCTATGTTGTATCTATTCATCATCTATAAATGTCAACTGAGAGCCTTCTAAATTCCTAGTGCTGTTCTTAGCATTAAGGGCATAGTGAAACAAGACAGGCTAAGTTGCTTGCTTTGTCAAAGATAGAGCTTATAATACAGTGGGAGACACAAACGATGAATAAACAAATTAACAGTGTCACCTAAGTGATGAAAGAAAATGCTATAGAGGATAAACAACACAGGGTAAGGGGAGAGAGGCTGACAGCAGCAGTCAATGAAGGCTCTATGAGAAAATGACCTAAAAGAGATTAGAATGGGGTGAAGGTGCAGGAGAGAGCTTTGGGCCAACAGTTAGGCTGAGTTGTCCTTTCTATTTGTCACTGACTGTGCAATATGAACCAGGCTCCTTAGCAACTCTTCCTTACCCAAATACTGATAACATCAGATGATGTATATGTATTGTATCGTTCAAGAGTAATATATTATTACTAACAATGTTAAGAACTGTTGCATGATTTGCATTTAAAAGACCCATGAATATTATACATGTTGGTGCTTGTGGCATTTGCTTCCAGTTCATGGCTATAGATAGCTAAGCCCAACATTTCTGGAATCCTACAAATTCTATTTTTTTTTTTGGGGGGGAGAGGTTTTTTTGCTATAGGGTGCGTGCGCTCGCCAGAAAGACAGAGAGATAGAAAGCGAGAAACCACCCCTGGGGTGGATGGCCATTCTGCAATCCCTTCTCCTCCATTCTCCTCTCGGGATCTTAGGCAAGCACGCACACGTGCCCGGCATGAGTTAAAGCCACCAGGTCTGGGACTCGAACTGTGGTCGGCTACATGGGAGTTCAGTGGCATAGCCATCACGCTAACTGCTGGTCCCATGAGTCCTACAAATTCTAAGAAGACCTCAAAACTCTGAGAATAATGGAGTCTGAACTGTGGTGCAGTAGTAAATGCAATGCTATGTAAGGCTAATCCACATGGGACGGTTCTTGGCTCATGTCTGGAAACCTCCCTGAGTACACTGGGTATGTGCATGTCCATAATCTGGGGTTAGCTGAAGCTGGGGTTGGAGCATGATGTCAAGACCCTGTTGGGGGTTTTGTCTCTCTGTCTCTCTTTGTCTCTCTTGCACATGGAATAAATAAATAAATAAACTTTTTTTGAAAAAAAAAGAAAGGAAAAAGCACTGAGAATGAAAAAAGATACATTTGATCTCTTCACTGGATGAAGTGTTAGTGTGTGTGTGTGATCTGTTGAATAGGACAGAGACAAGCAGTAGTATTTTCCAATGCACAATAAAACAGTTTATTTAAAAACAATGCATTCAATACTGTGTTTGGCACATGAGGCAATGAGGCAGGCACATTCACACTTAACAGGTACATTTGGGGAGCTGTCAAAGCAAACCATTGCTTTTTCTTCACAAACTACAGTCACAATATACACACAATTACCTCCATGAAAGATGATCATCCTTGTCACCAAGAGGGCAGAAGATATTTACAGGAGCCTCAGTCCAGCAGGGCTGGCTTCATTCAGGTCTCTGTGGCCCTCAATCTGGCAGCTTTTTTCCAAGGGCAGGTGAAGCTGCCTCTCACAAGAGAGGTGGGTCCAATTTGTAGGAGCCACGGTTTCATCCAAAGAGCCAAAGAACATCTGATGTATTGGGAAGTCTCTCAGCATAAAATGGCATTTTCCAAACCAAATGCATCAACGTATGTGAGGAGGAGGGCTCTATGGTGATAATATAAGAAGCATTTACTTTCCCTGAAACATGCTTCTTGCTCATTTCTTTAATAACTTACATTCATTATTCTCCTGCCTTTTGGACTTTTGGTTTCAATATTACACTCTAGAGAGCTTGGTTCCTCTTTCTACACTCATATAACAGTCTTTAAAATGCTGCTAAGATGAAATGCTGGAACCAAAGTAGGAGAAGAGAATATATCACAAACATTCTTTTGTCTTCATTATAATGCTTTCACAATGGATTGTCAACTTCTCATCAAGAGACTGGGCGCATCATGGTGTAGAGTAGTAGAATCAGGGCTTGGGAGACCTGGACTGTTAATTCTAGTTAGCTAACTGGGCAGACAAGTCATTGTCTATTTTCCAAACCTCAGTTGTCTCATCTCCACATTGAGGATATTGATCTAGAACCTTGACCTAAGATAATGCCGAGATCTGCAAAGTTCTGCTATGGACTTTGGTGACTATCTCGTAGGAGTAAACGATGCTGCACTGTGATGTCTCCATGTTTGTTGCTGTGTCCTGGGAGAATTTGAGTGCTAATCACCAACTCTTGGTGATTAGATCTCAATCTGTCAATAAACCCTTCCCAGGGCTCTTAGCTGTAAGGCTACTTTTCTGTACAGTATGGGTTCAGATCTAAATCTTGAAATATGATTAAAGAGCATTTATGACACAGAGTCCAGTTATTTTGAATCTTGCAAAATGTTTAGATTCCACATTTCAAAGCGATACCTCCCCCTCTGATTTGCAAGGGCTTCAGTGACTCTATTCCACTTAGGCACATTGACCAAACCTCTCTCCCATTGTCTACCAATTTTTTTGTTCCCATATCTTTAACTAAAGATGTTATGGGAGTAGTGCTTCCTTCAGACAGGTTTGGTTGTGAATGTATTCATAATAAAATTGGGGTACCTATCAGGTCCCTTCTGTTTGTAGTTATGGACTTTTCCCTTCCGTGTCAGGGAAAGGGCCATAGGTAACTGATTTCTAATACTCAGAAGAAAGAACTCTTACATCTAATGACAAGGAAGGCCAATTGCTCTACTGTTTAGTGCCAGAGGACTGCAATGGCCAAATGTGTGTTAGTAGATTTTTGTTTTTGTCATGGTCCAGCATAACAATTAGCTTAGCTTAGGACAACACATCACATGACACCTTGCTCTGCAGTTTGCCTGGTCAGCCACCCAAGTTGCCCAGAGGTGCTCCCATTCTGTGGTGTTTCTTGACCATTATGAACTTTTCTGAGGGCAAATAAATTCCAGCTTTTTTTTTCAGCTAAAAAATAGTAAAACTGACCAAAGTGGAAATGCCCCTCAAAAGGGAGGGGACATGTGGGAGTCCCTTCAAAGCTAGCCTATTCTGCCTGGTACTCACTGATTCAGAATAGTTCGGGCAGTGCTGTGCTGGAATGGCTCATGTGTTGGAGCCAACTCATACTGGCTCTTGAAAATGTGTGTTACATTTTCAGCTGGTTGACATTAAGTTAGTAGCTTGAAATTGGCTATGATGAGATTATTTACACCATGGAAATTGGTAAGTGCTACAAATCGAGGTTCCACTGTTCTACAGAGCCAGTTGTTAAACATGTAGCAGCACATCAAAGAGCTAAAACTGTCTCTGAATCACACAGAAGGGAAACCAATGAAGCCCTTTAGTATCTCTGATGATTAAAGGCTTTGCATGTGCACAGTTACAGAAAAAAGCCTGACCAAAACTTCATTTGAATGGTGGCACCTTGTACAATAGGGTCTGGTATAAGGTAGATAGTAAGAACTCACTGCCTCACTTAAATCGAATTGGCGATAGAGTTTCAGCTCCTTGATTTTCCTTTTTTGATTAGTTTTATTTTAGTCTGAAGATCTTTGTATTTTGGCATTTTTCTGGAAATTGAGAAATCAGACTCCTTCAGGAATATTTTAGGCTGCAGGAGTGACTTCCAAGTTGAATCTGAATGAATCATTCAACTTTCCTGTTGTTTAGTCTATGCATTTGTAAAGACAAGCAACCTGAGATCTGCCTCTTAGTTTGAAATACAAAGAGTGAACTATAAAGAGCTGACCTTGGGGATGAATTATATAAAAAGTACATGCCCTGCTTTGTCTTCAGGCTTGCATCCATTCTGACTAAATCGACCAGTTACTATTTGCTTACTAATTGGCAACTGGTCAATTTGGCTAAAACAATTGAATGGTTGAGTCACTAAGACATGTCCATATTGCCATGTATCATGGTAACTCCAAGGAATATCTGATAGTAATTGCGTGAGGAGTGACAAGCATTCAGCTACTTTGGTCAAAATGGTTTATATGACTCTGCTATCTATTGTTGGTTTTCAGATGCTGGCCACATCAGAATCACCTGGGAATCTTTGTAAGTGGACTTATCCCAGGGTGTTGAGAGTCAAAGGTCTGGAGAGAGGAGCAAAAACTGTATTTTGAAGTGTTCCTCCTTTCATACAGTTTTGTTTGCTGGTGGATCAGTAACATAATCCAGGTCCTAACCTCAGAGCCCCACTGTAATCTTAAATTGGAGTCAGTTATTCAGTGACAATAGAATGAGCATTATTGAGGATAAAAACAATCTGTTTAAACACATGTGTCTTCAATGATAAGTTATCATAAACAAGAAAATAAATATTCAGAAATATTGCATAATACAATAATGACATTCGAAAATGATTCTCACTTCAAATGTCCTATCTATGTGACAAAGCAATCAGAACATGAAAGAAGCATAATTAAGTCATTTTGGTCCTTGATATTAACTCATCTGTGACCTTGATTAATTGGGCCACAGAGTGTAGACAGGTTAATCAGCACACCAAGGTGCCCTAAATCCTCAGCATTCATGGCTCTCCTTCTGGGCTCTTCAGCCACATACACACAGCCCCAAGTCTCTCTGTAAATGAAAGCATAGTTCTACACATCCAGAGAAAAGTAGAACCTATGCAGAAACTTTGTCTGGTGCATTCAAATAATTATGGGAAGAAAAGAGTAAAGGATACAGAATTGTACAGAAAATCACCCAGCCTGTCATTTTGCACATAAAGATCCACTGAAGTTATTCATTATTCTTTGTATACCATCTCAGCATATTTAACTAAAAACAATAATTCAGTCTGCTATTGAAGTTATAACAAGGAAAGCATTACTTAACTCAAGGGAACTACACTGAAAATTATACACACGGAAAAGTATATAACCATTTTCAACTTCTAAATGATACATACATATTACGAAAACAAGCTTTTTAAAGATGACTAGCTTATTGGATAAAATTCACCTGTTAACTATGAAGCATCAGTAACTGAATTGTGATTAAGCAAATTTTGATTTACCAAGAGGGTTTTCTCTTATTTCAGTGGACTGTTGTATACGTAGACAAGCATCTCCTTTATTCCTTTGTGCTAAGAAATAATTTTTGAGGGTGGGGGGACTTGCAGGGGATTTGAAAATCTCTTTTCTATCTTTGTAGCTTTTCCAACTCTTTTTATGTGCCCTGCAGATTCTCGACCAAAATCACTTTTCCTTTGAACCCATCTTTATTTGATGCTAATAAGGCCAAGAAGTCCTAGGTGAAGAGTCACAGTATTTCCACTAATTTCCTGTGTAATCTTGGGCAAATCCCTTAGCCTCTCTGTTTCTCCATTTTTCTCTTTTGTAAAGTCAAGAAATAAGACTGGAGAAGCTCAAAGGCTCTTCCGTTTGCAGTGTTCTAGTATTCTACTATGGTGTCCCTGCTTCCTTTGACTTTGATCAACACTGCTTGTTGTCTGAGTGTCCTTCACAAAGTCAGAAGGAAGTTTTTTTTTTTTCATTCCTCAGCCTCCCCACCATATTATTCTGTCTCAACACCCACATTCATGGAAAACTGGTGGCCCAAGCACAAAAAGGCTTGGGGTCTCTTCCTTTGCACATCTGCCATGGTCAGGTGCCTGACATTGAGGTCACAGATAGATGGCATAGTGGTTACAGTCAGCACTGCTAGGCACACCATGCTGCTAAATGTAAGCACTTTTGCAATAATCAAGGTCACTTAAAACACAGAGACAAAGGTGGAGAAACCCAGACATTTTAATCTCAAATATGGGAAAGATATTTTTGGGTGTGGGAGACATTCCTGATAAGCCACCTTCAACACATCTCCTCTGGGGTCTACATGTGTCCACGTGACACTAGAACAACCAAGGAAACAGAGTGTCTAGCACTAAGCAGGTTGTCAAATGTATGTGGGTTTTCCCCACCTCTGCAATTTAATTGGTCATTTGTGTTGGTGTCATGTGTAGATAGCCTTGGGGGCTTTCTGGTGAATTTATTCAATAGCTGAAAGTGGACTCCACTGTGAGAATCATAAAAAAGGGAAAGGTCATGATAAAGGATGTACTAAGTTAAGAGCCAACAAAGTCAGGCCAATACAGAAGCCAGAGGCCTGCATCTGCAGCTGAGTCAGGAAGGAGGATCCCATAGTCCCATATGTCCAGTTCACTGCACTTGAGCACACAAGCCTGGGAGCCAGAGCAGAATCAGCAACTTCTGGTGACTTCTACCATGGCCTTTCTAATCAGGACACTTATGAACAACCAGTTCTTTAGGTCATGAAAGTGGTTATAGACGTTCAACCTTTGAAATCGTCTTTTAAAATAAAATAAAATTTTGTGTGATCAGATAGAGGATGCTTTTCTTAAAAAGGGAAACCTGGTCTTTTGGGGTCATTTCTAGAAAATACTGCCTAGAAATGGAGATGAGCTTGCTCTCTAAGCCTCTCCAGTTCTGGAGACAAGTCTTTTCCTCATTATTTTGAGTTCTCATGAGTAATAAACAAAATGATGGTGGGGGCTGGAAAAGTCCTCTCGATCTAAGATTAGGAGCCAAGAGTGTAGTTAAGTTTGAAAATTCTCCCTGAGCTTAAACCAACCAACCGACCAAACAACCAACCAAACAAAAAACCCTTGGCTTATGATGAGATCAAATTTAAATAGTCCATGATGGAACAATGAAACAATTTTAGGGAATCTGGTTTTTTAGTCTTTTAACCTGCCCATGCATTTATATTTAGTGAAAACTAATGGGCACATTGGGATTAAAACTCCAGAGTCAGAATCTGGCTCATGGAATATTGGCATTAATTACACTTAGCTGTAACCTAATGAACTAAGAGCTCAGGATCAGCCAACTCAACACTTCTGTCAGTTATCAATCTCGAAGTAATCCTAATAGTGCAGGGCATGAGAATGAGAATACTGTACTCTTTAAAGTGACAGAGAATAAACATGGTGTGGTGTTGATGTTCATTAAATTATATCACTAAGTTAAGAAGTTTTTAATAAACTCTCATTCTACTCATTTCAAGTATAGCACTGTTTTAGTGTTTACCATTTCAAAATGCCTATATTTCATTCTTCCCATTTATTTGCATGAGCATCATTATGTACAGTGTTGTAAGATGTGTCACAATTGGTAACGTGTTTGAACTTGAGCGGTTATTCTTTTCCTAATTAATACCTGGATCTAGGTAAGTCCCTCCAATTAGCTTTCTGAAGACAGCCTTAGTGCCAGTAAGAACATGAGCATAAAGACTATTTTTTTCCTATTGTATTTGGTTTAATTTTGGGCATGATTGTACCTTGCCAAAGAGGGGCAGTAAACTGAATTACAGTAAATTATTTTTAACAATAGCTGTTTTTTGCAAGTAATCTACAATAGATGAAATTTCTGGAAGAGTACAAGCTACCCAACTCAAACGTATAACAATGTGCTTGACTGGCATTTGGAAAGAAGAAAGAAACTTATTAAAATTTAACATCAACTTGGCCAGACTTCAGGCTGAATTGGAAGAACAAAGTTCTGCTCACTTAAAAAAAAAAAAAAGCCAGGGATGGGGATGGTGTGATTTCTGCTTCTAAGTCTGAAATAATGAAAAAATAGAATGGCCAACTAGTTCCTTCATGATATGTCTACATAATCTCAATTCTCAGGGCTATTTAATACCAAATCTTGTTTCTGTGCAATGCCTTTGTCTTTCGCATAATGGCTTTTCCTTTTGGGATGCTTAATTTGTGGGCATACAGATCTGATTTCAGTGGGAAGAGTCTATAACTGTCCTGAAGAGAACAAACAATTCTGGCTTGCTGGTAGGAGGTACCATACTGAAAAAGACCTCAGCTCTGTACTTTTTCATGTGGGGTCTGACTGACCAACCACAAAGCTTCTCCTTCACTCTAACCCTGCTGGTTCTTAAAGACTCAAAGAGGGTGTCAACACTTTAGAGCATACAGAATTTCACAGCAATCTCTAAGCATTCTTTTTTCTTTCCCTTTATGTGTTCCAGGCTCTTAAGCTGACTCATTGCCTCTATATTCTAAGAATGCCCAGCCTAGTACTTGGGTTGGGATTGTAGGAGGCACTAAACCTAGGCTTGAATGACCTCATAGATGTGGCAACAGTGCTATTATTTGCCTTAATAGCACTCATGTCAACAGATGCAAGGCCACCCAGGACAGAGGCTTTCTCTGTGATAGTGAAATATGCAAGGCAGTATATGCCACTCATCCCAGAGGGACCACCCTGCTGTAGAATGACCATATCAACTGCTGAGGACTTTGTAAGAGGCATTTCTTATAAAAGTGATCATGAGGGGATCCATCATGACTTGCTTAACTTGTCATAAAACATCAAATTTACCCAGAGCCTTGAACACATCAGGTACAGATGCGACACATACAAGCAAAGCTAATTCAATAGGATTCCTAGTAAACTATTAGACTCCATGGTGGTGGGGCCAAAACAGTGGTTGCAGGAGAGGAAGAGAGATGATAGAGACAGAATAGAAATAGATAGATGAGAAAGAGAAAAATGGGATATGTAAACCAGTCTTAAGTTGCCATTCTGAAGAGTCTGATCCCACCAGCAAAACTGTGATCCTGCCCCCCACAACTGACCAGAGGCCTCTAATTATGAGGACTATGTCTATCTAAGCAGAGCTGTAGAAACTATAGCTCTACTCCTCATAAAACCAGGAGGCATTTTATTATTAAAATACAAACATGAAAATACTTCAAACCATTTTGTTAGCAGCAAAGTTCCAAATGCAACATTCTCTTTATCAGTCAAGTTCAATCACGTAGCTTCAATATATCTGTCCTTCTAAATCCGCTAAGACCCTTAAAAGAGCAGTGCAAAAGAGGGAGAGAAGACATTTTTCCTTTCAAATGTCAGACAATCCTTAAAACACATTCTCTAGGGTTCTAATCTGAAGATTATTCAATTTGACCTGGGGCACTTTTAAAGCAGCCATTTGGCACTTTCTGTCCAGAGTTCTCAGGCACAGTGTGACAGAGCCAGCTTGGTGAGCCCTTCCCCATGCATTCGGTACAGCAGCTGGAACTCAGCTGGCAGCTGGTGGGACTCCTGCCACTTGGTGGTAAATTTGGTTCCTTTTTTGTCATAGTAATGGTATGGAAGATCTTCCCTCGTGTTGGGGTCAAATCCAAAAGGCCAAAATCCATACAAGTGGATCTCTTCACATATTGCTGATGCAAGGGTGTACATAAGAATACCTGTGCTCAGCCGTTTGGGTGACAAATGTTTGTTTTTCCAGTACCTGTGGAACAATAAGTACATGTGGATTGAGAGGCCAGTGTTGAAGGGTTCAGTGAGATAGGTCAACATGACTAGGCTGGCATGTGGATTTGTCCACATATCATAAATGGTACTTGCTTCAAATACATCTTTTAGACTCTACTAAACCTCTGGGCAGGGCCAGCTGTATAATTTGTGAGATCTAATAAAAAATAAAAATTTGAACTCTTACTTCAAAAATGTCAAAGATTTAAAGAATTGTGAGAGCAGAATACTAAATCAAAATAGTTCTGTTTGAGCATGGGATCTAGGGAGGATCCCACATTGGTTTCATGCCTTTGAAGCAGGCCCTGCCTTTGGGTCTTCCTAGAGTGGTGGCTCTAATTCAGTGGGAGTTGCCTACCACAGAAGGTCACTGATGAGAACGACTGTGCTTCTCTTATAGAAAGGACCTGGGATACGATGGGGTAGGTTGTTTAATCTAAGAAAATCTCCTCTGTCACTTCCCTTTCCAAACCCCCAAATAAATGCTTTTTTCCTGGGTTTGGCAAGAGTGTGGGGCCTTATTTTTCTCCTTTTTTTTGTTAAAAAAATTGTCTATCTGATTGTCTATCTTCTAACGAGGGGTTCCCAAGCCCATCTTTAGTATGCCAAGACCTGAGGAGAGTATTTACACATCTTCTAAATTAAGAAAAAAAGAGCTGAATTATGCTGTTGTTCCTTCCATATTTAGATAGTATTCTGAAGCCTTCCTACCCACATAGAAGTCCTATGTGAGCTTTCAGTGGTGTGTGTGTGTATATTTATCATTGGTTGTACATGCAGAATTTAACTTTTCATGAATTAGATTTCTACAGACTATATCTATTTTCAGTTTTCATTGAAGCAATGTATTTGGTTCCAGCCTGAGTAGATGTGGAATATTATGGTTAATTCTACAGACCTTTGGTGACAGGTAGGTCACATAGACCAGTTTCCGGTTTCTAAGGAATTCCTTCTTTATTACTTGAAAGCTTCAAAGATGAACATTTTGGGGGGGGCGATGAAATTTAAAAGTTCGGTTTTGGTGTTACCAGTTTTACATATAGTGAGCTCATGACTGACAATTCGTTGGGCACAGCTTCCCGTAAATTTAACAAGATGGGAGCACAGTGACGAGGGCAGAGACTACAGGGCAGGCTGGCAGGAGATTTGGTTTCTAATTCTTAGTGGACCCATTTTGAGTAGTGACTTTGGGTAAATAACTCCTGCCCCTTGTACCTCAGTTGACTCATCTTTAAACTTAAGAGTTGAGCTACATTGTTTCTTAAAAAGATGGCCATACACCCTGGGAAATAGGAACAGACCCAGTTTATGTCTGTTACCCCTGTTGTAATTATTAAGAGTGTCTCCTTTCTCACAAAGGACAAGTTCCAGTTTCAAATACACATGGTTGGTTTCACCTTACCTTTTAAATACATACCAGTTTTTTTAGACTCTGAGTCTTCCTTCTGTGAGAGGTCAACTGTGAGAGATCTTAAAATTGGAAAATACCAGGGGACTACAGGATGGGAATAAGCCATTGTGGGATAGAAGCTTTAGAATTCCCTGTTTACTAGGTCTCCAAAAGCCACTTTAACAATAATATCTGGGACACTGGGGCTAATTTCCTATAAAGGAAATTAAAGTCAAGGCAATTTTTTTCAGATGATTTGAAGGGAAAAAAATGTGCCAGATTAATGGCTCTTAATTCTGACTGTATATTATACTCATTTAGGGAGTTATTAAAAAATATTAAGTACTTTGTCCCCTGACCCCCACCCTACCAGAAAAATTACATTAGAATCTCTTGAGCTATAGTCCAGGCAATAGTACTTTCTAAAGCTCTCCAAATTATTCTAATATACAAACATAGCTGAAAATCACCAGACTAGACAAAACTATTACATCTTTGGTCAATCTATCAAATTACAAGGGATAACAATGAGCTCATTACTTTTCACATATTTTTGCACTTAACAATCAAATTATAAAGGCAGATCATGCAGTTTCTGGTTTATCTAGGACATCTAATCTTGGACATCTAAAGAACACCTAAACATCAAATAAAAGGCTAATTTTAAGTTGCTCACATCTTTTTTTGGTGGTGGTCGCAGGGGAGTTACCATGGGGTATGTGTGCTCTCTGAAGAGAGACAGAGAGAAGGAAAGTGAGAAATCACCCCACATGGGGTGTGTCCACATTACAATTCCTTCTCCTTCATTCTCTTCTTGGGATTTTGGGCACATACACACACATGCTCAGCGTGATTTTCAAACTGCCATGTTTGAGACTGTAACCTTGGTCAGCTATGTGGGAATCCAGCACCTTAACCACCATGCCACCTGCTGGCCCCATCACATTTTCTTTAAAAACAAACAAACAAACAACAACAACAAAAAACACTTGACTTGTCTAATTTAGTCATTGGCATAATTGGGAAATAGCTATCTATTTAAAGAAAATTCTTGATTTGTGACTTCCATGACCTCTTGTTAGGCTTACTAGCAAGGAAGAGGACAGGGAATAGGGAAGGAGACTGATGAAGCATTAAGCTGTCCATTTGGTACCTGTTTACCAGTTGGGGGTAGACTGAAATTCTTACCTAAAATAATTCATTCATTCATTACAAAAGGTAAGAGCTTACCCTAAAATACTAACCTAACCACAGGGACTAACTAATTGGGTGCTCCCACCCCCAAGATACTACAGTATTGATTTGCCATCTGGTGGGGTATGAATTAAATGCAGTAAAATATACACACCTGTTGACATGTTGCATGATATTTCCAGGCCAAGCCAACTGGACCTTTAACTGGCCTCTGTGTTCAACAAAAAAGTCAACTAATGTTCTGGTGACAGTTGCTGAAGTGTGGAAGAAAAATGCAGGGATCCAAAGGATGGCCCCATCAAGCTTTTTTAAACTGAGAAAAAAGTTGTTACGGTCCTGAATGGTCAAAAGATTGTTGTAATATTTTTCCAGAATGCTGGGGTTGAAGGTGGTAAGGTTGGTTTTCCTTCCAACATCTCTTTGGAAAGCCTCCGTAGGGGCGAAATTGCAACGGAACACAAAATCTGATTTATCTATTTCTTGTCCACACTGGCTCCCTGTCAGGATCCCACTATTTCCAACCACAGCGCAAATATTATAATGCTTATTCACAATGGGTGAGACATCTGGAAGCAGTGATCGGAAGTTATTGCTAATAGAGAAAACATATTTATGGCTGGAATAATCATAGTGCATCAGTTGTCCAATCCGAACACTATTCTTGGTCAAAGAAAAATTTTTTATTACATCGACATGCTGAAGAATTTCTTGCCTAAAATAAAAAAAAAATTCATTAAATGTATTCCATTCAAAATAATAGATTTTCTACCTTATGTCTTATGCTGCTGTTTCATTCAGACAAGTATTTCAGGTACATTGAATCTAAAAGAGACTGTACATTCATAATTGTAGTCTTTGAATCTGCATTCATGTTCTAATTTTTCAGTCAAGTTCTGAGTGTAAACTTTGGAGGGCTATAAAGGCAGCTTATAGTTTTAGCTGCCATTTCTTGGTTCTGTGCTCAATACACAAGGTATATTTGACTACGGAGAGGCATGGGCTGAACTGTGTTGGGTAATACAGGGAGACAATTTACATAGGCCCCAAAGAGCTCACATTAATGTACAAACATTGCTGACTTAGAGTTTGTAACTAGGGACTACTTGTTTGCTATTGGACTGCAGTGTTCAAAGAATATCAAATATCACTGGTGTCCAAATAAAAGCCAGATAAATATGAGTCAGTACAACACTATCTATTATTAAAACATGAAAATGGTAATAGCAGTGGGTGTAGTTGAATATTTAATAGAAATGAGATGATAATCTCATTATGGTCCTTTGAATAATGAAACAAAGATATTTTTCTACTTGATTACACAGAAACACAATTTAGAGAACTCCAATCCTTATGAAAATAAGCTATTGCATATTCTGAAAATGTGTGTATATTCTAAAAATTCAGAGGATAAACAAGTCAAGAGTGATAATTACAATTTACTTCAGATTGCATTCATGTTGAACTTTAAGTAAAATTAAGTATCTCTCCTTAAAGTCTCAGGTATTAAAATATTTAAGAGAGACCTTAACATGTTACTTTGCTATTAGATTCTCTGCTAAGAAATCACATAAATTCTCCTGTATCTCTTGCCTAAAAAATATTAAGAATGATACATAATGCTTTGCGTATAATAACTTTGCTTGGTAATTTATTTTTAAAGATTTCATTTTTCAAAGTATAGAGCAATATGAATTGAAATCTTTATAAATATAATCTTTATATGTTTTTAAAATATTTTCAATCCAAAATTTTTAACATTACCAGTATTGTTCTAACAAGCTTTTCAAAAAGGTAAATCAAGTTTAAAATGACAGCAATGATACTGGTAAAAACTAAAGATTACCTAATAAATCAATTGAAAGAAGAAATGTTTTGAGAAGAAAAATATTCTGACTGATCATTTGGGTTACATGACCTAGTGTGGAAAGAATACTTTTATGAAGTTAGAAATGTTTTGGGGAAAGATATAATGTGTCTTAGCCATGAACATTGTCTGGGTTGCATTTAAAATTAATATTGAATTGAAAGCCCAAATATTTTAAAAAAATTAACTTCTAGGGCTTTTAGAATTGGTTAGTTTTGATGAGCTACTTTCTAATTAAACATTACTGTTTTAAACATTTTAATCATAATCAATGACTGTACATCAACTTCTCAAGTAAACTTCATCTTCAAAACACCATGTGTATCCACTGAGTTTGTTTAAATTCTGTCAGAATATTAAAATTTTAAAAAGGGAGAGAGAGCACTAATTAGAAATGCTATGACCAAAACATAACTCTCAAAATACAGTGGTCTGTAAAGTAAGTATTCAAACCCCTGATAAATACACTAGATGGCTCACATTGCATTAGCAGCATAGTAATTCCACCCAGAAAGAAAACTTATTTGGGATTGCTAAAAGTCTACCAGAATTGCTGAGGCAAAAAAAAAAAAAAAAATTTGCACGAATTTTATCTTTCCCTTCCTCACCTAAAAACAAAACAAAACAAAAACAAAAAGTAAAAAACAAACACCCTCCTTTATGTACAAAACGAGATTGCTACAATTAATAAGAAAGATGTTAGAGAGCATTATAATAAGTTAAAACTGTAAAGACTTAATGAAAACACACAAGCAAAACCCAAACAAAACCATCCTTAAATACCTACATACGTTTGGGCCAAGATTTTCCCTAGTAATTTGATGGAGATGAATTATGATATTTTCTGTGTGCTTCAATAAGACAGTATTATCTTTTCAACTCTTTTCAGTGGGGAAATGAAAATGCATGGGATAGTCTTTTTTCAATGAACTTTTCTTAAAATTTATTTTTTTAAATAGATGACTCTGGCAGAATTAGCCAGGCTTGTTAACTGTACAGCATGATGTTCTGTCAAGTCCAAGCTGGGGAGGATACTGAAAATACTCTTTTTTTTCCCCCATTCAAATTGTTAGTCATGATGTTTCCGGTTGAGGAAAGGGCATCACATACGTGAAAGAGGTTTACTGCTCATGAATCATGGTTTTGTGCAGCCAGGCCAAGAAGACAACGCCAATACACCTGGTGGTGAGGGTGGGGGAATAGATCTTTGTTATTTGGGACTTTTTTGTTTGTTTGTTTGCTTTGTTTTATTTGAGCTCTAGAGTTCAACATCTTTGGGATTTTTCCTCCTGTCCTACCTTTGATGTAAAAACGCTGTCCGATTAAATGTCCACTTAGAAGGTTTCTCTTGGAGTTCCTGGGTCAGAGAATTCGTAATGGGCACAAATGACGGGTCTAGGAACTTCAGCGCAAACTGTGACCTGCAGAGGGGCATGAGCACAGACAAACGTGCTGGCCTCAGCGCTGGGAAGCCGGGAGCCATTCAAGTCTAGCCAGCTGGGCGCGAGGGGCGGGAGCTGGCATACGCTCGGGCCCCATCCCGCCCCAGAACCCCCTCTCATTTTGCCTTCTCCCTGCTCCCACACACACCCGAGAAAAAGAAAGACAACTAGGGACACCCGTCTCCATTGTCCATCCCAGTGGGTGCGAGATACCATAAAATGGCCGTCAGGCGGAGGCAGGGGCGGGAGCGGAGCGCATCGGAGTCGGCGGCGCCGCGAGGAGGGTGGTCAGCACCGCGGACAGCGGCCGCTCCGCGAGCCCGACCCGCGACGCCCCCGCCACCCCAGCACATTGATTTTTCGAGAAAGGGCAGAGGAAACCAGAGACCCAGGGGAAAACAGTGGATGGCTCTTGCCTTAACCTCTTCCTTCCCGAGCCTGGGTCCGATTCCCCCCACCCCCCCAGTCCCTTGCCTGGGGCCCTGGCAAGACGCGGGTCAGCTCCGCTCTCCCGCCCAGGTGGAGCTTCCCTAGGTCCTGCACCACGGACCCAGCTTGGACCACAGGCTGCAGTTGGTTTTGGCCTCTGGCGGGTCAGGAGCCGCTGCTGAGAGCTCCTGGGGTCACAGGTACTGGTGGGGGCTCCGCTGAGCTGCGCCAAGCTGAGCCTGGCGTCTTCCCGGGGCCGCCCCGCGCGCGGCAGCGACTTCCACCTGGTCGGCCCTTAGGACGCTCACTTCCCGCAGGGGGCGGGGGAAGCGAAGAAATCCCGGAAAGGGGGGTGGGGGTGGCAGCTGGGGAAAGGGTCGAGAGAGAAGGCCCCAGGGGCTCCATGAGAATAAACCCGCGCATCATTTGCTGGGAGTGGTGGGGGAGGAGAGGAGGAGGGTGCGAGCCGAGCCCGGCGCCTGCGCCATTACATCGCCCGACACCGAGCCTGGCTGGTGGAGGCTGCGGACAGGGCGCTGGGCGGGCGCTCACCTCTCGCCTGTCCATCTCTCGACTCATAGCCCCCCTCCCGAACACAGACAGCCTCTACCTCCATCATTTTTCTCCTTAAAGGCCCTCCCCCCATGTTTGAAATGGGGGAAGGGATGCCGAGGAAGAATACGAGAAATGCAATCACATCGATTAGGACAACGGCTTTCAGGGGCTTTGGGTTAAAAAATAAAGGGGAGGGGGAAGGGGGAATCCGAGAGTGGAGGGGAAGGATCACGCAGTTATCTTGCCCAAAGTGTGCCCGAAAAGCCAAAAACACCCTCTTCCTGCCCCCCCCCCCCCACCACATACCGGAGGGCGCTCCAGAGGAGGCCCGCACTCACCGGAATCCCGCGTGGAACATGTACATTCGGGGCGCCCCCGGGCTGGCGTACTTGGGAGTGGTGAAGATGTTCTCCTTTTTCAGGGACACGTAGCTGATGAGCGATAGAATCAGCAAGGCGACGCTGAGCATGACCAGCCCCAGCACACTGGCGACCCGGGCCATTTTGCAATTTCTCATCCCGGGCTGGGCTGGGATCAGGGAAACCAGGGGAATCGGTCCATTGAGCGGCCAGCAGCTCGCTGGTGTGTCAGTGTGTGTGTGTGTGTGTGTGTGTGTGTGTGTGCTCGCGCGCGCGTGTGAGCGTGTGTGGCGGGGGAGGGGGACCCCGGCCAGGGAGCCACGGAGGGCGGGCGGGTGAGGGCGGGCAGGAGCCCCGGCGAGCTGCGGGACCCCCGAGGCAGGGCCGCGTGGGGCCGGGAGGCTGAGCGAGAAGATGCAGAGCCTGCGCGGCGGCGTGGAGGGAGCGCGCTGCGCTGTGCGTCTCCGGCCGCCGGCTTAGGCTCCCCCGCGCGTTTCCAGCCAGGCTGCCATCTCCGCTGCCGCCTGCAAGATAAATGTGATTGGAATAATGTTACAGTTCGATCTAAGCACAGGATTTAATTAATGAACTCTAATCTCCCAAATAACGGAAGGGAGGGGGTGCGGGAGAGGGAGGGGAGAAGGGGAGGTGGCGGAGGGAGGGGAATCGAGGCTGGAAGGTTGCAGCACACGCCTACGGCCTCCCGACTGGGGGTGCCTCTGAGGGGATGGCTGTGGGAGAGAGACGCCCAAACTTAGTTTAATGGGCCCTTCGTTACTGTATGAGTACACCATAGGCTAGGGAGATAAATAACCGGATTTGCTGCCCTGGAAGACAAACATCTTCTGGGTGCCTCCCAGAGATGCAAGGAGAGTAGTTTTAGAAAGGCAGATGTTTGAAAGCTCTCTTTGACACCAAGGCACAGCCTGGGCCCCAGCGGCAGCACCTCAGCAAGGAAGCACTGCTTCCCTGGTCTGCCTAGGGAGCGATTGCGCTTAAAACTACCTTGGAATTTTCCAGAATGTCTCCCGTCTCCGCCTCCTATGCCCACTTTCATGCTTGGCTTATCCTTAAAAAGGCGGTGATGCCTAGTAAAGTCGTGAGGGATCTGTGAGTGGGAGAGTCTGGTTGTTCTCCCCAGTCCTTTCTGCCAGGCTCCATGCACACCTCGGGTGGTCAGTGTGCTTGCCCCTGAGTTGACCAGGCCTGGAACAGTCCTGATTTAACTCTCCGTTGCCCACTTTTTGGACTCATCTTGGGGCCAGGCCTTGTGGATGGGCCAGGTGGGCCGCTTCTGGGCAGTGGCCTTGGCCACTCAGTGCTTTATATATATATATATGCACCGTGAGAGAAGCTGCCTTTGAGGGTGGGAGGAAGGCCCACCGCCTAGCACCTTGTAGTGGCTCACCTTGAGATTGTTTGGCACACTCACGTGTTACCTGCTTTAATACCCAGTGGAAAGAAAAAGTTGTCCATTCTCAGTCTAGTCGCTGCTCAGGAGAAATGTTTGCATGTTCCTTTAGCTCCATCCTTTGCAATGAACTTAGGACCTCTTCCACCCTTGGCTTGGCCCTCCTGATACGGTGAATAAGCACTAATGAAAGAAGCTGGAGGCGAGAAATTGGCCTTTGAGAGCCTTGTCCCATACAGCGAGTGAGACTTTTCCAAGGTGGTTCTGATTTTCTCTCCTCAGCTTTATTGCCTTGTGGGCTTTGGTAGACCTAATGATCTAGTCTGTCTCGGGCTGTAAATTTCAACCAGAGGTGAGCTTCTGGGTTGTAGTTCCTGCAGAGGAAGGATGTGTCCCCAGTCCTTCTCATACGGTGGGCATGCTCACTAAATGAGGACGAGGTGAGCTCTCTGTGCAAGATACCTTCCTCTGAGGGCAGCACCACACAGAATGCTCCTGATTGACTGTTGAATTGAGAAAGGGGGTCTCTGTCCATCCACAAAAAGATATTTATACTAAAATCTAAAAATGTGGGTCATGAGGACACAAATAATCTTCTTTCTCCCATAGAGCTCTTAAAAATTATTTTTAAATTTTCAGAGAAGGTTTGCATGTCTGAATATGATAAATACTTGGACCATGCTTTTTGCATAATTACTTTTTTTTTTTTTTTTTTTTTAAGAAGAGCGTACCAATATAGCCAAATGGAGTAAGATCTTATGAGCATGATGGGGGAATTACACATGTTGGAGAAACTCTTTTCTAATGAGAAGTCAGCGAAGAGTCAGCCCAGGGTGGTGGTGACAGGTTCAGGCTCTGGAGCCGGACAGACCTGATTTCCAAAGCTTACTCTGGCATCCACAAGCCATGTGAATTTGGATAAGTTGTGGACTTCTCTGTGTCAGTCCCCTCATTTGCAGAACTGGGATAAAAACCTCCCAGGGTTTGGGGAAGATTAAACAAAGCATGTAAAGGCCTTTGTATGCTGGCCTCTATAAACAGCTAATAAATATGAACTAATCAGCTTGGGAAGGTTTTCCATGTCTTTCCTTGACCTCATAAATGTCCTGCTGCAGACTTCATAGGAACGAATGTACTTTTCCTACAGAGAATGGCAAAGATCAAGAAACTGAAGAGGTGGGGCCAGCAGGTGGCATGGTGATTGAGGTACTGGACTCTCATATAGCCAACCATGTTTTGAGTCCCGGACCCGGTGACTTAAAACTCACTCCAGGTACAAGTTGGTATGTGCCCAAAATCCTGAGAGGAAAATGAAGGAGAAGGGATTGCAGTGTGGCCATCCCCCCTGAGGGGTAATTTCTCACCTTCTGGCTCCCTGTATGTCTCCGGTGGGTGCATGTCCTATAACAAAAAATCTCTCTCTAAAACAAAAATGAAACTCGCTCCATGGTGCAGCAATAATGCGCGGCAAGAAAAACTGGTTCCCCCTGGCAATGGCGGTTCGAATTTCCAGCTCAGTCAGCTTGAAACCCATCATACGTGGGTGTCCAGGATTTGATGGGCTGGAGGACAAGGCATGATCAGCCTATGGATGTTGCCCCCCCCACCCCTTCCTCTGCCACATGTGGATGCATTCTATTGTGAATGAAGAAAAAATTATAAAGCACATGACAGGCTTTCCTGAGACACATGATATGGATTCACTCTGTCTGGATTTAAAAATTGGTATCTTGCTTCTGCTCAGCATACCTCTGTTCCTTCTGAAGATTGTCCTGGTATGACGATTCCCATGTTGCATATGGGTCACTGCAGGTCACCTGATGTGAAGCAACCAAATTAGCCAGAAAATAACAGGCAAGCAGGAACCCATATTACAGGTGCCAGGCTTTTAGGTGGAAATGGATTGATCGATAGTTACCAGGGGAAAATCCTGGGGTGGTGCTTCAAAGAGCAACCACAGCTACTGGATAAAGGATTTTTCAGGCCTGTGACGATAACTATATATTTTAAAAAGTTTTAAATCTTATTCATGATAGAGTGCATACGCATGTACGCTGGAGAGAGAGGGACAGAGAGGGAGAGGACCCCTGACAGGATGTTGTCACATCTTGATCCTGTTTCCCCAGCCCTTGAACTTACCAGGATCTTGGGTGCCTATACAGACAACGGCGTGTTTTCAGGGATCTGAGCCCTCAAGAAGTCATGTGACTTCAAGCACTGCATTACCATTTACTATCAACTGTGCCACCTGGGTGGGCCTGGGTTTATAGCTTTTAAATTAAAAAATAATTAGCGCTTTTTTAAATGCAAAATATTACTTATCAGATTTCATTGGAAATTAGCCCTGTATGGGAATAAAGGAGGATGAAAGCAAGAAGAAAAAAAAAAATCCCTTAGAGTTAACATTTTCTAGCAGAGTTGTTAGTATAAACACAGATTCTTACTTCTCTTCTCCCACCCCCACAGGGACCTACCTTTTGCAAACATGACTCTGTTACCTGGTCTAGTGGCTCATTAAATGATACCTACCAGAAGTAATTTCCAGGCACTACTTGGATGAGAAGGCTGGCAAAGATGGTGTCTTCTGTTGGAAACAGCATTGCTCATTCATTAGTTCATTTACTTATGTTTTCTTTAATCAATGCATTAAGTAAGATGTGCTGGTTATCAGACCTCATTGCTTATGGTCTGTGGGGCAGGATTATGTAAGTACAGTAGAAGTATGATGTCAAGAGCTCAACAACAGACACCGAGCAACAAACTCTATCTGCAAGAAACTGGCAGAATCCTTCACAGGGCCAACATCCTAGCTGAATTTTCTTTTCTTTTCTAGAGCTTTTTTCCTTAGGGCTCATGCTCTCACTGGAGAGAGAGACAGAGAGAGAGAGAGAGAGAGTGGGAAATCACCTCCCCTTCAGGGGGGTGGCCATGCTGCAATCTCTTTCCCTCCATTCTCCTCCTGGAATCTTATAAATGCACACACATGTGCCCAGCATGATTTTCAAGCACCAGATCCAGGACTTGAACTAGGTTTACTATGTGGGAGCCCAACAACGTCACTACTGTGTCATCTACTGAGCTAAATCTTAAAGCCTGAGTGGGATTAATTAGATAAAGAAGTTGGAAAAGAGCATCCCAAGTAGAGGGAACAGGAAAAGGCAGAGAAATTATAGTGGACTTGGGGAACAGCAAAAAGTATGAGATGATTGCCCCTAAAGAAGATCCTAGAAAGGGAGTTGGGTCAGATGAAGAAGGGCATGCAGGATGTGCAAAGGAATTTAGCCAGTACCCCAAGTGACACTGCTCAGAGCCAAAGATGACAGAGAGGAACAACTCAATCTGGCACCGGATGGGTGTAGAAACAGCTGGAGTCAGGCCCATGGAGACGACATAGCGACTGCTAGTGCAGATGTCAGCTGGTATGTCTGGTGGCCCTCCAGCCTGTCCATGTGCTAGGATCCCCACTGTGCCTGAATTTATCAATGAGTCAATTGGCCATTTCCTGTTAAAAGATAGTCCCTTTTTGCTATAGGGCGCATGTGCTCACCAGAAGGACAGGGAGAGACGGAGAGACAGAAAGCGAGAAATCACCCTGGGGGGATGGCCATGCCGCAATCTCTTCTCCTCCATTCTCCTCTTGGGATCTTGGGCACACATGCACACATGACTGGTGTGAGTTTAAGCCACTGGGTTTGGGTCTTGAACCGTGGTCAACTACAGGGGAGTCCACTGACATAGCCATTACGCCAACTGCTGGTCCCAAAAGATACTCCTGAATAAAGCATCAGGGACTCAAATGTCAGGAGGACAAGCAACATCTCCCAGATGACATGGAGGTCATAATTCAGGCAGTTCAGGGATCCTCTGGCCTCGGGGACTGAAGTTCCCTCTCTGTGTTTCTGTCTGACATATTGGTTTCTACTAAGACTAACTGTGGCCTCAGACAAAGGATCTTGGGATCTTCTGGACTCCCACCTCCCCCTTCCCCATGGAAGATAAACACTTTATAAGTTCAGGGGTAGAAGTCATTGTTCTTAGAGAAAGTGTCACAAAAGCTCTAAGATGGGACAGAGACTAGAAAGATGCATGGAAACTTTCAGAGTTGGAGATGCTAAGACAGGGCAAGCAGGGCAACTGCGCTGACAAAAGCATGAGCAGAACAGGGAAAGTCTTGTCGGGGTCAGTGATGGATAAACCCTCCTTGGAGTACAGTGAAAACAGCCAAGATAGATAAGCCCACCTTAAGTGAAAAGAGCACTTATTATTTTCCAGGCACACTTGATACCTCATTTGTAATCTTTGCCCTAATCTTATAAGGAAGGTATAATTATTCATACTTTGTAGCTGAAGAAGTTGATGTTAAAAAGAGTTAAGGGGCTGTAGGGTGGGGGTGCAGGAAGTGGCATGGTGGTTAAGTTGCTGGGCTTCCACATGGCCAACTGTGGTTTGAGCTCTGGACCTGGCAGCTTGAAAATCACGCTGGATACCTGCATATGGGTGTCCAAAATCCCAAGAGGAGAATGGAGGAGAAGGGCTTGCAACAGGGCCATCTACCAGGGAGAGGGGGTGATTTCTTACATTTCTCTCTCTGTTTCTTTGTCTCTCTCTGGAGAGCATACATGCCTTATGGCAAAACCCTAATAAATAAATAGATAAGTAAAAAGAAGAAGTTAAGGACTTGTTTAAGGTGAAGCCCCTCTGGCTGTAAAGCCACCCTTACCACTCATCCACACTGCTTGGGACAGAGAACTGGAGATGTGCGCAGGGCAGGGAAGCCTGAAAGCACCAGCCTTTGGCAGGGAGAACCTGTTTATCTACCACTGATAGGACAATGAGGCTGAGATCATCTACCTGCTGTGTGTTGGGATTGATAGAAGGTATTTCACATCCCTCATCTCATTTCATCTCTGTTTCGTTCCTCTGTGGATATAATGACTACCAGCATTTCCCAAATTAGGAAACTGAGGCTCAGTTGTTAAGTAACTTGCTAGGGTCTCACAGCTAGTGTGCTCCAAGAAAGGAGCCAATGTATTATTCTGGTATTCCAAGGCCCAGAGGAAGTGAAGCTTTAACTTTTCTCCTCAGTCATTATGTCTCAGGGTTCTCAAGGAATGAAGTGGACGCTAGTAAGGGTGGAGTGGCAGGGGCAACAAGGAGAACACCAGAGTGGGCACCTCTGCAAACCAGTGGTCTGCTCTGGGCCTGGGAGAAGGATAGGTAGGTTGAGCCTGGGAAAGGAGGGCTAGCCAGTCTGTGGAGACAGGACTAAGACAGCATCCGGTTTTCACTGTGTGCTTTTAGTGCCAGTGCAGCTCCCAGAACAGATGGTGCTCAATGTGAAAAGAAGGCAGGGAACTTCTTGCTTTATAGCAAACTCGAGATCCAGGCCAGGAAGAAGATCCATCTGCAGTACTGATTGTAGAGAAGGAGCATCTGCTCCACTGGGATGGATGGGTTGGCTTGCTTATTGAAGAGGTCACAATTAATTAAATTAAGTAATTAGATTAAGTTAGACGAATATTAATACATGCACATAGTACAAAATATGAACCATAGAAGGATGTGCTGTGAACAGGAAAACTCCCTCCCAGCCTTATTTTTCAGGGTCTCCGTTATCCCTCCTGAGGCAGTCACTGTTACTGTCCTGAGATCCTGTACACTCCACATACTCGACATGCAAATGTATTCCTCGTTCGCACTCAAATGCTGAGACCAGTTTGAAATACTTATTTCAAGGTTTTCGCCTGTATTTATGCAAAAGACAATTTCGCATAGCATTTTAACATTTCAGATGTTTGCAACGATCACATTTTTTAGAAGCTGAGGGATTACTCATTTTGCACCTACAGACAAATGCTTCCCTTAAAGCTCAGTGAAATGTCTATGTGAAAGGAATACAAGAACTTTGAATAGTTATCTCTTCATTGAATAAATGGAATATATTTGGAAAACGGTCTTAAGGTTTAGGGCTTTGGCAGCCCAGTCTCTAGGGAACGATTTGGAAGGAGCTATTATGCTCCATTGTGTTAATCTCCTGGGCCCTTGCATAGAATTTTGACTTTTCAAATGTTTGCAGCAATTACTTTTTCTAGCAGCTAAGGTATTATACTTGGAGAAGCTACTTGAAAAATAATCTTAGAGTTAAGTTTTAAGCTGTTCTTGTATCTATTGTGCTTCTTTATCGCATTGGCTGTGTGTATAGGAAATCACCCATGGTTAAAGCAGCCACAAAAACATTACCTATGTATTGTCAGGGGAGGTGCTTCAAAAAGAATGTGATTTTAGTCTTCATCTTGAGTTGTTGGGTAGTTTTTGTACCTTGCTCTTCTGAAATTGTAATTGTCAACAACATGTCTTTGAGAGAAGGGGAAAACACTTTTGTTTGTGTATTATTGTAACAATATAAAAGCAGTAAAATTTCCATGTAACTCTGAAAAATGCACTGCCACTTGCTGATGTATTGATGAGTACTGCTTCTGGAAGGAAATGATAGGAACTGTTGAAGGATGAATTACTAAATATCCTATTCTCTGGGCCCAGAGCCCCTGTCTCAATTATTATCATACATCTCTAGCTGATTTCTTAGCTTCTATTCACAGGGAATTCACTGAGGGAAGAGGTCACTAGATTTCCTAATATTGAAGAAGCATATTCTCAGGCTAGAGGTGACATGGAGGTTAAGGCAGCTGCATCCCACATGGCCAACTTTATGGTTTGAGTCCCAGACCAGGTCACTTGACAATCACTCTGGGTGCATGTGTGTGCATGACCAAAATCCTGAGGGGAGAATGTAGGAGAGGGGAGGATGATTTCCTTGGGGGATGATTTCTTACTTTATCTCTCTCTGCCTGGTGAGTGCCCATGCCCTATAGCAAAGCTAAAAAATGAAAGAGCTCAGTCTCAACAGAAGTGAAAAAAGAAAAAGAAGGTGAGTACACTGGGACCAGCAGTTAGCATAATGGCTATGTCGCTGGACTCCCATGTAGTTGACCACTGTTTGAGTCCCAGACCCGGTGGCTTAAAACTCATGCCGAGTGCATGTGCGTGTGTGCCCAAGATCCCAAGAGGAGAATGGAGGAGAAGGGATTGTGGTGTGGCCAACCCCCCTGGGGGGGGTGATTTCTCACTATCTGTCTCTCTCTATCTGTCTGGTGAGCACACGTGCCCTATAGCAAAAACTTCTCCAAAAAGAAAAGAAGAAGAAAAAGAAGTTGAGTACACCCTTTTTAATATTATGGACCTGCCTTTCTAGCTCAAGCAATGCCCACAATAATGCTATGTGGTAGTATTTTTATTCTTTTTCAGAGATATGGAAAAAAGATCATTGGGGAGCTTAAGTAACCTGACCAAGACCACAACAACATTTTAAAAGATGAGATTTTAATATAGGGCTGAATAGCTACAGTATTATTTCTCTTTATCAAACCTTATTACCTTCCATGCTTAGACTCTGTACACTTGGGCATGAAAGATGTTTCTTAAAACTGGACATTTCTTATTAAGAAAGGAACCAAAGAAGCCAATCCATGGTATGGTGGTTGAGGTGGCTGGATCCCACATGGTCAACTATGTAGCTTGAGTCCTGGACCTGGTGGCTTGAGAAACATACTGGGAGCGTGTGTGTGCATGCCCCAAATCCTGAAAGGAGGAAAAGAGAAGGGATTGTATGACCATTCCCCAGGGAGGTACTTTTTCACTTTCCCTTTCTCTTTCTCTGGTGAACACAAGCATCCTCTGGCATAATTAATAAAGAAAAGGAAAGAAAGAAAGGAAAAGAGAGAGAGAGAGAGAGAGAGAGAGAGAGAGAGAGAGAGAGAGAGAGAAAGGAAGAGAAAAAGAAAGAAAGAAAGAAAGAAAGAAAGAAAGAAAGAAAGAAAGAAAGAAAGAAAGAAAGAAAGAGGAAGAGGGACCAGCAGTTGGCGTAATGGCTATGTCACTGGACTCCCATGTAGTCGACCGTGGTTAGAGTCCTGAACCTGGTGGCTTAAAACTCATGCCGGGTGCGTGTGCGTGCGTGCCCAAGACCCCGAGAAGAGAATGGAGAAGGGATTGCAGCATGGCCATCCCCGCTGGGGGGTGATTTCTCACTTTCTGTCTCTCTGTCTGTCTCTGTCTGTCTGGTGAGCGCACGTGCCCTATAGCAAAAAACTTCTCAAAAAAAAAAAAGAAAGAGAAAGAAAAAGAAGGAACCAAGGATGTAGTACTGTGTTGGCACCTCTACTTCCTTCTCCTCCTGGTAAACTTTTACAATCCCCTTTTACTTTTGAACCCAGGAAAGTGACTTCTCATTGGATAAACGTGAAGACTCTTTTATGCCTTTATTTCAGAATCCTGTTTTGTTCGTGGTTATGTGGCTTTACATACAAAACCATACAGTCCTGTTGAAGGTGGTATAAGATGAGAGTGTCTGGCTTTGGGTGTCTGTACTTCTGTTTTGAGAAGGGAAGTTTTGAAATGAGCCTTTCTGCAGATGGGAGAGGTTTGGTGGAGAGGAGAGGAGAGGAGTTGCAGGCAGATCAAGGACGTGGTTAGCACCTTCTCCCTGATAGTAACCAGAGTAGAAGCCAAGGCAAGCTTGGAGGGGAGAGGAAAGGGAGGGGAAGGTAACTGATCTTCCCCAGGATGTCTCTGACATGCACACCAGTTATCTGACACCTGGCTTAACTCCCAGTCAGGAGCTTGTTCATTTTTCTTTTTGCTCAAAAATTCAGACTGCTTATTAGAGAGAAGTTAAACCATTAAATTTGATATTTCGCAGACAAAAAATTACATTTCTTTTGTTTTGTTTTGCATCAAACCAACCATGAGTAGAAAGCACGTTGTAATAGTACTCTTCACATCTGTGATCATCTATGATTAAAGAAAGCTTCTCTATTGGGTCTTTCTCACCACAAACAGGTATCACTGTTTACCTGGGGACACGTGTTACCTCAAGAGCAGTCAGAGTTTGTGGACGATTGAGAGGACTGCTTCACTTCCTTGGCATGACATATATGGGTGGGCATGTCTGGGTTCCCAAGTAGACCTTGAGACAGTCACTGAATTCTACTGCTGATTTTGGCTCAGTCTCAGAAATCCTTTACTTGCCTAAGGAACCTGGCTTTTCTGATCCTGCCGCACTGCATAATCTCACAGATATCTCTCAATGTATCCCCTTTCTCTCTTTTCTCTACAACCATAGGATCGACTACCTACTGGGGACCATGTGACATTAAACTGACTTTATTGTTGTTGTTGTTAGTTTTTGCTATAGGACATGTGGATTTGCCAGAGAGAGACGGCGTTGAGGTGGGGGTAAGAGAGGGGAAGTGAGGAAGCACCTTGCAGGGGATATGATTAAGCCATAATCCCTTCTCCTCCATTCTCCTCTTAGGATTTTAGGCATGCACACAAATGCATCTGGTGTGATTTTCTAGTTGCCAGGTCTGGGACTTGAACTGTTCAGTTAGCCATGTGATCTAGTCACCTTAACTGCTATGTCTTCAGCTAACTCCGTTAAACTTACTTTTTAACATTCACAGCAGCATCCATCAACTCTTAAGCTTTATGATGGGTGGCTGTGTTGTTTAGAAATGTTAGGTAAGATTTGTAAGACTATGGAAACTATATTTATTATAGATCCAGTGCAAGACTAGCTGTGAAAAATTGAGAGTTGCAAACAGTATTAGACCTTTTGATAGTAGCTGTGAGCACTTATCAAAGGACGTTATCTTTGTGAGCTCAGTTTGGAAAGGGATGCTGGCTCCACGTAGGTCTTTACAGTTGATAATCACTATCTTTAGAGCCATCTTTGGGGGAAAAAACCCAGCAACCATATAAATCTTACATTTTTATAGCACTTCAATCTTTTTTCAAAGTACTCTCACATCTATTATCCCATCTTGACCTCCCAAGGAAACTACGACTTGGGCACAGCAAGTATTTCTATCCTGATTTCACAGATAAGACACAAAGAGGTTAAATCACACAGTTCAGGCAGAAGGAGACTAAGGCTAAACCTCCATGAATGATGTTAAGTTTTATGGTCTTGCTACGAAAAAAACTCACCCTCTTTTTATTCTCTGTAATTTAACTTCTGCTACCACTTTATAAGAATCACACTTTTTTTAATCATCAAACTTATTTTAATTAATTATATTTTTGAATTGACAAGAATTGTATGTATTTATTTTGTATAACATAATGTTTTGAAATATGTGTACATTGTAGAATTGCTAAACTGAGTTAATTAACATATGTTGGAATCACCTTCTTTAAAACAATGTGTTTTGGGGCAGGCTGTGGTATGGTTAACCGGGTGGATCTCTCCTGGCCAGCTGTGTAATCTGAGTTCTGGACTTGGCAACTTGAGAGACATGCTGGGCGTATGTGCATGTGTGGTCAAAATCTCAAAAGACAAAAGCAATGGAAGAGAAGGGATTTTGGTGAGACCATTTTGCACTTAACATCTATTTCTTCTTTAAACTTCCTCCTCTTTTGGTTTCCATGAAATGACCCTCAGTTCTCTGTTCACTCAGGGCACCTTCCCTCTCTTATTGTCTCAGTCTCCATTCTTATTTTGTCTTCCCGGCTCAGCCTTACTCTTTTCTCTTTTGGATACAGGGAATGGTGTGGGAGGTTGTGAAAAGGATCATTCATTTTCAAGGACTTGACCATTGGAATGTAAGCCATGCAAGAGTAGAGGCTTTATTCTAATCAGAGTTGTAGGTCTAGGACCTAGGATAGTGTCAGAAGTATGCTCAATGATCGGATGATTGACCACATCTATGGGATCACATCCAATAATCTCATCTCACATCTAATAATCTCATCTCTGGATATACAGTCCTCATTTCATTCCTGCCCTTCTAATGCCATCTCTTGGGTGTGCCATCATCTTCTCAATAACCAACCTGCTCAAACTGAACACACCACTTTCCTTTCTCCTCTAAAATAGTTCTTTCTTGTGTTTTACGACCATTTCAGTGTTTCCTATAACCTCGTCCTTTTGTTTCCTCAGATGGATTTCAGCTCTAAATGCTGCCTTGCATTGCTGACCCCGCCCTGCCCACAGTTGCTGGGGATGCAGTGCTAGCCTGTCCTCTGAGTTCTCTCTCCATTGGTAACTGCCATATGGTGACCAGGGAGAAAGGTTCCTAGTTCCCTCTGGAAGACAGTGGGAAGATGGAGTGAGTATTGACTGGCAGATGTGAAGAAACCTCCTGACACTCTTGAGAATAACTCTGTGAGCCAATTTGCTTGGGTGTTGAGTGGCTTTCTAGATTCAGTTCCAGATCTCATGAATCTTTTATATAGAAACTTGGATTCTCTTAAGGATACTGACATGTCACTTTGTACTGGCCACACACGTCCACGATCAGTTTTATCAAGGTTAGTACTAATATCTATTCGTTTGCAAATAATCCTTTTCTTTTTTTTCAAATTTGCCTCTCCTTTTCTTTTATACCATCTAAGGTCCTAACTACCTCCTGCCTGAACTAATTAATAACTGTCTAGCAGGTGCATTTGATCCTTCTTATCTTCTTCAGCCCATCTTATTTGCTGCCCCTTCTGCCTAGGCTTCATATCTCTAGCTTAGTCATCTGGGGAACTCATCTTTATCCATCTGGACAGGTTTCTTTCTCTCTTTTAAATGAGATTTGGGAGGAAGAATGGTCCAGGGATTAAGTAACAGATGGGTCTAGGGTCAGCCTGCTGGGGCTTGAATCCAGAGACCAGTAAACTAAATTGGTGACCTAGGAAAGCGACTTAACTTCTCTGTACCTTAGTTTCCTTACCTTAAATTGGGAACCAGTGGCAACTATGTCAGAGAGTGATGGAAGGGATTTCATGAGTTAATATATCTAACATTTAGCATTTAGCACTGTGTCAGGCATGTACTAAATTCTCCACATATGTTCACTTTATTATTGGCCTCACTTCTTTTTTTTTTTTTTTTAAAGAATAAAAAGTTTATTTAATTAATGGTTTGGGAGTCCCATGGTCAGGGGGCTGCAGCTGGTACTTGGTAGATGTTGGTAGAGTCCTGTCATGATGCAGGGTATCATATGGCAAGGGTAAGAACAGAGCAAGAGTGCATGTGTCTGTGTTCATGTATTGGTTCCAGTTTCTCCTCTTCTACAGCTACTAGGACTTAGTCATGGGGACTTTGCCCTGTTGATATTAATCTTTTTTTTTTATTATCTATTTTTTTATTACATTGAATTACATATAACTTTACAGTGTATTACATTGCTTTTTCAAAAGGGAATGCCATGCATGTCAGTCAGTACAGAGACATTAATCTCCCCGCTTCAACATTCAATATCTTTCCTATGTTTCCCCCAATCATTATTATTATTATTCTAATTATGTTTTATGATAAACATGATTTTTTTTCCAATTATCAGATCATAAAGTTCCCAACAATAGGAAACGTAGACTGCACTCAGGGCTGGACCAAGGGTGGGTCTCGTGCAGCCCCGCAAATGAAGGTGAACACAGTTTCAGGAACGCGGCTCAGGAAAGCAGAGACGGCCATCAGCGGTTGGGGCACGCGGGGCAGAACCCGGCCACGGCACGCGGGGGCAGACCCCGGCCACGGCACACGGGGGCAGACCCCGGCCACAGCACGCGGGAGAGGGCCCCGGCCACGGCTCGCGGGGCAGGCCCCGGCCACTGCACGCGGGGCAGAGTCCCGGCCACGGCATGCGGGGGCAGGGCCCCGGCCACGGCACGCGGGGCAGAGCCCGGCCACGGCACGCGGGGCAGAGTTGGCCTCACTTCTAAGGAAGCACCTTCAGTTTCCTGCCCTTTGTCGTCCACTCCCCAATCAAGAGACTTAGGCATTCTTCTGCACTCATCAATTGTATATTTTCTCATTATTTTATAATTTAGGGTTAAGCAATCTTTTCTACACTGAATTTCACTGCTGGATTATTACATATAGGCTAATTCATAAATGTTGTACCTTCTATCCCAATACTTCAGAACGGTGAGACTCCTGACTGGTACCTGTACTGACTCCCACACTCATTACTTCCTCAAAAGCAGTTCTTGATGAGTCTAATCTCACTATGGTAATTCTATATTCTTGTCACATACTGCTTTGGGAGGAATATGAGCCTGTCCTAGCCAATAGGACATGAAGGGAGGAGCCTGGGAGGATTTATTTTATTCTCTTCTTTTTAAAAATTTATTTATTTATTCATTTATTTTAATTGACCTGAGAGAGACACAGAGATAAAGAGAGAGAGAGAGAGAGAGAGGGAAAATGAGAAAGCAATCCACCAGGTCCAGGACTCAAACCCTGGTTGGCCATGTGTGAGTGTCCAGTGCTTTAACTACCATGCTACCTGCTGGTTCCCAAGCCTGGGAGGATTTCTGAGAATGATTACCTTGGTTTCAAATGAAACCTGAAGAAGAGCAGTCCCTCTTCTTCCTCTGATCATTATCTGTATGTTTTGAGGTCTGGAATGGTGGTAACCATTTTTTGACAATGAGGGAAGACTTTAGGACAAAGTTAACACCGAAGATGCCATAGTGGAAAGGCAGAAAGAACTGGGTATTTGAGGATGTCATAAGCCTTCGAACTAACTGACCCTACAGAGTCCTCTTATCAGGACCTCTAGCTATGTGGGGAAAATCTTTCATTGTTCAAACAGTTAAATTTAGATTTAATTTGGCCAGAAGCATTCTGACATGATTCCCACACCACACTGTGTAAGCTCTGATGTTTTATTTTTTAAAAATCATCTGCTCCCTGAGGGGCCAGAAGGTGCTGTGGTGGTTATGGGGCTGGACACTCCCACATAGCTGACAATGGTTCAAGTCCCGGACTCGGTGGCTTGTTTTCTCACTATGCCTCTCTGTCTTTCTGTGTCTCTCTCTGGTCAAATTAAAATAAAAGAATGAATAAATAAAATTAAAATAAATAATTAAAAAAAATCTTGTCCTTGGTCTGATGTTCTTGGAACTTTTTTTTTTTTTTTTTTTTTTTTTTGGAGAAGTTTTCGCTATAGGGCGCATGCGCTCGCCAGACAGAGAGAGACATAGAGACAGAAAGCGAGACATCACCCCCCAGGGGGGATGGTCACGCCACAATCCCTTCTCCTCCATTCTCCTCTCGGGATCTTGGGCACGCACGCACATGCGCCTGGCGTGAGTTTTAAGCCACCGGGTCCGGGACGCGAACCGCGGTCGACTACGTGGGAGTCCAGCGACCTAGCCATTATGCTAACTGCTGGTTCCCTTCTTGGAACTTCTTGAAGAAAGGCATTTCCAGTGATGATAGAGGAGGGCGCTATTTCCTCACTCCTCTGCACTTCCTCTCTGCTCTGCTTTCACCTCCTTCAAGTCAGTAGGCTGAATATTTCCATTCCATTGGAGAGAGGAGAGGAAAATGAGGGTCCAAGCCCAAGGCATAGGAGATTAGTGTGGAGCAAAGAAGGTCAGGAGAGAGTCCTCTGAGCAGTGACTGCTGCTCATTGGGGCCTCTGGAGGTCGGGCCTGTGCCAAGTTGTTTCAGATCTCCTGGCATGACTTCTCACAGATCTTCCATCAAAATGTAGGTGGAAACCATGCCCCCATCTCACCAAGGCAGGCACCGAGGCTAGACGGTCTTGGTAACATACCTAATGCCACAAAGCGTGGAGGTCAAGATTTCTTCTTCTGACATTGAGATGTTTGAAATTCATGAACTCTTGCAATGATAAGTGTGTGTGTGTGTGTGTGTGTGTGTGTGTGTGTGTGAGAGAGAGAGAGAGAGAGAGAGAGATAGAGAGATAGAGAGAGGATTTTCTGGGAGTGCTTTACCATTTGTTGGAAAGTTTAGGGCTCACAGCAAGAGGTGGAGCTGTAGTTTAACCCACTTCTGTCTCACTCCTGGAGCTCAGGAGTGTGTGTTTCCCACAGTGTTTAAAGATCTGGCCTTTTCTCCAGCCTTTTCTTTGACTTTCTTTAGCTGCTTAATCTTGTGCTTAATCTGTTAGTATTTTGTAGGCCCCTGCGGTTCAATGGACATAGACTTCTAGGACAATGTTCTGAAATTGTGTTTCCCTCCAAAGATATGTTCATGCCTGAACCCTTAGTACCTGTGAATGTGACCTTATTTGGAAATCAGACCTTTGCAGATGTAATTGAGTTTGAAAGAGGTCATACTGGACCAGGGCGGGCTCCTACCTAAGCACTATCCTTATCAAAAAAAGGCAAATTTGGACACAGAGACAGAGAGATGAGTCCATGTGGTGATGGATGCAGAGACTGGAGTAATACAGCTACAAGCCAAGGACTACCAAGGATTACCGGCAACCACTAGAAGCAGAGAGAGGCGTGGAACAGACCCTCTCTCAGAGCCTGCAAAAGGAGCCAAACCCGCCAACCCTTTGTTTTGAACTTCTAGCTTCCAAACTTATGAGAGCATACATTTCTGTTCTCTAATTCACCCAGTTTGTGGTAATTTGTTAGATAGCCTTAGGAAGATAATACACACAGTGTCACAGGATAGAAAACCATGCATAAATGAACTTCACCTGCATCTGACACCAACATGGCTTCTGAGTATTCGGCAGAACACTATGAGGTGTTAGTTTCTCACATCACGGAATGGCACTGAAAGTGGAGCTACATGCTCACACTGTGTAGCTGCTAAGTGATAGAGCCAGGTTCTGCTCGAGTCCGAGTCTGAAGCCCAGTTTCATACCATCTGTCTCTCAAGGATGGGGCAAGGATGGGGTGGGATGAAGGTAGGTGGGGAGAGGAAGAAAGATGAAAGCAAAAGGATGAGAGGAAGGGGTGGAGAATACAAGGTAGAGAGCCATGGGAGGAGAGGCAGGAAAGGTTTGGGATAAAAAGGGAGCTAGCAGGGGAGGAGCAATGAGAGATGGAGGCAGGTCTGGAGAGTTCCTCACCCTCACTCAATCTGTGCTGTGGCCCAAAGCTCTCTGGGGTTTTCAGAGACAGAAGACCTGTCATGGCCCCTTAGAAGCCTGCACCTAACCCCTCAAACTGTGTCCACTCCTAATGGGTTCACTTCCAGCATAATGGCCTGCTGAGCACCTTAGGGACGCTGTGACTGGGTGCTGTGGCTGTCATTCTCCAAGGAGTGGCTGAGAAGACAGTGTCCATCTGTGTATGTGTTTTTGTTTTCCTGGCTAGGAGACTGTGCTTATTCTTTTTTAAAGCAACTTGTTTGTAGTACTATATTCATTCAGCCCTCTTCCATCCCATGGGAGGTTGGAGCTCCCACCAGCATCCAGGGTATTTTCTATGGCTCCATTGGCTTTCGCCGCTGAGGTCCAACCTCTCCCCAATGTGCGGACTCAACATTTTTATTATTTTTTCTTTTTCTGGCCAACTGTTCCTGTCAGTTAAACAACATAAAGCATCAAGTTTGTTTATTTCTACCTTAACATTGCTTAAAGAAACTCTCCTCGCACACAGCACATTCCTCCAAAGTCTCTTTGAACTCATCTCAATACTACCACTTCATCCAATAAATATTTAATGAATACATACTCTGTGCAGCAGTAATCTGTGCCCCGGGGATCTAGTGGTGGATAATACCAACGAGGTTCCTACTCCTGGTGCTAAAATTGTGTGAGTGACAGATGCTAAATAGACAGGTTATTTCATATTGTCCTAAGAGCCATGTAGAACATGTCAAAGGAGATGTGACAGAACAGGGAATCAAGGCAGTACTCTAAGTATGTGAGATGAAGGCAGTACTCTAAGTATGTGAGTCAGTCAGGCATTCTAAGAAGAGGGAACAGTGAATGAAATGGCACAGAGGTGAGGCTGTGTGTTTTTTTTTTTAAAGAATTATTTATTTAATTTGATTTATTCATTAATTTATTTTAATTTGGCCAGAGAGAGACACAGAGAAAGAGAGAGAGGGAAAGTGGGAAAGGAAGTCACCAGGTCTGGGACTTGAACTGTGGTTGGTCATGTGGGAGTGTCCAGCACCTTAACCATCATGCCACCTGTTGGTCCTGAGGCTGTGTTTTTGGTTGGCATGTCCTGAGGGAAGCCAGCTGACACCAGATCACATGAGCTCTTATAGCACATGGATTTCAACTGTATTCTGGTTGTGGTGAGAAGTCCTTGGGTGGTATTTAGCAGTGGAGCAGCAAGATTTTATTTGTAGCTTTGGAAGCCACTCTTCTTTTTAGTTGGAGGGTGAGTGTGCTTGCCAGAGAGAGAAGAGAGACAGGGAGAAGAATAAGCACCCCCCCCAGGGGAAATGGTCATGCAGTAATCCCTTCTCCTCCATCTCTCCCTCCTTTTGGAATTTTGGGCGAGCACATACAGGTACTAGCATGTTTCCCAGGTCTGGGACTTGAACCACATGGTTGGCATGTGAGATCCAGTAGCCTTAATCACCAAGTCACAAAGCCGGCCCAGAGGCCACTCTTGATACTGTGTGAAGAACAGTTTACGGTCATGAGAGTGGGAGTGGTTTATGGCCAGAGGTAAGGGTAGAATGAGGAAGAATGCTTAGAAGTCCACCACAATAATCCACAAGAAAACAGAATGGTAGAAAATGAATGGGGTCCTTGCTTTCACAGAGCTCTTAATCTTGTTGGGGGTACAGATGAATAAACTAGGAATTCTGATAAAAAATATGTGCTGTAGTAGAAAGGCCTACAACCCAACAGCCTGTAGATTTCCTATGATTCCTTCTGATGCTATGGGGAGAGCGGTTTGTGGGAAACTTGGCCTGGCCAATGACAAGTGGCTCAGGGGCTCAGCAACTAAAAAGCAGGCTTCCCTATCTAGTGGGAAGGAAAGAGCCTGGCTTCACTGAACATATGCAAGACTTCTCTCCCATGTGTTTTCAAAGTCCTTCACTAACCTTGTGAGATGAAGATGTCCAGAAGGTTCGAAATGTATCATGGTCACTTAGCTAGTGAAGCTCAGAGAGGGTTTTGAACCGAGGTCTAAGACACTAAGCCCATCATGCCCTGATGATCTTTTCCCTGACTCCTTTCTCTGAGTTCTCATGGTGCTTCTTGTCTGTACCATTCACCTGGAACTTAGTAGATAGTGAACTCCATTTGCTTTTTAAATTTTTATGTATTTATTTATTTTTATTTTGCTAGAGGGCACATGTATGCTCTAGAGAGAGAGAATGGGAGAGAGAAAGAGTGAAAAAACACCCTTTGGGAGATGGTCACACCACAATTCCCTTTTCTCCATTTTTGCCTTTCAGGATTTTGGATGTGCATGCACATGCACCTGCCACATCTTTCAAGCTGTTGAATCTGGGACTCGAACTTCATTGTCAGCTATGTGGGATCTAAACACCTTAACCACCATGCTAGTTAGCCCTTCATTGGCTTTTGATGTGCATGTGCCATGAGTGTCAAGTGAGATTTTGAGTCCTTTGTGATAAAGGAATGCTTTTAACTTTTTTTTTTTTTTTGAAAGCAGTGTGAAACCTGGTACACATTAACTGCTCAGTAAACACTTATTCAGTGTTTGTGATTGATTCCAGTACTCAACCCAGAGATGCTCAGCAAGTCTGATAAAAGAACTCGGTCAGCCAAACTTG
Source organism: Tupaia tana (assembly GCA_026018925.1). Classification (NCBI taxonomy): domain Eukaryota; kingdom Metazoa; phylum Chordata; class Mammalia; order Scandentia; family Tupaiidae; genus Tupaia; species Tupaia tana. The sequence goes on from JAKSZU010000007.1 coordinate 20,937,696, forward strand.
ACATTTCTGAAGGTCTAGGCAGGACTCAGAGAAGCTACTAAGGGTCGGTGAAGCATCATAGGGATAATGACAATGAGGAGCTGTTTCTTCTCTCCTGAGGGAGAGAAGAGGAAGAGGTCACCAGAAGCTAGAGAGAGGTGATGAAGTTAATAACCAATAGGAACTGTTTCAGAGAAGATGTAGCCAGCCCATGGCAAGTAGATGCCTGACTTCATGCTACTTCTACCTTCTGATCTATAGCTGAGATCGTGCACTAGCTGAACGAGATGTTATGCCAGAAGGCAAATAATCCCCCTGGTGCAGCCCAGATCTAGGCTCTCATCCTGGGGCACAAAGCAAAGTGAATTAGAGTGGCAACTAGCTGTTAGAGTGCAAAGAAAATAACTGTCACAGGAATTTTGCTCCTTCCTATCTCCCATTTCTTAAAGCAGACTTCAGAATTGCAGGGACTGTGTTTCATTAGGATCAGAGAAAGTTGCCATCACTATCGTCATCATTGTCATCACCTTCAGCACTATTGAAAATACAAAAGAAATCTGAATAGCTCAAGGTAACTTCATTCACTGTGGCAGAGCCAGGGTTACATCTCATCTTCAGATTTCTATAACAGTTCAGTACTTCCTATCATCACATTCAACATGTTCCCAATCCCTCTGCTTCTGTGCCCACATGGCTGATTCATATCTTCATCTTCATCTTCATCTAAGATAGCCTCATCTCATGGCTAACAGTTCACCATAAAAGACCACTGCCAGAATTCCCCAAGCCTATGTACCTGTTTATTATTTTTTTATTTGTACACATACAACATCTCTGTAAAGCCCTCGGGAACTTGGAGCCCAAGAACCACACCAGGCCCTGATGAAATTCTGTAATTAGCCACTCGGAGCTATCTGATCTGAATGGTCTCTCCTTTCAGCAGGACACAGTGTTCCGTTGCCTTGTCTGCTGCCAGCAAGGGCTGCCTTCCAGGGACGGCTCCTCTCTGGGCAGGTGCAAGATGTCCTTGGCAGGGGAAGACTCCATTGGTTTTGAGATATCGGAGCTATTTTCCAGGGTTCCTCCCAGGAACCATAAAATGGAGATAACCTCAGGCTTCAGCCAACCCTCTGATATTAGAAATAGTAGGACTACTTTAAGAGGATTTAGGAGAAGTCATGCAAAATATAAACAAATCCTTTGTATATGTTTATTAGTCAGGTGCTATTCTAAATGCTTTTCATGTGTTACCTGACTGAATTCTTGTAACAACTTTTAGGAGTGAGGCTCGGGTATTTCCCTAACAATCCACTTCTACTCTCTGAGTCCAGTCACTCTTATACCACTCACATGGGTGACGATTATACCTTCTCCTCTCTCCTTAAACCTATGTATGTCTTATCTTTCTCTCAGCTCATGACTTCACTGAGAAAATAGAAGCAACAGAAACAAAATGTCACAGCTATATCTTCTACCACCTGGAGAGTCTGTGAGACATGATCCCATCTATCCTCCCTCCTGTTGCCAAGGGATGGCCAGCCTTGTATTTGTGCACTAGACCCTACCTGCTCTTGCCTACTCAAGGTCATTGTTTCAGCAGTTGCTCTCTCTCCCATCAGCACATTGATGCTCTCTGCTAGCTCACTCATGGCAGCCTCCCAACATCCTTTGAGTTTTCTCATCCTAAAATAAATATTTTTCTCTTGATCATGCATATGTTTCCAGGATGCATAAGAATAGTCCAATGATAACTGAGAACAAAATGATAGAGCATCACCATTTTGTAGCCCTCTAATGAATGAGGAGTTCTAGATCTTTATCATCAATGGCTCTTCACATCATAAAACTAGGATGTCCCACTTTATAGCAAAACTCATTAAAAGTGTTGTCTATTCTTAATGTCTCCAATGCACTCCTGAACCCACTCTAATGAAGTTTTCACCTCCATCATTCCACAGAATCTACCCCCACCGAGATCACTGTGATGCCAATAAATCCAATGATCCAACCTCAGTCTGAAATTTAAGTGTAAATGGAAACCTCCAGATAAATCTGGAACTTTCCCATGTGAGTCCTGCTGTGCTACCCTGTGCCACCATCTGGCTCATATATATATATATATATAGTTTTTTTTAATGTGGTAAAATATGACATGAAATTTACCAGTTTAACCATTTTTACATGTAATACATTAGTGGCATTGAGTCCATTTACAGTTGTGCAACTGTCTCTACCACCTTTATCTAGAACTTTCTTCATCATCCCAAACCAAAACTCTGTACTTTGTAAACACATAAATGACTTTTTCAAAGTGGGTGTTTTTGGTATCAGAGCATGTAAGATTCATAGGTTGCATTTGATTGATACTTCTTTTGAATTTCTAGGTTTCCCCTTTCTTTCCCCCTCTTTACAATTTATTGTCGACAGACTAGTTAATTTGTCCTGGATCTTGTTGATTACATTTCCATGATTCATTTAACACATTCCTCTGTATTTCCTGAAAACCAGTAGTTAGATCCCCAGGCTTCTTCATATTTAGGATTTTTTTGTTGCTTTTTGCCAGGAGTACTTTATAAGTGGTGTTGTGTTGGGAGTCTGTCTCTCCTTCTGCGACGTGAAGAGCCATTGATGATAAAGACCTAGAACTCCTCATTCATTAGAGAGTTACAAAATGGTGATGCTCTATCATTTTGTTCTCAGTTATCATTGGACGATTCTTATTCAGTGAAACATCCCCATTTCAACTATTAATTGCTTTGAATTATAGCTCATTCAGGGAAGGTAGATTTTTGGAATAACACGTCTAGCACCTCAAAATGTGACCTTTCAAAAGATATCAGTATGAATTCAAGAGTTTTGTAAATGAGATATGTTTTAATCCATTGCCATTGCTTACTTTTCTGATGTTCTTTCTTGATAGAGGGAGCCCATTCAAGTTGACCCCTGAGAGCTTTTGACAAGATCTTTGATAACTATCGTTCTCTGGGTTGACAAGATGTTCCAGAATCATCTTGTACTGACAGATTCTGCTCTAGACCAGGGATCTTTATCTGTTTTGTTAACTGTTGTACTCCCTACATTGTTCTACATGCCAGAATAGTGCCTAGAACATACTATGTGCAAAATAAAAGCTTGTTGAATGAATGAATACATTTCTTGTTTTACAGACAAGGAAGAAACTAAGGCATTGATCTCACTCACTACCAGCTAGCCTGTGGTCCAGCAGGATTTAGAGCCAGGGAGTCTATTTCAGATTGGTGCTCTTAACCAAAACATCAAATGGTCATTCACTGGATTGTAAGAATAGCTGGCCTGAAAATGCAAACTGGTCAAGAAGGAATGGGACACACTCATGAACATTTGATCCATAGGGAGTCCCTGAAGAGAAGAAAGACTCCGGGAGCTTCTCATATGTACCTCCTGAAATTGTACTCAGTAGGGAATCCATATTTACTGTGCACTGAAGTAGATGCCTAACATGAGTTACTTTATTTCCATTTTGCAACCATCTTGAGAGCTATAGTATATAGTATCTGGATTTAACCAATGAAGTAACCATGGCTCAGAGACGTGGAGTGGCTTCCCTTGGCTCACACAGGTAGTCAGTGATAAAGCCAACCCAGGAGCCAGGCCTATAGGATTCAAAGTGAGCATCTTGTGGTTTCCAACTTCCACTAGACTTTGGGACAGAATGTTTGGTAGGGTAGTCCTTAAAGAATATTTATTACTTTAAATTGGAGACATTCAGCCCTTCCACTGGAAGTCTGATCCTCCCCACCTCCCACATGTCAACATCCTGGCTGTTCTTCAGACACCAAATCAAACACGACTGTATTCCAATTCTCCTGTTCCATTTCCCACAACCCGTTATTCCTCTTCCTACCCACTGTCTTGAATCTGAGTTATGTGTTCTTACATGCCCGCCCCCTCCCCCAGAAAGCAGGAGATCAAGTGCTCTGGAGAGTAGCTTCTATGCTCACTTGTCTTGTATTCCCTGTATTTCTCATAGGCCTGGGGCCAAAGTCACCATCTGAGCTCTTCACATGGTTGCAGAATGTGTAGTTCAATCTCTTGAGTGTAGGGTAAGGATTAATCCTTTCCTCTCTTACTTACACCATGGACACATTCATCCAGGTAATGAAGACATTCGTGTTCTGGAGCAAGCTGGCACATCTGAGATGAACAGCTCAGCAGCAGCCTGGAACCTCCAACAAAATTAAAAAACAACAGAGTAATAGGCAGTGAGGCTACTTGGAACCAGAGCCTTCAGAGTGGACTGTACTGAGTCACTGGTTGGAGTAGAGGAAGAAAACAGTAGGCCTATTTGTATCGAGTTTAACTTATCCTTTGACAATGCCTAATATTGGATATGCTTTATAATGTACTAATATTTCAGAAGTCTTCAAAAAGTTTACAGAAATTTGTATTATGAAAAAACTATGCAGAAATTTCAAAATTCTTTTGCACCAAAATAAACTCATACCTTAGTTCCATTTTTCCCCCATGAACTTTCTGAAGTCCTCTCATCTAAGTATAGTTGTCTATAATTTATAAATGTTTAATGTACATATATTGGTAATGCATCTAAAATTTTACTAACAGGTGAGTGATCAAAAACTTTAGAGACCATTGATTTCTAGAAATCACTGGCTGGAACCCTGAGAGTATTCTCATGGAAAATTCTAGGCTTCCATTACTAGAACAGAGACAGTAATGGAAACAGAATATTCTAAGGCACAGCCAGTCTCAACAAGTGTTTTTACAAAACTTGCCAATAGTTGATCTCTTGCAAGCACCCACTTAGCTGGGTTTGCTGCTCTTGAGAGATGGCCGAGCTCTTGGTTAGGTGAGGATTGATATTAGGTGGGAGATGCCAACCTCTGAAACGGAATGCCTTGGTGCACTGTGGCTACATCCCATATGGGTGATAAAGTTTTGTCTGGCAAACAGGTCCCCTGATCCTACCTTTTCAGGCTGTGCTCAAGCCTGTAAGTTGTTTGTTTGTTGCTTGATTCAAGCCTCTCCTTGACCCTCCCCTGCTTTTCTTCTTTCCTGAGGCCCTAGATGTTCTCTCTGGTCTGGTTTACCTAGACATACATTTTGGAGGCAGGGTCTGGGCAGAGTGGCCTGATCTGATACTATCCCCAGGACACTGATATTTTTTTGAGGTGGCATCAGATATGTCTCCTCTTCTTATCGTTGCTGGCAAATGGGTCTCTGGAAGATCTAATATCTACAGTAGGGCATCTAAAAACATAGGGGATGGCAAGAATGAGCAAGTGGCCAGGTCTGCTGGCCCAGAGAGAGGGCCAAGTATAACCCCAGGAGCTACAACTGAGTCACCTTCAAGCAGAGGACTGGAAACAGGTACAGAGGTTGAGGACAGCCAGGCTGCTGAGAGCAGGCACAGAGTGAGGGGCATGAGAACGGTCCCAAGGGAGTCCTGCTTCTCTAACTGGGCTACCTATATTCTCTGTTGGGAGAGGGATGTGTGCTGGGGGGGGGGGGGGAACCACAAGATAAATGTAGTACATCTTCTGGGGGGTAGCAATTTTACTTGAAAAACTGAGAAAATTAAAAAATACATTTTTATTTTATAATAGGGTGCATATGCTTGCTGAAGAGTAAGAGACAGAGAGAAGGAAAGTGAGAACGAACCCTTCCCACCACCCCAAGGATGACTACACTGTAATCCTTTCTCCTCTATTCTCCTCTAGGGGTTTTGGGCATGTATACATACCCCACATGGTTTTCAAGCTGCTGGGTCTAGGACTCAAATAATGCAGTGGGCCTTGTGTAAAGTTTAGAGGATGCGGAAGTGTGGAAAATAGTTATAGACACTGGAGACAATGTGGGGAGAGGGTGGGAGATGAGGGAGAGTGAGTGGAAAGGAATCAAAAAGAAAAATAGAGAGGCAAGACATTTGAGGGACACAGAAATGGAGGACTGTTGATGATAACATGTATGATATCATCAAGTGGACTCGTGGGAAGTGTGTTCATGTTGAGGAAGTTCATTTTACAAGCTATAGTGATGTACAGTGATTGAATGTATAAAATAAATTAAAATAATAATAAAATTAAAAAATGAGAAACAACAAAGGAATCCAGCTGCTTTAACCACCATGCCACTGGCTGGGCCCAGGGAGAGTTTTTTAAAAAATAAAGTAAATGCAGAAACTTTATAGAATAAAATATGAAAAAAAAATCACTTTTAGGGACCAGCAGTTGGCGTAATGGCTATGTCACTGGACTCCCTTGTAATCAACTGCGGTTCGAGTCTGGGACCCGGTGGCTTAAACTCATGTCAGGCGTGCGTGCATGAGTGCCCAAGATCCCGAGAGAAGAATGGAGGAGAAAGGATTGCGGCGTTGCCATCCCCCCCGGGGGGTGATTTCTCGCTTTCTATCTCTGTCTCTCTCTGTCTTTCTGGTGAGTTCACATGCCCTATAGCAAACAAATCAAAACAAAACAAAACAAAACAACTTGTGACCAGATTCTAGCTTTGTCCATAGTTTTAGTTTAACACATTTTGTGAATCAATAAAATATGGAAAAAATTTCAGTATGGAAGGGAGAGAGGGGGAGGAAAAAAAGTAAAAGTATGCTTAATTGACAAAAAAATGAGAAACTATTTGCTGATAAGTTATGGAGTAATATCTTTGGCTTGACTGACATGCATAGTATTTGTACTGGAAAAAGAAATATTGTATACTGTAAAGGTGTGATTAAATGTAAATAAATAAATAAATTTTAAAAAAACAATGGCAAAAATATACCTCTCCAAGAAAATCAGTTTTAATATAAAAAATGAATTATTTTCTCTGTAGAACTTATTATGTCTTTTTTTCAAGACCCCAGGGATTCAGCTTCCCCATTCTCTGCTTGTGGGAAACTGCTGCATAGCATCAGTGGTGGGTCCAGTCAGAGCAAAGGGCCAGAGGGCCCAGTGAGCATGTGCAAGAAGTCAACCTGACTCCAGCACAGCATCCTGGGCCAGGTGCACATCCTGGGTGTCACAGTTAGTCTTCACTGGAGAAATCTGATCTTACTCACAGGCGTGGCTTCAGTTTCACCTCTCTTTATAAGGAGCATCTGCCTCTCAATGTCACTTGCTCTGGGAGCTGGAACTAGGGAGAAGTTTCTACTTTCTCAGAGCCAGGGCCTTGGCTGAGCAGGAAGGGAGCTCTTTTTGGACCAAACCAGGGCTGCTTTTTGAGGGTCTGAGCAGAAGGGTGTCTGCTGCAGTGGTGTACAATTACTGAAGGTTAGAACAGGAAGGGACCCAACAAATCTTCCCCTACTTCCATCTTTACATACTGGAGCCCAGAGCAACATTTGACTGGCCTGGCTAGTGACAGAGGCAGATTCTAAATACCATCTTGGCCTCTCACTCCAGGACTGTGTTTACTCATAATTTTTTTTCTTTTTTGCAATTTATTCAATACTAAAGGGCATATGCTCTTGCAGGAGAGAGATAGGCAGATAGAGAGGGAAAGTGAGAAATCATTCCCTAGGGGAGTGTCCATGCTACAATCCCTCTTCTTCATTCTCTTCTCAAAATTTTGGACATGCACACACAAGCACCTGGTGAGATTTTCCAGCTGCCAGGTCTGGGACTTGAACTGTGCAGCTGGCCATGTGGAATTCAGCTGTCCTAAATTTCATGGCAACTGCTGGCCCCCACTTAAAGTATTTTTGAAATTCAATCATGTTGTTGTATGTACCAGTAACTCATTTTTTTTCTTTTTAAAAACATTTCTTCTTTTTTCTTTAAAATTTAATTGCCAGAGACTAGCAGATGATATAATGGTTAGATTGATAGACTCCCATGTAGTCGACCACAGTACAAGTCCCGGACCCAGCAGCTTAAAACTCATGCTGAGTGCGTGTGTGCGAGTGCCCAAAATCCTGAAAGGAGAATATAGGAGAAGGGATTGCAGCATGGCCATCCCTTCTGGGGAGTGATTTTTCTCTTTCTGTCTCTCCTTCCATCTGTCTCTCTTTCTCCAGCAAGTGCATGTGCCCTATAGCAAAAATATTTCTCTAAAAAAAATAATAATTTCCAGAGGACATGTGTACTTGTCAGAAAGACAGAAAGGTCGAGAGAAGAAAGTACCCTCCAACTGGGTGTGATCCTGCCAGCATCTTTTCTCCTCTATTTCTTCACTCTGTCAGGATCTTGGGCACACATGCACGTGTGTTTATGTTCTTTAAGCTGTTGGGCTGGGACTGAAATCATAGTAGGCATGTGGAATCTAGCTTCCTAAACTAGTAGGCTATTGGGCTGACCCTCATTTCTTCTTTTATATTTTAATCAGTCTAATATTTTACTGTAGAAAAATATCCAAATTTGTTTAATCCATCTTGCTGAATCATTTGGGAAGAGGGAGAATATATTCTATTGCCTTCTTCTTTTATAGCTTCACATGTCTAGTGATTTCTGATTGTGTATTGAACATTGTATTGATATATTGTGGAAACTCAGAATTTTGTTATCTGCCACTAAACAGTTCTAACATGGAGGTGAATCACTGGCTGATCATTTGGAATTTATGGAGGCTTGGTTTGCCTTTAGTAAGAAAAAATGTCTGTGTAAAGTTCAAGGTGTTTACCAAGCCTCTCTGTAATTGTTAGTTTTGGATGTCAACTTTTCCTCCCTTTTTTAAAAGTTTTTTTTTTCCATAGGGTGTATGCACTAGCTAAAGAGAGACAGAGAAAGACAGAGAAGGAAAAGTAAAAAAATAATATCATCCTCCAGAAGAAATAACCCTGTGACAATCCCTTCTCCTACATTCTCTTTTTCAGATTTTAGGCATGCACACACAGCACCTGGCATGATTTTCAAGTCATCGGGTCCAGGGCTTGAACTATAGTCAGTCATGTGTGAGTTCAGCATCTTAAGCACCACACCATCTGCTGGCCATGGATATCAACTTGGCTGTACTAAGGTATACCTAGAAAAAAAAAATTTTTTTTGGGCGTGTCTATGCTGGTGTTTCCAGAAGGAATCAACTCACAAAACTGAATAGGCTGGATATGGACCCTCTGCCCTCCATATGGGTGGGGTAGGATCTAATCAGCAAAGGTTCTGGAGAGAATAAATACAGAAGATGAATGAGTCCTTTGTGAGACAGAGCGAGATAGACTTCTGTTATCTCAGACATCAGAACTTGTCTGCCTTCAGCCTCCAGGATTTACATCAATGGCCCCCAAGTTGTTCAACTTTCAGCCTGAGACTGTGAATTACATCATTGGCTTTTCTGCTTCTGAGGCCTTAGGATTTGGATTGATGCATGTTACCAGAATGCCAAGGTCTCCAGCTTATAGATGGTGTGCTATAGGACTTAGAGGCCATAATCATGTGAGTTGATTTCCTAAACCAATAGGATATGTATGTATATATAGATATGTATGTATATATAGATATGTGTGTATATACATATCCTATTGGTTTTACTTCCCTCGAAAACCTTGACTAATAACATTCTCCAACCTGCTAGTAATCCAGCTCAAAATTCTGACTCTCCTTTCATGGGTGTCTGATAACTCTCTTGAGTTCTTTCAGTCTTTCCACTTGATTTCTTCTTGTCTCTTTGGAATTGGCTTTGTGAAAATGCATTTTAGGGTGATTCATTAATTTAAGGAGAGTTTATATGCAGATTTTGGCACCTCTTGCTATGGCTCTCTCCTTTCTAGGATTTCCTCCTCCAATTTCCAGCTGCTCTGCAACTCTCTTCTCTTACACCTAAAATCATAATGAATACAGCTTCCCACTTCACTTCTAGCTACTCTTTATTGTCTGGACTACGATCTACCCTCAGCTGAAAATTATATGCCACACAATGTGTTTTCCACTTTTTAAGGGACATATCTCATTCAGATCTGCCTGCTTCTTTGTTGTTCTTCAATGTTTTCAAATATTTGTTTTTATGTATTTTATAAAATTTACCATGTGTGGGAAGGCTACTTAACTACTGAATAAGCTGCAACTCTATTACTGGAACTGAAACTTTCGGCTTAACCATTTTAGTATCATCATCTTTTGGTTTCTCTATGATATATTATGAGTAAATTATTCTGAACTGTCTTCCACTTTTCTAATTAATTTTTGACTGCCTCAAATTAAGAATTATCTCACTTATTGTCCTTTTTTCTGTCATCTGGAGTTTTATAGTTGTTGCTCATAATCACCTGTTCTTATTAATTCTGTTTGTTTTTTTGATAATTTCTTATTATTTTAATAGGTATTATTCCTTTCATTGTTTGAGAAGATTACCACAGGAATATTTAATTAAAATCCATTCTCTCATTGCTCAATTATTCCATTTTTATATGAAGTGAATTTATCTCTCAATTGCTGTTTCTGGTTATCGTTTTTTGGCATTGTTTTTCTTTTGCGTTTTGGAATAATTCTTTTCAGACTCATTTTGAATGAAGTAGAAGTTTTTCCTGTACTCCTTTGCAATGGCTACTTTATCCAGGTCTTTTAGCAGCTGTCTGTACTTGTCTCTTGGGGTATCTCAGTCATAACTAAGTATTGGAGTGATGTTGGCTTGAGGAATCCCAATCCATGATAATATTTTTGATGTCTCAGAACTGTTAACCATTTTATCAGACAAACAATGTGTTCCATATCACATGCTTTTGTAAGTATCTGACTAATGGACTCATATCACATGTTGGGGAGGGGATTTATGTTCACTTGCATTGATCCTAAACAAGATTTTATGATTGCCTCATCAATAGACTATGGTGGCAGTGACACTGTGTGACTTCTTCATTGAGAGCGTAAAAATGCTAGGCACTGCCCCATTGCTCTCTTGGGGCTCTCACTTTCACTTTTAGAACACAGCCACCATGCTCTAAAGAAGCCCAAACTAGCCCAAGCAGAGAGAATAACTGTGGAGACCATCTCAGCTGAAGTCTCAACGCACAGCCATTGTGAGCCTTCAGACATGTGCACGAAGAGGCCTTAGGTCATTCTTGCCATTGAGTCACCTTCAGCTGGGCCTCTTGACGTCTTTGCTGTGCCCTGTCTGAATTCCTAAAGTTCAGGATCCATGAACAAAGTAAAACAACTTGTTTTACCAGAATTTTGGCATTGTTTATTATGCAATGATGGTAACCAGAATGCCTACTCTGTTTAGGTGTTTGGCCCTTGGAATACCCCAGTAGAACAAAGTGAGCGATGGCTTAGGAATCCACGGCTGATACCTCAGAACTAGTCTCCAAACCCGTAAACGGCTTGGCCTAGGTGCTGGGTTGTGAAACTTCACAATGTGGACTGTTAGGGAACCCCCAGTTCCCACCTGGTTTCAGGCATTAGCTTGGCTTCATGAAATTTTGGTCCCATTGTCTCCACAGAGATCCAACTCTTGGCTGACTTAATATATTCTTTAGGACTCAGTTAGGCATTGTCAGCCTATTCCTGCTTGTTTCTATTCCTGGTCCACAGGAATATTTTTCTTGGTTTGTGTCTTTTAAATATTCTCTATTAGATTTAACTTTTTCTGTCATCACTGTGGATGGAGGTGGAGTGGGAAGAATGCAAGCCACGACTTGATGGCACCATTTGGCTGAATATCCTTTTACACGACTCATAAAGTCAGAAAAAATCTGAAATTGGTACTATGTCACCTCTGCTTCTCAATTCCACACTCTTTACCTCTTTCTAGAGCCTGCTTTTCCCTTCTTACCTAGCTTGTGCATCTTTCCACTGTCCCCATCACCTTGCTGGGGAGAAATCTGATGTATCATTTAATCATACAAAGAAGTTGGAGAATGTAGTAGATGGAATAATGCCTTTCCCTACCGCCTATGTTTTCATCCCTAGAACCTATGGCTCTCTTATCTTATGTGGCAAAAAGGACTTTGAAGATATGTTTTATCTAGGAGTTTTGAGATGGAGAGATTACCCTGGATTAATCGAATGGGCTCACTGCAATCACGAGAGTCCTTAAAAGAGGAAAGGCAGAGAAAGATGTGACTAAGGAAATAAAGTCATGAAAGGTGAGATGTGATGAAGCAGGGAGAGAGGGAGAAGGGGAGCTGGGGAGTAAAGGGAGAGGAGGAGAGATGTTACGTTGGTTGCTGGCCTTCAGCATGGAGGAAGAGGGCCACGAGTCAAGAAACATGGGCAGGCTCTAGAAGCTGGAAAAATCAAGGAACTGAAGCCTTTCCTAGAGCCTTAGAAAGAATGCGGCCATGTTGACCCACTTTAGACTTCTGACCTCCAGGACTCAGAGAATAAATGTGTATCGTAAGCTATAAATTTGTGACTATTCATCATAGCAATAAAAAGCAAGCACGGGGGACTGCTACTGTTTGAAATCTAAAAGGGAACTAGAGGAGAAGGGCATTACTTAACTCAAATGAACAATTCTGTAATGGAATTTCAGCTATGCAAGGAGCTCCAGACTTTGCCTGAGTGGCCTGCTCCAGGGATGCTCTTCCGTGTCTAAAGCCTGGACATCAGTGACATTACTTTGAAATGGGGGTTTATGTCTCTACAAGTCTCCTTCCCTGTGCTATTGAGGTAGGAGCATACTAGCACCAGAGCAGGTACTAGTTTCAGTGTCAGTGCGGAGACAGAGGGCAGGTGGGAGAGCAGAGTTTGCAAATCTCTGTGAACTCAGCCTTTAGGTTAGAGGCCCTAGGGAGCCCTGGGCACCTGGCTGAGATGCCAGGTCAGTGGACAGAGGCTCCTAAGTTCATGGCTGGCCCAGCAAGGTCTTGCCTTTCAGTCCTACAGGTGTAGTAAGGTCACGTGGCTGCTCTTTCAACAAACCGCATGAAGAACAGGTTGCCGTAAGAAACAAAGGTGGTTCTGCTTCAGATTCTTCTGCGATAGCAATATGTCAGCAGTCCCCAGAGAGGCTGAAAGTAAATGAATCAGTGCTAGAAAGTGAAGGATACCATCCACACCGAATGGTGAAAAGGACTCCCGAACAGTAACTTCATTGATTTTTTTCTGTAATTGACACAGCATCTTGGTTTGCCTTCAGGCTTCAGAAGGAGAAAATGGGGAGCCCATGTACACAGAGCTTTCTTGTGTTGGAATTTAATAAAAAAAAATTCCACTGAATGAGCTCCCTTTTCTTTTTCACCATCATTTCTCTCTCTACTGTCTCCCTCTTCTTTCTGCTTCCTTCATTTTATTCCTCCCTTCCTCCCCTCCCAGGTCTCTCTATCTTTTTCTTGTTCCCTTTTGTTCAAAACAAGTGCTTAAGCCCCAGATATCATAGCATGGATAGCTAAATTTTGTTGGCTGTAACATCAACAAGTAAAAAGAAATAAAAAAAAGCACATTTCATCATTCCTGTTGACTTAACTTTTATTTCCACAGAAGCTCAGTATTTTTCCAGAAAAATATATCACTCACAATTGCCACTTCTGAGAACTGCCCTCTGGAGTCGAATGTAGAGGAAGGCCTGGGCTCTTACGGAGCTCCCAGGGGTTCTCTGCACGAGAGGAAGGATCACCTGCCCCTTGCAGGGCAGCCCCCCAGGGCCTCAGTGGGCAGAGCTTAGTATCCCGCCATGTTGCTGGTGATGGATTTTACAGACAGAGGAAGCAGAGGTCAGCTGATAAGTTTCAGGATAGTCCCCTGAAATGAGTCCCTCTGCAGGGCAAGCCCTCTAGCTGAGGTAGAGTTCTTGAAGCTGTCTTGACAAGGCCTGGGAGTGAAATATCAGAGGGAAGGGCTATCAGCAGATTTATCAGCAGCTGCTAGGATGCCCAGGGAAAACAGGATTTGGTGCTGGAGAAGGCAGATCATCTGATAATCTCTCTTTGTACCAGACGCACTTGCTTAAGTGTGCTCAGAGGAATAAGAGAGAATTAAAACATTCTAGCATAAAGATATTTACTCCGTCAAGCTAAAGGTCAATCTTGGCACAGAAGTTTGAAAAATTAAAACAAACCTGAGGCTTCTTTTTTGTTTATTTGTGTTAGAGCTGGAATTTGCCTTTGGAAACCTTATTCACTCATTCAACAAATACTTAAGAGTTCCCGCTTTGTAGCTGGCACCATGTTTCACGTATTGAGAATAATGGTCAGCCATGAGTCAAGTGGAAAGTCCTCTTTAATTAGAAAGATGAGCTGGGATCCACAACTTTCAGAAGCAGTTGCAAAACTACCAGTGTGGTAGGTGCTATGGAGAGGGAAGGTGGGGTCACAAGAGGGAAAACAGAGAGAACCGGCTTGGACAAAGGGGTCAGGAGATAATTCCCTGAGAAAGTGATGTTTTGCCAAGGCCTGAAATCGACAGAAAGTTAATAGGATTTAACTGAGTTAATCATGGAAGCGATTGGGAGAGTATCTCCAAATAAGGGAGACATGTGCAAAGGCTCTAAACTAAAAGAAGCCACAGCCTGCTGGCCAGCACTAAGGGTGGAGGGAATGGTAGGAAATGAATTTGGAGAGTCAGGCCACGAATCAGGCTCTGTTAAGGATTTTGGTTTTTATCTCAAAAGCATTTGAATGCCTCTTAGCAGCTTTAATATGTTTGCATATGTGCATGTGTGTGAATATGTGCATATACACATGTGTGTGTGTGTACATGCTAGAGAGAATACCAGGTGTTGACAGGGACTAAGGTAGATATGGAGAGAAGCTGATGGAGTCCACAGGTGTTTTTAAGGAAAAATTACCTGCATGTGGTGAGAGGTGGATAAGAAAGGTGAGTGAGAGGAAAAGGTTAGAATGACCTTGGGTAGGTAGCCTGAGCAACCATATGGATGGACAGTGATGCCATTTGCTGATGTGGAGAACCAAGGGGAAGGAGCCGATTTGAGATGAGTGAATTTATTGTTAATCATGTTGGGTTTGAGATGTCTGACAAATCGAAGTAGAGGTGTGGGGTTAGCTTCCTCAGGCTCTTCAGCCTTTGTTCTCATGGGGTGTCCTCCAAGTATTCTCTGACTGCCAGGAGACCTGTCCTTCCACCATGGCTGGTGTGTCCTGCCCTGCACTCCTGCCCCAAGCAAGGCTTCTTACAGGTGTGTGCCATGCCCGCAATCTAGATCCTGTTGGGAAGGGTTGAGAGGCCAGCTGAACAAAGGTGTTGGTCTCTGAAGGCCCATGGTAAGCCCTTCTCATGGGTGCCTGAAGTTTAGGAATGACATCTGAGTCTTTTCAAAGTTCCAAAGCCCCTTTTCTACCTCCGGTTGACATTCTGGAAGGATTGTTCTTTGTTGTGGGAGGCAGTCCTGTGTGTTGCAGATGTTTAGCAGCATCCAGATATTGTGAACTGTCCCCAGTGTGTGTGTGTGTGTGTGTGTGTGTGTGTATGTTGAGAACTGTTGCCATACACAATTTTACTTAGGCCTCACAATATCTAGGTGGGCAGAGTGTTATCATGTACCTTAGGTTGAGACAACTGAGTCTCAAAAAGGTTATGTTGCTTTGTGCTAGGTCACACAGCTACCAATCTGTAGAACTGGGGTCAGAGCCTGATTCTTCCGACTCTTACTATGGGCCTCCTTCCAATTTACCACACTGCTCAGACTGACCCAGACAACAGACAGTCCTGACTAAGGCAGGTCCAACACATCAGCCAGAATTACTTTAGCTGTCCGGGATGGATCAGCTTTCACACAGACTACCACCAAGACACAGGCTATGCCTGGCCTACTTGGTCTGCAGATAGCCTAGAGCTCTGGACTCAATCTCAGCCTGATCTTTTTGTGGGCATGGCTCTGTCAATAGCCTCTGCCAACCAGATCAAACATTCTCAATCCAAGAAGACCAGTTTAACTATGCCTCTTGGCCCCTGTCCATTGGCTGGCCCAGCTGGATAAGAGAAGCAAGTCCTCAGCCAGACCAGTTTCTATGGTTCTGCAAGCCCTAGCTATGACAGAGAGGCTCCCCTGGGCCATAACACCCAGAGCTAGGGTTTCCATCTGTCTTTTATTAATAAACCTCACCAGAGAAAGTAGGGGGTAACTGTGTAGAGTTGCATATTAATATAGAGAACAGAGATTGGGGAAAGTCAGTGGGGAGTAACATCATGAAATAAAATGAGAGGCACCTTGCAGATCTCAACCCCAATCAGGCCAAGTTGGAGCAGGTGAAGTCAAGCCAAATCGAAATCAGTAGTTTTCATCAATTGCTAGTCTGTCAATTAATCTCCTACAAAGTTGGAGGACAGCTAGGAGTCTAATATTTGGCTAGAGGGAAAGACCACTCTTTACCTTGCCTTGAGGTCACTTCACTGGGGGTGGGCTGCCTATCTAGATAGGTCTTCCATACCTCTTAGTCCAGTAATCTAATAAGACAGTTGTTTGAGTTGTGTTTTCTGTGGGGAAAGTTGGATTTTCTACTCTCCCAATAGCAGTGTGGTGTTGCCCTACAGAGTCCAGGGTCACCTAGAACAGACAGTAGAGGGTGGAGCCCAGGCACAGTTCGGCATGGAATAACCCCTATAAGTGAACTCCTTTAAAAGGTCCTTTGCCAGAAGACAGGTAAAATTCCCTGGCTAAAAGTATAGGTAGTAGTATATGAGAATCATGTCACACCCTGCAAGGAGTCATCTACTCCTTCTGTCTGCCCCACTGAGGCTGGTCTTTTCTCCTGAAACTCCCTGATCTTGTTTATGGTGTCCAGTTGCATTTCAGTACAGTCCTATAGGAGAAATCAAAGCTTTTGAATCAAATCTTTCTTCCTCCCTGGAGTAATACCATTTATCCCAGGGACTTTCTTCCTCCTGCTCTGTTTTAGGGCTCTTAAAACTGAGCAAAGGAGGGTAGAAATTTCTGTTAATATGGGAATGAACTGTTTCACTTTTGCTATGACAAATCTTTATTTCAGCCTAGTTGATTCTGAAGCTATGTATGCCAATGATATTTCCTCTCTTCAACACTTCAACCTTGCCTCCGAACTAAGAAAACTGGTACCAGAAGAGAAGGATGAAGAGAGAGAGTTAGGGGAGCACTGGTCACGTGCTGAAGTTTTGGTGCGACCTCTAAGTAGTTCTACCACAGTGAAGACCATGACTGCATGTAGTCATCATTTTGTCCCTAAGGCCTGTGACTGTACACTACAGACAGAGAATGCCTAGTAAATGCAAAGCATCTACCCACGTAAAAAATGAAGCAATTTAGGGACCAGCAGTTAGCGTAATGGCTGTGTCACTGGACTCCCATGTAATCAACTGAGGTTCAAGTCCTGGACCCGGTGGCTTAAAACTCATGCCGGGCACATGTGTGTGCGTGCCCAAGATTCCAAGAGGAGAATGGAATAGAAGGGATTGCAGCATGGCCATCCCCCCAGGGGGTGATTTCTCACTTTCTATCATCTCTGTCTTTCTGGCGAGCGCATGTGCGCTATACCAAAAACCTTTCAAAAAAAAAGAAGCAATTTAGTTAACTATGCCTCTCTTCTTATTTCTGTAATTCTGGATATATATATATATTTCAAAGGATTCCAATGATGGTGGTTTATGCCCACTGGTATAACATATTGATAGATGCATAGATGAATGGGAAGGCTGATAAATAAAGGATAGAGAAATTTATGCTGCTTTCTTTATTTGAAAATGTGGAGATGGTTGCAGTAGAGCCTCTGGAATTCATGTTTTTTTTTTTTGAGCTATTTCTTTCTCTTTAAAATCACCTCGAGACAATGTCAGGAACAAGCTGTTGTTTGTGGCTTTATTTTTTTATAATGGCTTTTTTCTCACCTCAGGAGCCCAATATTCTCATTCTTTTTCAAGAGTATTTGAATTCAATGCTTAAAGAAACAAAGCATAGGTAATGGTATATAGAGAGTTATGCTTTTGAGCACCCTGAGGATCCCCATATATAATGGATATATATAAAAAAAGTGGCTAAGTCCAAGATACACTTTATGCAGAGACCCAGGATAGTGTGGTGGCTACTTGTGTGCGGTGGGTCGTCTGAAGGATGCTTCCCACTTGGCTGTTGGGTTGTGTGCTGAACATAGGAGGGGTCAGATTTGGAGTCTGGTAGGTACAGGTGGGAGATATAATTAATCTCATTCTATTTCATAAACTTGTAGGGCATCCAAGAGTCCAGCAGTACTTGATTGGAAATGCATGTCAGAAGGATGTGAAGTGATAGAAAGAACTATAGGGAGTCAACATTGTATAAGTCTAGGTTGTCTTAGTCCCACATGACTGTGGGAATAAATGAGACAATTTAGAAAGAGTGGTTGGTAAAATGGCTCCCATTTCTTGACCAACTACAATGTGCCCATAATTTACCAATATCTTTACTCAGACCCTCAAAATATATTCTCCATGAAGCCTATAAACACCCCAATACCTAAAATCACTTTTAAAAAATTATTTACTTCATGAAAGAAAAGGGGAGTAATGGAGGTACCCTTGACGGGGTCTCATCATGCTGCAATCAAACACCCCCCAAGTCTTCCAGCCAGCCAGGATCACAGGTATGCCCATGGGTGTACACCCAGCCTGTAGGCTCTGGGTCTGAACTTTCTTCACTATCACCTGTACCACCATGGCTGGGTTAAGATACACAGAAGTTAAAATGCACGTTAAAAATAACTATAACCACGAAAATTGGTCAATGTAAGAACAATGTTAAAAAAAGTAAATTTTGACATCAGTGACAAAGTATAGAGGTGGAGGAGTAAAATTCAAGAGTTTTGTGTGCAATTTAAAGTTATTTTTTCAAAATAGGCTGCTATAACAATAAAAAACTTTATGCAAGCCTCATGGTAACCAAACACACACACACACACACACACACACACACACACACATACAAGTTGCATAGCATATATAAAAAGTATAGGAAGAAAAGAATCAAAGTATATCACTACAAAAAAGTCATCAAGTCACATGGGAAAATAGCAAAAGAGGAAGAAAAGAACCACAAAACAGAAAACAATGAACACAATGCCAATAGTAAGCCCTTAAGCACTGATAATTACTTTAAATGTAAAATGTATTAAACCCACCAATCAAAAGACATAGAGTGGTTAAATGCAATTAAAAAAATATGAGACCCTACTATATGTTGTCTACAAAAAACACACTTTAGATTTAAGAACACACAGACCGAAAGTGAATGAATGAGAAAAAATATTCCATACAAATGTTAATGAAAAGCAAGGTGGCTGTACTTTTAACAGACAAAATATACTTTAAGTCAAAAATTGTTACAAGAGACAATGAAGGTCATTACATAATGATAAAAGGGTCAATTCAATAGGAAGGTATAGCAATTATAAGTATATATGTACCCAACTTTAGAGTACTTCAATATGTAAAGCAAACATTGACAGATCTGAAAGGGAAAGTAGACAGCAATATTATAATAGGATATTTCAATATCCCACTTACAAGAATGTACAGATCATCCAGACAGAAAATCAATAAGGAAACAGCAGATTTGAATAATATTATAGATCAAATAGACCTAATAGACATAAAGAGAACATTCTACCCAACATTCCTCCCAAGTATACAAAGAGCATACTCTAGGATAGACCACAGGATAAGCCAAAAAACATTAACAAATTTTAAAAAGATTTAAATAATTGAAAATTTATTTTTTGACCATAATGGAATGAAATTAGAAACCAATAACAAAAGGAAATGGAAAAAAA
This sequence comes from Tupaia tana, assembly GCA_026018925.1. NCBI lineage: Eukaryota > Metazoa > Chordata > Mammalia > Scandentia > Tupaiidae > Tupaia > Tupaia tana. The sequence goes on from JAKSZU010000007.1 coordinate 20,957,272, forward strand.
TTTTTTACAAATACATGGAAATTAAACAACAAATTCTGGAATAACCAATGGGTCAAGAAAGATATCAAAAGTGAAATTAGAAAACATCTCAAGACAAATGAAAATGAAAACATAGCATACTAAAATCTATGGAAAGCAGCAAACACAGCACAGAAAGAGAAGTTTATAGCAATAAGTGCCTTCATTAAAAAAGATCTCGAATTGCCTATATCGTATTACATGTATCTCAAAGAGCTAGGGAGAAAAAGAACAAAGTTCAAAATTAGCAGAAGGGCAAAAATAATAGAGATTATTAAAATAATGATAATAATGAACTGTAGAATAGAAAAATATCAGTGAAATCAAGAAATGGTTCTTTAAAAAGATAAACATAGTTGCCTAAAACTTATTTAGACTAAGAAAAAAAGAGAAAAGACTAAGATAAAATTAAAGATGAAAGAGGAGATATTCTGATGCCATAGAAATAAAGAGATCATAGGGAGCTAAATTGGACAATCTAGAAGAAATGGATAAGTTCTTAGAAACATACAATCTACTAAAACTGAATTCAAGAAAAATTTGAAGGCCTAAATAGATAAATAACAAATAAAGAGATTAAGTCAGTAATCAAAAACCTTCTAACAATGAAAAATCTAGAACCAGAGGGCTTCCTGGGTGACTTTTACCAAACATTTAAAGAAGAATTAATACTAATCCTCCTTTAACTTCTTTAAAAAATAGAGGAAAATAGAAATTTTTGAACTCTTTTCATAAGGTCAGCATCATCTTGATATCAAAGCCAGATGAAAACCTACAAGGGGGAGAGAAAACCATAGGCCAATATCTGAGATAAGCACAGATGTTAATATTTGCAACAACTACTACTGAAGCATTATTCCCAATGGCAAAGGCATGAAAACAACCTAATGCCTCTGGCTGATGATTGGCTAAAGAAGATGTGGTATATACATGCAAGAGAATATTATAAAGTCTTAAGAAAGAGGGAAATCTAGCTACTTAGATTACACAGATGCACCTATAGAACATCATACTAAGTGAAATAAGCCAGACACAGAAGGACAAATAATACAGGATACCATTACGTGATGAAATAGTCAAACTCATGGAAGCAGAGAGTGGAGTGATGGTTACTCAGGACTAGGGGATGAAAAATAGGGAGGGATTGCTCAAAGTGTAGGCAGTTCCAGTGATATAGAATGAATAAGTCCTAGAGATCTATCGTACAGCATGGTGCCCATGGAGCCGACAATAAATTCATATAGTATGCTTAAAAATTTTCTGAGAGGGTGGATATTAGGTCAAGTGTTTTTTATCATATGCAATAGCTAATAATGAGAGAGCAGATGGAAGCTTTTGCAGGTGATGGATAAGTTTATAGCATAGGTTGTTGTGATGGTTTCATAGGTGTGTACTTATCTCTAAACATATCAAGTTGTATACATGAACTATGTTCAGCCTTTTGCAAGTCAATCATACCTCAGTAAAGTTTTAAAAAAAGACAGTTATGAATATTCACTTTGGTTTCTTTCTTTCTTATTTTTTTAAGAGAGATTTTTGCTATAGGGCATGTGCACTCACCGGAGAGACAAAGAGAGACAGAGAGACAGAGAGCAAAAAATCACCCCCTCTTAGGGGGGGGATTGCCATGCCTCAATCCTTCCTCCTCTCAGGATTTTGGGCATGCATACACATGTGCTTGGCATGAGTTTCAAGTCTCCAGGTCTGGGTTTCCAACCAAGGTCAGCCATGTGGGATTCCAGTGACGTAACCATTATGCCATCTGCTGACCCCTATTCTGGTTTCTGATCTCATAGGGGAGTCTTTCGACAGTTAACCACCAAGCTGATTATTTATTATTAGTTATTTGTAAACATCACTTATCAGATTAATAGTTTTATACTATTCTTACTTTGCTAAAATTAAAAAAAGTCATGAATGGATGTTGGATTGTATCAACTACTTTCATCCTATCTACCAAGACAGTCATATGATATTTCCCTTTTATTCAATAAATGTGGTAAATTGCATTGATTTTCTTTTCTTCCAATGTGAAACCAAGCTTGCATTTCTGGAATCAACTGACGTGTTCATGAAATAATATCTTCTCTGTTGGAAAAAAAATAATAGAGAGACCCAACAGCCCAAAAGGTTAAGTAGAGTAACCCAGATCACATCACTAACTGGAAACAGAGTTAGGACTACCAGACTCTATTGACTCTAAAGCCTGTGTTTATGCCCAAAAGTTTTCTTGGGACTTCTGGGAAGGGCTAATTTAGTAGGTAGACAGAAGAAGAAGAACTACAGTAGGCCACGGCACAGTTTCAGGGAAGTAGATGAGACCTGGCTATTACTTATGATAAAGGAAGAGGTCATGCCAAGTGGGGACGCCTGGTGGTGGAAGTGGCTGGTGATGTCACTGGGAGAAAGCAAGAGCAAAGCAAGAGAGAGTGATAGTGAGAGTGAGAGTGGTGATGAGGGAGCCCCAGGTTCAACCATTATGAGTTCACTGGGAGTCATTTTCAGAGTGTGATTCGGGGAATCACACTCTGACGTGGTGAGGTGAGAAATCAGATATAGGAAGCGCACATTTCTCTTTTAAAGCAGTTGATGGCAAAAGAAAGAGGGAGGTGGTAGCATATTGCTGATGAGGTAAAGAAAAAGCTCCTTACTGAATTAGGAACTTGGGCATGCTTGGGTGTGTAGTCAAGCCCCTGTAAGGAGGCACAAAGAGGTGGAAGTCAATGATAAAGACTCCACGTTCATTCTGAACCAGGAGTGTGGTTATTTTCTATCCTGTAACTTCTCTGTGCCTCAATTTCCATGCCTGTAAAGTGGGGATAGTAATAATAGCTGCTTCTAAGGGTCATGGAGAGTGGAGAGTTCCTGGCACACAGGAAACCTGCTATGGTGTGAGTGTCTGTTATCTCACCGCTCCCCCTCTGTCTCTGCCTCCTCCTTCGCCTCCCCAGATACATTCTTCTATCTGCATGATCTACCTGTCTCCACCTCGTTCCCAGGAAAATGAGCTCCACAGTGTCTCAGTCTCCTCCTTGCCTGGAATGGTAGTCTGGAAATGTTGCCTATGGAGGAGGACAATTTAGGACCTCTGTTGTGTCTCTAACTCAGCTTTTTGATTGTTTCCTTTACAGACTCTAAGAACCATGTTACTTATATTTAAAATTATTTTTATGAAAATCTATACTTGGTTCTCACAGCATATGGCACAATGACAACACTCTCCGTGTAGCTAAGTGAGGGGGAAGGCTCATCTCCCTGTCTTTTCCTGAAAAAGGTGCTGTTAGTGTGGGTAACGACACCCCCATCCCTGTCTGGCAGTCAGTTCCTGACTCTCTCAGAGTGAGGTGTGGGCAGAACTCAGAGCTGGGCATCAAATGGCCTGGGATCTAGAACTCGGTCTACCAGCATACTGCTATGTGGCCTCAAGCAAGTGGCCTTGAGTCTCCAGGTCCAAGTGATTTTCAGCTAGGCCCTGGACTTCAGTTCTGGTGGCTGACCCCACCTCCTACATCCCACCTCCTGGCCTTCCTGGGCCGTTGCCAGTTGTCTTTGTCCACCCCAGAAGTCAAGAGCCACACTCAAATCTGTTTTTCAGCAGATGCCCAGCTAGATCAACATTGTAGTCACAGGAGGAAACCACTGAGGAAGGGCAGTGCCAGATTTTTAGGGGATCTCAGTAGATCTGACTACACTCCCAACAGCTCCTTTCTTATCAGGGAAATCTATGATTTGTGCCCAGTCCCTTTTGTTTCGAAGTCAAGGTCTGTGGGAATGAGAGATCTTATTTCAAACCCTTTACATCACAGCATGGACACATGTTGGATGCTTTCCTGAGAGGAAGGTTTCAGGAGGGAGATCACCAGGGCCATGAAGGGAAGGGAAGCAGAGTGGAGGGGAGCAGACCACTGGGAGAAGGGGAGCAAATGACTTTCTGGTACACCTCACACTGGGCCTAGTAGGTGAGGGTGTCACAGGTGCCTGAGCTGTGGCTGTGACCTTCTTTCATGACCTGTCTGAGTAGTGTAGCTTCTGAGCTCCAAATGAACTTTAGAGCTCCACAGAACTGCATTTGAGGTCTCAGAATGACTTACTGACTGGGTGACCTTGAAGAGCCCTTAATATATTGTTTTATGCCTCGGTTTCCATATCAGTCTTCCTCATAATAACAGACCAATGCCACATGACCTTCACCACAGGCCAGGGAGATCCTGCCCTCATTAAGCCTATATAACATCCTATGCTTTAGTCTTATCCCCATTTCGTAGACCAGGAAACTAAAGCTCAGAGAGGTTATGGGGGTAGAGTAAAGTTATGCAGTGAATTTCTATGCAAACTCAGGCAGTCTGGCTCCAGCCGGCACTCTTAGTCCTTCTGCCTCATTGCCTCTAAAGTCTTGGCTTTGATTTCATGTCATCTTGCATCACCACCTAGTCTCTTCCGTATCACAGCCATCCACTAACCTGAGAGTCATCCTCCCATTGACTCAAGGCTTTACTGCCTGGTTTGCTGTTACTCTGTCTGGTAATACTTTTGCTATCTTTCTTGGCAGATGATCCTTATCTTGGCTTACCTACTTCTTCTCCTTTCAACTCCTCCCACCCTGCCCCTTACTATCTTTCCACGTTATACCCTTGGTCGTCATTACTAATTCCTTAGCTTCAGGCACCTCACTCTGTGACTACCACATCACACCCTCCAGTCCCCTCTCTCTGTTCCTCAATCTACTGAGGCTACTACCTTCTCACCATCTGTCACTTCCCACACCATGTTCTCACTCCCTCCTTACCCACCTTATTTCCATGGTCCACATTACACTTATATCCTTACACACATCCTTACCTTGCTAGCTTCTCTCTCTCAAAATGCCAATCCTGGTTAAACAAAGCTGTTCCTTGCACTGCCACTATAGAGCTGAACAGCACAAGAGAAATAGGCACAACCACTTCGATTAGTCTTGCCTTGAATTCATGACCACCAGCTTCTAGTAAGCAGTTTTACTACATCTCTAGGGACCACACATTCTCAAACTTTCATATTTCACTATTTTCCACTCTCATTCCTCCAACCTTCCCCATCTTCATGATCAGTGGATCTTGGCTTACTATTTCACTGGGAAGATAGATGCCAACAGAAGAGAACTTGCACACATGCCCACCACCAAATCTACTCTCTGACCCGTGTCTGTGCCCAGAAAGTACTGCCTTACCTCTCCTTCCTATAGATGAGTAACCTTAGCTATTCTCTGCTACAAAATCTCAACTTGTGCACTGGCTTACATCGTCTGTCTCCCATTCAAGGACATTGTTCTGGACTTTATTCTTCTCTCTCCTGCATTATCAATTTCTTCTCTCCTCAATGGATCATCCCCATCATCTTATAAACAGCTATAATTTCTCACATCCTTCATAAAACACAAACCTCTCTTGTCCGTGTCTAGCCATTGCCTTATTTATTTATTTATTTATTTATTTATTTATTTATTTATTTATTTGCTTTCTTTCACGGCCAGTCTCTGAAGATTGCCTATACATGCTATCCAACTGCTTTTCTCCATTCAATTTTGAATCCACTCTAATAAGGCATTTGCCTCCAACAATGCAAAGGTTTTGCTATCATCAGGGTGCTGATCACCTCCATATTGCTAAAACCAATGATTTATTATCAGTCTTTGTTCTATTTGCCATCGACTTGCATTCCATTTGATTTCTCCCTTTCCTCTTTAACACATTTTCTTCACTTGGTTTCTTGGACACCACATTCTTCTACCTGTTGACTGTACTTCTTCAGTATCCTCTGCTATTTTCTCCCCAACTTCTTTTATCTTCTCTCACTTTCTTGATTATCTTATCTAGGTTCTTGGCTTTAAATATCACCTCTAAGCTGATGACACATAAATTTCTATTTCTAGGCTAGTTCTCATTCCTGCTCTTCATCCTCATATGTCTTGTAGCTCTCTGAACAACCCAACTTTCTGTCTTTGAAACTGAACTCCTGATATTTGCCTTTAAATTTGCTTCTCCCACTGGCTTACCCATCTCAGCTTCTCTAAGACAATCACATCCTTCTGGGTGTTCAGGCTTAAACTTTTGGAGTCAATTTTGGGCTTCTATCTCTCACAGCCCATGTCCAATCATCAGCAAATGCTGGTTCTTTCAATGGGTGGTGGGGATTTAAAACAAGGTTTATCTGGAGCTACATTTTCCCCCAAACTTTGCTTCTTTTCCATTGCAGCATTATGATCAGTTGTTCCCCAACTCCATGGCTAGTAAATTAGGAGAAATAGATTTAAATACAAAGTAAAAGAGTAGGGAAAATTCAGGTTAGTTTCAGAAGTTTCTTCTATAGATTATAATTTGCTTTCTGAAACTTTGAAACATCTAATAGTCATCTAGTCTAAGAACATGGAGAGCAGTGGTGGTATGTGAGAGTGAAATATCTGCTCTTGAGTATTTCTAATTTTAAAACTGTGGTGTATCCACATGTAGATGTGAGAACTGATTGATAAGAAATAGCCCTGGGGGACCAGCAGTTGGCGTAATGGCTATGTTGCTGGACTCCCATGTAGTCCCAGACCTGGTGGCTTAAACTCACGCCGGCGCTAGTGCGTGTGTAACCAAGATCCTGAGAGGAGAATGGAGGAGAAGGGATTATGACATGGCCATGCCCCCCCCCCCCCGGGGATGTGATTTCTTGCTTTCTATCTCTCTGTCTCTCTCTGTCTTTCTGGCAAGTGCACACGCCCTATAGCAAAAACCTCTCCACAAGAAAAAGAAAATAGCCTCTTGGGACCAGCAGTTGGCGTAATAGCTACGTCACTAGACTCCCATGTGGTCGACCGTGGTTTGAGTCCCGGTCCCGGCAACTTAAACTCACGCTGGGTGCGTGTGCGTGCATGCCCAAGATCCCAAGAGGAGAATGGAGAAGGGATTGCTGTGTGGCCATCCTTCCTGGGGGGTTATTTCTCACTTTCTGTCTCTCTCTGTCTTTCTGGTGAGTGCATGTACCCTATAGCAAAAACCTCTCCAAAAATAAATAAATAAATAAATAAATAAATAAAAAAAAAAAAAAAAAAAAAAAAAGAAATAGCCTCTTGGCTGTTTGGACTTAAGCCCACTTCCATGTGTCAGTTACTACCACATTCATGTCACTGTTTCTCAAGGAAACTTTCATAAGTCTTCTGGGTGGTCCTTTTAAGAAGGAGAAATTTGAGGCAGGCAGAGCTTATGATTATCCTCAGTGTCATACACCTGTGAGTCCACAGTTGTCTGGGGACTGGCCTTTGACCTAGGTCAGAGGTGGAGCTGGGCAAGCATCTCTTCTGCAGTTCAGCTGGTGCCTGGGGGTCTACACAGCACCTGGCCTTGGAACAAGCAGTGGAGGCAGTTTGGGGCAGCTAACTTAGATGCCCCTAAGGGAGAGGGTGTTTAGAAAATGAATAAATGAAAATCCAAGAGCAGAGACCAGCTCCCAGGCTGGGCAATCATAAACATTCCCATTCTGGGATATATTCATGATGATTCTGATTGGAATTCCAAAAAGGACCAGGAAAAGGTTTGCCCTATTATTTATGTTCCCCACTGACAGCTTTGAGCCAGGAACCACATTTTATTCATCTAGCAAGATGCCCAGAGTGCAGTGGGTGCTCAGGAAACGTACACAGAATGAATAAATTATTCAGAACCGTGTCATTATCTAGGGCTGGGGAGAGTGGGTGCCTTGGGTGCTCATTTAAAAGGGAGTATTGGATGCTGAAGTATTATCTCTGTGAAGCTGGCTTTGGGGAGGAATGGTAACAGATCTAAAAGTATTTTTTAAAAACCTATTTAACCAGAGCCTGTCTGTGTGCTGGGGTGTGAAACTCTATGAATGTGTTATCAGCAGGGCCTTAGATGGGTTTGTGTGATTTGCTTTGGCCAGAAACAGCTTCTTCTTCACACATTCCCTGGGGGCAGAGAGACCAACAGGACCACCTGCTACTCTAATGATCTACTCCCCCTTACACATCTACAATTAATGCAGGAGATGCTTTGGTCTTTAAAGGAACAGTATCAGCATTCTCCAAAGGTGCAATGTCCAAAATGGCAACCACTAGCCACATGTGGCCATTCTCGGTGGAAACATGGCTCATCTAAAATCAGATGTGCTGTGACTATAACATAACCACCAGATACTGAAGACTTTGTATAAACAAAAGGGTAGGAAATACCTCATTAATTTTAATATTGATTACATGTCAAAATGATAATGTTTTGGATATATTGGGTTAAATAAAAGTTTTAAATAAAAATAATAATTTTTATTTTCTCTTTAAATGTGGCTACAAAAAACTAAAATGACATATGTGTCTCATATTATATTTGTAACGGGCAGTAGTACTCTGAAAAAATACTCGGTCGTAGGGTCTATTCTTAGAATGCCTGTATTTCATACAGGTCCTGAGATAAAAAATAAAATTTTTCCCTGTAGGAAAAATGCAGATAACCACAAGGTGTATTTAGCCAAAGAGAGTGGACTTGCTGGCCACGTCTACTCCTCGGTTTCCCTGTATTCGATTATATTCTTTGAAGACTCAGCTGTCAGTTTGGCTGTTATTTCATCATGCTGGCACAACAGCCAGCTAGCGTTTACTGAGAACTTGCTAAGTGCCAGGGGCTGTGTTAATTGCTCGATATACATCATTGTGTTAATGAGGTAGACACTGACTATTCCCATTTTACAAATGAACAGAGTAGACAGATAAAACACAGGATAACTGAGGTGGAAGTGAAAGGAGGTTGGAGGTGAGGGATGGGAAGGTAGTCATGGGTGTTGCCCCAATTTCTGGCTTGGCAAGCAGGTGAATTCTGGGCCCACATCTGATTGGGGATGGCAGGAGGGACCAATGTAGTTGGTGCCCTCACAGCAGGTGCCAGGCAGCATGGCTTTGTTAAACTAAACTATTTTGGCCTAAAACAGCCTCTGTACTCCCACACTTGGATTCCTATGGATAAGGTGAACTCATACATGTTAGACTGTTTTCCTGAGCTGGTTGCTAAGTTACAGCCAATCACACTAGCTACACTTCAGTCAATCACAGAAAGCCCACCTTCTAGGCTGTTAGTGCCGCCTACCATCCAGCTGTAAGCAGTCCAAGTATTTCTCTACCTCATGCCCTCTCTTTTGTTTTTGCACGTCACTTTCCTTTTGCACAAACTTAAATACCCCTGTATATAGCTCCACGCACCTAGCTGGAGTCCCAATTTGGATCACCTGCTCCTTTCTTCAAACAAACTCTGTCAAATTTTGGCTTGTCTAAAAAAAAATTTTTTTTTAGGAGAAATTTTTGCTATAGGGCGTGTGCACTCTCCAGAGAGACACAGAGAGACAGAGAGACCGAAAGCAAGAAATCACCCCGCAGGGGGCATGGCCACGCCACAATCCCTTCTCCTCCATTCTCCTCTGGGGATTTTGGGCATGCATGCATATACACTGGGTATGAATTTCAAGCCACCAAGTCTAGGGACTCGAACTGTGGTTGGCCATATGGGAACCCAGCAACACAACCATTATGCCATTGGCTGGTCCCAAAATTGTGTTTTTTAACATCTTAATGATATCATGTGCTCACTAAACATTTGTTGATTCTCCAATTCTCCTTTCCTTTGCTCCCTTCTTTGTTCTAGTGGCCTCTTTCCAGAAAAGCTCCTCTATTTAATCGCACTGTAGTGGACAAAGAGAATAGTCATTAACCTCAAATGGACTCAGGCATGGAGTCAAGTTCTACTCCTTATTAGCTGAGTAACTTATATAAAAGAGAGAACATATACCCACCTCACAGGGTTTTAATGGGATTTAATGACATGTTGAAGTAAGGGAACTGCAGGTCCCAAGGTGCTTAATAAATATTAGCTAGTGTCCTTACCTCTTCTTTTCTTGTGGTTCACCTCTGCTGGCTTTCTATTTCCCACATCTCCGGTTGCTAGAGAAGAGGGTGAGCAGGACTGATGGCCTCTGGGACTTCAAATGACCTCAGGGTAATTTGTTTTTTACTCCTCAAGATCTAGTCCTTTTTTTGGTCTAGGGGGAGATTTTTGAAAACAATTTCTCTAGATATTTTGAGGATTTCTTTGTTTTTTAAATTTCTCTATGCCCAAACAACTTCCCTTTGGAAACTTGTGGTCTGCTTTATGTATGCATGTAGGAAATGAAAAGCAGAAGCTACATCAACAGCCTGGTTTCAAATGTGATCTTCCTCTGGATCTCTTTTGTTACTATTCTATGACCATAGGCACAGGGAAGCTGACTGAGGATGCTTTGGCGGGTCCCAGACCTGGTGGCTTGCTTTCTCACTTTCTCTCTCTCTCTTTCTGGGTGTGTCTTCTTTGGTGAGTGCACATGTCCTATATAAAATTAAAATGATAATGATAATAATAATAAAAAGATGTGGAGGTCAGCATGCTGGTGAAACAGGGCTTCATTTCCAGCCCAGGCACTGGGTGCAAGGGGCTCTGGGCAATTCCCTTTCCCTCTCTGGGTCTCAGTATTTTCATCCTCTGAATAGGGGGTTGAGTCTAATAGTCTCTGCTCTTGAGCCCTTTGATGGGAAAGTCTGGCAGTCGGGGACTGTAACTTTTCTGTTTGTAGCTGGATCCTAGCATCTAGTGCTAGTAAGTCCGCAGTAAATGTTCGTTGAATAAATGACTAATCCTTGGCTGTTTGAGCTGTGACCATGTGCTGGCAATCCTAAAACGTCTCTTGGGAGAGATGACTAATGGGGACCTAACAGGTATGCAGAGTTGCATCGGGCAAGCTGAGAGGTTTTTGACATTTTTTAGCTTTCTCATCCCTATGCTGTGTACAGACTGCCTTAATCTACACATAGCCTGAAACAATAAAAAGGGATAGTAAAAATTACTGAATCCAAACTCCTGGGTATATTGAAACTAATAAATAGAACATAAATATTTAATATCTTTTCTGTTTAGTTAAAACCAAAACAAAACACTATCTTATTTGGATTCCGAAGGACTCCAGCAAATAGTTGCATCCATTTGTACATATGGAACAACCAATATGAAGGCCAACTTGTCATGGGTGGGGATTATTTGGTTGACAGAGCTATTTCTTCCTCAGAAGCTCCAAGGCCCCTTTTATGTGTCTTCCAGAGTGGGCAAGAGTAGCTGAGAAGACCTCATAGACTTTGTGAAGTCCATGAACTCTGATTCCATAACCAAGCCACTGCTGGAAGAAATTTCCTGGCCATTTGGTAGACAGTGAGTTCTGGAATTTTCCACCTGTAAGAGGAAATGACGCATACAGAGCACTAGGTCCAGAGAGGTGCCTGATGTACCCAGCATCCGGTAAGTAATAACTGGTCATCAGTAACCTAGCCTCTGGACGTAGCATTCAGAGCACAAAAAGGAGGACACTGTGCCTAAACATATGAGCCCTCTCTATACAGTCAAGATGAAAAGAGGAGAGTGGGTTGGGGACTGATATCAGACCTCTTCTACAGGCAGGTCTAACTGAGCAATGGGGAGCAGATAAAGCAATGCCTTGACCTGAAGAAGAACCACAGAATGGGGTCCTGATGCTCAAAGCTGTCTCTCTCTCTGTCCCTTGTGCTCTCCTTGCTCTCTCACTCTTCTTTTTCTACACACACACGCACACACACACACACACACACTTGGTTGCACAAACCAGAGCAGTAGTCTTACAGAACATCACAAAGAAGTCACACATATTAGAGGGACATCATCCTACAAGGATGATCTTCATCCTAACCCCCATCTGATTTTACTTTCAATTTATGGTCTTTGTCACATTCAGTCCTTTCTACTAAATGTTTCCCTCCCAGAGCTCAAGAGGGATTGTTTGTCTCCTTCCTCCCTTCCAACCTTTGCCTTTGATGTTTGGGGACAGCAGAGCCAGATCCCTGGGTGTGCTTGGGGTAGTGCCAGGGCGGAGGGGCTGTCCCAGCTGTGGGATGAGGGGTTGCTGTCGGCTGCAAGTGTCCCCGTTCCTGGCGATAGTGTCATTTTGCCTAAGGCAGCTCAAAGGCTGGAACAGCGGGGCTGTCAGAGAGACCGCCCTCTGGGGAAGCAGTGGCCAGCCGCAGAAGACTTCGTTCAGGGTTTCTTTTGTTCTGAGTAAAACCAGGTCCCTGCACTGGGCATTGGATGAACACTTAAAAGGGAAAAAAAAAAATGCTAGAGTTGCAAGATTTCCCATTTAGCTACAATTCTGGACCTCGATTGGCAGGAACTGTCTGAATGTGCTGGAGAGAGGCAGAGTAGATCTGTGGGGCTGTTGTTGGCTGGGAGCCTGGGACCAGCCTTTGAGCACAGCTGGCTCTTGCATTAGCGTCCTGTGTGGCCCCAAGCCTGTCGCCTCAGCTTCCTCATCTCTAATAAGGAAGAGGTCCAGGTCATGCCACCACCCCTGAAAACTGGGCTCCGGGATCAATTTAGGTGACAGCACCGTCTGCTCTAGCAACCAACACTTAAATAACACTTGGTTTGGATTGCAAAATGTAGTAATTTAATCCTTGCCGACAACGAATGAAGCAGGTGCTGTTTTTATGTTATTCTTATCTTACAGATGAGGTACACAGAGGTTAAGTGATGTGTCTAAAGTCACACAGCCAGTAAGCTGGGATTCAAGGCCAGGCATTCTGGCCTCCAGGTCTGAACCCTTAATCACTATGTGATAGTCTGACACTATGGAGCTCTGAGCAGTTCTGTAGGAAAAAAAATTTACCTCTGATTAACCCAGCAATTCCCCAAGTTACATGCTCAAAGAACCCTCAGGAAGCAGTGGGGTGTGTGATGGCTGAAAGCACAGCCTAGAGTCAGCTGTGACTGGGTTCACATTTTCCTGACCACTTAAAGTCACTGTGACCTTGGGCAGGTGCTCAACCTCTCTAAGCATCAGTTTCCTCAGCTTAAAATGAGGATGGTGAAGATAATGAGACACTGTGGGGATTAAAAGAGCCAACACATGAGGTGCTCTTTGCCTGGCACATTGCATGGATGTCAGCTTTTGCTATGCAGGGAGTCCTCAAAAGTTTCACGGAAAATGTGTGGTACGGATTTCACAATTTTTTGCTCCAAAATAAGCTTATTTTGATTCCATTTTTTCCCCCACAGACTTGTTGCAGTTCCCTTAGATATAGTGAATGAAAATTGACATCCATACATATTGGCATACTATATGGATGCCAACTTTTACTAACATACACAGAGAGATTATAAAGATATATATCCATATATTATCTATAGATACCCCCCCCACACACACACACATCCTATTAAAAGTCTATAGAATTAATATACCTGGAACACATTTGGGAAGGGCTGGTCTAAAAATCTAAAAGATCTTTTCTTCTCCCCCTATTTTGCTTTCTATTTTTGAATTCTAAACTGTCTAGGATCTTAGGAAGGTGAATGTGGGCTTCTTGTGCAGAATGACCTCATGTTCACAGCGTGCCACAGCCAGGAAGGGCCTTAGAGATCATGGTGTCGAGTGCCCTAGTTTTATAGGAAGCCGAGACCTGGGGAGGTCCAGTGACTTGTCTAAAACCACTGTTCATGGAGCCATCACTGAAGAATAAATTCACAGAGTTACAGGACAGAACCCTGTCACTGCTCTTGTCTTGGGGCAGAGGGGACTTCTACATGAGATGAGCCTTTAGGGCTAATACTTAACAGTACCCCCTGCCCCAACTTCCCAAATAGCCTCAGGGATAGGAAGCTCTGGGCTTTCCTGAAAACCTACTCACCAGCTTCTTGTAGGGTAGCTAAAGACCTTTTAGGACCCTCTGCTCCAACTGGGCCTCTCTTGGTCTCGCATTGATTTACATCAGGAACATAAACATCCTTTAAAATCCAGGTTATACCATAGGAAGGGATTGCAAACTCCTTGGCCTTCCTGACCTACTCTGAAACACAGATGGGTGTTGAACCCTGTTGGAGACAGGTAGTTATCACTGAGGTATCAGGAGAGTGCAGGCCCTCCCTGATGTCATTCGAGTCTCCAAATACAGCAGTGCTGGTCACCAAGACAGCCCTCTGCCTGGACTCTGCTTTTTAATTGCCTGGAGTTGTAAGCCTGGATGGACTCATGCTCTTAGAGTTGCTGTTAGAGGCTCTTCTTTTCATCTGACCTGAGTCTTACTCATTTGTGTCAGACACCAGCCCCTGCATATGGCTACCCCACACTCTGCAGCTTCACTTCCTGAGGCTCGGCCCTGCCTCTGTCTACTGGGGTCAACACTCTACCCAATTTTTCTATCCTCTTTTCAGAGAATTGTTACTGGAAGTAGCTGACCCACCACGGACAAGAATTTCCATCTCCTTTTCATCTAGGTGGGACAATAAGCTGACTTTAGTCCTATAGGATCTGGGAGAAGTGACATGATCCACTTAGGCCTAGGATACGTAAACTTCCTTCTCTGCCTTTTCTCCATTTACTGGCAGGGTGTTGAGGCCCTGGGAAACCTTGATTGCATGTATTGAAGACAGTGGAACCCCAGCAGCCTGAGACCCTAAGAGGCTATGTGAAGAAGTGTTCCATCCCCTACCCCACCGCTAAATGGTCTTTGTGTGAGCTAGAAATAAATTCAACTGTGTAAGATACGGATCTTTCGGAGTGTTTTGGTACCATAGCTAGCATTGCCCTCATACATATTTATATTTCCTCAACTAGTAATATTCCCTGTCCCCTGACTCCGGCTCACATCCTACTTCTTGTCGGAAATCCTCCTGACCTTATTGGTCTCAGCGAGCCCTGTCGTCTGCATTTGCATAGCCCACATTGTCACATTCTGGCCATTCCCACTTTGCTACGCATGAGCTTGTGGCACTGATTGAAGAGGACAGAGACCTAGTTCTATACTCATTCTGCATCTCCCAAAATGCCTAGCGTCAAGTCCTGCAAACAGTAGGCACTCAATCAATACTTGTTGATCGATTCGAGGCAGGCTGGAATGATCCATATCAAACTCCAAGCATCATCTGGGAGCTTGCTGATTAAACAGATGAATCTTGCAACCTTTCTCTAATGCCACCACCCAGCCTAGGCTGAGGGGCTCTCCTTGCAAGCCAATTCCTGCTGGCTTTCCAGGACCCGAGATGCTCCAGGCCACTTTCAGATACCAGGGCATCCATCAAATGACCTGTCCACAGAAGGTGATTTTTTTTTTTTTTTTGTTCTTTCTACTCCTCCTGCTTAGAAAGACAAAAACAAAGCCCCCACACTAAGGGCTCCTGTTTCGCTCTCTGCCTATTTAGGGAAAAGTATAACGGAAGTATCTTCCTGTTGTTATCCTTGCAGTGTTTAAAAGTGTATATTTATGTGATAAGGGCCCACAGAAGAGTGGCAAGCGTTCTTGAAAGCCCCAACCCAGGGCTTCAGGTCTCAAGTGTCAGCGGTGTACTTTGACTTGGGCATCTCCTTTTAAACAACTCTGTTCCTAATGCTGCAACAGCTGACAGTGCAGTAAGAACTCAGTCATGCCAGCTGGCTGCCACCATAGTGTCCGAAGATACCTTATAGTCACTATAGTCACTATGCTTAGCTTTACTAATTATTTTAATTTATTAATTTTAAAAAAGCTTATTACTTTTGTGAGAACTAGAGACAGAGGAAGAGGGGGACAGAGAGAAGCACCCTCAACAGAACCTCATGTTGATATTCCCCTGAGCCTTCCTAGCCAACCAGCCAGGATCACAGGGACATGCCCCAGGTGTACAAGTCAGCCAGGGAACCGGACCTGCTGCAGGAACCTGGATCTCCTACAGGAATCCAGCATTGCTCGAGACATTACTGCACATTATTACTGTGCTACTGAGCTGCCTCTTACTCGTTTATTTCAATGTCATATTGCTTTTTGTAGTAAAGGTATGATTAGTGTAATAAAAACCACCAGAGAGTATGGATAAGTAAGAATATGAGTAAGCAAAGAAAAATGAACATCACATGAACTTCCATGAATCTAAGACCATTGACGGTGAATATTTGGTGTCTATCTTTCCAGACTTCCTCGATGCCAACACATTCATTCCTGGTGTATACTATACTGTTTGGAAGTTAGTTTTGCTTAACATTTTCCTCATTTTTGATATTTTGGTTTCTCTTCAGATTGTGTAAATCTTTCACCTTTTAATGACTTCGTATTGTTCAAAGAAATGTACCGTAGTCCAGAAAATTATTATTACCTATGGCTGAACATTTAAGTGTATTTGTTTGTTTGTTTATTTGTTTTGCTATCATAAATTCTTTGATGAATATGATATACAAACCTTTGCATGCTTGTGTGACTATTTCCTTAGAGCAGATTCATAGAAGTGGAATTACTAGGTCAAAGGAATGTAGATTTTAAAGCTGTATGGTATGTAGGGCCAATTTACCCTCTACCAGCAATCCAGCTATTCTTAAGTTGATTCATTTAAAGTAGTTTTTGTGTGTGTGTGGATACTAATGAGGGAGAGGTGGAGTGGGGAGAACATTTGTAAATATCAGTAGTTAATGTATTTTGGTTATTGGACTTAGATCTGTCCTGGTTGAAATTCTGCTGCTCTTCCAAACAGACCTGTGGGTTAAGATTCAGTTTTTATCTGATAAAAACTTGCAAAACATCTGAAGTTGTACACTTGTATAAGGGAGGTGATATTTTTTTTCAGCATAATTTAAACAGACAAAACCGTGAATTCTGGAAATTTGTGCATGCTGTGCTGTGCTGTGTGTGTATTTGTGTTTGTGTGTGTGTACATTTTCATCATGCAGCTTGTAACCCCCTGAGCCAAGCCCTTGTTGTTTCAATAAGAAAAAAGAAGAAATCTGCTCTTGAGATACTCAGGGGAAAGTGAAAGCAAGGTGAAGTGGGGGCTGGTTTTCTTGCCGAGAAGAATACTGGAGAAGGGAAGATTTACATTAGGAAAACTGGCATTTTGATGTGTGCAGGTGTATTAAAATTCTTCTACTTCATGTGTCAAAAAATTCTCTTTTTATAGTAAAAAATAGAAACCGTTAATATCACCGCCTCTCTTTTCCCCCATCCTGCCATGCTCCATTTTCTTGTCTGACTCTGGGACTCCCACACTGCTGCTTGCCATCTCATGGTGAGAGGATGGTCAGCATTTGTGACGGGCACAGACAGACACGGCACTTTCACCCTGTGGCTGGGGCCTTCATGCTGCCTAGGTCACATGACCCGGTTAGCTTGGTCCCTGAGAAAGGAAAGGCATCATCTTATTCCCAAATCCCTGAGCAAGCTTGCTTCTGGGAGCAGGGCACCAGCTGTGTGGTGGGGAGGAACAATAGAAACAGCTCCTGCATCCTGCCTAGTTCAGTCAGTTCTTTAGATATGGGTTGGAGACAGTGTCATGGAGGGAAGAAGAACTGGAGTTGATTCTGGAGTCCTGGCTCTGCCAGTGGCTAGAAGGGTGATTCTGCCCAAGTCATTTAACCTCTTAAGGTCCTAATATGTCAAATAGTGATGACAGGATTGTCTGTGAAGATCTTCTGGGCTAATTCTTTCAGGTCCACTGGTTCTGTGTTATATTTTGCCTGAATTCTCAGGTAGGAGTCATCACTCCTCATTCTCTCTGTGGTACTGTAATCTCAAAGCACGTCGCGCATGTAGCTCTCACTGTCCTGGGTGATGACATTGACTTGGTCTGTGTTGTCTGCTGGATTATTGCTTCAGTTAGGGCAATGCCAGTGGCTATGGCAATTAAAACCCCAAGTCTGAGAGGCTTAACTCAATAGATGTATATTTATCAATCACTTGATTGATGGGCATGTCCCTGTGAGATTTCATAGACCCAGATTTATTCTATCTAGTAGCTCTATCATCCCCTAGACCATGAGGTTGCAGACGTCCAACCAAAAAGCACGGGGTGAATGTACTGAGAGACACACCTACATCATGACCTAATCACATCTGAAAAATCTCACAACTTGCCCCAGCCATGGTAGCAAATCTGGTTAATGCTGCTATTTAGCAGGCTTAGTTCACAGAGGGGAGCCAGGTTTGAATCCTGGCCCATCTTAAATGCCAAACATGATAGTACATGCCTGTGGTCTCAGTTACTTAGCAGGCTGAGGCAGGAGGATGGTGACATAGCAAGACCCTGTCCAAAAAGAAAACAAAACAAAATAAAACAAAATTCCCCACTTTTTAATAGTATTACATTGGTAACATGTGAATGTTGGAGGGGACACGTTTAAACAATGGCATAAACTGTTTTTAAAAACGAAGTGATGGGAGACTTTAGAGAGATTCTTGAAAGTAAGGAATATGTGAGTGTTATTTTTTTATTTTAGAAGTTGTATAAAATCCAATTTAAAAAAAGGAAGGAAATGCTTTAAAAGCCCACTGGCCATGACATTTCTAGATGGTCGTATACTTTCTAAATGTTCTGGACACACCCCGTATCATTGCCCTCACATGGCAGCCTGATCACATGCACCTTCCAGCCACACAGATAACTGGTGACCAGATTTTTTTTCCAAGAAAGAGTATCTGTGAAGCAGGGAAACACAGAGGGAAAGGGAATGATTAGTCATATGTGTGCCATGAAGCACCCTGGAGATTACTTGTATTAAATTCCAATTATTTTCATCAAAAAACACAAATCTTTTCATTTTTATAAAGAGCTTCCTAAAGACTCAGATGGCTGAATAAAAAGTAATCTTGGATAGAAGGGAAGTGTGAAAGATTTAAGGAGCATGTTAATCCTCACCCCTCACTTGTTTCTGAACCTGAGGGCATAGACAAACCACTCTAAGCATGAGGATTGAGTTGTACTGATTAGCTTCTATAGCAGATGCCTATAGAGTTCCTTGGCACTTTTTATATTAGTAAATTTGTTGATTGCTTTCAGTGGCTTTTTACTGTAAGCTAATATGACTCTGCTTGAGGGCTCTGTCTGCCTTTGGAATAATTTGCTTGAGATTCCCCCTTTACCCAGGAGGGTAGGTGAATGGGAGGTGGTTGTGAAATACCCAACTTCATTCCTTGAGGGGGACAGTTCTTAGGTGAGTTCTACATCTTGTCTCAGAGATTCCAAAGACATTGAGCCCCATTTCCCCTAATTTCAACATAGACATTAATGCCTCCTCTTTTTTTGCTGAACTTCTCCTCTTTTATTAATGCTTCTCGAGAATGTGTTCCAAATAGACTGTGTGTACAAAAATCGTTGTCTCAAGGATGATGTCTAGGGAGAATTCAAATTAAGGCAGGTTTTTTTTTTTTTTTTTTTAGAGGTTTACATTTTTTGCCCAAACTAACTGCCAAATATGGACTCTTATTCATAAAGAATAAGAAAAAAAAAAAAAGACAAAGTTGAAAAAATTTCCCAATGTCAGACTTTCCCAATGCTGCCTTGAAGTTTGACTGGGAAGAAACCAGACAAAGAAATATTTATGGAAAAAAAGATCATAGTATCAGATATTCCAAGTTTGGGAGCATCTATGAAGCACAGTTGTGTTAACATTGTAGTTTGGAGAATTATAAACATGAGTCTTCTGATGAGAAAATCAGATTGCCCCTAATAATAAAAAAACAAGAATTAAAAAAATAACCTATCCTGATGCAAAGCCAGGACTAAGACCCACTGTTCTATTTAAGTTGATGGCATTAAAATGACATAATGACTACAATGGTTTATTTTCTGTTTCTGTGAGCCAGGCACTGTGCTAAGTCCTCTGAATATGCTACCTCATTTAATTATGACAGCAACTGTGAGGCAGGATGTTTTGTTATCCGCATTTTAGAGATGATGGGCCTATGCTGACAGAAGTTAAGAAACTTACCTGATGCATAATCCTTGCTTTGTAACTGAAATGCAGGCTGAAATTTAGCCTTATGCCTTCCTCAGGTACCATGAGTGTGTGCACTTTCTTGCTCTTTCTTAGGCAAACTTGTCAAGGGTTGGTGTTGTCAAAAGATTGATTTTGTTTTTATTGATTAATTTATAGTTTATTTAAAATTATTTAATTTAATTTTTAATTTTCAGATTAATTTCACATTTTACATTAAGGCCCCCATTATGATGTATACTATATATATGTACACACACACACACACACACACACACACACATATATTTATAAAGAGAACTTTACATTTTTCTATTTGTTAGATATTTCCTTTCCTTGAAACTCACACCCACCCTCTACCACCCACTTTCTACCACCCATTCTCCCCCTTTACAGTCTCTGGCATCCACACCCATCCTCTCCACCATCCCATCTTCCAATTTCTCAACCTCTGCTGTGGACACTCAGTATAAACTGAGTGGGGATATACAATGTGTATCTTTCAAATTCTGGTTCACTTCTCTCAACATTAAATGTTCTATATTCATTCACTTTGAGGCAAACAATATAATTTCATTGTTTCTTAAAGCTAAGTAATATTCTATAATATATATGTGCCACAGCTTTTCAACCCAGTCATCAGTTTTTGGACACTTAGATTTGTTCCATGTTTTAGCAATTGTGAATAATACAATAATAAACATAGATGGATGTGAAATTGCTTTTCTGATTGATGTTTTCCTATCCTTTGGGTAAATACCAAAGAGTGAGATTACTGGGTCACTTGGCAGTTCTATTTGTATGTTTTTGAGGAGTTTTCATATTGTTTCCACAGAGGTTGCACTAATTTACATTCCCACCAACAGTGTAAGAGGGTTCTCTTTTCACTACAACTTTGCCAGCACTGTCACTCTTTATTTTTTTAAAGAATTATTTAATTTTATCTATCGTTACTATTATTATTATATTTAAAATTTTTTATATAGCATGTGCATGCACTCACCAAGGAGAGAGACAGAGAGAAGGAGAGGGAAAATGAGAAAGCAAGCCACCAGGTCTGGGACATGAACCACAGTCAGCCATGTAAGAGTCTAGCACCTCATCCACTGTGCCACCTTCATTTTTTTGATCCTAGTCATTCTAACTGAGGTTAAATGGTATCTCATTGTGATTTTAATTTGCATTTCTCTTATGACAAGAGACTTTGGACATTTTTTCATATGCCTTTGGCCATTCTTAAGTCATCTTTGGAAAGTTGTCTATTCAATTCATTTGCCTATTTCTAAATTGGATTATTCTTTTTTTTTTTTATAATAAGTGAGCTGATTGAGTTCCCTATATATTCTGGATATCAATCCCTTACGTGAGGAATATTTTGCAAGTATTTTATCCCATTCTGAGGATTGTCTTTTCACGGTAATTATTGTTTCCTTTGTTGTGAGGAAGCTTTTCAGTTTGATGTAATCTTACTTGTCTTTTTGGTATCATTGCCTGTGCTTTAGAGGTCTTATTTTAAAAATCTTTGCCTCTTTCAATGTTTTCAAAAGTTTCCCCTATGTTTTCCACTACAGTTTTATAGTTTGAGGCTTTATATTTAAACCTTTAATCCATTTCGAATTGATTCTTGGTGAGAGATAGGAGGTCCAGTTTCTTTTTTCTGCAGGTGAATATCTAGCTCTTCTGGTACCATTTGCTGAAAAGACTTTCTTTCCTCCATTGCATCGTTTTTTACACTTTGTCAAAGATCAGTTGGCTGTATGATTTGGTATTCATTTCTGAATACTCTATTCTGTTCCATTGTCTATGTGTCTGCTTTTGTTCCAATTTCATGCTGTTTTGATTATCAGTGCCTTGTAATATATTTTGAAGTCAGGTAGTGAGATGCCTCCTATTTCATTCTTTTGACACAGTATTGCCTTGGTGACATGGGGTCTTTTATGATTTCAGATGAATCTTTTTTTCCTTCTATTTCTGTAAAGAACGTCACAGGCAGGACAGGCAGTTGGTGTAACGGTTACATCACTGGACTCCCACATGGCTGACCATGATTTGAGTCCTTTACCTGGTGGCTTAAAATTATTCTCAACTGGACTGGTCTGAGGTGTATTTCATGTTGGGTAAATTGTCTTTATAATCTTTATAAGCCAAATGATGTATAGCGATTGAATGTTTAAAAACATAGTAAGAATAAAAATACCCAAAAACTCATGCCAAGTGTATGTGTGTGTGTGTGTGTGTGTTCTCAAAATCCTGAGAAGAGAATGGAGGAGAAGGGACTGCAGTGTGGCCATACCCTTCCCCCCTGGGGGTGTGATTTCTTGATTTTTGCCTCTCTGTCTCTAATGAGTGCATGAGGCCTATAGTCAAAAATCTCTCAAAAAAAAAAAAAAATAAAGTCACAGGCACTTGGATTGGAATCTCATCAAATATGTAAATTAATTTGGGTAGAACTGACATTTTGATTATATTGATTCTTCCAGCCAAAGAACACGGGATGTCATTTCATTTGCTGTATCATACTCAATCTCTTTTTCAGTTTTTCATAGTTTTCTTTGTAGAGATCTTTCACCTCTTTGGTTAGGTTTATTCCTAGGTATCTTATTTTTTTCTGGCTATTGTAAATGAGATAGCTTTGTTCAATTCTGTCTCAGTATGTTCATTGTTGGTTAATAAAAATGCTATAGATTTTTGCATATTGACTTTGTATCCTGCTTCTTTATTGAATTCATTTATCACTTCTAGAAGTATTTTTGTGGATTCCTTTGGATTTTCTATGTATATAATCATATTATCTGCAAATAGAAACAGTTTAGTTTCTTCTTTTTCTATCCAAATGTTTTTTATTTTGCTCTCTTGTCTGATTAAATTGGTGAAGACCTACAGCACTGGGTTGAAAGTGAGCAGCCTTGTCTTGTTCCAGTTTTTAGTGGGCAAGTTTTCAGCTTTTCTTTATTCAGTATCATATTTGCAATGGGTCTGTCATACATGGCTGTTATCGTGCTGAGGAATGCCTTTCGACCTCTATTTTGCTGAGAGTCTTGATCATAAAGGGATGTTGCATTTTATCAAAAGCTTTTTCTGTATCTTTGGATATGGTCATATGTTTTATCTTCTTTCTGTTCATGTGATGTATTATGTTTATTGTTTTGCATATGTTGAAACATCTTTGCATCCCTGGGGTAAAGCCTTCCTATTCTTGGTGTATAATCTTCTTAATATGCTATTATATTCAGTTTGCTAGTATCTTGTTAAAAATTTTTGCATCGATATTCATCAGGAGTATTGGTCTGTAGTTTTTTCTTTTTGTTATTCTTGTCTGGTTTTGGCATCAAGGTGATGGAGGCTTCAGAAAATGAGTTTGGGAAGATTCCTTCCTTTGAATCTTTAGAAATAGTTTGAGAAGAATTGCAGTTAGCTCTTCTTTAAAGTTTTGTAGAATTCAGAAGTGAAATCATCTGGACCTGGGCTTTATTTTGTTGGGAGACTATTTATTACTAATTCAATTTCATCACTTGTTATTGGCTTAGTCAGGCTTCCTATTTCAGCTGGTTCAGCCTACGTAATTTGTATATGTCTAGAATTATGTCCATCTCATCTAGGTTTTCTATTTTGTTGGCACATTGTCATTCATAGTATCTTCTCAAAAATTTTTGTATTTCTTTCTTTTTTTTGGAGAGGTTTTTACTACAGGGTGTGTGCACTCGCCAGAAAGACAGAGAGACAGAAAACGAGAAATCACCCTCTAGGGGGGATGGCCATACTGCAATTCCTTCTCCTCCATTCTCCTCTCGGGATCTTGGGTACACACGCACATGCACCTGGCGTGAGTTTTAAGCCACCAGGTCCAGGACTCGAACCGCAGACAACTACGTGGGAGTCCAGCGACATAGTCATCACTCTAACTGCTGGTCCCCCAAATTTTTGCATTTCTAATGTATCAGTTTTAATATCACCAGCTTTATTTTTTATTCTATCTATCTGATTCCTTTCTCTGTTTTTCTTGATTAGTCTAGTTAATGGTTTATGGATTTTATTTATCCTCTCAAAAAACCAGCTTTTTGTTTCATTGATTTCATTGTACAGTTCTTTTATTCTCTATTTCATTTATTTCAGCTTTAATCTTTACCATTTATTTTCTTCTTTTATGTTTTGGGTTTTATTTATTTATTTGATGTTGTTGTTGCTCTTCCAGTTTTTTAAAAGAATGTGATGAAAAGTTATTATTTGTCACCATTCTATTATTTTTTCCTTGTGGACACTAATGGCTATGAACATCTATTTTATGTTTGCTTTTGCTATGTCCCAAAGTTTATGGAGAGTGGTGTTGTCATTATCATTGGTTTCAATGAATCTTGATTTCAGCTTTAATTTCTTCAGTAGTTTGAAAGTCATTCAGAAATACGTTTTTTAGTTTCCATGTTTTTTGTATATTTTGGAGGATTCTTTCTGTTGTTACTTTCAAGTTTATTTCCTTTGTGGTCAGATAAGATGCTGGGTATAGTTTTTATACTTTGAAATTTGTGGAGGCATGTTTTATGTCTTATTATGTGGTCAATCTTTGAAAATATTCCATGTGGAGATGAGAAAAAAACAGTGTATTTTGTAATTGTTAAATTGAATGCTCTATATATGTCTGTCAGGCCCATTTTTTTAAACTTCTTTTCTTCTGTTTTCCTTGAATTGTTTTGTTGTTTTTGTGCTTCCTGATTTGAAAGTTGAGTCCATTTAACTTCAATCTATTTATTATGCTAATAAATTTGTTTATTGCTATTCATTTGCTCCTTATGACCACTTTGTCTACATCCCCTAAGTTTTACCATGTAGTGCTCTTTTGAGTTATAAATCTTTTGTAATTGTGAAAGTTTTCAGGTGTAGATTTTCTCTTTTTTTTGTTTGTTTTATCTTTTTGTTGTAGATTTCCAACTGTATTACATTGTGGTCAGTGAATGTATTCTACATCATAAAAACTTTTCTTCCTTGATTTCTTTTTAGTTTTCACTATCTTGTGTATGTGCTTGAGAGAGAGAGAGAGAGAGAAAGAGAGAGAGAGAAAGTGAGGAATCACCCTGCAAAGGGATGGCCACACCATAATCCCGTCTCTTATAGTTTTCTCTTGGGATTTTTGGGCACTCAGACATGTGTACCTAGGAAGATTTTCAAATCACTGAGTCTGGGACTATGTAACAGAACAAGAGATATTCCAGAATTTCTATCTGAATGGAAAGGAAAGCACACCCTATTGACCTCACAGCTTTTACCTAAAATTGAAGAAACATCAATTATTTATGTTAAAAATGGGAAAGGGAGATTACAAGAAGACTAAAACCCATTTCCCTACTCTCACTGGTCTGCCACTGGTACAGATCATTAAAAACAATCTTTGTTTTTTCTCCTTATCTTTTAAATTAAATCATTTAATTTAAAAATATTTTTAAAATTTACACTTAATCACTGTACATCTTTATCATGTACAAAATGTTTTTCCCAGCATGAATGCAGTGCATATCAATTAAGTCAAAGAGGGAACCAGTAGTTAGCGTAATGGCTATGTCGCTGGACTCCCACGTAGTCGACTGCGGTTCACGTCCCTGACCCGGTGGCTTAAAACTCACGCCGGGTGTGTGTGTGTGTGTGCCCAAGATCCTGAGAGGAGAATGGAGGAGAAGGGATTGTGGCGTGACCATCCCCCCTGGGGGGTGATTTCTTGCTTTCTGTCTCTATGTCTCTCTCTGTCTGTCTGGCGAGCGCACGCGCCCTATAGCGAAAACCTCTCAAAAAAAAAAAAAAAATAAGTCAAAGGTATTACCATATACATTATCACCTACAGATCTCTATCTTTTCTATTCCCTAGCTTAATGACTTGATCAGAACAAATCTTTAACATGTGTTGAATTGAATAGATACACCTATCATAAAATAATTTACACTATATACTGATATAAGAAGCAGTCACTGAGAGCAAGAAGAATTGGAGAAGAGATCATGCATGACAAGTACCAAAAGGGAGTAAGTGAGGCTTGACTGGTGCCCTGCAGAATGAATAAGATGAATCAAGGTAAAGCAGAGGGACAGGGTGTTTCCAATACAGACAGAAGCACCATCAACCTGTTGGTGGGAGCAAATACATTGCATCCATTTACATGATGATAAAAGAATGAGTTTGACTACAGTAAATAATTCCTGCTGTAGAGTAATCAGAAATCTAATCAGAAATCTAGGTGAGTGAACAAGATAGGGCCATAGTTAGGAATTTTAGTTTAGAGGAAAAGCTAACTCATAAAGGAAATGAGAGTCACTGTTGGTGAGGTTCAATGTGTGTGTTAAGGAGATTAATTTATCCATGATGGCAAGATGAGTTAGAAGGGAGTGAATGGAGTGGTAATGAAGATCTAGGTGATGATAAAAGCAAAAGGAGTTGGAGAATAATTGAATGTGTGGTTGCGAATAGAGGAGATCTGGTTGACTCCTTGGTACCCAGTGTAGCAGGCTGAGAACTGGTAATGACATTCCAGATGTGGGAAAGCAGAGTAGGTTTGAAGGGAAGACCATGACTTGGTTTTTAATATGTTACATTGAAAACAATTGAGGGGAAACATTTGGAAGTTATCAGACTGTAGAAGAGAGAGGTAGTAGAGAGGTTGCAGAAAAAGTCACAGAAGCCAATGAGAGAGACTCTCAAGAAAGAGTGTGTGTGTGTGTGTGTGTGTGTGTGTATGTGTGTGTGTAGGGTGGGACAAAATTGTCAACTATGTCAAATACTGTACAGAAATGAGAACAGGGTGGTTAGACACAGAACCTAAGACTTGACTTGAATGCTTTTTCAGTTAATGTGATGGTGATAGATAGATTAATCAGGTTACAAAGATTTAGGGGAGAGTGAGCAGCCAAGTAGGGGAGGCAATAGGTCTAAAGGGCACAAGTAATGTTACTTGGTCTAACCATCTCCTTCCTTTAATTTCTCTGAAAGCTTTAAGGCATCTTAGAAATGGAAGCACTCTTGGAGAGTGAGGTGCTGAGAGGCAGTAAGAGTTAAGCCTATAGACTGCCATGGAATTAAACAAGGAGTTTCAAGGCCTTTGAGATGGAACTCACTAATACCTGGTAGGGGACAGAGAGCTGTAAGCCATTGAAAAGTTGGATAGAGGAGAAATATAAACCACCGAAATCTTCTAGAATGTTGAAAATAGGCAATAATGAAGGCAACACAGAGACCAAGTAGGGTGAGAGAAGAGAGCATGGACCCTGTTGGGGTGAATGTGAGGGGCATGAATTTTGGCTGGGTGGCCAGTGGGTATTTTTGAAGAAGATGGGGTAAGAAAGTGAGAAAGTCCACCCATGGGGCAACAAAGGGTCTGGTTGTTTGGAGGTTTCCTTGGTGATCAGAAGTCACCTCCCATATCTTCACAGTTTCTCACTGAGGACTTCTTTCTTGAAAGGCCATACTGGCTTATTAAGATTGAGGCGAGAAAAAGCTCCTTATTTTGATAGCCCTGAAAGTTTGAACTCTTTTCTTTCAGGTCAAACTTAGCACAGATATGAGGCTTCATTAACTGTACCTCAGTTCTGAGAGGAAATCTCAGTGGACTCAATATTTATAGCTCAGGAAACCTAGGACTCTTCCAGAGGGAATAGGTTGTGTAATGTCAGATCTCTGGAGAGGTCTGAGGTTTTTAAGAAAAGGAGCTCTTTACTCCTTTCTGCCTAGTCACTAGGATGCAGCCAGGCTTGTCTGTTACACAGGTTGATGAGTGTTGCAGGTAATCTGTGTTGCATGCTGATCTGTGGGTGAGAGGTCTTGATTTTAGATTTAGCTGAGTTCATAGCTAAGTCATTTACCCTATCTTGGCATCAGTTTTCCTCAACTGTAATTGCTAGGTGTGGCAGGAGTTCTGAAAATCTCAGAAAGCGGGAGAAATGGAGGAGAAGGGATGGCGATGTGACCATTCCTCATGGGGGGTGCTTTTCATCTTTCTGTATATCTCACTTTCTCCAGTGAGTGCATGTGTCTTCTGTAAAAATTAAAAAGAAAGAAAGAACAAATACTAATATGCTACATAGCTTGTGTGTATGTAAGTATTAGGGTAATTGGGTAGGAGTGTGTACATATTTAAAGATGATACTCTCTGGGACCAGCAGTTGGCATAATGGCTATGTCACTGGACTCCCATGTAATCAACAGCGGTTTGAGTCCCAGACCCAGTGACTTAAACTCATGCTGGGCACGTGTGTGTGTGTGCCCAAGATCCCAAGAAGAGAATGGAGGAGAAGGGATTGTGGCATGGCCATCCCCCCAGGAGTGATTTCTCGCTCTATGCCTCACTGTTGTCTTTCTGGTGAGCGCACATGCCCTATAGCAAAAACCTCTCCAAAAAAAAGAAAAAAAAAATTAAAAAAAAATATGATACTCTCTATAATCATGTATCTCCAATCCTTCCATTTCAGTGATAGAATCATTCCAAAAATGGAAGAGAAATGTTTCTAGAGCCTGGTCCCCTCAGCTTCCACCCTTGTTCTATCTTCCCCTGTGTAGACAAAAGGCTTCTTGAAAGCCTTGCTCATCTTCACTTGAGCTCTTTACCTCACTCTCATGCCTTATCCACTCCGGGCCTCCACCCCATCATCTCCACCCTACAGAATATTTCTCACTAAAGTCTCCAAGTAGCTTAGTCTAGCAGACTAAGCTTTCCTTCTCTTAATGTGACTCCTCGGCAGCATTGAATATACACATCTACTTTGCCCAACACAGTAGGCTGTATTTATTCTCTTTGCCTTAGTCATTCTCTTCTATCCTTTTAGGATCTCATTCTCCTGTTATCTAGCCACTGAATAGTATTGCACAAGGACTATAGGCTCTCATTCCTGTCTCACCTCATACCGCTCCCTAGGCAATTTCACTGTTACACCCTTCATTCCATAGTCCTCTAACTGCCAATGAAATCCAGATTTAAACCCCAACATACCTACTTCTCAGGGGCAGAATAGCCTTCTACTTCTAGTTCTAATCCTCTGTAAGAGCCATGAAACATATATGATTCTTCATAAAATTAGATGATCTCTTTCCTATTCAAGCGGAGTTGAGATGGCACTTTTAATGGAGATAATTTGATCTAGTATGTAAGGAAAAGCTTGATCCCACTCTGAAGAAGGCTACAAACTAGCTGGAAAGACAAAAAAGTATTTAAAGAAATACATCCAAAGGCAGGTCTATGAGGGAGCATACAGAAGAGGAAAGACCACAGCAACGTTGTGGCAAAAATAACTGAATCTCATTAAATGAGGTGTTGGAGTCCTTCCCTTTGCACAAAGGTATCCATTAGTCAGAAAGAGAACCTGGCATTCCATAGTATCCTATCAGAAATTAACACCATCACCAGCTCTCATCAAAATAACACGCAAATAGCACATCTAAAAGCTATTTAGCAGAACCACTCAATATTACATGCAGGGTTTGAAGATGCCCACTTTGAAATTGCTCCTTTTAATCACAGACTGGAAGCAGCAAGATGCAGAAAAAATTATTCTTGCCTCAAATTAATTAGGATTCTCTCTGGTTGAAAGCTTTTTCAATGAAAGAAAGAGAAAAATAATTAATGCTGCATAAAAGATGATGATGGAACAGGGTTATGTATGAATGCAATGACTACTTAAACCACTCAATGCTTGTAAAGAATCCAAGGCTTGTTGGGAGGATGCTGGTCATGGTGACCCACTCAGCAAAAGAATTTCTTTTGCTCCTGATCTTGTGGCAAGAGTAGCCTGTTAGCATGAGAAGAAGCAATTGGTAGTCACAGATTGGAATTTATGCAAAGGCTGAAACTGAGAAGGAAGGATGGCCCAGGGTGGATCTGAACCAGTGGGAGTGTCTTGCATTGTTCCTTCCTAGGCCATTCCCCTATGATGTCCTGTTTTCAAATACCCTCCTGTTAACCCGTGGGGTCCATTTTGGAATCCTGTTCAGACCTTATTTGGGGGAATCTACCTTATTTGGGGGATCTGTCCAAGCCCCCGTGCCCCTTTCCAGCTTTATTCCCTCTATCACAGAGCACGTGTCCAATGTCCCATTCCCTCAAGGCCTTCCTTACCCCCATTTGTTTGTGATAAGTCTAGATAAAATGTTTTGATTTTAAAGGTAACTTTCTGCAGGCAACAATGCAGCCCAAAGGAATGGCCTATAGGGAGAAGTTTTAGGTACCTGACGAACATGTCTCCTCTAATCATGGCACATCTGGTTTTGGAAGGAGGAGTGTTGACTTTGAAGTAGAACAATCTTGGTTCAGTGTAGGTGGTCTGACCACTTCCTGATTGGGGGCTTCAGAGCATGCTGCTTGATGTTTCTGAGCCTTGGTTTCCACCTCTATAAAGAACTTATGATAACTACTTCTCAGGGTTGGAAAAAATAAGACAGTGGACATCATGGTTTTAGCCTAGTGCCTAGGACAAAATAAATGCTCCTTAGATGTAAACTGTTGTATAGGACACTGATCTTGTTTACAGAAATATTATTTTTTATAAAAAATGTCCCAAATTGGTTGAAAGAGGGATAGTGATGGGAAGATGACTGATTCTGTACTAGGCAGTCATACACAGGCCTGTACAGGGGGTAGCATGTCTGTGCGGGCTGCATGGGTATGGCCTAGAGAGAGTCTCAGAAACATATCTGTGTGTTCCAGTGGAAAGAACACTCGCTGATCCAGGAGTCAAAATGATGGGGCTCTAAGTGATTCTACCTCAAACTGACTACTTGATTTAGGGTAAGTTAAGTTTACCATGGAAATTAAATGAGTTTTTTAAGTTGATTTATTCCATCAGTGAGAGGGAGAGAGAAAGAGAAAGGCACTCTCAGAAGGGTTCTCACATCACGATCCACCATGATCTACCCCAGCCTCAGTCAGCCCAGATTACAGGAACAAGGCACACACACTTGCAGTGTATAGGGAGGCCCTGGGACACACACTGGGGAGGGTCAAGCTGCTTACCACTGCATTATCATCGGACCCCATTTAATCGACAGGCATTATGTGCCAGGTACCAGCAGGATCTTGAAAACAGTAATGAGCAAACAAGGTCCTTCTTGGAAGGAGCTTCACTCTACTCAAAGTGCCCTTTTGGGCCCTGCCTCCCGCCCATCTTTTCAGTCCCATTTCCTTCTCTATCCTACCTATCACCAGCTCTCACCTTAGGGGACTTGCCTCTTTCATGTATTCCATATTATACTGTCAATCCAGATCAGGTTTTTTCATTTTCACAACTTTTTTTCGTTTTCTTCTTCTTTTTTATTTTTCTTTCTTTTATTATTTAATTTTCTTTTGCATTCCTTTTACAATCACTCTACATCTTTACAGCAAACAAAGTGGATCTTCCCAGCATGAACACATTGTATATTAGTCCAGTCAAAGATATTACAATTATCATCACCAGATAATTTTCCATTTTTGTGTTAATTAAATGAGTTTGCTTCTTCTTTTCTTTCTCTTAATTCCCTCCCCCCAACCACCCCACATTGTCCATCCTCCTCCTGCACTGTCGCTGCTGTCTACAGTTGCTCTCCATGCCTTTATACCTCCCAATCTTTCAGTTTCTGTCATAGAGTATAAATATTCAGCATATGTTAAGAGAAGACATACAGTGTTTCTCTTTCATAATCTGGCTTGCTTTACTCATAATTAAATCTTCCATATCTGTTTACTTTTAACCAAATGCCAGAGTCTCGCTATTTTTTATGGCTGAGTAATATTCCATAGTGTATATGTGCCTCATATAAGTTTAAACATTTCTTATCTATTCTTTTCACACTGGACTCATCCTTTGAGGCCAGCTCAAATATTTGCTCTTTCCTAGAACCATCCCTGACCATCCATCTGGATTAATTGCTCCTCCCTTCAGGCTTCTAGCATTGGAATTCTTACCCAAGTCTGCTATCTCTTCCATTCCATCTAGTATTCTGGTTATTTGCATGTCTGTTATCACCATGGATTGCAGTCCCCTGGAGGTACTCTTGTCTTTTTGGTCCTTAACTCGCTACTAAGGGCCCAGTTCAATGCTGTGACCATAAAACAAGTGTCCCCTAAATATTAGTTTAATGAAACAGGGCTAAGGAAAAGAAGTATTTTAATGATGTCTGGCTTTACCATGGCTATTGGCTGGAATTGAGCTAAGCCTCTGTGTGATGCATACACAATTAAAATATATCCCCACGTTTCTCTATCAAACAAATGTACCACTGTCAGACTCTCCACATGTAGACATGCTATTTCACAACACAGTGGCAGAGTAATGGGGCAGAATGTGGAGCAGCATTTTTCCTGTTGTCCCAGAATTCCAGACAAGGTCCAAGGATGAAGGCACGGTGCTAAAATAGGCAACGTTCTTAGCTCAGAAAACCTCTAGCAGTTGTGATATTTCTTCCAGGGCTGACTGAGTAGCACCTTTTTAAAATCAGTCTTACTGCTCTTGGCCAAGGTAACAAGAACATGTAGCTATGAGGAAAGTTTGACACTTGGGGAAGCTATCCTTTCTAAACTACCCTTGGGGGAAAGAAAATGAAATGCTTTTCCTCTCTGTTCCGAGACAGGCAGCTTCATGACAATTCCTTATGAAAATAGGAGTGTCTGTAAGAAGTGGGAGTGATTTTACATCACATAAGCCTGGAAAGCAATCTCTACATAACTTTATATCAACAAGGTCCTCATGTCTTCTCAGCCATTCCATGTTTATCTCCCCAACTTTCTGCTTCTTAAGTTTTTTGTGAACTTGAGACATTTACATATGATTTGGCCTCCTCAAGGTATCTGAGAGGCCAAACTAATGATGACAGTCTTCATAGCTAATGCTTACGTAGCACTTTTTATTTATTAAACATAGGACTACTGATCTGAGGACTTAGAAAGTTTTATTCACACTTTAGAATAACAACTGTGTTGGTGCAAAAGAGGAAAGAAGAGTACTGAGCTTTAGGGTGGCTGACACTTGCTGTTAGTTGCCCAGTCATAGAGCTTCTTTTTCTGGAGCAGAACCTGTTACCTTCTGTCCAAATAGTCGTTCTTCTGGCCCAACAATTAGCAGATTTTGGAATATACTTTTACACACACACACACACACACACACACACATATGTGTATATATATATATATATATATGTATATATATATATACATATATATATATATATATATATATACACATATTTGCATTTGCTATAGGACATGTGCACTTGCTGGAGAGACAGAGAGGCAGAAAGTAAGAAGTCATCCTCCGGGGGACTGGCCACACAATCCCTTCTCCTCCTCTCAGGATTTTGGGCATGTATGCACATGCAGCCGACATGAATTTCAAGCCACCAGAAGTCTGGGACTCAAACTATGGTTGACTACATGGGAGTTCAGCACCTTAACCACTATGCCACCTGCTGGTCCCAGAAGTATACCATAAACTAAATGAATAAGAACCTTTCCTAAGACTTTTCTGCCGTGTTGGCTAAGTCAACCTCTATCTGTTTCCAGTGGGATTATTCAGAAAAGAGGATGTAAGTTTATAGCTACCAGCAACCATCTTGCATAGCACCACAGGCAGACAGGTCAGACAGTGCTACGCAGAGCTGAGAGAGGGAGAAATTGAGTTCTGACAACATCGTTTGTGTTCCCAGATCCAGTTGTACCTGAAACCTCGACAATTCTCTATAGTACAAGTCAGTAAGTTCCCCTTTAGCTCAAATTATTTGGAGGTAGAGCTTTGTCCCATGTAATCATGTCAGTCCAGATTCCACAATCTATTAGAAAACTATTTCAAAAGTCTTCCTGGGACCAGCAGTTAGCGTAATGGCTATGTCGCTGGACTCCCACGTAGTCGACTGCGGTTCGCGTCCCGGACCCGGTGGCTTAAACTCACGCCGGGCGCGTGTGCGTGCGTGCCCAAGATCCCAGGAGGAGAATGGAGGAGAAGGGATTGCGGCGTGGCCATCCCCCCTGGGGGGTGATTTCTCACTTTCTATCTCTCTGTCTCTCTCTGTCTGTCTGGCGAGCGCACGCGCCCTATAGCAAAAACCTCTTCAAAAAAAAAGTCTTCCTGACTACTATAGTTTGACAGCAATATGAGCCAGGCTTTCAAATCTACTTCAAGTTACTTTACTGGACATTTAACTAAGGAGCTCTGCCTTAACCAAAAATCATGTAAAGTTATGTAAGCACCTTAATGGTCACACAGAGGAGAAGATGGAGACAGAGGCAAAGGATGGAGACAGATCAAGGCTGAGAGAGAGTCCACCTTCGGGTCCCTACAAGGGCCACAGCAATATTGCACAAGCCCAGCTCCCTCCACCCCTGGAACTTAGGATGAGCTTTGGGAAGGCACAAGGAAGGGCTAGAATCCTGAATGTGATCAAATTTTAAACCTGAAATGGTTGAGACATTACTGAACTTGACAATGTTTTTCTGCAATTAATAAGATCATGTTTCTGGCCATCTGGTAGAAATAGGGTATAATTTTTTAGGTTTTTGCCATAGGATGTGTGCACTCACCAGAGAGAGACAGAGGGAATGTGAGAAATCACCCCCTGGGGAAATGACCTCTCCACATCCCTTCTCCTCCATTCTTTTCTTGGGATTTTGGGCCCACATGTGCACACATGCCTGGCATGATTCTCAAGTCAGCCATGTGGGAGTCCAGCACATTAACTACCACACCACCTGTTGGCTCCTAAGGTTTTTAGTTAAAGAAAAAGGGGAAAGGAATTGACCAGCGACACAACTCACACAACTCTTCCTCTGGGCTGTGGCCCAGCATGTGCAAACATCTTTGCTGTTATGGCTTCTGTCTGGTGGGCTGCCATCCATCCCTGGCAAGAGGATGACTGTGACCTGTCTGCTTTCTAGTGCCCACAGTTAGTTATAGGAATCAGTCATTTCTGAAGAGCCTGAAGACTTGGCGCAAGTGGAGACTTCCCATCTGATTTTATTGGGACCAGGAGGTTATGTTGGTTATAATGGTTATGTTGTTGGACTCCCATGTAGTAAACCACATTCAAGTTTGGGACCCGACAGCTTAAAACTCATGCTGGGTGCATGTGTGCGCATGCCCAAAATCCTGAGAAGAGAATAGAGGAGAAGGGATTGCGGCATGGCCATGCCCCCTGGGAGGGGAGTGATTTCGTGCTGTCTGTCTCTCTCCCTCTCTCTGTCTCTCCACTAAGCACACGCGCCCTATAGCAAAGACCTGTCTAAAACAAAACAAAACAAAACAAAATGCAGGTGTGCCCAGGATTGGTTAATTTGTACAGAAAAAGACATTCAGGTTTTCAGGTAGGAGTGCTAAAGTTTCAGTGTGAACGTAATTACCTGGTGGGGAGGAGGGCAGGATGGCTATAAAATGCAGATCCCCAGGTCTGGCCTCTGACTTTTGACTTTGATCGAAGTGACCCCTGGGACACCTTTTGAGAAACAGTATTCAGGGTATTGTGTACCATTTGCATTTCCTTAAAGGCATCCAGAATGGACACATAGCACATTGAAATTCTCTCCTGCAGATGAGTTTTAAAGGCAAAACAAAGTTTTTAGGGGGGAGGGATTATGTGAAAGGTAGTTTCTTAAGAAAGTTGACAGCAACTGGAAGGAAAAAAAACGTGCCTGGAATAGACATGACATCTTAATCATTGGTACTGAGGAGCTGTAATGCCAGACTATAGAAAGCTTAAATAAAACTGTAGCTCTTTTTCTTTTATTAAAGAAAGAAAGCCCAGGAGTACAATACCAGAATAAGAACTAATTCGGGAAGCTTGCTGGTATGATATTGTCAGTCACACCAGTGATGTGGATAAAAGCTTTTAGCACATGAATAATTTCAGTGAAAGGGCTTTATCGCTTTTTATTTGCTGGGCATTTACAGGAGAATAAACATGCTGGTATATATTATATATGGAATGAAAGTCAGCATCAAATGAAAGCGAAGACCCCGGACCCAGTTACCAGAACAGACTGTGGTTGCTTAGCAACCAGGCAACTGGAGAATACGCTCTCCCTTTCTTTCTTTTGTTTTTAGATTGCAGTAACCTTTGATCAATTTTGGCTCCACAACAAAAGCCTTGGATATTTTGAGAGAAGGGTACCTGCTAATTTGTAGTAGCAAGGACATAGACCGTGACACCAATTTCTCTCTCTGATTTCATGTTGAACAGCAAAACGGTCTAAAATTCCTTTTAAAAGTCTTATTGCTGCTGAGCTGGATCTGTGATGAATCAGAAGTTACATGATAATTGCTTCAAATTGCCCTAAAAGATGTTTGCTATCTGTCAATTCCCCTTGCTGCTTCTTCTCACTGGCCAGCTTTGGAAGCTTAGGCCCTGGCTCTAAATCCAGTTTCTAAGAGAAAACGCTGACCTGCCCAAGTCCTAAATCCTTGGGAGATTTTATGTGGTCATTCAAAAGCATCATGGAATAAGGAAAGGGTCAACTGGAAAGGGCGTTATAAATAGTTTCTTCTGGGTCCTTCTTTACTGTTTTTTTCCATTCAATTTTTTTTTTTTAAAGCACGTTGGCAATGTCTATAGGTTCTGCTACCAACAAAGAAAACTCACAAAACCTTCTGTTCCTTAGGGAGTTTAAAGCTGTGAAGTGTGAGGAAGGGCAGAGATAACGATCCTATTTGATACGTATGCCCAACATAGAAGAAAAATATCTAA
Source organism: Tupaia tana (assembly GCA_026018925.1). NCBI lineage: Eukaryota > Metazoa > Chordata > Mammalia > Scandentia > Tupaiidae > Tupaia > Tupaia tana. The sequence goes on from JAKSZU010000007.1 coordinate 20,993,762, forward strand.
CAGTTTGCATGCTGCATGTCAATGGAGATTCCATGGGATGGAGCTGGTACTGGCTTCTAAGTATTGAGCTACTAACAGTTTGGGTTCTAAAGGTCGAGCTTATTTCAATGAACTTAACTTTCCTGAGTTAATCGAGTCAAGGACTCCTAATAGGCTAATAGCACCATTTCCTTATTTGAAAGAGATAAATGTGTGGAATCATGAAGTGAAGGAGGTAGAGGGGAAAAGTAGAATTTAGGCGCGGTGGTGATCATGCCTGTAATGAGACACTATGGAAAGCTGAAATAAAACTGAATCTCTTTTTGAAGGCTGTATCTCTTCTTGAAGGTCTTTATGAGCTTGAAATGAATGTGGAGACTGAAGAGTTCAACTCCTTTCTCCTTTAAGAAGGAAGGTAAAGAGCAACTTTGCAGCCCAGATGTTTTCCTGGTTTTGAATCAGCTTTGGAGTATGCATCGCCTGGACAGCAAAGGCTAGTTTTACAGTCTCCCCATGGCTCAGTTTAAATGATGACCATAATTCCTATGAGGCAAATTCACAGGCCAGGTGAGCTCTAGGTGAAAAAGGGAGGTTTTTGATGTTATTCTCTCACTCTTGTCTAAATGCCGAGGTGTGATTAAAGACATGGAGCACAGGGTAAGGGAAATAAATTTTCCAGATCAGCCTGTTGAGTGTTATCCAGGAGGTGTCGGAGGAAAATTGTCCGTCTGGCTTTCTGCTCCGAAGTCTCACATCCAGATGTGTCATCAGTCACTTTACTTTGTGAGCACATAGCAGCTCTTTGCACTTTGCTGAAAAGAAGATGAGCAATGCTCTCCTGCCCTGCAGATCCCCAAAGTCTGAGCCTGTTTTTGTTAGGCTGGTGTCTAGCACCTGTCTGTTTTCTCCTTGTTCTCAATTACTGCCCCCTGAGCAATTGCCTGGGTGGGGAAGCACTTTGAACTTCAACTGTCTTTGTGTTTGCACCTTAACTTGAGTCTTAATTGCGGTTCTCCACCTGCTTCTGCATTCCAGGTAACCTCTGGGAACCCTCAGGTGGCTCATTTAGAACCTAGAGATTCCTAGGCCAACCAAAGACTCGGGCCTAGGAGAGCAGAATTCACTGTTCCTTTTTTTGTGAATTGGCGCTAACTCCATAACAAGCTGATTACTGTGTCCATGAACAGATGAACATTAATAAAATTGCATTCTGGTGATTACCACCTCCCTGTTAAGAAGGATTTAGGATTTAGGCTACTGTCGCTAAAATATCTTCTTTCTTCCCCAGTGGCAAAAGGAACTGGAAATCAGAAATAACTAGGTCAGTGGAACAGCTGAGCTGTTGAAAGGCTCACAAACTCAAAGCAGTGGCAGAGTGACATGGTTCTGAGTGGTTGGGTTACGCATTTTACAGTGGGGACTGTTTCATTTGAAGACCTGAAAATTTATAGGTGAACCAAACCTAGTTACTGACAAGAACTACTCCCAGTACATTCTTCATGCCCTGTTTTATGCTAGAGTGGGTCACTTCAGATATGAAAACAATTTAATTTAGTACATAGTATCAAACAAATTGATAATGCCATGGTGTAGGGGCAAATCAGGGGACTGCCTGACTCAATTTGTTGCTTTTCCCCAAGTTGAGTTAGAATCATGAAAGGATCACCTATAAGGCCTTCATATCTTTATCCTCAGTTATTAACTGTATGCACAGGAAGACAAGGTCAGAAAACTGGAAAAGTGGGGTGAATAAACTACTGAGAAGATGACAATAGACATGTGCATTGTCTGAGGTGCACAGACTGAGAAATCCTCATTGAAAAATGTTTGAGTTATGTGTATCACTCAAGATAAACATTCCCTGTGATCTTGGCTTCAACAGGTATTGGAAATAATTTTTTTAAAAAGAACCCCCATAGAATAAAGTATACATGTCTTTACTTGTATTTATTGTATTTTGGTTTTAACCATTTGTATAAATTTACAATTTGGAAAATTGATTTTTTTTTAAGTTTGCTGTAAGGCACATGTGATGCCAGAGAGACACAGAGAGGGGGGAAGTGAGAAAGCATCTTCCTGGGGGAATGACCATGCTATAATCCCTTTTCCTCTACTCTTCTCCTGGGATTTTTGGCATGCACATACATGGTCCCATTGTGTTTTTCAAGCTACCTGGTCCAGGATTTGAATCACACAGTCAGGCATATGGGATCCGGCCACCTTAACCACCATGCCACCTGCTGTAAACCCCTCTCCCCTCCCCGCAAGACTAGGACTCACTACATCCTGATTTTCCTGTCTCAGCCTCCCAAATAGCTGGGACTCCAGGTGTGTATCACCATGCCCAGATTTTGGGTAGGCTGGGAATTGAACTCAGGCTCCCATGTGGCCTCAGCCTGCCAAACAGTGGCACCTACCAGCATATACTACTGTGCCTAGACCTTGGGAAATAGACATTTACCTAAAATGTGAACTCCAAAAGCTTAGGTCAATGATCACAATTCAAATGGAGGAGAGTAAAAAGGTGATGGGGCACAAGCAGGTTGCCATTGCTGAAAACTGTCTTCCCTGAAGTACATCAACCTGAAGATCCCTATTCAGATCTGTATGTGGTTAACGCTGAGCATCACAGAGCAGCCTTGATTGGTTCTCAGAGGCTGTGGCACAGGGCGGTGGTGCACAACATGCCATAGGAGAAAGAGGCCTTGCAGAACTCCAGGCAGCCTAGGGACACCTCACAGTGGTTGTAAGGAGTGGGTTTCCAGTTTCCAGTGACTTTGAGCCTGAACACTGTTATTAATCAACTAGCCCATCAACTCTCAAGAACTTTAGAGAGCAAGACTGTTTCTAGGTGTATGTTCCACTGTTGTGTCCTGGGGCCTACAGGGAAAAGTATGAACAGCCATTAAAGCATTTTCTGGTCCCCAGATTTCTTGACTTCAGATACAGCCAGTAGGGTGAAAGGATAACTACCCTCTATCCTTGAAGGACACTTACAGAGAATGTGTGGACTTCCCATGGGCCAAGGTAGTCCAGGAATATGTCTTTGCAATGGGTGTGACCCCAGAGGGCCTCAGGGATACCTGTGAAGACGTGCAACCAGCTGAGAACTGGCTCTCACAGAGCCACATTCTGCCCTCCAGCTTCTACAAAATCCTTCTCCTCTTCTCCCTTCCTTTCTCCCAGAAGAGGCCTGCCTCCAATCTTATCAGAGAGCTGGCCAAATGTTTGTCTTTTGTGGGCTTAGCATTTACTTACTGTCTTAGTCAGTTTGGGCTACAGTAACACAGTGCTACAGACTGGGTAGCTAGTCAACAATAGGAATTATTTCTCGCAGATCTGGAAACCAGAAGTCCAAGATCAGGGTGCTGGCAGGGTCAGGTTCTGGTGAGAACTCTCTTTCCAGTTGCAGACTGCCATCTTCACCTGCCCTCACGTTGGGGAAAAGAGGAGGCGAGTCCTCTGGGATCTCCTTACAAGGGCAGTAGTACCATTCATGGAGGTTTCACCTTCATGGTCTAATTATATTCCAAAGTCCCCCCCTTCAAATACCATCACAGTTGGGGTTATGACTTTATAAATTTGGCAGGTGTAGGGTGGATACAAGCATTCAGTCTATTGCATGCATAGAAAAGCATGACCAACAAAATGAATCAACCCTATATTCATTTATTTATTTTTAATTTTTGCTATAGGGCATGTACACTCACCAGAGAAACAGAGTCAGAGAGACAAAGCGAGAAATCACCCACCAGAGGGCATGACTACGTTGCAGTCTCTTCTCTCTCATTCTCCTCTCAGGATTTTGGGCATGCACCACATGCACCTGGTGTGAGTTTCAAGTCGCTGGGTCTGGTATGTGAACTGCCATTAGCCGTGTAGGAGTCCAGCGCCCCAACCACTGTGTCACCTGCTGGTCCCTATATTCATTTATCAAGCACCTCATTTTATCTAGGCTCTAGAGTCAACCTGCTTGAGATTAAATGTTTAGCTTTTATCTGCAGATGAGTCGCTTAACATCTCTGTGCCTCAATTTCTCTATTTGTGAAGTGGGATAGTAATAGAATCTACCTCATAAAGTTGTTATGAAGATCAAATGATACAATACAGGTATAGGGTTAGAATAGTGCCCAGACTCAGTACATGCTCAGTAAGTATATTACTATTATTTATTATTGCTATGTCCCATTGATAGACATGGTTGGTGTTTCAGTGTCCATTGGGGAAGGACATGACAGCTCCACCAACGTTTCTCATACTTCTAGTTATTTTCCTTGGTAATAAAATAGTTGTACATCTCTTTCAGGGCCTGGTGATATCTTAAAAGGCCACTGGGTGGTCAAACTACTTCTTTCAGGTCTAGAAACGGAGACAGCAGAACCCAACCTTAATCATTTTAGAGTTTACTAAAGTAGTTTATGAGACTTCCTTTCAGGCTACCTTGACATCAGTGTGGTGCTCTAGTAACTCCAGGGACTGGAGTAGGAGTCTGGAATGCTCTGTGTTAACCCTGGCATCCCAAATTTCTAGTACCTGAAAACAGGAGTATTTCTGAAGGATGTGGCAGGGGGGCACTTTGGTTCTCAGATGAATCACAAGGCCAGGAAGGGGTAAGCACAGGCAAGGTAGAGAACCAGGTTGTTAATGGAATACACAGATTAAATTTCTGAGACAACTAGTATTTCATCATTTAACTCACTTAACATTTGTTGTTTTCCAAAGTTTCCCAAGCCTCTAAATTTTTTTTTTTGGGGGGGGGTTTGTAAAGTCCAGCTTTGGGGCCAGGATTACATCTTTACCAACGGAGTATATGTTGAATTGAAGAGCTCACTCTCCACTTCTGCAGCATACATGTGGCGACTTCTTAGAGCCCCAGACCTGTCATCTATAAAAGTGGGATAATCAGGAGCCAGCAGGTGGTGTGATGGTTAAAGTGCTGGATCCCACATGGCTGACTACGGTTTGAGACCTTGACCTGGCAGCTTAGAATCACGCCAGGTGTGTGTGTGTGTGTGTGTGTGTGTGTGCACGTGCACGCATGCCCCAAATCCTTAGAGAAGAATGGAGGAGAAGGGATTGTGGCATGACCATTCCCCAGTGAATGATTTCTCACTCTCCCTCTCTCTGTCTCTTTTCAGTGAGCTCATACTCCTTATGGAAAAAATCTAAAAAAAGAAGAAAAAAAGTGGGCCAATTATAGACTCCGCCTCAAATAGAAGTTATTCATTTTCTTTATTTATTTTAAAGAGATTTTTTGCTATAGGGCATGTGCACTCACCAGACATAGAGACAAAAAGTGAGAAAACACTCCCCCAGGGCAATGACCACACTGCTATCTCTTTTCCTCCATTCTCCTCTCAGGATTTTGGGCACAGATGCACATGCACCTGGCATGCATTTTAAGCCAGCAGGTCTGGGACTTGAACCTCAGTAGACTACATGGGAGTCCAGTGATGCAACTATTGTGCCACCTGCTGGTGTCAAAATCATGCATTTTAAATGTGCAGTGTTTAGTTCAGTGCCTGGCACATGATGAATACTATACAAATATTTGCTGTCACAATTATTTAAAATTTTTATTGGGGGGGAATGATCCATTAGCTAAAGATTCAGTTAAGTGTGTTTAGGTTCATTGTGAGTTCTTAGTAAATAGGCTAGTCTTAAAAAATAAGTCTGTTTCTTCTGTTTCCTGAAGAGAAAGGGAGCCTGTGACACAGCTGGGTTTGGAGTATCAGGCACTTAAAAGGTTTCAGCTAGGCCATATATTTCTTCCCAGAAGAGCCTTGTCTCTATGCAGACATCCCCTAAGTACTAATTGATTGTGACTGTGTGAGCTTATGTTGTATGCAGCTGCTATTTCATGCTCCCAAGTTTGGTTTTGGAGCAGGTTGCACCATGACTTGGAAATTTTCTCTCCCTCTGTGCTGGGTTTTGTAAAGAATAGTTTTTTTTTTTTTTTTTTTTTTCCTTTTCTTTTCCTCATAAGAGCAAATCTCTAAAGATTGTTTCACCTGCTGTAGCTCTCCCCTCCTCCCACCAAGGTTGGGGGCCTCCAGGGGAGAGAGTTTATCCCAGCAGGAAAAGATTGTAACCTCAAGTACTAGCATTAAAGTTAATCATTAGGGACAAGTCCATAGCAGCTCGGGAGCATTAATTCGTTGGTACTGGGGGCCGCCATTTTATACAGTACTCAGAGCCAATATGGCTGCCTTCCAGGTTCATTAATTGCTATTAGGGAAACACAGAAAGGTGAGCAATCAATGCATGCTTATTTATGATACCCTTGTTCTTGTCATTCTTATTACTATTGCCATGTATAATGTATTCTGGTCTGCTCATAATTGTACCAAATGTCGTCCTTCATATATTTAATTGTTAAGAAATAAAATTTTAATTAAAAATTGGAACTTTCTAAAAGGGACCTAATGTAGAGCAAATTCTCAAGGGAAATAAGGTTTATCAAGCCATTCATGGATTTTCAACTGTGGTGTAGATTGCAATGAATTAAGAGATGGGAAGATTTAGAGAATCTCTTTTCCTTTGTGTCAATGTCTTCTGCTTTATGGCAAAGAAGGTCAAAGTATATCAGTGTCCTGATGGGAACCACATTTTATGATTAAATGTGCCACAGAATGCTCAGCTTCTAGTGTCGTGAAGTGAGGGACTCTAAAGACACATGTTGTAGTATGTAAACTGGTGTCTGTCCTTCGACGAGCACACATGCTATTTGTTGGTTAGTACTACAGAGAAGTTATTTTTCCATTGCTCCATTTCTCTTCAAAGGGGTAAGAAGAAGGAATTCATGTAGGAAATAGGATCTTGACTAATTAGCAAGGCACAGCCTTCCACCCCCTCATAAACTCATTTATCAGATATGCTCCTATTTTAGTCAGTTACCTTAAAAAGCAAATATTCTTTATCAGACATGTCTCTCTTTTAACCAATTACTTTATTGCATTTTTATTACAAGTGCAAAGGTTAGGCTAAGTCGATGCCTGCCGTCTACATGGCCCTTAGTCACAGCAAACATTGCTGATCAAGGAAGTTTGGATCCAGGCTTCTCATTGTCCAAACTGTCATTAGGGCCTAAGTAATTATTATAAATGTCTTTTATATGTCAACCATTATGTTGAAAGTCTTCCCAAGTTCAAGTACACGAGGGAGAAATGACCTCCTTCTGGAATTCCTCTGATAATCTTGAAAAGATTATTTTTTCAACCCTAAATGGATGTGTATAAAATGGTCTCTTCTGAGGTAAAAATCATGGCACTAACTGGTCATAAATAGACACACAAGCATTAATTACATATATGTTAGTTTAGGCTAAAATTTCAGCGTCCATTTGAATTTGAATTTTGAAATTTATTTAGCTATTCGACTATTTGTCTTAGAGCAGTTTTTCTTTCATTCCAATGTTCACCATACGAACTATCTCACTGTTGCCCATTCTCTGTGGAGTAGACAGTGGATGGAAAGGGAGGAAGTACAGAGAAAATAAATGGTCATAGAAATTTTCAGGATTTGGGCTGGTATCCACTGTGTCAGCATGGTGGTTAAGGCACTGGACTCCTAAATGGTAAACCGTGGTTCAAGTCCCAGACCTGGCAGCTTGCTTTCTCACTTTCCCTCTCTCTCTGGTAAAAAAGAATAATAATAACAAATAAAATAAAATAAATAATTCTTTAAAAAAACAAGCAGATGGGGCCAGCAGGTGGAATTGTGGTTAAGGATGCTGGACTCTCACATGGCTGACCATGGTTTCAGTCCTGGAACTGGCAGCTTGCTTTCTCACTTTCTCTCTCTCCCTCTCTTGCTCTGTCCTTCTTGGGTCAAATTAAAAATAAATAAATAAATGAAACTAAATTAAATAATTCAAAAAAAATTTTCAGGATGTAGAGCACCTCTAATAGTCATTGAGAGAATTCTTGTCTCAAGTTCTAATCTACCTCTGATTTTGCTCCATTTTGCAAAGAAGACTTTGGGAAGTGAAAAGAGGTATCAAGCAATGGGGCTATAGGCAGAGCCTGTGGATTGCCAGATTGATTGTCTTGAGTTGATGCCATTGTTCCTTTTTGTCAGAATGACAGAATTCTGATGAATTTTACCACTGGCAGCTCTGTGGTCTTGGGTGAGTCACTACACTTTCAGCAGCTTGAATTTTCTCTTCTATTTCTCCAGTGTGGTTCCTCAGCATCAGTTACTGTTTGTTAAGAACACTTCTGGCCCCCACTCCAGACTCTGTCTGCTGGGGTGAGGCCGGAGAATCTGCATGCTAATTCACCAGGTGGTGCTTTTCATGCACCCAATAATCTGTACACCGTGGACTGGGCAGACCCTAAGGTTCCTTGTGCTCTCAAAATCTTTGCTGCGAGTGGGTACAGAGAATGGGTGGCTGACATGGCTATATGTACTTGTGGTCAGATCTGGGCTTAACTGACAGCAGTAGCTTGATGGGGTGTTATTTCTCAAGAGTGAAGGATGGTTTTCTGCTTGAGGATCAGGCAAGGAAGAAACTCAATGTTTGGTTGTGTCCATTTTCACTTGCTTGAGACACATCTCTCCTTTCCTTCTAGGTGTGTTAGGCTACATGTCAGAATACAGTGTAGAAGCCTCAGGGAACCGTCTAGATGCTTGTTGGCTCTTTGTAGACCAAACATTTAGCAACTGGCTTCACCCACTTGATGTTCGGATGTTTGGATATTCTGTGGACACAGCCTTTTTGTCCAGAGCTGTGTGAAATTTGGACAAATGTCCTTCCTTCTTCCCTTCCCTCCTCCTTTTCTCCCTCCCTCCTTTTTTCCTTTCTTCCTCATTGCCTTTTACTCATTGCTGTCTTTACTTGGACGTTCCTGATCTCATTGATTGGCTGTCAGAATGGAAGCTGACTGCCTTTCTCCGAGTTGCCCAATGGAATTTGAAAGCTCTGAGAGCATTGCAGGCTCTTGAATTTAATGATTATTCATCGCCCAAAAGGACAAGTCTAGTAAGTCAACTCCCTGACACAAGAGACATGATTCATTAATTAAAGATTGGCCCATACAAAATTGGGACTGGGGAATGAGTCAGGTCACGCTACAGTTTTGGGTTCAAATCGTTTTAGCAGGAGCCCTCTCTGTAGCCCCAACTACAGAGCAGTCATGGTCTTCTTTATGCCTGCACTACTTTCTGGTGAGCTTTCCAGCCCAGCACCAGTCACAATGTACTTGCAAGTATTTGCCCCCCTCATAAACTGAATTCTTTGAGCTGGGCAGGTAACTTGTTCTTCCATGTATCCCGTGTGTAGGCATGTGGCATCGCAGCCCTCTGTATGAGTTTGCGAGGGCTGCCAGAACAAAGTTCCACAGACTGGGAATTTCCACAGACTGTTCCAACAGCAATTTCTTTTCTTTTCTTTTCTTTTCTTTTCTTTTCTTTTCTTTTCTTTTCTTTTCTTTTCTTTTCTTTTTTTTTTGAGAGGTTTTTCGCTATAGGGCGCATGCTAGACAGACAGAGAGAGACATAGAGACAGAAAGCGAGAAATCAAGATGGTCACGCCGCAATCCCTTCTCCTCCATTCTCCTCTCGGGATTTTGGGCATGCACGCACACGCGAAGCCACCGGGTCGGGGACGCGAACTGCGGTCGACTACGTGGGAGTCCAGCGACATAGCCATTACGCTAACTGCTGGTTCCCAGCAATTTATTTTCTTACCACTCTAGAGGCTAGAAGCTCAAGACCAAGTTGTCAGCAGGATCGATTTTTTTCTGTGGCGTCTCTCCGTGGCTTGTAGATGGTGTTCTTCTCCCTAAGTCTTTATATTGTCTACCCTCGGTATGGGTACCTTCTTTTTACATGGATCCTGATTGGATTAGGGCCCACCCTGGTTTTCTCATTTTAATTTAATAACCTTTTAAAAGACCTTATCTTTAAATGCAGTCACATTCTGAGGTACTAGGGGTTAGGACTTGAATGAAAATCTTTGTCAAGGATTAAATGGGTGAACCAGTAGAATGACAGTTTGTGTCTGTATGTAGCAATGGTTCTCTTCTTTCATATTCTTCCAAATACATATAAGTAGGCATGGAAGTTCACTGGACAATCACAAACAGGAGGTTATAGTTTTTAAATTAAATTGAGGCCTTTGATGACCAAACTTGTGGCTCAGATCAGTCATTCCAAGGTTTCATAGCTGCTCTGACTACACCCTGGATTTCTCCTTTTTTTATGTTCTTGAGCTCCCTGGGAGGTTTGGTTGCAGCTCCTTCAGCAGAGGAAAGGTTCCAGGGAGAGACACTGTGGCTCTGTGCCACTTTTTCCATGTAATTTTCTGCTTCCCATTTATAAATGTCTATGCCGGTGGATGTGTTTCTGTTGAAAGATCACACTACAGTGGTGTTGGGAATTTGAAATCATGATACAATTCTCAAGTCCCTGGTGATATTCTGAGAAGTTGGAGCATCTGGAAACCGCCCATGGTTTTCTAAACTATCAGTCTCCAGATTTCCTTAGATTTTTTTCTCACTTTTAGTAAGATCTGCCACTATCACTCTTGTCACCACTGTGGAGCACTTGCTGCAACTTCTAACACTTATTTATATCTGTAATGTGTTTGGAGTCTCACATCAACTCTGAGAGGTAAGGAAAGAGTGGGTCATTGCTCCCTTGTATAGATGTGAAGATGGATTAATAGATGAAGTGATATACACAACTTCCCTGACTTGCAGTTTTTCTTCCTCATCTTCCCTACCCCAGAGCACTTTGCCCAGATGTTACTCTCTTGGGTCTTACTTCTTCTTGCCTTGTGCTATCTGCTCCCCTGCTGGGCTTCTTGAAAGCAAGACCCACCCACTTAATAACCTCCGTATAGTCTTATGTACCTGTACACAAGAGGCACTCAGTTGTTACTTGTTGAATGACCCAATAGACAGCACAGATAGTGCCATTTATTAAGCAGGTACACTGTGCTGGACACTCTCCTTTGCACCATAACATACTTCATTTCATTTAATTCTGCACCTTCTGTTGCAGATATACTTTTAATCACCATTTCATTGAGGAGAAAGCTAAGGCTTCGCAAGGGCAGGTTAATTTGTTCAAGGTTGTAGAGCTGGTAGTAATGAAATCAGGATTTGAATCTGCCTAGCCCAACTGCTCTATCCATTGGTCTATTCACTGACTGTGCTATCCTCCCATTGAAATGAAGGTTGTACAAGAACAAAGTAAGAACAAACCAGACTAGAAGCCAGATTTCCTTACCCTGGTGTTAGTGCTCCAGAGTCCTGGTGCGACTGATGCGCATCCTTTAATAAGAGAGTCCACAGTGAGGCCAGTGATGTGGTGGTTAAAGCAGCTGGATCCCACATGGCTGCCAGCACAGTCAAGCCTCGAACTTGACAACTTAAAAAACACCCTGAGTGTGTGTGTGTGTGTGTGCATGCCCAAAATCCCGAGAGGACAATGGAGGAGAAGGCATGGTGGTGTCTATCCCTCCGGGAGATGATTTCTGACTTTCCTTCTTTCTCTCTCCAGTGATTGCACATGTCCTATAACAAAAAACAAGACAAAACAAAATAAAACTCCAGTGTAGCGTTTTTTTATTTTCACAAGCAGCTTGGATTTCCCATCATCTATTATCTGGGTTGTTCTAGATATTTTTGATGTAAATTTGCCACAAAAAACCCCACATACATAGGCATACTCACACTGGCCAGTTCCTCAGTTCCACAGCTCATTGCCAAACTTGAAAACAAATCTTGATGGGGCCAGCAGTTGGTGTAATGGCTATATCACTGGACTCCCATGTAGTTGACTGCTGTTTGAGTCTTGGTGGCTTAAACGTGCGTGTGCACGTGCGTGTGCATGCCCAAGATTCTGAGAGGAGAATGGAGGAGAAGGGATTGTGGTGTGTGTGGCCATCCCACCTGGGGGGGGGGGGGGCGGTGATTTCTCACTTTCTGTCTCTCTGTCTCTCTGTCTTTCTGGCGAGCACACACACCCTATAGCAAAAACCTCTCCAAAAAAAAAAAAGGAGAAAGCAATAAAAGAAAACAAATCTTGACATCTCTTAGTTTCAATCCTTTTCCACATGTTACTCCTAAGAAACCCATTCCTGTTCCCTCCAACCCTGAGCAGCTAGTGTGAGAATTTGGGATTTTCTTTCCTCTCTGGGATGTGTGTGTGTGTGTGTGTGTGTGTAAGGAAAGCTTTTATTTATTTATTTTTAATTTTCTAGAGGGTAAATGCACTTGTCATTTAAATGCACTCTCCCCTGAAATGAGGGAGAAGAGCGAACACCCCTCAAAGGGCATGGCTCTGCTGTAATTCTTTTCCTTCTATCTCGCAATCATTTCATGATTTTGGGGCATGAGCACATACACACCTGGCATGTCTCTCAAGCTGCAGTCTTTGATTCAAATTGCATGACTGGCCATGTGGGATCTAGCTCCCTCAACCACTAGGTCAAGGGGCCAGTCCAGAATTTGAGATTTTCAAATTATGTCCTTTTTCAAGGGCAGAGGGGCATTCCCTGTACAGAGTAAGGAAACTTACTCTGAAAAGCCAGCAGTGAAAGAAAAAAGCATGGTTTTCCCATTGGAATTATCAAATAAAGGTCTTACTTCAGTAGGCAGTTTATTGGTAATGGTATAATTATGGTGGAACATATTAGTAATAAAATTCTCAAAGTGTATTTCAGAAATTATGGTAGTAAGAAGTAGTAACTCCACCCCAGAGTTCCCTCCTCCAAAGGCAGGCACCGATTAGCCCCGGGAGGAGGTTCAGCAGCTGGTGAAATCTGCCCTTGGGTGTGTTTCTGCAGCTCATGCTGCTGGAAGCCAGGTGTGAGCTTCTGCAGACTGAATTTGGCTGTAAATTATGTTTTGTTTTCTGTCAGCTGCCTGACAGCTAAAATCATATTTGCTGTCAGAGGTGACAGGAACCACAATAGTGATGTATTAAAGTGCTGCAGAGTCACAGGGGAGCAAGCTGGGCAGGCTCCTTTCATACCTCCACTGTCATCTGCCTCCTGGGACCTGTGGCTCACGCTGGTGTTTCCAGGGTGCCCATGGCCCAGGCCAGGGCTGGACATATTAAGGTATGTTTCATAGGACAGCACCACAAAGGAGCTATGATCTCATCCAAGTCATGACAAACATGGCTGGCTTCCACAGGATCTCTTAATGGGCTGAAGATGTTGACTGAATCCTACCCTTAATTGCACTGTGTGACAAATGCAAAAGCCATCACTGTAATTACTTTAGAGCGCTGGCTTCCAAGGCATTTTGGCTAGATCCAAGGGCTATTTAAGCTCACAGACAACAAGCTTAATTTTCCCCAAATGACTGATGATTTCTTGTCATCATCCCCATCCCCATCCCTAGGTCCCCTCTCCACCTCCAACTCTCAACCTCCACCAGATGTCTATTTCTTGTTGTTGTTGTTTTAGAGAACTAGTAAAGTGTCTTTTAGACTGGTGATACTCACAGCTTTGTGACTTTACTGCTCACTAAACAGAAGCTGAGGTCTACTGCCCCGCCTCCAAGCCCTTATAAGCTGGTCTTCTCCCTGTAGCTGTCTAAATTTCTCTTCTCTGTTTCTGGATTCCTACTGGATTCACAGGAGTACGTCATAGGATTGGATCTGGCTTTTGAAGCACTGCCATTGGAAAGCCCACTTACCGAGCCCTGCTACAGGAGGCCATTCTGCCATTCGCTTGGTCTTCATCTTCAGATCCCCAGGGTATAAGTGGGAGAATCAGAGTGTGAAACACAGCCTGTCCCACCTCCAGAGCCCATGCCCTCACCTCTGTGCCCTGATTCCAAGGCTCACGAGGGATGTACTTACTTGCCTTTGTGTGAACCAATGGGTACATTAGGGCATTTGGCCATATGTCTTACAGAGCCCTGTGCTCATAAAGGTCTTGTGTCTGGGCTTTGATAATCTATGGTTGCCAAGCCTTAGGATCCTTAGTTGTTGAGTCTTTCAGTCTATGGTTTTTTTTTTTTTATTTTTTTTAGCAAAGTCTAGTGGGATGATGGCAGGTGTGCTGGGGATTTGAGACCTTGGTTGAGCAAAATGCCACCTCCTGTGTCCTCCCTGCTTCCCCTGGATGCCTTCTCAGCTGCCTGCTTCTGAGTCTCTGCCTATCCTCCCCCTCCCTTTCTTCCTTCCTTCTTTTCAACCATAGCCATCCTCTGTCTGGGTGTTATCAGGAGGCCTGTGTCCTGCTGTTGCCTCTCATCAGCATCTCATGGATCTAAAGAGGGCAAAGGTCAGGTGTGTGGCCATCAGCATCTGAGATTGGTGGCGCTGTTCCCATCCTGGGTAGCAGGGTCCGAGTGTACTTGACAGGTGGCTCAGCTAGGGCCCCTCATTTGCCCCCAGTCCAGATATTAAGTTCATACAGGTGCAGACTTTATAGTCCTTTGAGAGATGTCCATCTGTGATGGACTGGGGAGCCGGGCCTGTGGGAAAAGGTCTGCGTTACATGTTGCTCTGGGCCCAGCTAGTCATGAAGCTGGCTCTGCCCAGGTCTTAAGGTTTATGGGAATAACAGTATGGGGAAATAGCACATGGTGGTGACTGGGGCTATGGGGTAAAGGCTGTCTTGGGGAAGGGTTCCAATGCCTCAGTGGTAGCTGAATATTTTTTAGAGTACAGTAGAAGCCAAGACCAGCAGATGGTATAATGGTTATGTCACTGGACTCCCATGTAGTCCACCATGATTCGGGTGCTGGACCTGGTGGCTTGAAACTCACACTGGGCATGTGTGCATGCATGCCCAAAATCCAAGAGGAGAATAATTAAGGGCTTGAAGTGTGGCCATCCCCCCTGGGGTGGGGGTGATTTCTCACTTTCTGTTTCTCAGGAGAGTGCATGCACCCTATAGCAAAAAATCTCTCTCTAAGAAAAGAAAAGAAAAGAAAAGAAAAGAAAAGAAAAGAAAAGAAAAGAGAAAAGAAAAGAAAAGAAAAGAAAAGAAGAAAAGAAAGAAAAGAAAAGAAAAGAAAAGAAAAGAAAAGAAAAGAAAAGAAAAGAAGAAAAGAAAAAGAGTATGGTAGAAGCCATACTTTCCATTTAGAAAAAAACATAGACAGTAGAAAAGACGTTTTTCCCTACAAACATCACGAAACAGAGAAGTGATTACATTCATTACATTAACAGATGGGAAAGGGCGAGATATTAGGCTTCAATTTCAAAACACAGAATTTTGTCCTTTTGAGTTTTGGGGTTCTGCATAATAAGCCCTCCTGGGCCAGCACATGTCAGCCTGTGGTCTAGCACAGTGACGTAAATGAGTATAAATGAGAGTGATAGTTCTGGTGTCCTATCCGAGGTCAAGCAGACTCTGAAGTTCAGATACGGCATCTTGCCTGATGCTCTGCACTTGTCATAGAATTCTAGAGTGTTGGAGATGGAAGGAAGGCATATATGTCCTAATTCTCATTTTTCCTAGGACAAAACTGAGGCCCAAGATATCTCTTACTTACTCGCTTACTGAGGACCAAGATGAAAGGTTCATGGCTCCTTGTCCCGTGCACTTTACCTGAATTAAATGTCTAATAACAGTAAGCACTAACGCTGAGTTTTGATACGTCCGAGTACAGCATTTAGCACTTCATCTACCTTAGCTAGTCAATCCTCACAAAATCCCTACACAGTAGATATTTCAGGGGCGTCTCATCAGCAGGTCTTACTTATGCAAATCCAACTATACATTAGCTTCTTGTAGCTGCTGTAACAAATTGTTTCAGTGTGGTTTACCCACAAGAAATTCATTATCTCACAGTTCTGGAGACCAGAAGTCTGAAATCATGGTGTTGGCAGGATTAGTTTCTTCTAAAGGTTTTGAGGGAGAATTTGTTGGAGACTTCTTTCCTAGCTTCTGGTAGCCTCAGGCATTCCTTGACTTACAGATGGCCTTCTTCTCTGTGTGTCTTCACATTGGCTTCCCTCTGTGCATTTCTCTGTGTCTAAATTTTCCCATTTTATGAGGACACTAAACATGTTGGATTGAGGCATGTCACAATGACCTCTTTTTAACTGGATTGACTTTGTAAAGACATCATCTCCAAATACATCCATATTCTGAGTACTAGGAGTTAGAATTTTGATATTCCAGGGATTAGCAGATAGTATAATGGCTATACCGCTGGACTCCCATGTAGTCAATTGCAATTCGAGTCCTGGGCCTGGTGACTTAAACTCACGCTGGGCACATGTGCGTGCATGCTCAAGATCCCGAGAGGAGGGACCAGCAGTTAGCGTAATGGCTATGTCGCTGGACTCCCACGTAGTCGACCACGGTTTGTGTCCCGGACCCGGTGGCTTAAACTCATGCTGGCGCATGTGCATGCGTGCCCAAGATCCCGAGAGGAGAATGGAGGAGAAGGGATTGTGGCGTGGCCATCCCCCCTGGGGGAGCGATTTCTCACTTTCTGTCTCTCTGTCTCTGTCTGTCTGGCGAGTGCACGCACCCTATAGAGAAAAAAACCTCTCCAAAAAAAAAAAAAAAAAAAAAAAATCCCTAGAGGAGAATGGAGGAGAAGGGATTGTGGTGTGACCATCCCCCCGGGGGGTGATTTCTCACTTTCTGTCTCTCTGTCTCTCTGTCTTTCTGGTGAGCGCACGCGTCTAGTAGCAAAAATCCTCTCCTCTTTTTTTTTTTTGGGGGGGGGCGGGGAGAGGTACAGTAATAAAGTGAACAAAGGAACAGAAAGAGATGTTGAGTATTGAGGGCTATTCCACCGAGCTTCCATCAGAAACAGCTGCATGGATGCAAAGAGGGGTCAGGAGACGTAAACTTCCTTTTCTCCTCCATTAGATTTGGTTCCCTTGTGCCTTCCAAAATGTGAGCTCACTGTGGAATGTGGAATGCTAATTATAATTAGCTGCCAGAAGGCATGTGCACTCACAGAGAGACAGAGACACAGAGAGGTAGGAAGCATGCCTCAGCAGGGTGTGGTCACACCTCAATCCCTCTTCCATTTCTCCATCCTTTTGGGATTTTGAATATGTACATATACCTGGGGTGGTTTTCAAGTTGCCAGGGCCAAGATTCAGACCTCATGTTCAGCCATGTGGCATCTGTCTTCCTTAACCATTAGGTTACAGAGCTGGTCCTATTTATAATATTTTGAGAGAGCAATTTTTCACAAAGCTTCCCCCCCTCCGAAATAAAACAACCAGATCCTCTATTGGTAAGCTGAAATCTGGACTTGTATAGAAAGAGATGCTGTGTTGACCTCCAATGAGAAGGGAGATTCATTATTGATAAGTGATTGATTTTAGGGATTTTCAAGGGAGATCTGACTAACCATGATTCTTTTCTGAGGCACTGACTTGGATTCCAACCTGGCAAGATTACAAATGCCACTGTGTTGTCCCTATCTTAGAACTGGTGATCCCAGAAACTCCAAAGGATTAAGTTTCTTTCTCAATGACTCATGACTAATATATGGTAGTGCTGGACTTAAGTCCTTGAACCCAATCCTAGTTGACTCTCAAATTTGCTCCCTATTGTCTATAATTTGCCACTGGGTCAAGGAGAGATGAAATGTTACCTCCCACCCCAAGTTCTAGGACTAAGCTCCTGGAGTTTGGGGAGAGGCTTAGGTGGGATTTGAAGAAATAACTTTCCTCCAAGAAGGGAGAATATTTATTCCTTATTTGAATTAATTCTGTTCCCAGAGAGAACTAGCCCTCTAGAGGCCCTTTCTGAGACTGACTCCTGTATTTCTCCTTTTGGGTTTTCAAGTTACCCAAAAAGGCAGGGAGGATCATCTAATTCCAGATAGGGTAAGCACCATTGAAAAGGACTCTAGGGAGCAGAGTTTTCTCCACACATCAATTCCAGTAAAATCCAACATTTCTTTTTTCTTTCTTGTGTGTGTGTGTGTGTGTGTGTGTGTGTGCGTGCGTGTGTGTGTCTGTGTGTATGTGTGTGTGTTTGTCTGTATAAAGAAAAGACAGTTTACTGAGTAAAAGTAAAAGTATACTCTTGAGAGTTAGGAGCTGGCCTGAGCCATCAGAGGAGTGGCTCAAAAAGTCCCTGGCAATTGCATTTTGCAGGATTTATCATTTTAATCTAGGTTGTATGAGGGCCCACTGATTGTTCTCATTTGATCAACTCTCAAATGTGGTTGCTCCCACTGATTTAACTCATTGGCTCTATCAAATGTTGTTTAATCAGCTAGACATCCCCCACTAATCTTCCGCCTACATTACCTTGGGTGGGGAATTTTCTGTCCTGATCATTTGTTTGTTTGTTTGTTTATTTATTTATTTATTTATTTTTGTCTACCCATGCTGACAGATGCTCTAGCCCTCTTACCTGTTTCCATTTGCTAGCTTATTCCTGCCATATATTCCCCCTGAGAGAGCCTCATAAATCTTTTTGGGGAGCTGAAGGTTGTTGGTCTGTCTTCTGTAATTGCTTCATGCTATAAAGGGGAGTTGTCCTTAACTATTGGGGATTATGGAAGTCTTACCCTATCTGATCTAGGTATTATGGCAGGGCGAGGAGCAGGTCATTGTTATAGTCTTGAGGTGTGTCATGAAGAGGGCTGTTGCTGGTGTTGGATGATTCCCAGTAGGATTTGGCTGAGGTCCCAAGGGGTTAATATCCCTGTTGTATGATCATTTGCAATTTTATAGCTTCTAAGCAAGGGAAGATAAACTGGGTTAGGAGATTTAAGAGACAGGGTCCAAAACTGAGAGTGAGGATTAGCATTAATAGACATTAATAGGGGTCCAAAGAGGGGCAACAGCCAAGAGAACCAGCTCCATAATTTTGACCATGTTCTCCATGAACCTGACAATGGCTGTGGAATTTGTGAAGCCCTATCAGCCAATTTCCTGGCAGCATTTCTTACCAGGCCAGAACATCCAACATTTCTCATCTTGGGCTAATGTTTGGCAGGTGCTAAAGAGAGAGAGAGACATTCATCCAAGAGCTTAATTTTAAACTAAGACGTAGAAGGGGTAGTGAGAAGGTATGACAGCAGATCCAAACCCAGAATAGGCATCAAGAAGAATTAGTCCAAGAGGTAGAAGGTTGGAAACTTTGAAATCTAGCAGATGAGAAGGATTTAGATGCTGATTCTAAGGTCAAGTTAATTTTCTTGATCTCCACACAGGGTTTCACTAAGGAATAAGTGAACTAAAAGGCTAATCCAGTTTCCAGTTTTCTCTTGTTTATTTCCACTTTTCAGGTTCATAAAAGGTGATAATTCAGGTGTGAGCATCCAAGCTGTGCATCCAGATTACATGCGTGACAAAACGACTGTTCATGTCCAAAGCACATCCTTTTGCTGAGCCCCTCATATATGCCTATCCTGCCAGAGTCCACAGTATTCACCTTGCATTTGCGATTCCTTTTCAACATATGAGCTTGGAATTCAAAGGAAACAGAAGCCATGGAGGATTGATTTCTTACTGTTTGAAGACTGGGAGAGAAGAGACCTGGGAGTGTCTGACTGAGGGGGCTGGGCAAGAATCAAGAATCAAGACCCAGGAAAACACTGGCTGTAGAAAATTGCTCTTCCCTTAAGGGCAACCCAGTATCACCCCACTTCCACTGGGGCAGATGCTGAAATTAAGGAAGCTGAGGGCTATTTTTTTGCCACATACACCTTCCTTGCACTGGAGGACAAGGCACCAGCAAAAAGCACCACAGAGGACTTAGGAGAAAGCATTGATCTGAATGTCATTGAGAACTGAATTCAAATTCAGACTTTATCATTTACTAGATTTTTTTTAAACCTCTGATCAGTGATTTAACCTTGCTTAGACACAGTTTGCTCAACTGTGAAATGGGGAAATAATACAACCCTCATAGGGTAGCTATAAAAATGAAATGAAGTCATGCATACAAAGTTCTCTCAATAATTGATCTTTATTGGAATAACTGTGATTATGATGGCCTCTGTGAGATAAAGGTTGGGGGTAGTGTTTATGCTAGAGTTTTGTATTGAATATGATTCTAGAAAAGTGAAAGGAAGTCCCCTGAATGAATCAGAGTGGATGCAGGATTTGGGGACACCCTGAGGACCAGCCTGGCAGTCATTAATCCCTGACCAGATTGAGAAGTGTTTTTCACTTTGTAAGCAGCATTTTAGAGTCAAAAAAATGCATGAACTATGCAGAAAACAGAGCCTATTCTAGACTTGGTGTTCTTGAGAGTCATTAGCCAACGTGTCCCCTTGGAGTCATGCTGAGTGACAGGGGAAATGTCTCTTAGACTGAATAAAAGAGCAGAGCCATGTTGACACCTTGCCAATAGTAACAACATGGCAGCCCATCTTTGTGGAGGGAGACTCAGGTTGCAAAAAGATTACTCCCTGGGACTGTCTCCAGGGGCATGGCAATCAGGTCTCTTGAGAAATCCTAGAACAGGATTTTGTATGTCATCAGAATCAGGAGTTAGGATCTATCAGTGAATATTATGGCTCTAAAGACAGTTGCAAATAGTTGGGTATCAGGATGCCCCAGTGGCCTTCTAAGATGGTCAAGTGACTCTTTTCTCTGTCTCATTTCCCAAAGCCCTCTCATAATTTCTTTTCCTTAGTCAGTGTGAAGAAACAATTGGTCAGTGAAAAGCAGAAGATGGAGGAGAACTAGCAGGAATTTGGGATTTACTGGTCCTGTGGAGATGGCTGTGATTTCCTCTTCACCAAAGGAGACAGGAAAGGGATGGGTCTTTCAGAGAACCCCCCTCATAGAGATGGGGATGTCTGCAGGAAGGGGAGCCTGACATCTCAGTTTTTCATTGCTTGGGCAACGGACTCACTCATATTCCTGTATAAAAGAGAAGGGAAGGGACTTAGAGAGATGGCATGTGGGTAGAGAAGGGAGGCAGCAATCAGCTGCAGAACTCCTGTGGTTGGTAAGGCAAGGTCATGTGAGTTGCTGGCAGGCAGAGCAGATCAGACTGGAGGGGCTTGAGTTGTTTATACTCACCCAGAGATAGGAGCTCGCTGGGATGGTCACCCAGGTCAGGAACTATGAACCTCACCCCAGAACTTATTCAGCAACTCCCACATGTCCAACAAGAGGCCTGTCACATGAGCATATGAATGATGAGTCAATGTTAGTAAAGAAGACCATGACAGCTCCAGGTAAGGGGGAGCTACTGCTCCCCACATAATGAACCAGAAGAGGACGGAGCTCACCATATCAGAAGAGGAGAAGGAAAATGGCAGACCAGAGACTGAAGTAGGGAAAGGAAAGAATAAGTAATGTGATGCCCTCCTATCTGATTATGAAATATTGGGAGAAGAACAGACTATAAATGTTTGATTCGATTTGAGATTGAAGGTTTGACCTGGGTTAACTTGGAGTAGATGGGTCTTTTTAAATGACTGAATGTAATTGGAAAGCTACTGTTGGATTAACACCTATAAGGGAGTGATGGAAGAGAAAAGTGAGCAGTTCAGGACAGAAAGAGAGGATGAACTGCAGTGCAGTTCATCTGATGTTGAGTTTAATTGTGTCCCTCCAAAACTCTTATGTTGAAGTTCTAACCTCCAGAATCTCAGAATGCAACCTTATTTGGAAACAGGGTTGTTGTAAATGTGAGTAGTTAAGATGAGGTCATAGTGGAATAGAGTGAGCCCCTGATCTAATAGATTGGTGTACTTACAAAGAGGGGAAATTTGGACATATACAGACACATGGGGAGAACACTTTATGCTGCCACAAGTCAAGGGAGTACCAGAAGCTAGGAGAGAGGCCTAGAACAGATCCTTCCTAGTGCTTTCAGAGGAAGCATGGCCCTGCCCACACCTTGATTTCAGACCTCTGACTTCCAGATCTGTGTGACAATAAATTTCTGTTGTTCTGAGTTTTCCTGTTGTTGGCATTTGGCTACAGCAGTTTGGGAAACCAATTCAGCCAATCCCATGGGGCACTCTGGGTTGAGATGACCCTTTGGGATTGTCTCAATTGAGTCCAGGAGTTCAGCCTTTGATCTTCATCATTGACCAGTCAATGGATGTGGGCTGCTCCTCACATCCAAAGGACTTAAACTAGAGTAAGGCAGTTCCCTTGACCAAGGGTTATTTCTGGAAGGGTGCTTGATTATGAGCCATTAGCAGCCAACATCCCTGCCAGGCTGAGACGAGAGTAAAGGAAGTGAGACAGTCACCCCAGGTGCAAAATTTCAGAAGGTGCCTAACCTCAGCAATCAAGATACTCTCACCCCAGGTGCAAAATTTCAGAAGGTGCCAAACCTCAGCAGTCAATATAAGATACTGATGCAAAATTATAAAAAAGTAAAATTAATGCACCCATAATGAACAAACATATCTTAACATTGTATTAAAATAAAAGCAGTTGTCTTGATTGTTTCCTTTTGTTGGATGCTGCAGTAAGGTTTGGCCTGACATCCCCTACAATTTGGGAAAGAAATATCTTGGTCCTTGGGGACATTTGGTCCTCAGTGTCCACTACACCCAGGAAGAAGGAAAGCCAGGTCTATGGCCTAGGCAATGCTGTGCTACAGCCTGGTTGCTTAACCACTGCCCTCTACTGCCTGGAAGTGGAGGATAGAGGAAAAAGAATACTGGACAGAAGAGAATAGAGCACTCAGGAAAAGTGGGGGAAAGTTGTATAGGGTGTTGTGTCTTGAAGTCTCATCTACCCATTGTTCTGTGAAAGTGAATGCCAACACGGCCGCAAACGGCTGGGAACTGGTCGTAGTGCTCTGGGATTCATGCCTGTGGATATATAAACCCTTCTGGACTTGTCAGAGAAGGGAGCCTGTCTCGGCCACTATGTGGGTTTCAGTGCTGCAGCTGACACAGTCAAACCAAGGTCAGGATGTCTAAAGACAAGGGTGTCTGTTTCTCTCTCTTGCCATCAATCTACCCTTTTGAATGATGTAGGGCTCTTGCCCGGATATGTCCCCAGCTGCTTGAATGACAAAACTGGTACTTTTTTATGTCCCCAGTGCTGGGTTTTTGAACTTGCGGCCGAAAGGCTCCATGCTAGGATGGATGGATGGACGATCTCTTTACATTGACCTCTGCCCTTCATCCCAAACACGGCTCCCCTCAAGGCCACTTGAGTAATTCAGCCCTCTCCTTGAAGGCCTTGATTTCTGCTCCTCCCCCTTCCACAGACAGAACCTAAAACAAGAGACAATCTTTCTTTGCAGAACTATTATAAATTCCCAGCTTAGCAGATTTCAGGATGATTGCCTTAGCTCCACTGTCTCTGTAGATGAGGCTCCTCACACATGACGGATGAACCCACCCTCCGGACATGCATTTTACCTAACTGGAAGCAGCACCATGAGCGATTTGACAATATGGTCTTGCTGCCAACTCCTTGGGATGGCATTGTCTCTGTGATGATAATTTCTAATCAATGAAAATCGTCAGCAGGAGCTAGTAACCCCTCGCCTCATGTTGTGAGATGCAGTAGTATCTTGGCTGTGAGTTCTGAGAGGCCCTGGCCTTCTGAATAAACATAACGTCAAAGGTTATTCTCTGTTCTTCCCGTCAAGCCTAAATTTAGCAAAATTAGGATATGGATTTTCCTTTATTCTCTGTGATCACAAATGTAATGTCAGATTTTTTTTCCCAGAGAGCTTTTCATCCCACCTCCACTCCGTGTCAAGGTTGTCAGTACCATAATTTATTCATATTTTTGACCTCCGGGGAGGACAATATCCAAAGGGTCAGGGAGTGTTATTGGATGTCAGGATGAAAATTCACTGCTCTGGCTCCCTTTTTACAATGTTACCTTTAATCAGACCTGTACAAATGCGGTGGAGGCTGCTGTAACTCCCCATGTAGTGTTACCACTCCTTATTAGTAATTACACAGAATTTGTGCGTTTCTCCATGTTCTCAATGACAAAGAAAGCCAGCGCCTGCTTGTTTTATTTCTCTGTAAGGAACTGGAAGTCTGGGGTTTCTACCCCCCTTCTTGGGTCATACCAAGACTTGTCAGGAGCTGCTGCTGGGCCAGGTCAGGGACCAGGGGGCCGTGGAGCATCCAGCTGTGAGCTGGGCCATCTCATTTGTATGGTCCCCTTGCCAGGCCGCTCTGAGATCTGGCTTACTCTCACAGTCCAGGTCGTTTACCCAGAATGTCAAGGCCCAGGCAACCTCCCGAAGCTTAATGATTTTCTGAGAATTGTGTGGAGAGGCCTGGGGGGCTGGAAGAACAATTAATCAATGCTAAATAATAACAATAGTTATTCTCTGATTCATGGACAGAATAAATCCTTCATTTCTGGCCAGCAACAGATATAGTCCAGATGTGCACTGCAGAGACTCTAGGTTCATTAGAATTCTTGCCAAGCGGCATCTTGCATGTCTTCCAGAGGGTTTTATTTTCTCAGCCATTTTAAATGGCCTGGAAAGAGCTTTAGTAAACCCCACTGTATTTTGATTGGTTTGTCCCCATTCCCCCTGTGGGAGGCTGGGGATAAGGTACTGGATCAATTCAGGCAGTGCGTGAGAGTCAGACTAAGGACTCTGGAACCAGCCAGACCTGTGTTATCATAAACTGGTTCCTCTACTTTATTGCTATATACCCTTACTCATCATGTCACTTAAGTGGTCAATTGAGCCTCAGTTTCCTCCTTTGCAAAATAAGGGCAAGAATTGTGTCTGTTCCTAGGCCTGATGAGAATATTATGTGAGATACTGAATATGCATTGAAATGGAAAAACATTTTCTTTTCTTTTTTTTTTTTTTTCCTGTGCTTATATAAGAGTGAGCCTCTGCTGTGAAAGAACACCTTGATTATCTTACTTCGGGTTGAACCTCGAATGTGTTCAGGCTCCAGAGGATGGCAGAAGCTGCTCTGGAAAAGAGAAGGAGAAGAATTGGGGACTAGGATGGGGTTGGGCGTAGGGGTTTCATTGGTAGGGATGGCAGAAGGAAAGGGTAAGTAACACAGGAAATGGTGTGCAAAGCATCCTGTCCCGCAAATCTCCCGGAGAGTCTATAATGTTCAA
Source organism: Tupaia tana (assembly GCA_026018925.1). NCBI lineage: Eukaryota > Metazoa > Chordata > Mammalia > Scandentia > Tupaiidae > Tupaia > Tupaia tana. The sequence continues at coordinate 21,018,689 of JAKSZU010000007.1, forward strand.
GAACTGCTTGGCTAGGCCAGATACTTCATGCACGCTGACAAAGGGTCAGGAACTTTGGATCCAGAGCAGCCACTGCCCAGAGACTGCAGAAAACAGGTGGAGATGAACCAGTAACTCTCACAGGGAGTCACAGAAATCTTCAGAAAAAAATTAGGGTTTTAAAGAGGGTTTGGCTGGTGGTCAAGAAGATGCCACCTTCAGTGCAAGGGGTCCCCTAACAGATATTTAGCTCAGTGCTTGACTTCTGGTAAGACGCACAGGGTGCAATTACTTTGCTAAATGGAAGTATCACGCTCTTATGATGATGAATTAGAACATAAGGCTGATTGGAGGCCTGGAGGAGAGGCTCCCACTTTCTAACACCTACAGCTTTGAGAAGAACTAGTAGAACTGAAGGCTGTAAATATCTGAAAAGGCGGGCCGTTGAGAAATGGATCTCACTGAGAATTTTATATTATCTTATCAACTGTCCATCAGTCTCATGTACTATGAATGTATCCACATAAAACATTTGTGTTGTGGGTTTTTTAGTTCGAATACACTTGCTGTAGTGTGAAAAAGTCACTGATCCTACAGCCAAGGGATGCCTCTTGGCAAGGCATGCTCACTGTAGCTGAAGGTGCTGTCTCCCGTGGCACTTACCACTTGCTGCAGGACACTGTGGCTGCAGCGTGGGCCCACGATATTTAAAAGGGATGTGGCCAGGACCTTCACAGGTGCCCAGTCAAAAATCCTATTCAATACTATGAGTAATCATTTCCACGCAACTTTGATGTTCTACTCGAGAACTGCCTGTGCTGCTTTTTTGCTTTCCTCCTCTTTTTCAGAACTTACTTTCTTATAGAAAGCTTTTGTTTGTTTGTTTGTTTTTGCCGTAGAGCATATGCCCTCACTGGAGACAGATGAAGAATGGAGAAGTGAGAAATCACCCCCTGGGGTTTGGCCATGTTGTAGTCCCTTCTCCTCCATTCTCCTCTTAGGATTTTGGGTAGGCACACACATGTGCCCAGTGTGATTTTCAGGCAGCCAGGTCCAGGACTTGAACCATGATTGGCTATATGGGAGTCCAGTGCCTTAACCAATGTACACCTGCTGATTCCACCTTATGGGAACCATTTTTTGTTTACAAAGCAGCAATGGTTTTACCCCGTTACTTGAGTTACTATATTGAGCAGTACCGTGTAATACGTTTTTCTGTGATGATGTGAGTAATGCATCTGTGCTGTCCAATAGGGTAGTTACATCTATTTTGGAGTGCTTGAAATGTAGCTAGCACAACTGAAGAATTGAATTTATCATTTTATAATATGTAATTAATATATCATTCAATTTAAATAACCACATGTGACTAGTGACTGCCTTTTAAAAATTTTTTTTTTCACAAAAGCAAACAAATGAGAAAGAGAGATAAGTACCCGCAATAGTGACTCACTCTGTAAACCTCTCTAGACTTTCCCAGCCAGCTAGAATCACAGGTGTGTGCACCCACCATGTACAGATCAAGCAGGGGACTGAACCTGTGACTTTGCATATCAATCTGGCGTTGCTTCAGTGCACCAAGGTGCCACTGAGTTGGCTGGACTCCCATCTTGGAAGGTGAAAGTACAGACATTGAGAGAGAACCACAAGGGGCATAGGCTTTGGGTGTCTAGGCTCACACACTGGCTAAGGAACCTACTTTTTCACTCATATCTTTGAAGAGTATGTGATTCAAATTTTGTTATAATTTCAATTTACCTCCCAGAGAGGAGGAAATAGGAGTTAAATGTCTTGGCATGCCAATGGTCAGCTATATTCTTATTTTATTTTTACTACCATTACTTCAGGTAAACACATTTTTAAAAATTCTATGTCTTGGGCCAGCCAGGTGACATGATCCCCCAGGTGCTAGATCCCACATGGCTGACTCTGCGGTTCAAGTTTCAGACGTGATGGCTCAAAAAATACTCTAGGCCTGTGTATGTATATGCCCAAAATCCCTAAAGGAGAGTGGAGGACAAGGAAGTGTAGCATAGCCATTCCCCGGAGATGGTGATTTCTCACTTTCCCTTCCTCTCTCTGTCTCTGTCTCTCTCTGGCAAGCACACATGCCCTACAGCAAAACTTCAAAAAAAATTTTTGGTGCCTTCCCCTGCTCCCCCAAGTGCTTAGCTGAGTGTCTTTCAAAGAGTATGTATACAACAAATATTGGATGAGGAAAGACTTGGGATTTTATGAAATTAAGCTGTGCTTTCAAGAAACTAAGCTGCTATGATGATTTTTAGAAACAGATACAGTGATGTTGGGGTGAGATATCAGGAGATTGGAAAGAATCATTCAATAAATATCGATTAAAGGTGTTTTCTGGTACATAGTGGTCACGGAGCGGGAGGGAAGATGAAAGCTGCTTCTTTTTCTCTTATAGCACAATCTTTCTGGAAGCTTCCTCTAGGGACATTTGCTGATCTTATTATTGTTGTTGGGGTTGAACTGTATTCACAAAAGATGACTTGAAGTCCCAACATACATACCTCAGACTGTGATTTAGTTGGAAATAGGATTGTTGCAGAGGTAATTAGTTAAGATAAGATCATACTAGAGTAGGATGGGCTCTTTATCTAATATGACTAGTACCCTCATGAGCAGGGAGCAGTTGGGCCCAGCTGTGCGGCACGGTGGTAGTGCTGCTTTGCATGCTGTAATTCATCTGGTAAGTTGGGGTTTGAGTCAACTTGTACATGTTAAGAATATGTGTGCATGCTCTGGTTGGCTGGGGAAATCAGGGAGGATTATAGCATGAGATCCTATTGAGGATGCTTCTCTCTGTCTAAATAAATAAATCAATTTTAATAAAAGAAGAGGGAAATTTGGACACAGAGATATAGAGAATATCATGTACTGATAGAGGCATAGACTGGAGTGATACATCTACAAGCCAAGGAACGCCAAGACTTGACCACCACTAGAAGCTGGAAGAGATTAGGAAGAGTCTACTTGAGTCTTAGAGGGAGCACAACCCCACTGATGCTTTGACTTTGAGCTTCTAGCCTCTCGAGCTATGAGAACGTATGTTTTCTGTTGTTTAAAGTCACCCAATTTGTGGTACTCTGCTATACCAGGTGCTGGAAACAGAGATGGCTGGTTTCTGCTGAGATGGTGGGGTGACAATGGTATCTACAGGACTCTGCCCGTGGGTCAGTGAAGAATCTTTGGGCTGCACCATGGCTGTGAGGCCAGTGGAGGAACAGGTCAAGATGGGATCATTGCAATGACCTGAGTCCCCCGGAGAGGGCATTTTATTTATTTATATTTAATCACTATACATCATTAGAGCATACAAAAGGAATTTTCTCAGCATGAATACACTGTATATTGGTCCAATCAAAGATATTACCATACACATTATCATCAACAATTTTCCATTTTTGTGCCCCTTAAATGTTTTGCTTCTTTTTCTTCTTGGTTCCCTCCCTCTCACCCTCCACTGAAAACAGTGCTTCCTCATTCTGTAGCCGTGTGAAGCAGCAGACTGAGGACAAGAAATCCAAACTTAGGGCCACAGCTCTATGTTGAGAGAGCCACACTTCTCTCTGTAAAATAGGGATTCAGTGCCCTGGAATGTTTTCTTCCCTTGTGGAGCTTTGCATACTCTCTCTAATTGGATAGAGACTCTGAAGGGCAGGAATCTCACCTCCTGCTACCTTCCCCAGGTGCTTGGCGTGTATTGGAGGTTCATTGCACGGAGCAATACATGTACTGCACATTGGCCATGTCTGTTTTACATACTGTTGTATACCCAGTGTCTGCCTTGTACGTGGTGCTCGATAAAGGTTTACTGAATGAGCAAGTCATAACTGGATAAATGAAGTCCACGTACTGAGCTAGTGAGCAACAAGACTGGTTGCAGGTCTATCTCTTACAGGCTATGTGTTCACCATGGAGGCAGGAGGCGTAACGTATCACAGGAGTGCTGCCCACCCCAACTATTCTGATCCTTTGCATCTCAGATTGATGGAGGAGGTAGCAGTTCTGGGAGATCAATCCGTGTGAGGGGCCAAAAGCCTCTACTTTGACCTCACAAGTCTAAGGCCTACCTCTGTTTCCCATCTGCTGATAGGAGGATGGTTAGGGATGGGAAGAGGAGATGAAGCCAGCTGGGTTCAGAGGGTGCTGGTGAGACAAAGCTACCTCCATGAAGGGAGGAAATCGTGATGGTTTCGCTGGATTGCCATGACTGAGAGAATGTCTGAGTATCCCCTGTGAGCTCGGAGCTGAAAATAACCAAAGTCAGCACCTTGACTAAGATCAGAGCACCATCAACAAACAAATAGCATGCACAGTTTCCTTTTATACAAGGCAGCTCTTCCAACCTCTCTCCCTTCTTTCCTTTTCTTTTCAGAGCAAAACAAACTAAACATCTTCATGTCTCCATCTTGCACCCCTGTGCACACTTGGAAATGCGTTTCGATCAGATCTGAGCAGGTTTGCCTCATTAGGTTTTCCTGTTCATCCTTGTCAAGATTTCCCACTTGACCGCTGTGGCATGACTTCCCTGGTTAGCCATCTCAGGGGGAGGGACAGTAGCTGAGAAAGGAAGGTTTAACAAGCAGTTGCTCACCCTGTGTTGCCATTGGCCCCTGCAGCCCCCACGGAAGCCGCAGATTCAATTTAACAAGCACATCAGATTTCAAGTCCTGCTGACCTGTCCCCCGTCCCTCCTCACATCTCCCTCCTCATGAGCCCTAGCCTCTGTGGGGGAAGTGGGAATGGAAGCTACCCTCCTTGGATTGAGCCTGAATGGAAAACCAGTTCCTGTGAGCTCAGATCCCTCTGAGTAGAACTATTGGCTCCCTGTCCTTCCAGAGGGAAATTTATAGCTCCAATTTCTACAATTTACATCTTTCATTTAATATTCTAGCCTTCTTTCCCCGAGACTTCCAGCACTGCTCATGGCAGAAAGGACTTCTTATTTCCCAAGCACTTTTTGCATTATTAGTTTCATTTATAATTTTTATGTTTTCTATTGGGTCCATGTACACATCATTTCTCTGAGATCCCCAGAGCCACTGGCAAAGGGCTGGGAGCCATCATCCCTCAGCAATCAGAAGCTAAAATGCTGTCATATGTTCTCCAGGGAAAAGGCTTCTAGCTCTTGCATTTAAAATTAGCCCCAATTAACCCCTCATCAACCAGCCCAAAAATGTCCATGAAAACATTGTCTTCTACTCCCCATTCTTGTCTGTTCCAGATAGGGGAGGGCTTAAGTGCACAAAATGTGAAGTTTTAACTTCTTCAAGAGCTGAAATTTTTTATTTCTATACACATTTATATTTTGGAGATAGTCTGAGAAGACTGGAGTATAAAAACTCCATCATTGCTCTGAAGTTGAAAGGCAGGCTGATCTGACTTTGTCTTGGAAAATCATGGGGTTGCCATGAAATAAAGGTGGAACAGTGACAGAGAGCTGTATATCCTGGAAGATCCACTAGGGCAGTGCTAAGGATCATGGCTACAAGGCAATAATTGTTACCAGATGCCCTATGTCACTTTCAGGCCCAGCAAAGGCCATTGACAAAGTCATTTTTCTAGACTACTATTTAGCAAACAAATTTTGAGTTATGAATGTAACTGAACTCTCTCTTGACTTCTAAGGAACAGTAGTGTCTCTTAGAAGGGTCTAAGAGACTTACTAAGAGCACATGTTTTGGTAACTCAGACTGGAAAACTGTTTCTTCAGGACTTAGAAAATTTCAAATGAATGACAGCAAATCTGCCAATAGTTGCAAGATTGAAAGCTCTTTGCTGGGTAGATCTCTGACTAATCACCTTTACGTCCTCTATAGTAATGCCTTATCCTAGGCTTTGTAAACAAAAGGGGAAGCCCGATGTTTGCGGCATCCATGCATACTTAATTACTTCATCTCTCTTCACTTGGGTAAAGGGTAGCAGGGTGTCAGCTAGGAGTGGTGCAAAGACTTGGTGGACCCGAGGGGAATGGCTCTTCCTGAGTTGGGAACAGTTTGACAAAAGGCCTTTTTGTATCCCACCAGCTCCACCAATAACCCTTCCATTGCCTGGCCAACTCATCTTGCCAACTCATCTTGTCTTCCTCCAAATAGACTAATCCTCTTTGGGAAGCCCCGAGGAAGCCACTCACGAAAAGCCTAAGGCTAAATGGAAGCCCTTATTTCCTTCAGGTTCAGAGGCTTACATACTCACCCATGGATACAGTCTCATGTACCACATGACTCGAAAGGATATAGTGTCCCAGGTACCCCAGGAGATTTTGAAAATCTTCATGTAAACAAATGCAGTTATGTGAAGATCAAACTGAAAGAGAAGTCCATATTTGTGTACTTACACTTACAAAGCACTTTCTCACTTATTATCATTTTTATGTCCTTAGCCCATCAAAAATGTCTTGTTTTCTGTTTCACACCAGATCCTTTCAGACAGCACCCTTTGAAGTTAAATTCTTTTCTGCTACTCGAATGAAATAAATAGAACATTGTCCAGATTGAAGACTAGCCTAGGTGAAAATCTGACTAAACAGGGGTCTGAACATGACAAAGGAGAATTGATATAAATTGGTCCAACACATGGAGTGTCCATTTTTTAGAGGTAATAGTAAATTAAGAACAATGAAAAAAGAGAGCGTTGTATTTCTAAAAATATATATCTTTTCTGAGAAATACTATGGATTGCTTATTAACCTCCTGGGTAATGGACTCTCGTTCTTGTTGAGGCTTAGGGACATGGTTTGATGTCCATTACTAAACCCCCAAATGAATAGTAAGTCTCCAGAACAGTACTTACAGACTGTAATACTATTACCACTCTGTCTGCTGTGGGGTCTTTCAGTCATTTTTTCAATTAAAAAAGGCCCGATGCTCTATTAACCTTTTGTCTGCTGCTCCATCCTTCATACTGCTGTTGCCCTGAGATGACGAGTCATGTATTAAAAAAGGCATATATTACTGTAAGCTGTATCCAAGTTCTCTGTCACTAGAAAGATGAAGTATCATGTTTTCATTAAAAAATATGAGACAGTTTGTCATACTCACAACTGCTGGGTTGCCTGCAATTTCTTTGTTATAGGAGATGAGAGGTGGCTCCCACCATACTGTCTGGTGGCCAAGAAGCTCACCTGAGACCCTCCCCATGGAAGATGGACCAGGAAAGAGTTTTACCCGAGAGGGCAAAACTGAAGCCTATTGATACTTTTTCTCATAGCTGCTTTTAGGTGAAATACTGGCCTTGGTTTACCAGATGCCTGGGCAAGTAAATAAAATGGCATACAGCTTACCATCTACAGCTAAACAGAAAATCAAGTGGCTTTCTGAGTCCCCTGCCTGACTTTTTATGTGGGAAGCAGAGAGCTTCTCAGGGAAGCAGTCTAGCCTATATATCTGTGCTCCAGATCTGTCTTGCTTTAAGTCTTGTAAGAACTGCCTGGAGTGACCAAATAACCTGGTCCTGTTACCAAGGTTCATGTTGACATAGGAGATAAGCAGGCCAGGTGCCTGGAACCAGCCACCTTGTTATCTTTGCAGTGCTAGGTGGCAGCCACTCAGGGCCAGTGTCCTGTCTTCAAGTCTCTAGAACATTCAAGAATTGCCTTTTTTTTTCCATCTCAAACTGAGTAAGTGCGAAGGGACCAAGACCATCAATTCTTTGGAAATGCATCTTGGTAAAGGAGACTTGGGTTCAGGAATACATTTGACCATAAATCTTCCTAAATTTCTGTCAGGCTATACCTGCGGATTTCCATGTAACCCTTTGCTGTCCTTCTAGCTAACCTTGTAGATAAGGCCTGACCTGGGGGAGGAAGGTGAAAGGTCCTTGTACTGCCTCTCCCCTGCCTCCTTGCTCAAGACTCCATGGGCCTCCTAATTCCTTCAGTCATCTCAGTCAAGATCGACTCAGAAAAGAAGCCAGCATCTCACTCCTCAACAAACATTTATAGATCGTACTAATCAGCACTGGGACTAGTACGTGATTTCTGATCTCACCCGTGAATACTGTCAAGCAATTATTTTACCCATATCTAGTTAACTCTTCTAAATTCTTCCCTCCATCTCTATGGAAGGGTCAAAATTGTCAAACACTCTGCCTCCATGTGCCAGATGTCATGGGAGGCAGTTCCTTGCCATAGTTAATACAGTGTCAGGATCAAATTCTGTCTCTGCTAAGTACTAGCTCTATGTATTTTGGAAAAGTTACTTGTCACCTGCTAAATTAAGACATAATAGAATTTAACTCACGGGGTTCCTGTGCAGATTAAATGAGATTCTCATGAGAATGCTTGGTCTGTGTCTGGCACATAGTGCTTGACAAATGCCAGCGACCACTATTTTCAGGCTAGTCGGTATCACACACTTACCTCTTTAATACTAATGAGATCCTCTGAAGTAGGCATTTTCCCAAGTTTTATTGATAAGGAAATTAAAGCTCAATGGGTAAAATGTGGAACTGGTACTCATCCCCAGGTCTGTGGCTCCCCAAATGTATCTTCTTTCCACTGAAATCTGAGATTCCACACACTCCCAACTCATGGAGATTCCACACACTCCCAACTCATATCTCCTGCTTTGATGCTCAGCAGATGTTGTAATCTGTTACAAAAGGAATTCCCCACCCCCAAAGCATACACTTCTTTTCCTCAATGTCTCTCCATTCTACCTCTAGACTCTTCATGATCTCCAGTGAGACTGAGCTTCAGTTGCTCACTGAGATGAAAAACTCAGTAACACACCCTTTATTGGCTTTTCTTCAGTAGGATTTCTTCTGTAGGCTAAGGTGGCCATTATGCTTCTTATTTCATCTCCTCCAGCTTCCTCTAAGAACTTCACACTACCCTTGCTCTTGTATTTTCCACCTCTCTCTTCCCATTGGTTCAGTCATCTTGATGAAAAATGTCCTCTATGGACAGCACTTTTTAGTCTACCATCCAGTGGTGTTTTGGAGCTAACTCCTACCAGTTTACAATAGCTTATTGTTAAAATTCTGGAATTTTGGGAGACAGTTGAAGTCATGTTGGTAGCTTGAAATCATCCATGGTGGAGATATTATACTATAGACACCAGCAAATGCTACAAACCAACGCTTTGTTTGTGGAGAGTCAGTTGTGAAAACTTACCTACCAGCACTAGCACTGGGGTCCTGGAAGCTATAAAACGATGCTGCTTTTGATGCTCTGAAGTCCTAACCTCCAGGGCACTGCTCTGTTTACATAGCTGCTGGACAAGAAGTATCTCTTCTTCAAACATTGAACATGGCACCCCTTCTCCAAAAGACTGCAATTTTTTGAAACAAAAGTTGACCCTAGAGTCTGCCTGCAACAATGATATTTCCTCTTCCAAGAATTTGGGATTAGGGTTCAGAGGTACGCTCACTTAGTTACCAGCGCTGGCTTGGACGTTAGGCAAAACAGACTACTGTCTTGGCTACTGAGGTTGCCATACTGAGGCAGCCACCATTTAGAGGCAATGATCAGTTATAACATTGATGCGCTTTAGAAATGTCAGTTTGAAAAGAGGGAAAGAGAAATGCATGGAGAAAAACATAGGTGAGACCCAAGATAACCTGGAGAGGTACAAATTCTAGTTTTTTATTAATAAAAAATATTTTATCGCCAGAGGGCACCACATATGAGTAAGAGAGAGAGAAAGAGAGAAAACCCCAGTGGGCATGGTCATCCTGCAATCGTTTTTCCTCCATTTCTCCTTTCTGGCAGGATTTCAGGCACATAGGTGCACGTGCCCAGTGTGTATTTTAAGACTTCGGGGCTGGGATTGTAACCACAATCAGCAATGTGGGATTCATCCTCCAATGCACAGTGCTTAACCACTGCACTATGGGGTCAGTTCAAGATTCTAGTTTTTAATTTTTTTGACATATAAACAATGTGCTGATGAACATCCTTAAATGCACATATCTTTCATCTCTGAATTTTTAAAATAATGAGTTTCTGCAAATAGAGTTTTGGGGTCAAAGAATATTAACATGTTAAGGAGTTTGACATATGTTGCTAAACAACCCTTGAAAAGTTTGGATTCAATTTTTATTTCTACTTGCAGTGTATGTCTGTGTCCTCATGCTTTTGTATTCCTTACATATTGCTTTAGAGAAAAAAGTGGGACAATTTATTGTACATAGCATAAACACACATTTCATAGAAAAAGAAATAAAAATGACTGTCAATAATACCACAATACACAGATTCACTTATAATGGGAGAAATGCAAATTGAAACTATTCTGAGGTACCATTTTTCACTCACATCTACTTGATAGATCCTGGAAACTTGATAACACACTCTACTGGCAAGGCTGTTGGAGGAACAAGCACTCTCAGACATTTTGGGTAAGTGTGTAAATTGATAAAACCCCTGTAGAAGGCAATTTGGCAATATCTTTCAGAATTAAAAATGCATCTACCCTTGGTCCCAGTAATTTCACTTCTTGGAATTCATTCTACAGATATCCTGGCATAATTGAGAAATGACGTATGCTCAAGGTTATTCATTACAGCATTGTTTATGAGAGTAAAAACATTGGAAACCATCTAAGTAAATTGTTTTATGTCTATACAATGAAAAAATATTTAGTGATAAATGAAGAGGAAGATATCAGAAAAGCTAAGATGTATTGTTAAAGGAAAAAGCAAGGTTTGAAACTGCATATGTAATATGCCATGTTTTATTTAAAAGAGGAAAATCAGAGTTAATAATGCATACTGATATTTGCTTGTTTAAATAAAAACTCTGAAAGGGTGCAGAGTTTGGAGTGTACCGAGTTCTAGGCAGGAGGAGGGGTGTGTTGAGAGAAAGACAGTTCTTTATGTTTTTGTTTATTTTTATTTGGCAACTATGTAAATATATTGACTGTCCAAAAAATAAGATGAAAAAATACAAAAATAACCTACTTTTCCAATTTAAAATTTTAATTGCCTTTAAAATGTTTAGTGAATTTGAATACTTATTCACAGACCTATTTTCCATTTGCATTTCTTTCTTTTTAAAAAAATTATCTATTCAATTTTTTGTTTATTCATTCATTTATTTTAATTTGACCAGAGAGAGACAGAGAGAGAAGAGGGAAAGTGGGAAAGTAAGCCACCAGATCTGTAACTCAACTGCAGTCAGTCATGTAGGAGTGTCCAGTGCCTTAACCACCATGCCACCTGCTGGTCCCCCCATTTGCATTTCTTATGTGGGAGTTACACTGTTTATATCCTTGGACAATTAAAAAAAATGGAAGCTTCTTTTCTTATAGAATGTAAATGCACCCTATATATTAAGACTATTTGGAGACTTGATGGTGGTGCAGCAATAAATCATGGTGCTCTGCAAGGCTGACCCACATGGGAAGGTTCCAAGTTTGAGTCCAGAGGGTTCCCTGAGTATGCTGGGTACGTGTGTGCTCATGAACCAGGGCTGGGTGAAGCTGGATGTGGATTTTGAAGTCAAGACACTGTTGGAGGTGCTGTCTCTCTTTCTCTTTCTCAGGCTCATGGAAGAAAGAAATGAAACTTAAGAGAGAGAGAGAAAGAGAACTAACTAACTATCTCTTATATGCTTCAAATGCTTTCCCCAGTTCACTGTGTACCATCTAAATACTATCGGTATTTGATTGCTGTATAGGTATTTAAAGTTTTTATGGAATTTTGTCTATCTGTTTCTTTCATAAACCTTTTTTTTTTCAAATGTAATTAGAAAATAATTCACTTTTCTAATTTCCACTTGTATTTTTTCCAGTTCTTTTGGAATTATTCTCATATAAATCCTTAGTTCTTTTGGAATTCACTCTTATGTTCTGCTTGAAACCCAGAAAATAGCATTTATTTTTTAACAAATGACTAACCATTTGTCCTCAATTTGTTGACAATGTCATCCTGTGTCCACAAACTTGAAATGTCACCTTTATTATAAGTTATTTTTATGTTTGGGTTTGAGTTTGGCCTTTCTATTTTACTGCTCTGAGGATCTACTTGCCTAGTCTTACTCCAGACCAACACGGTACTCAGAAGACACCACCATGTTCTAACTGAGTTTAGAGGTTTGTGCTTCTACAACACATAGCCTTTGCTGAAACTGTGAGCAGGAGCTGAGCCCTTCTCTCTGAATCTCTATAACATCTCTATTGGATGAGTTTACCCACCCTCCACTCCCATTGTATCTGAAGGTCATCTTAGTTCACCAGTCTGTGAGCTCCTCAGGTAAAAGCTATGTCTTTGATATTTGAATGTCTCTTCCATGTGCCGCCTACTGTCCAGAAGAGAACCTAGTTTCAGCAACCAGCTATGAAAAAGTGGAGAAATCCATTAAATTCCAGTCTGACAACTTAGTAACCTTTTTGCATTATCTTTGAAAGTTGCATGCCTTCTCTGTTAGAGTCTTTGCCATTGAAATGGAGATAATAATTATTACCTCAGAAAGTTAGTTTAAGGATTAAAATAAAAGATATCAAGAATGAAACATTCCTAGCACAGGTCTGGTACATAATAGGGACCAGTAAAGGTTATTTATTCATCCATTCATGTGTGTGGTGGGCAGGTTGTTTTTGCTTTGCTAGAGGGTGTGTGCACTTGCTAGAGTGAGACAGAGAGAGAGAGAGAGAAAGAAGGAGAGGTGAAAGCATCCTCCCTGCGGAATAGTCTTGCCACAATCCCTTTTCCTCCAATTCTTCCTCCTTTTGGAATTTGGGGTCTGCATGCACACATGGCAAGTGTGTTTCTCATGTTGTTGGGTCTAGGACTTGATCCAAGCAGTGCCTCAAGCATCAGTTCACAGAGCTGGCCTGAGTGGTGGTGTTTTATCCCATTACCCTCCTCCTGCCTCCGCTTTCTCAGTAGTTGGGACTGCAGGAATGCACTACCATATCCAGCTTTTAGGATAGGCCAAGAAGTAAGCCCATGGCTCCCATGTGGCCTCAGCTTTCCAAGTAGCAGCATTCTGGTGCTATAGCAGCTGGGCCTCATTCAAGGTTCTTATTCATCAAATATATATGACAGTTTTGACTGGTTCTTCCTTACCTCCATCATCACAAGCTTGGCTGTGCTGAGTTAACTTCTCTCATAATGGCTTCTTAGACAAGAGACAAGGCAAGCCTGGCAGTAGGTTTCATGTGGCTTAAGCTAAATAAGATCTCAAACTAGTAAACTAGTTCCAGTTGGGGTTTGGGGCATTTGGGGTGTACATAGTGAGAAGGACACTGACCTTAGTGGGGAAGTATAGGCTCTTATAAATGTATTAATACACACACACATGCGCACACACACATGCACACACACACACACACACACACACACACACACTATATATATGTATAATTTGCCTCTGTGTGTAGGCATATATATATATATGTATGTATATGTATGTGTGTATACATAAATGTGTATGTGTGTGTAAATATAAATGCATTCACTTTGTTTCCAGAAGTGGACAAGAAATGCATATTTTAGAGATTCAGAAAGAGAGAGAGAGAGAGAGAGTCAGTCTTAGGTGTGCCTAGTAAGTGGTTTATTCCATGTTCTCTCCCACATAGCCCTTACTTTCTTTTCTCTTATACATCTTTTACTCCTTCCCACGCCTGCTACTCTCTCCAGAAGACTCAGAGCTTTTCTCATATTTCTGTGGCAGCTCTCAGAGATTCTGAACTGAGTTGTCAGTCAAATTTCTCTTTTCCAAGGAGTAGGGTGGGATTTGTTAGTGTAATGGCAGAGAGTGGGGAGGTGGGAAAAGGCAATCAGGTGTCAAATGTGAATGCGCATGAAAATCTAGGACCAAGACCCCCCCAGACTGTGGAAGAAATCTCCCCTAACCTCTCCGAGCACACTAGGCTTCTCCCTCATCCAGGTTTCTGAGGACAAAACTCTGCCTGATTCAGCTCTGTGACTGTGTGTCTGCATTATCTGTTTTCTCACCACTTTGCAAGTTCCTCAAGATGAAGGATTGAGAATTTTTGACTCAGTCTTACTACAGAGCCTGGGATATAGTGGATATTCAGTGTACATTTGCTGTACAAGTCAGTGAGTGAAGGAAAACTATGTGTATTCTGTTGGCCAATAATTTTCTACAATACATGATCATGTCACTCACCCCTTATGGTGTGGCATGGACAAGGATACACCATATCCCCCAGATGAACCTACTGATTTGGGATGGTTTTGATTTCCTTCTTTTCAATGGAATAATCATGTTGAGGCATTGCATCCTAGCTCCTGGGATCTACGAACAAATTACAGGTTTATATAGTCTGGAGTGTCTTTGTTTTTCCAAGATAAAAAAATCCACCTTGTGTTACAGTAATCTTGAAGTAGGGGAAGTTTTTAAAAGTTTATTTGTATCACAAGAATTAGAGACAGAGGGAGAAGGACTAAGAGAGACACACTGGGAGAGAGAGAAAGAGAGAAGCATCCTCAACAGTTTCACACCATGATTCCCCTTCTCCTTTCCAGCCAGCTAGGATCATGGGCACACACATTCAGAGTACACAGGTCAGCCAGAAAACTGAACCTGCAATCTTTTCAGAGATTAAGCATTGTTAGAGTAGCATGTTATCATTGTTCTATGAAGCCAGCCCTAAAATGGGGGATTCTATAAGATGGAGGGGGGTCATGTCATGCTTCCACTAGCTATGTGACCCTGAGTAATGCCATCATTGCTATATTCAATACCTATGAAATGGGGAACAGAATTCATCTCAAAGTGTTGGCCCATCGGAAGCACAAGGAACGGTGCTGAGCAAATGGTAGGCACTCAGTACATGCTAGCAATTATTAAGCTCCATCAACTGGTGAGTGAGCAGCTATGCTGGAGCTAGATGAAAGGTAAAGCTGCTGCGTTGCACCTTTCTTTTCTTTTCTTTTTTTTTTTTTTTTTTTTTTTTTTGAGAGGTTTTCGCTATAGGGCGCGTGCGCTCACCAGACAGATAGAGAGAGACATAGAGACAGAAAGTGAGAAATCACCCCCCCAGGGGGATGGTCACGCCGCAATCCCTTCTTCTCCATTCTCCTCTTGGGATCTTGGGCACACACGCACACGCGCCCAGCATGAGTTTTGAGCCACCGGGTCTGGGACGCGAACCACGGTCTACTACGTGGGAGTCCAGCGACATAGCCATTACGCTAACTGCTGGTTCCCGCACCTTTCTAATCTATAAAACACATGGTGTTAATAGTAAGGCATTACCTGGAGTCATTTTAGGTACTAGAGGAGTGGGGTAAATTGAGGTAATGTTCTTTTCCAGGCCTGTAACCACAGTACATACTCAACTAGGTCAGAGAGTGAGGTTGTTTTGTCCTCTTTATGTTTTTCGGATCTTAACAAAGTTCTGGAGATGGAATGATTTTCATATTGATCGCCCAGTGCACATTGATTGAACACCCACTGTCTGCCAGGGGATACGAAGATGAATTAGACACAGTTCCTGCCCCCTGAGGAGCTCCCAACCTACTTGCAAAACAAGGTAAAAACTTAGCAGAAGTTTAATCTTGACCAAAAAGTTGAATAAAACTCAAAACATCCTAACATGGGGGCAAGGGATGGTTTCTGTCTCGGGGTAGTAATGATAAGTAACCACTTCAGGTGAAACAGCAATCCAGCGGATGGGGTTGGTGAAAGAAGGTACTCTAAATGAAGAAGTTTGAGATGGAATGTGAATTCTCAAAGAAGGAGGGATTCTAAAGAGAGTCATAGGGAGGAGGAAGTTGTCTTCTGGGGATGGTGAGTGGACCAGTCTGAATGGAAAAAAAAGGTTTATGGAAAAGGGAGCAAACTGGTTGGTAGCTTCTATTGTTCAGGTCTTGAAAACACACCCAGAAAACTAGGAGTACATCATAAACATCGGTAGCTTTTAAGTGGGGAAGTGACAATGAACTCCCTCCCACAGCTCCTACTCTCTCCAGAAGACTCAGAGCTGCTGTCGTATTTCTGTGGTAGCTCCCAGAGATTCTGAACTGAGTTGTCAGTCAAATTTCTCTTCTCCAAAGAGCAGGGTGGTATTTGTTAGTGTAACGGCAGAGAGTGGGGAGATGGGAAGAGGCAATCAGGTGTCAAATGTGGATGTGCATGAAAATCTAGGACCAAGATCCCCAGGCAGGGGAAGAAACCTCCCCTAACCACCCTGAACACAATGGTGTTTCCAGAACTGCCTGTTAGTCCTTCCTGAATGTTCATACCTTCACTGTGAAAGAGAGAGCCACACCTGGAAGAAGTTGAGTGTCCCTACCTGGGGCCTCTTCCCTTATCCCAAAGACCACTAGGGGCTACTTGATGCTCACTCAACCCCAAGCTCTGCATTCTCAGAAATTATTTTCTAAAATCTTCTCTGGCTGAAAAATCTTGGTTTCAGTGGGTGCTCACAAGAGCTCCACATGGAGTGAGAACTTGCTCCATTTACATATTAAGTTATTGGTGGATCTGGGCAGACCTGAGCTCATACTAGACCAATTTTCTTGACCTCCAAGTCCAGAGCACTGCCCGCCCACCCCACCCCCCACCCCCATATCATAGCTTCCTCATGGAGGACTTGGTCTTGAGGGTAGAAGGAAAAAGCTGATATAAGCTGGGACTCAGCAGGTGGGGTGGGGGTTAAATTACTGAATTTCCACATGACTAACCATGGTTCAAGTCCTGGACATGGTGACTTGCTTCCTCACTTTCCTTTCCTTTTCTCTCTCTCTTTCTCTGATAAGGGCACATGCCCTATAGCAAATTAAAATAATAATAATGATAATAATAATAATAAATAAAATTAAATAAACAATTTTTTAAGTTTTTAAAAAAAAGCTGATATGAGCTGAAGTCTTGGCCTCCAAGACATTTTATATAATCAGAATAGAAGCCACTTTCCCAAGATTTGTTTCTAAGATGGCTGACAAGCATTTAGGAGATGACTCAAGAAGTGATGATAACTCAAGGTATTGAGAAAAGGTTGGCTACAGCCTCTCTGCCACCCCAATAGGTTGATATGTGGCTATTAACAGTGGGTGAAAGCCAGCAGACAACCGGCCATGGGGACTGCCAATAGGCAGATCCCTGATTAGTGGGCCTGATGGCAGGGACGACCAGTTATCGCTGGGAGCAAATGGTTGCCATGGACACAGCTGGCTTAGCCACAGGGGCCCCTGAATAAGGTCCAGGAAAAAGCTCATTTCAGCCCCTTCCTGGCCATTTTGGAGCCAGGTCTGGAGACCATCCAAGAAACTAGATAAGTAGGAAAGCTAGGAGACAGTAAACGACGTTGGCAAGAAGCCCGCATCGACCAGGCAAGATGGATTTTCAAATTCAAGGAAATTGGCAAGAAGAGCAGAGGGAACCCTTACATTTTTCCTTCCCATTCTGGGTCTCTTTCCAGTGAGTTGAAAAATCTATTTTGCAAAATATATGGGCCCAGAAAGAACCTAAACCCAAGGAGAGTTTTTGCCATTTGATGTATCATCCCCTTTATTTAAAATGATGAAAGAGAGAAAATGTTTTCCAAAGTGACATCATTAATCTTATGATAATCAATGAAATCCTCATAAACTAATATATTAAAGAAAACATTTAAGCTCAAACTAAGCACAAATGCAAGAGGGGTCTTAGAAATAATGCCAAGGCTCAGAGGAGAGACACTATGGCTTGCTCGTTTTCCCCTTTTTTAGGTTAGCTGTGTTTGATCATTTTAATTTTCGGAACCCTCTTTCCTTCCTGCCAGGGCTGCTGAGTGCTAAAAAAACCACAGGGCTACTAGTCTTCCCTATTGTACTGTAGTTAATACAAGGAGACCCATTGACACCCTGTACCTGATCTTGACCTTGGGTATTGTTGAGTGACCACGGGTTGCAAAGTCTGCTTACTTTTCATATAAGGAAGCCAGCCAAGCAAGTTTGATTTTCCTGGAAATCCTGGGCCAGTAGAATCTGGGGCCTTAGGCAAAAGCAGGTGCACCCTTTAACTTCCTTGCTGTTCAGGGCACAGGTTGTTTGTTCATATTCTCCCCATTTTGCCTGGCAGAGAGGAGGTGTTTGGAACAAACTCTCCCTCCCTTCTCCCACCTGCGCCCTACCAGCATGTGGGGGAGGCAGTCTAGGAGTCTGTCAAGAGAATTGCTTCTGAGTATTTTTCCATTTTCAGTAGTTTCTGACCCAGTTTAGCATGCAGATGCTCCAAATGCAATGGAAATGTTGCATCCCGGTGGGTTTGCCTCCCTGTTAATATGGTTATAGGATTTAGAGAAAAATCTCACGTCCCTGAGGGATGAGGGAGGGAAGTTGCCTTGTCTTCTTTTTAAGATAAGAAGACTTCAAGGAAGATGTAGTATTGCATGGAGGTGGAGGGAGTCAATATCTTTCTGATTGTGATCTGAGGAGCCTGCAAGGCTTCCACCAAATCTCTTACTTCCAAATATGTCAGTGGCTGAATTTTTGTCATTGATATCTTATGCATATACTCCATCTATCCATTCATTCATTTACTCATTATTCTTCCTTTCTTGAAATACATATGTATTGAGGTATCTATTCTTGAGCAACTCCTAGACAGCTTTTTGGCAGATGCGTGCTCTCTAGAGGGCATTACATTGAGTCAGTAGAATCTAAGGGAGAATGACTAGACAGGATGATTTCCCTTTGAGACCTCACACAATAGCACTTCTTCCTTGATCTCTCCTCTGGACCCTGGCAGATGTCTGGGGCTCCTAGGGCACAGTGGAAACTTCTGCTAGCCTTATTATTTCAAAAAGAATATAAGGCAACCTATCTCCCTCAGCCCTCAGAGAAATTAGATTTTTCTCTAAATCCATCACCATTTTAACAGGGATAAGTGATAATACTCTAAAAACATGCCAAATTCTGTGCTTAACCCTTACATACCTTCACTTGTTCACCTTCTAAAAAAAAGTTGCAAGAAAACAGACATTTGTGAAGGTTTTGTGAGTCCTAGAATATACAAGGAATTAGAAAATATCTGTTTAATGAATGAATGAATGATTCCTCCCAAGACTCTGATGTTGGTAATTATCATTTCTTTTCTTTTTTCTTTTTTTGTAGAGAGGTTTTCACTATAGGGTGCATGCGCTTGCCAGACAGAGACAGAGAGACAGAGAGACAGAAAGCGAGAAATCACCCCCCAGGGGGATGGCCACGACGCAATCCCTTCTCCTCCGTTCTCCTCTTGGAATCTTGGGCACACACGCACGTGCTCCCGGCATAAGTTTTAAGCCACTGGGTCCAGGATGCAAACTGTGGTCGACTACATGGGAGTCCAGTGACATAGCCATTACGCTAACCACTGGCCCCTCATTTTTTTGTTTGTTTGTTTTAAGGAGAAACCAGCAATGATTTAGGAAAATTAAGCAATGTCGCCAGTCTCCCAGCATTTTTGCTGTAAGCTAAGATTTGTATTAAAATCTATGTAACTCCCAAGCAGTGTTTATAATTACTACTTTTAGTGACTAAATAGTGGCAAACTCATGAAGAATGTCAGGAGTGGTGGTAGGTGGGGTGAGCCTAGGAAAGCTGCCATTTTTCTATCTCACCAAATCTGGGTCAAGAGAATAAAAACAAATCTGGTCTATAAAATTCCTTTTGTACTTCCAGTCTCACTGATGGGTCAGAAGTAGGTTTAACCTGGTGATAACTTCAATATTGAAGTTCTGACCCCAAAATACTTGTCACATGATGATCCACAGACTGATGTGCTATTGCCATTCCAACCCCAATGACAACTGAGTCTGCCACAATTGGAAACTAATGGAATCACCAGATAAATATTGTCTTCTTCTGTTTTCTTTAAAAGAAGAAAGAAACATGCTACATACTCGGGACAGAACATGGTTTCTTCACCCATAAGACATCATGATATCCTCTATATTGAAAGATATATTTGGGAAATTAGAAACAAGGGTAGTAAGAGGAATCTTCCTAGAAGTCTCCATAATGGAACGTTCACAACTGATTGTTTCTGTTGTATTAATTTATTCTCTAGTTTGTCAGCAGGAACTGGCTCTTATCTTATGTTACATAAATACCTCCCTGACAGCTCCTATTATGTGTTTAGCTTACAATGGAAGATTAAGACACATGTATTAATATAGTAACTAACTTAATTTTAAAATAACTTGTGGGTCCAAAAGAGAAGGAAGAATAAATCTCAAATGTTTCAAGAAAATAAGAGCTCTTCGAAGACAAGATCCATGTCTTATTCCGCTTTGTCTACTTGGTCTAGTACAAAGACCAACTAGCATGTAGTAGTGCTAAATAAATGTGTGCTGAATAAATAAATGGATTAATTCTATGACTTAATGTTCTTACAGCAATTATTATGGTGGTGAAGATGAAGGTGGAGTGTACAGTTGGACAGGGAGTGCTGGAAAAGGATTAATTTCTTAGGGTTGGATTTAATTCAGACTATCACTTTGTCCTGCTTTACTATCCATAAGGGTTACTGAAAGGCACCATTTAGCTCCAGACTTCTCTTAGTTCCAAGTAGGAACTGAGGAAAACAGCCCTGTTGAAAAAGGCTCAGCTTCTTTCTGAGAAGTCTAGCTGATTCTTATCCATAGGAATATCTCCCTATATTGTCAAATCCTCTAACTTTTTTTTTGGAGAGGTATTTTTTTTTTTTTTTTTTTTTTGGTTTCGTTTTTCCCTATAAGGTGCATGCGTTCACCAGAAAGACAGAGACAGAGAGATAGAAAGTGAGAAATTACTCCCCCCCCCCCCAGGGCGGATGGCCATGCCACAATCCATTTTCCTCCATTCTCCTCTCAGGATCTTGGGCACGCACGCACACATGCCGGGTGTGAGTTTAAGCCCTTGAGTCTGGGACTCAACCGCTGTTGGCTGCATGTGAGTCCAGTGACATAGCCATTACACTAACTGCTGGTCCCAAATCCTCTAACTTTTTAAGGAAAAGTTTAAAATTTGGTGTTTTTATGTGAAATACTAATTTTTATATTTTTTCAATTACAGTAGGGTTTGCTGCTTGTCCCTAAAGTATTTTTTTTCTTCTTCCAGAGTAAATAATTTTTAGCTGGGCAACAAAGTCACTGAGAATAAAGACTACATTTCCCAGCTTCCCTTGCAGCTAAGCACCGCCACATGACTAAATTGTGGACAATTGGGCCAGTTGGTGGTAGAGTCATTAAGGTGGCTTGATCTCACATGGCCAACTAAGGATTTGAGTCCCCACCCAGTTGCTTGAAAGATGCACTGGGATCGTGTGTGTGTTCATGTCCAAAATCCCAAAATGAGAAGTGGTATAGAGGATATTGCAGCATGGCCATGGGCCATGGGGTTGCTTTGTCACTTTCCCTCTATCTCTTTTTTGGTTTCTCTTCTCTGGAGAGTACATGTACCATCTAGCAAATTATAAAATAAATTTGTGACTCAGTGAATGAGAAGGGAAATTATTTGTGCACATTCCTGAGGTTTGCCCATATAAGGAATGTGGCTTTGTCTTTCCTCCCCCTCATTCCTACTGGCAGGTATATAGTATAGGGACAAAATAAACACACAGGGGTATTGTGTTGAAATGGCAGACCAATAAAATAGCAAGGGCAGGGGCCCTGATGTGGTGGAGGACCACACTACCCTAGATTTCATATGGGATAGAAATACATTTTAACCTTGTTTAAACATCCTTATTTTGGGTTATGACTCATGTGTGATCTTGTAACCAATTAACAAACCCATTCCATTATTGAAAACACCTTGTTGGTCAAAGAAAGCATATTTACATCTTAAGATATATGTCATTCTGTGACTTTGACTCTCTCCTATGGCTCTCTCCCTTAGAAAATTCTGTGAAGCTGGTTTGAAGAGAAAGCTTAGTATTACAACTCCTTGAAATTGGCATTTTCCTGGAAAATATGGGGAAAGGGGTGGAGAAGGTGGTCCTTCTATGACTCTGATTTCTGCCCTAAGAATAATGTAGTTAGTGTGACCAGTAGCCAAAGGAAGTGTGGGGACACATATTTTGGCTCCTGTGGATCAATCTTAGGAGTCTGGGGATGTGATTTCTTCTTTTAATTGTCTTCTCCTCTTCCGCCTTCTCCACTTCCTTTTCCCCCCTCCTTTTCTTTCACTTTCTCCTTTTCCTTCTCCTCTTCTCTTCCATTTTCTTTCCCCTTTTCCTTATTTTTTAGAATCAAAATTCCACTGAAGGTGCTATATTCTGAGCAGCTGGCTATGGTATGGTTGAGAATGTTTGAAAGTGGGAGACTGTGGTAGAAGACTACTGTTTTTTTTTGTTGTTTGTTTGTTTGTTTTCCCGTCAAACCAAAGACTATGGTTGTTAGCAGATCATGAAGAATCTGCTGCCTAGAATAAAAGGATCTTGAGACAGTTTCTCATCTTGAATAAGGAGATTA
This sequence comes from Tupaia tana, assembly GCA_026018925.1. Lineage (NCBI taxonomy): Eukaryota > Metazoa > Chordata > Mammalia > Scandentia > Tupaiidae > Tupaia > Tupaia tana. The sequence goes on from JAKSZU010000007.1 coordinate 21,041,026, forward strand.
CATTTACTCATCACTCTGTTGGGCATGAGAGTGAAAAGGATAGGTCAGGACGGAATTTGCTGTCAGAGAGTTTGAGGCAAATATGGGAGACAGCAAGAGTATACCATATGATATTCAGGTGTCATGGTGCAGATGTACTTGGAGTGGAGGGCCACAGTGGAGGGGTATCCAAGGGTATACATTGGAGGACACATATTGAGTCTCTTGAAGGTTCCCTAGCACGTGGTTTGTGATAAAAAAAATAACCTAGGAGGACTAAGTTCACATACTAAAGAGGCTTCTCCTCTTGACTCTCTTCAGTAGTCAAGTCATATTAGATTGAAGATTGAACAATGAGATCCGTCAAGTCAGCACAAGGGAACAAGAATGAAGGAATGACCAAAAGAATCAGAGATCCCTTCCTGACAGTGTTAGTGTTGAACCAACACCAAGAGCCCCAAACCTTCCATCTACTCCTTATGTGTTGAATACACTGCAGTAAGTATAGTTCCTGATTCCAAGAATCTAATAGGATAAATGGAATATGAACAGATGATTATCAAAGACTATGAAAAATACCCATAGGGATCTGGGGATTCAGAGCAGGGATACTGTGTCAAACATTTCCAGAACCACTCTCCACTTCTCTTCAGCTGTTCTGGGCTCTGGAAGCTGACCTGAGAGATCCAGGATGGGCTTCCTTGTCCTCTGGCTCCCGGATGGTTTAGGCCAATGCAGGTCTCTTCTAGGAGGTTAAAGGGTGGGAGGAGAGTGAGATCAGCATGTTCACACCATCACTTTCTCTTCATAGGCCACTCTTTGGAGTGGCTGAATTCTCCTAACAAAGGTCACGTCTTTTGGAGGTAATCCCTCTTTTATAGAGATAGCTATAGCCCTATCTAGGTTCTAGAACCTGCTTCCTCTTTTAGTTCTTTTAGACCTAGGAGTGAAACCTCTCTCTGCTGTTTTAAACTTGGGCAATTTGTCATCCTTCATTGATTTGCCTTAACCCTGTCCATACTTGGTAAGAGTCCCTTCATCAAATTATCGTTCGGGCACCCTACTTCTTTCCTCTGGGAGCTGGCCAGGTTGTCCCTGATATGTATCGTTATCCCATCATGAGGCTGGGTGTATTTCTAAAATCATATAAATGCATACAAAATTTAAGCTTTCACATTACCAAATAGTATTTTTTTTTGAGAGGTTTTTGCTATAGGGCACGTGTGCTTGCCAGAAAGACAGAGAGAGACAGAAAAATAGAAAGCGAGAAATCACCCCCAGAGGGGGATGGCCACGCCAAATCCCTTCCACTCCATTCTCCTCTCAGGATCTTGGGCATGCACGCACACACGCCCAGCGTGAGTTTAAGCCACTGGGTCCAGGACTCGAACTGCAGTCAACTACATGGGACTCCAGCGACATAACCATTATGCTAACTGCTGGTCCCACAATGTAGTATTTGTTTATCACAAGAACACTGTGAAGAATGCAGGAAGGAAACTGAGCACCCTGGGTAGACAGCTGCTGAAGGTCCCACAGCTAGTGTGGGACTGGCAACTTTGACCTCACCAATGGCAAGCTATCCAGTAAGGAGGGGGTATCCTCTGTTCTTGGGCCCTCTATGATGGAGGGACTTGGTCAGTACAGCCTCCTGAGCTTCTATTGTACCTGTGCCCCACCCCTGTCTATGCTGCAGAATAGGAAGTGCTGTACCCAGCCAGCAACAGCCCTTTGTTCCACACTAGCGAAGCATGTTCTACGGGGAGCTGGGGGGTTCCACTTCGATTTTCAGGACCTACAAATAATGCTCTACAGCACATTGTTTGCTAGAAATTACCCAGCGCTCAGCTCTTCCGTGCTCATAGAAGCCGCAGCAACAATCGATGGTTTTTCCATGGTCTCTGACTGTCCACTAGCTCTTATTTTACTGGTTTTATTTTGCTTATGCAGTCCCAGCTGTGATTATCAATACGGGCATTCAAACTGCTCCTGGCTCTGATTATAACAACAATAAGATTGGGGGGTGGGGGTAGCGATCTCCCACTCTCTGACAAGGTTACAGTCTCTGGATTGAGAGAGGATAGGTAAGGAAGCAGCAAGGAAGGAGGGGGAGATGGAGCTCCAGGAGGGGGGCGATAGGAGGCGGGAAGCAGGGCAAAGTTCCACACCAGAATGCAGTGAGTCTCTCTATTTCATTGCTCCAAGCAAACTTGAATCCTAACACAACCTTTTCTGAGCTCAGACTCTCCACATTCACAGACAAAACACCCTCTCTCCAGCTGTTCCTTGTCACCCCTGAAATCCTTTAAATGCAGTCAGATAAAACCAGTGAGTTGCAGGATAAATTAACATGTTCAAGCAATTACCAAGGCTTTATGATAATTCAAGTACAAGGGGCTTAAGCATTGGGTCTGGAGGAAGAGAATGAATTTCTGAATTCCTCACATTATTATGAAATGTCTTTAAGTATAAAGGAAATACTTTCTGGGTGTAGTGGGGATAGAGGTAGATGTTATGCCACCATCTGGTCTGCGGTTCCCAAGCTGGTATGAAATTAAATTCCAAATCTCCAATCAAACCCATGTTTCACTAGCAAATTTCTCCACATTTAGATTGTACATATGTTATTATTTATCTCTCTTATAACTCATGAAAGTAAATGTTTAGGTTGATGATTTTCTTTTTATTTAGTTGGCCAATAGGTTGTCTAGGACACTAAGAAGGGCTAAAAATACTTTGGGGTATATGGGTATTGTGCATGATATTGCTGGGAAAGTCTGTAATTGGGAACAGCCATGGCCACAGGAGATATGCAAAACTCAGTCAGTTACTATATTAGTATCCATATAAGTTGCCTCATCCTCACAGAAAGGAAGAGTAAAAAATGAATCAGAATGGAATGGAGAGGCAAACAGATTATTGGGCACAATAAAGTATGTGGCTACCTAAGGAGAGATTATAGACACTATATGACTTAAAAATTAGCTAGGCTGGGGACCATCAGTTAGTGTAATGGCTATGTCGCTGGACTCCCATGTAGTCGACCACGGTTCGAGTCCCTGACCTGGTGGCTTAAACTCACGCCGGGAGCGTGTGCGTGCGTGCCCAAGATCCCGAGAAGAGAATGGAGGAGAAGGGATTGCGGCGTGGCCATCCACCCTGGGGGGTGATTTCTCACTTTCTGTCTCTCTGTCTCTCTCTGTCTGGCGAGCAAATGCGCCCTATAGCAAAAACCTCTCCAAAAAAAAAAAAAAAAAAAATAAAAAAAAAAAAAAAAAATTAACTAGGCCAGCTTAGCCTCCACGGCAGTCAGTAGCATCCTGAACTGCAATGCTGAAAGTCAAATGGCTTATCATGGGTTTAAAAAACACTGAGGATGCACAAGCCCAAGATCCTGATGAGCTGGAGGGCTAGGGAAAGGCACTGTGGCATGACAACACCTTATTGATTATGCTTCTCTCTGTCAGTCTTTCTCCCTTGCTCTCCATTATGCATGTACGTGTGCTTTCTTTCTTTTTCTTTTCTTTTCTTCCTTTCTTTCTTTCTTTATTTTTTTTTTTGCTATAGGGCACGTGCATTGTGCATTCATCAGAGAGACAGAGAGAGAGGAAAAGTGATAAAGCACTCCCTGGGGGATGATGAGCACACCCCAATCCCTTTTCCTCTATTCTCTTCTTAGGATTCTGGGCATGCACACAAATATACCTGGTGTATTTTCAAGCTATCAGGTCTGAGATTCAAACCACATCATTGGCTATGTGGGATCCAACCACCTTAACCTTTCTGGCTCCTGCTGACCTGCACACCTGCTTTCTATTATGAATAAAAACAAATAAACTCGAGTCAGTTTCATGGTGCAGTGGTAATGTGCTGCTCAAGATAAGCTGGATCTCACATGGAAACCAGAGTTTTAATCTCTAGCCTGGATAGCCTAGAATTCTCTGGGAACACGTAAGAATACCCAAGATTTAATGGGCTGGAGGATGGGAGGAAGGAGTTTGGTAGCAAGCACACATGCTCTATCATGAATAAAGAAAAGCAAATAAATCAATAAACAAACAGACTTTTAAAAAATTAGCTGGCCCTGTAGCCCAGTGGTTAAAGGAGCTGCGTTGTACATGGTGTAAATTCCAACCCCTGTGGCTTGATACGTACACCATGCACCTGTTCCTATATGGCCCAAATCCTGACAGGATGGAGGAATGGAAGGGAAGGAAACATGGTGTGAATGTGTCCTACTGGGGAGTACCTTCTTCTGCTCTCTGACTCTCTGTTTCTGAAAAGTACACATTCCCTCTGGCAATTAAAAAAGACAAAAGTTAATGAGCTGGTTTCATGTCTTGGTGGGTTCCATATAGCTAACCAAGCTGTTCAAATCCCAAACCTGACAATTTGAGAAATATGCCAAGCGTGTGTATATGCTTGCCTAAAATCCTGACAGGAGGAAAATCTGAAGAAGAGATTGAAGAGTGACCATGCCACATGGAGGGTGCTTTCTTCTCTCTTGCTCTCCTTCTTTCTGGTGAGTGCACATACCTTCCAGAAAATAAATAAATAAATAAATAAATAAATAAATAAATAAATAAATAAAGCTAAACTAACAACTCTGGGTTGGACGTTGAGGGCCAGGACTATGTGACCATTCCATTCCTTAAGGTTTGAAAACTACAACAAAGTGACCATTAAAGTGGCTTTAGCCTGGATATTGGGACTATAGACCAGTATATTGTCAAATTATAGTTAACACCCCTAAGAAAACTTAGCTAATAGGGAAGAAAACAGCCTGGGAAGATAACCACCAAATTTGCTTAGGAGGACAAAATTGTTTTTTTACAGCATAAGCATGTTATTACCTAAGTCAAATATAATCTCAGAGATTGTTTAAAACTTAAAATATCAATGTTTAAAATAATCAAATGATAGCATTGATTTTTTAAGCATTTATATTTTTATATTAGGTAATTCTATGCATATTTGGTACCATAAGTTTGTAAATTTTAAGAGTTTGCCTCCTGTAGTAACAGTTTAGTCTTGTGATAATAGTTAAAAATGTGAACTGAAAAAAAAATGTGAACTGAGTGATTTATTAGACTTGTAATTTTAAGTAGAAATCTTTCAAAATTAATATATAGTGTTATAACATTGGGAAGAATTTAGGTAAACCATATTCATAAGTTAAACTTATTAGATTTATAAGAATTTAAGTATTGGGGAGGATTTTGTTTATTTACCAGACAAATGGGATACTTAAAAAGGAAATAGAACATATTAATTGTATAACTGCAGTTTAAAATGTTTTAAGGAGCTTAATTAACCAAGTTTATAAGTGGAACCAACCATGAATCAGTCTCCTTTAAAGTGTTGATTAAAATAATTAGACTTACAGAGAACATAAAGAAGGATAGCAAGAGAACAAATAAAGAGGCGTGATTTTAGTGGGACACAGAAATGGTTTATTTCCTGTTGATGATAACATGTACAGTATTCTCAACTGGACTGGTCTGAGAAGTATTTCATGTTGAGCAAATTCTTTTTATAAGCAAAATGATACATAGTGATTGAATGTTTTAAAAATAATGATAATAAAAATAATCTGGAAAAAATAATGAAAAGCTATTTGATGATGATGATGTGGATACTAATGTCTTTGTCTTGACTGATATGCAAGGTATTCCTTCTGGAAAAATAAGTGTAATACGCTGTAAAGATATATGTGATTTAATGTAATATAAACAAGATTATGATAATAGATAAGAAATAAAAAGATAATGAGACTTACACATAGAATAATGAGATACATAAGATAAATGTAAAAGCTTAAGTGAGAAGTAGTTTTTCAAATTTGACTTTTTTAAGGAGAAACAGTAGAATACATGGTTATATGGTTATAATCTGGTCGCTGGAATCAAATTGCCAGAATTCACAACCTACCATTGATATTTAATTGCTGTGTAATGCTGGGCAGGTGAATTGTTCTTGCTGTGTCTCAGTCCTCCCCTAAAAATGGGAGTGCTGACATAACTAGAATATAATAGAGTATTAAATAAAGTAATAGATGTGACTTCTTAGAATAGTTCCTGCTATACAGTGAGAACCTACTATATGTTAGCATTCATTACTAACAATCAAAAATCTTATATCTCAAACCAAACCTGAATAGTCTTTTCTGTATACAAAGCCTGCCCATGAGAACATCAAAGACCTCACGGTGACAAGCGTGTCAATAAGAGATGCTTCTGGCATAGTTCAATGAAGGGCCGTGAAAGCGAAAAATTCAGGCTGGCCCTGTGGTTTAGTGATTATGGGAGATGGATTCCACATGGCTGACTGCATTGTTCGAATCCCAGCCCCATGGCTTCAAAAACCACACCAGGTGCATGCTCAAAATCCTAACAGGATGGAGAATGGAGGAAAAGGGATTGCAGTGTGATCATACCCCCTTGAAGGCTGTTTTCTCTTTCTCCCTCATCTTTTCTCTCTGTCTCTGGAGAGTACACACACCCTTTGGCAGTTTGCAAAAGAAGAAAAGGAAAAAAAGAAGAAAAGTAAAAGATTTAGTCAGTTTCACTATTTTTCTTTGCTTAGTTCTAAGTGCTAAGTTGTCTCACTTGACTGGGCTGGTTGTGTCAGTGGTACCAGTAGAGGTGGCTCTACCACCAGGTGTGGCCAAACTTCCGCCTTGGTTTCAAGGGAATCTTTTTTATAGATCAGTGAGCCTCAGGCATTTCCAGCCAGGGGCCCTTTACATTTTGTTAGGACCTCATTAGTGAGCAATCATGTTTGTATCTAATGATTCAGAAGTAATGCAATGACCCAAAGAAACAGCGGCACTTGAGAGCACTTTTATTTTTGTAAAAAAAAAAAAAAAAAAAAAAAAAAAAACTGATTATGAACATTTCCAAATATACTTAATCATTAAAGAAGATAGGAAACTTTGCCAGTAATGGCAGGATAGATAATTCAGACTAAATCTCTTAGAACTACAGAATTTGGACATGACTTAAACATATCAGTTTGAAGAGGTTAGAGTGCTAAGAAGGCATTGAAGATTCATGATGCCAAGATCTAGCAGAAGAAAGCCTTGAGAGATGAACCTGACACTGGGGGACTAGTTTGACTGTAGGAGTTCCTGCTTATTTCAAAACTGACAGAGGCTAAGAAGCTGAGTAGCACTTCCAAGGCTGGAGGATATAACCTGGTGTTCAGAACTGAATAAGAAGTGGAGACTGTTAACCTTCACCCCATGCTTAGAGTTGGGACTCAAATGGCTTAACCCTCAAAGTAAGGGTGAGCCAAATATACCACATCTCTTGTAAGGATTGAACATTTAGAGAAAAAAAATGAGGTGGAAAATTGTATTGCTAGATATTAAGACTTATAATGCTATAGTAGTTAAGACAGTGTGTAACTAGCAAACAAGGATAAATAATAGACCAAAGTAAACAGAATAGTAAGTTCAGAAATAAGCCCACACATATACAGATATGGTAATTTTTATGAAGCTGGCACTGTGGACCAAAAGTAAAGGACAGGTTTTTAAAAGTAAATGTATGTAGTAAATGTATGTAATATTCATGGGGGGAGATTTCACCCTCCTGACCCCAAGATCTAGACAAGCCAATCACAAGCCATCTACATTTGCTCTCTGAGTGGCCCCTTTCAAGGACTAGAACAATTGAAGATTTTCTGCCCAGACTTCACCCTCCTGACCCCTAGATCTAGGTCAGAGTAATCCTCAATTCTCATGGAATCTGCTGCACAAAAGGAGAAAAATGGAACTGCAGAGAGATTGCAGAACATTTCCCACACGACTCTGACTGCTAGGATTTAACACCAAAAATTAGGAACAACGTATAACCCATCAGATGGCCAGAAACCACCACAGAGGCACAAGAAATATGAGAAGATAAGAAAATATCTCTCTCCTAAGGGAAAAGAGTATCTCTTCATCCGCCACAAATAATACAATGGAACTTGCAGAAATGTCAGATAAAGAATTGAGAATACTCATAGTGGCAAAGCTAACAGAGATGCAAAAGAAAAGACAACGAACTCCAGAAGATGCAGGAGAAAAAACACAATGAATTCTAGGAGATGAGAAAGTTCTTGCATGATCTGAAAGAGGAAATACACTCCATAAAATAATAATCAAATGGAATTATTAGAGATGAAGGCTGTAATACAGGAAATCAAAAACTCCCTTGAAAGTATTAAAAGCAGATTATATCATGCAGTAAATCAAATCTCAGATGTAGAAGACAGAACCTCTGATCTTGAAAAATTTACTAAAAAGACTGAGAAAATAACCCCCCAAAATGAGAATAATACACATGAAATACTAGATTCCATTAAATACCTGAACAATTGGATAATCGGTATCCCAGAAGGTGAAGAAACTAGTAAGGGCATTGATAATCTATTCTGTGAAATCCTGGAAGAAAATTTTCCAAACCTAGAGAGGCATTCAAATATCCAGACCCAAGAAATACAAAGGATCCTACATAGAACCAACCCAAGAAGGTCTTCTCCAAGGCACATCAAAGCCAGATTGTCCAAAACCACAGAGACAGGATACTCAAATTGGCAAGAGAGTAACATCAAGTTATTTTCAAAGGACATCCCATCAGGCTAATGTTGGACCTCTCATTAGAAACAATGCAAGCAAGAAAAGAATGGGAAAATATATTAAGTGTTAAGTAAAAAACAATTTCAACCAAGAATACTGTACCTGGCAAGATTATCCTTCATATGGGGAAAAAAAGACAAAAACATTCTCAGATAAACAAAACCTGAAAGAATTTACCAAGTTCTGAAGGAAGTGCTCTACCAGGAAAACTAAAGTCAATCACACAGAAATAAGAGTTCAAAAAACAACCAAGAGAATGGCCATCTTAATCATAGGGACAAGTCTGGAAAGATTAATAATAATTTTAATAAGTTGAATGTTGACTTCCAGAATGTAAATGGAAAGATCAGTCTACAGTAACACTGCAAACTCAACAGAAGAGAGATTAATTACATGAGACAACTGGTGACATAGAATTTTATGACTTTTGACTAAAACATTACTGATTTTCTTCTGTGCTTTGTTTTCCAAATTTTAGTATTTTTGTCTTCTCTTGAACTGTTAAGAGGTTCATCTACCTATGGTTTGAACTAAATACTATCCTTTTTCCTGGATTTAAGCCTTAAGCAAACTTCTCTTAACATTTTTTTATTTTAATCTATTAAAACTAAAACTTTTTTTTTTGAAATTAAAAAATGCATTAAAAACGCCTATTGAATGATGCAGTAAGCTATATAGCCCCAGCTAGGTGCTACTTTATAGTATGTTCATTCTACTCACTGAGGTTTTTTGCCTAGAGTCAGACATGTGTTCATAGATATGTATATATCAATTGTACTTTCTATTCAAAGTATTTAAATTAATTAAGATCTTTTATGAATCAATAAGATGTGGGGGGAAAAAAAGTAATGGAAAGTAACTGTAGATGCCAGAGACAGTGTGGGAGGAGGGTGAGAAACGACGCAGGGTGAGAGGTGGGGAATCAAGGTGGGGGGGAAAAACAACAAAATATAAGAAACAAGAAATTATTTGTTGACAATAACACGTGTGGTAATATCCTTGACTGAGCCAGTATACAGTGTATTCTGGATGGGAAATCTCATTTTGTATATTGTAATGATGTACAATGAATGAATGTAAATAAATAAACTTTAAAAAGATACATTTATGGAGAAAAGGTGAACCTTACATTGAGAAAAATATGTCAACTCCAGATAGCTCCTGGTCCCGAATGTGAAACAAAAAGGCTTCCAGGAGATAACACAGAAACATAGCTTCATGGTTTTAGGGTAGGCAAAGAAAGATTTCTTAAACAGGATACAAAGAGCACTCACTATGAGGTAAAGATTAATAAGTTGGACTACATTAAAATTTAAAGCCTCTGCTCATCAGAAGATGGATTTCAAAGTGACAAGGCAAGGCACAGTTGAAATATTTGCAACTATTATAACTGATAAAGGTCTCAAATCTAGAATATATAAATACATTCCCAGAAAACAATAAGAAAAAAAAATAATTCGATATAACATGGACAGGATACTCAATAGACACTTTCCAAAAGATGACACCAAATAGTCTATAAACATATTAAAAATATGCTCAAATAAAATAGCTACCAGAGAAACACAACTTAAAACTACAATGTGATACCAGCGTGTTCCAACTAGAAAAGCAAAAGTTAAAGGCTGATCATGCCATACATTAATAAGGATATGGAGAAATAACAATACACATTGTACTATTGATTACAGTACAGGTTGGTATAACCATTTTGGAAAAATCTTTGGCACAATCTTTGAGCCACAGGTATGCCTTATACCATAATAATTCTATATTCCCTATGATAGGTAGATTCCTGAAGCTCTGTGCCAAGATTTCCCACCCTAGTCTGGAGGATTATGATTATAATGGGATAGCATGCCCCATGCCTGCAATTGTGACATTACATGGCAAAAGGAATCTTGCAGATGTAAATCAAGTTATTAATCAATTAACCTTAAAGAAGAGATTATGCTAGCAGACTTCATCTAGTTACACGAGCAGAGTGTTTTCTCTGGTGGCAGCAGAAGGGAAATCAGAAAAATTCAAAGCAGGAGAAGAATTCAATTTACTTCAAGATGTAAAGAAGCATGTTAGGAAGAATAAGGAGGTCTCTTAATTGGTAATAGCCCCAACTTACAACTAGAAAGGAAATAGAGACTTCAATCCTATAACCACAAGGAACTGATTTTGCCAACAATAAAAGTAATCTGAGAAGTGGATTTTCCCAAGACACTGCAGATGAGAACTCATTTCAAATAACACCTCTCAATCCTGGGATAGCTTAAGCAAAGTACCTGGTATGACCACAACCACCTTCTGGTGAACCAAACAGGGCACTAATACATACCCAACAGACATGAATGTACATATACAAATACATGTAGAAAATAAAATACAAGAATGTTCATAGCAGCATCATACTTAATAGGCCAAACCAAATGTCTATCAACATTAGAAAAGACGAGTGAATTAGAATAATTTCTTCAACAGAATACCGTAGAATAATGAACAAATAAAAGCTACTGACAACCACATAAATAACTATCACAAACATTATGTTGAGGGGGAAAAGGTCACACACACAAAATACATATTTTAGTATTGCATTAATGTAAAGTTCAGAATAAGCAAGATCAATGTATGGTGGTTATCTGGGTAAGTGACATGAGGGGACGTCCAAGATTTTGGTAAAGTTCCATTTCTTGATCTGGATTGCTATAACACAGGTGAGTTCATTTTTGAAAATTTATACCCAGGATTTTTGCAACTTCTTGCACTGTTATTTTTCAGTATAATATTTTTAAAAAACTAGACAGACCAATGCAATGTACTTTACATACATGTCATCTAGACTCAATGACTATCAGTATCTGCTTAATATCTGTTGCCTTTTCTGGTGTATACATGTATCTTATCATTTTATCCCTACCTATATCAAGAAGGATCTCTAAGAACATGGACAAATTCTTACATATTCAGTTCCATTACTGAACATGGACAAATTCTTACATATTCAGTTCCATTACTGAATCTAACAAAATTCACCATAATTACTTGGTGTAATCAAATATTCACGACAATTTGAAGTGACTATGCATGACTATCTAAGAAAATCACGATAGCACCTAAGTATGCTTGAAAAATAGTTACATTAGCCTGGAGACAATTAAATGTCCCATTCCATTGGTCAATTATAAATAAATAAATGGTTACATTCATAAGAGAAGAAATACAAGTGGCCAATAAATCTATAAAAATGTATCTTTCACTAGTTATCAAAAGATGTAAACAAAAGTAGCAATTAGATGCCAATTACCACTCTAATGTATATTTTTTTTGAAGAGGTTTTTGCTATAGGGCACGTGCGCTCACCAGACAGACAGAGAGAGACAGAGAGACAGAAAGCGAGAAATCACCCCCCAGGGGGGATGGCCACGCCGCAATCCCTTCTCCTCCATTCTCCTCTTGGGATCTTGGGCACGCACGCACACGCGCCCGGTGTGAGTTTAAGCCACCGGGTCCAGGACATGAACCACAGTCGACTACATGGGAGTCCAGTGACATAGTCATTACACCAACTGCTGGTCCCGCCACTCTAATATTATAATAGGAAAAAATGTGAAAATGATCATATTTAATGAGAGTGGTCTGTTGGTGAGAAGTATAAACCAGAAAATTCCTTAAAGGCATTTTGGCAATTCATATCAAAAGCCCTGGGAAGATGGATACTCAACAATTCCACTTTTCAGAGTTTAACCTGAGAAGATCAAATAAATGTGAAATGATGGATGGAATGGGCATCAATCCATTGCTCAATAGTGTAAAAAACATAAATATCCCAAATAGTAAATGGATTGTGTGTTTGAAGAAAAATATATAATTCCAAAGAATGTAACACTATGAAACCAATTAAAATGATAAACTGAATATGTTTTTATATTGGACATGCACAAGATTATAACACAATTTGTATAATAGCATTCCATCTTTTTAAAAAAATTTGCCAGATTGTGTGTGTGTGTTGTGTGTGTGTGTGTGTGCATAATAGCCAGAAAGAGAGAGAGAGAAAGTGGGAAAGCATCTCCCCATATGGAATGGTCATGCCTCAATCCCTTCTCCTCCATTTCTCTCTTCTTCTGGGATTTTAGGCATGCACACACATGCATCTGGTGTTTCTCAAGCTACCAGATCTGGGACATGAGCCATAGGGTAGGCCATGTGGGATCCAGCCATCTTAACCATCATACCATGAGTTGGCTCTCTTTGTAACATATATCTCTGTTTTTAATGTATGCAAGTAAATAAGTCTTAAAGACATGCTCCAAAATATCTGTAGTAATTTTTGCTAGATGATCAGGTTAAAAGTGATTTTGATTAATTTTGTCTCTTCCAATGTGTATTTCCCATATTTCTATGATTGAATTTTTTATGATAAAAAACATTTTAATGAAAATCACTTACAGATACATGTGGTTAAGATAATCATAATAGCTAATATAATTTTAGTACTTAATGTGTGCCAGGTACTTCATCGAAGCTTGTTACAAACTGTTGTTCTATTTCTCAATTGAGAAAACAGGATAAATTTGTAGTAGATTATATTATTCTCAAGTATTTGATGCCCTTCACCACCTTGTTGATTGCTTGACTGAGTAACTTACTTTGGACAATAAAATATGAGCAGGAATAATGTAATCCACTTCTGAACAGAAACTTTCAGTCATATGATTCTGTCATTTTTCTTTTCATTCTGCTGATCTTTTACAAGATCAGCACAGCCCAGCTAACACCTGCTTCCTTAGCCAGGTACGAGAGTAAAGAGGTGGGACAATGAGTGAGAAATAAAATGTTGGTTCATGCTACTGAGATTTGGGAGTCTTGTTGCTGTAGCATAATTTGGTCTAGGCTGACTGACACAAAAGAAGTTCAGTAAGTTACCCCAAATAATCCAGCTATTAAGTGGATTAACTAGAATTCAAATCCTGGCAGCCTTACACCAAAATCTATTAGCTACCTATGTATGTATTTATTCTGCCTTTTTTTCTTTTTCTTTTCTTTCTTTCTTTTTTTTTTTTTTTTTTTTGAAAGGTTTTTGCTATAGGGCATGTGTGTTTGCCAGAAAGACAGAGAGAGACAGAGAGACAAAAAGCGGCATCCCCCAGGGGGGATGGCCATGCCGCAATCCCTTCTCCTCCATTCTCCTCTTGGGATCTTGGGCACGCACGCACACACGCCCTGCATGAGTTTAAGCCACCAGGTCTAGGACTCCAACTGTGGTCAACTACATGGGAGTCTAGAGACATAGACATTACGCTAACTGCTGGTCCCTTCTGCCTTTTTATTGTATTTTTTCACTCTTATAATTTTGAGGATCCTTGCAATGCTTCTGTGACTCCTAAACCCAAAGTTCTAGATCAGGGTTCTCCAGAGAAACAGAACGAATAGGTTAGATAGAGAATGATACATAAGAGAATACATAGAGAGAGAGAGAGAGAGAGAGAGAGAGAGAGAGAGAGAGAAGTGACTTACCAATTAGAGAACCAATAAGCTAGAGAACCAAGAAATTCAGTAGTGTAATACAATGTGAGTCTGAAGCCGGAGGATTAAGGGGTCTGGTGGTGTAAGTCTGGATCTGAGTCTGAAAGCCTGAGAATTAGGAACACCAATGTCAGAAGGCAGGATAAGATAGATTTCCCAGCTCAAGAGGAAAAGTGAATTTGCTTTTTATGGCTGAATAATATTCCATAGTGTTTATGTGTCACATTTTTTCGATCCATTAATCTGTTCATGGACATTTGGGTTGGTTCCATGTCTTAGCAATTGTGAATAATGGCATTAGATAGAAAGTGGATGAATATGGGAGATTTAATGTTAAGTGAAGCAAGCCAGACTATGAAAGAGAGGCACTGTATGTCCTCACTTAATATTAAGTCATTGGGAAAGTCATTTTGCATTTTTGCATAGCAAAAATGCAAAATGACTTTCCTGACAACACACTATATACTGAATATCTGCACTCTATGGCAGAAACTGAAAGACTGGAAGGTATAAAAATATGGAGAGCAACTGTGGATACTAGAGGCAGTGTGGGAGGAGTGCAGGAAATAGAGGAGGGTGAGAAGGAGGGAATCAAGAGGAAAAAGAAAAAAGTAAAACATTTGGGAACCAGCAGTTAGCGTAATGGCTATGTCGCTGGATTCACACGTAGTCAACCGCGGATCAAGTCCCGGACCCGGTGGCTTAAACTCACGCCGGGCACGTGTGCGTGCATGCCCAAGATCCCAAGAGGAGAATGGAGGAGAAGGGATTGTGGCGTGGCCATCCCCCCTGTCTCTCTCTCTCTGTCTGTTTGGCGAGCGCACGCATCTTATAGCAAAAACCTCTCCAAAAAAGAGAGGAAAAAAAAAAAAGTAAAACATTTAAGGAACAAATATCGAAAATTATCTACTAATGATAATGTGTATGGTAACTTTGACTAGACTAATATAAACTGTATTCAAGCTGGGAAAACTCATTTTGTATGCTGTAATGATATACAGTGATTACATATAAATAATAATAATAAATTTAAAAAATAAAAATGAATTTACCTTTCTACTTTTTTGTTCTATTTGGGCCTGAAACAGGTCAGTTGATGTCTGCCCACATTGGTGAAAGCAATTTTCTTTTCTCCATCTTTCAGAAACATTCTCATGAACACACCCAGAAATAATGTTTTATCTGTTGTCAGGGCATCCTTTAGCCCAGTCAAGTTGACACATAAAATTACCATCACAGCAAGGTACTATTTCTAAATAGCAACTAAATTTCAGAAGGCTCCCTATGAATCTAGAAGACCTAGCACATGATCACCTCTTTCTTGTTTTGTTAGTTTTGAGATCCTATGCATATTTTATATTATGAACTCTCTGTGTAAGTTTAAAACTATTTGGAGAACTAATAGCATGTTCTTTCCATGAGGTGTGCAAAAGTTAGTAAAAAGTAGTGGTAATTAAACATTTGGGGAAAATTCTATTAGGGGTCCTTTGTATTTCCTGGGTCTGGATATTTGAATGCCTCTCTAGATTTGGAAAGTTTTCTTCCAGGATTTCATGGAATAAATGATCTATGCCCTTATTAGCTTCTTCACCTTCAGGGATACCAATTATCTGGATGTTTGGGTGCTTAATGGTATCTAGTATTTCTCATACATTATTCTCATTTTTTTATATTATTTTCTCAGTTTTTAAAGGCTGCAAAAGAGCAGCCACAACTGAGGATTACCTTGAAGAAAACTTTGAAGGAAGAAAAACAGACTAATCCTTGCTAGCAGATGGTGTATCACTGGATACTTGATAGGCAGGGCTGAATTGAGAAAGTTTATGTGTGAATTGTGTGCTGGGTGTTTGCTTTTCAAAAGTTTGAGTAACTGACATGTAAATATTTTCTCAAAATTATATCATCTCTGTTGTTATAGAGTACAAAAAGATTATAACAAATATTTTGAACATTATCTTTAAAATTCAGTTTTATGAAATTTTGAAAGTTGTTTATTAACTGTCAAGAATTATGGAGTATGAGCAAAAAATTCTTGACATATAAAATGTAAAAATAAATGATAAAAAAAAGATTTGGGTAGAAAAAAGTAAAGGAATATTCAGCCTTGGGATTACATATAAAATTATTCAGGATACAAACGCAGCTTGTTAGTAGAATTGTAGAATGAGCCCTTTCAATTGCTGAATTCACCCAGAATCTAATAAAGACTGAAATATACTATTGAACAAAGAATGAGCTAGTCAGCTAGATAATCTCGCTCAATTCTATTCTCTTTATTAATACATCATCTGCTTCTATCTTAGCCTCAGCTATTTGCCTATCTTCCCATCCTTGCCCCTTAAAGCACACATATATACAGTGTGTTTTTAAATGCATATTATTGTCAATAAATAAATCTACTTTTATGTTAGTTATCTTCGATGTGAAAGACTGTGTTTAGAATTGCAGTGTTATAAAACTAGAAGAGGTCTTGGAGTCATCCTAGTTAAGTATCCCTGGTCTACAAATGACAGAATTGAGGTTCTGAAGTCCTTGTTGATTGCTCAGGGTCAAATCTGAGCCACTTACTCATAGGCTTTGTGTAAGAAGTCAAGGTCCCATTCTCTAGAATTCTCTTCAGTTTATCACATTGCTAGTTCAAGACTATAATGAACAAGATTTTCTTTTAAGGTAATAAAAACACTTTGGATCTAGATGTGGTAGTTGTACAACAATGTAAATGTATTACATGTCACTGAATTGTATACTAAAAAGTGGCTAATTTAAAAAATTGTTATAGGTCATGTGCTCACCAGAGAGAGACAGACAGAAAGTGAAAAAGCACCCTCCCTCCCCCCCACCCACAGTAGAGATAACCATACTACTACAATCCCTTCTCTTCTGTGCACTTATTGTGATTTTGGGCATGCATACACATGCACTAAGCACATTTTATAAGCCACCAGGTCTAGACTCAAACACCATAGTTGTGTGTGTGTGTGTATGTATATATATATATATGGATATATATATATTTATGTGGAGATATATATATATATATACATGTGTGTGTGTGTGTGTGTATATATATATATATATATATATATATATATATATATATATATATGGGATCTATCACCTTAACCACCATGCAACTGGCTAGCCCTAAAATGACTATTTTTTTGTTACATGAATTTCATCCCAATTTTAAAAATCTTTTAAAAGAAAGAATACAATGAAAATTAATTATGCTTGAACTCATTATTAATTGTACAAGAATAAGTCCACTTGAACAGCATTAACCTCTAAGGGCAATGTTATTAATTCAGTCCCCCAGTATCATGGTGGTCTGCTCTACAGCACTGGGTAAATAAGGCTCTGTGTGTTGGCTTTCATCTCTTCAGTTTTAAGGCTGGCACTGTTGTTTCCATGGTACTGTAATGTCAGGGAATTATATTTAAGCCATGCTTAACTCCTCCAGCCCACATTGATCTTTTTCTCCTCTGAAACTTCAGCACTTACAGCCTGAACTCGATGATTTAGAACTTAATTATGTTCCATCTTGTGTGTTCTTTAATTGTTTGATGTAGGATAATCTTGACTTTTAATAAGACTATACGAACTTTGAAGTTGGAGACTCTGTCTTGTATTCATTTATTAATGTATTCATGCATTCATTGATGCATGCATTTTAATAAACACTTTTAAACACTGATTATGTTCTGGGGACATAGAGAGAGAGCAAGACGTATCACTTGATGACAAGGGGCTCAGCATCTGTATAATCTCAGTGCCTGGTGTGGCCCAGGGCACATATGATACATCAGCATCTAGTCTTACGCTTGAGAGAATTTATCTCATTCCACATCCCTTTTGTTTGGGTTCCCTATTTCAAGTCTCAATGAGAACATCAACTGTCCTTCTCAGTTATTTCTCCATGGCCCTCCTTGTCTCTGTCCCCACCGATGCTCCCTGGTGCATATCTTACGTGGGCTCTGCAGGAGCTTTCAACCAGATCTCCCTGCTCATCTGCCCGCTGCTAATCCCCTCTCCTTATTACAGCCAGAAAGAACTTTCTCAAATGCAGATCTGAGTCCATCATTCCCTTATTTTAAAACTTTCCACTGGTTTCTCAGTATCTTAGCATAAATGAAGCCCAACCTCACAGTTAAGCTTGTGAAGCTCTTAGCAATGTGCACTCTCATGATTTCTCCAACTTCGTCTTTCCCTGTTTTCCTAATCATCCATTGCTCAAATTCCAGCCATCTTAAACTTCTTGAATTTCCTCACTCTATGCCCAGCTCTCTCTTGCCTTTGATTTTTCCCATGTGTTTTTTCTTCTTCCTCCTTCCCTTCTCCCCCACCCCGTTTGCCCTCTGACTCCAGCTCATCCTCCAGTTGTTAGCTTGAAAATCACTTCTAGCTTACTGATCTCCATTGGGAATGCTCACACCTTCCACAACCTCTGCTTCCCCCGCCAACGTCCCTATTCCACTGTGTGAGAACGTTCTGTTTTCCCATCTGTATCTCTGTTCATCTTCTTGTTATTTTATTTACTTATATTAATTTACTTCTTTCTGGCAATGTCTCACCATGTTGGAATCCTCTTGCTCAGCTTCCTGAGTGGCTGAGACTAAGACATGCATGAATGGGCCTGTTTTTTTAGGGTAGGCCAGGAATTGAACCTAGCCCTCTCATGTGATCTGTGCCTACTGAGTAGCAGCATCAAACAGTGTGTGCTACTATGGCTGGGCCTCTCCTTTCATCTATACTAATTGTTCCATGAAAACAGGGACTGTGTCAGCTTGTTAGTAACTGGCATCCCAGAGCTGACCCTATAATAGATGCTCAGTGAATATCTGTTGAAGTAATTGAATGGGATTATATTGAAGATAAAATTGCTATAAAATAAATAAACAAGGCCATTTGGATGACCACCCATCCCTCCAAAATAGTTACCATCTACTCTCTAAGAAAATGACTTAGTGAGAACAGCTTCTTGAGTTTCTTGACCTATACCCCAAAAGACTCTCTCTAGCATGTCTGGGACACTTGGCTCTAAATGTGATGACCTGAAGCAAATCTGGAGGTCCAGAAGAAAAAGGACCTCAAGACCAATGGAAGAACTGAGAATCAGAGCTCAAGAAAGGGCTGGTGTAGAGGGGCAGGAGAACGGTGAGCAAATTATCAAGTTTAACTCACTAAAGAGCACTCAGTATGGTGCTTCTAGAACCCACAATAAGCTTTGGATACCTGGAGGAAGCTGGTACCATTGTTGAGTTTTATGTCCATTGGCTGCAAGCACTGTCACTCTTTTCTTGCCACACAGGGACAAGAACTGGGCTCAGTAGGTTTCATTTCAGTAATGGCTAGCATAAATCAAGACTTTCAGGCCAGCAGCATACAGGTGATCAGTTACATGGTGCATTTCCAGAATGACTATAGGGCTTAGGTATCCAAAAATGTCCTCTCATGTCCAAAAGTTCCATCCCAACCTCCTTGGTTAGAGCTTCCTCCTTCATCTCAATTATTGGGCAGTAGTTAAAATGTTGATTTGGATGTCAGATGGCAGTACAGAGGTAAAACATGATGCTTCATGAGGCAATCCCACGTGGGCATGTTCCCAGTTCGAGTTTAGGGACCTCCCTGATTGCACTGGGCACGTGCATACCCATGGTCCAGGCTGGTTGAGGCAGGGCGTGAACTGCATGATTGAGACCCTGCTGGAGGTGCTATCTCTACTTCTCTTGAAGTAAATAAACTTTAGAACATGGGAATAGTATTCAAAACAAAAGTTGGTTTACTCTCAGGCAGATGACTGGTGGAGGCAAATTAGAGATCCAGAGAGTGGAGTGAAGCCACAGGAATAGCCTGGGAGCCTTTGCAGGGCCAAGAGGAGTGAGGAATAGATAGCCCCCCGGATTGGGGCTGAGGACTCTTAAGGAACAAGGTCAAAGTCCTCTCTTTATCTCTGTGATGCCCAGTCCTGATCACTCACACATGTACTTACTGAGCACAGGGAATTTGGTCCAGATTTCTCCCTGCCCTCACGCAGTTATGGAACTCCACCAAATCCTCCTCAGGTTTGGAATATGATGGAATGCCACATACCAAGGTAGAAGATTTCTCATGGGGGCATGGGTGGCTGTGGTTTGTAAAGTGAAGTAAAATCCTGGACTAGGAGAAAGTGAGACAGGCTCAGAATTTTGCCCACACTGCACAGCAGGGACAGTGGAAAAAGAGTAAAGGGCTCAGCCCAGGAAGAGGAAGGATGGGTTTGCTTCATGATGAGTAGCTATACTTGGCCCAGGGCAGAGGAAGGGCTGACACTTTCCCAGTGCCTGCTAGTCTTTGCTAGGAGGCAGATGAGTCCTTATTCATTTCTACTCAGATGGGAAGGAGAATTTGCCTGAGGTGTCTCAGACTTCCCTCAGAGTTTGCAGGATGGAGAGTCCACACAAGTAATACCGGCCTAATCCCCTTAATCACCTAATGGATATTTTAACGTCTGGCTTGTTAAGCCCTGCTCTTCCCTATTCCAAATTATTGCTTGTGTCCTTTTCCTCCATTTGGGGGCTGCAGGAGAAAGGGTTTGTCATCAAGGGCTGTCAGCAGGAAGTGTGGCTTTAGTAAGTAGAGCTGCAGCATGATTTAGGGGTGTCCCCAGACCTCAGAAATGAGTGAAAGAGCAGTGGACAAATGCTTCTCCCTGCTGCTTTCCACCTCCCTGACTATTCAGTTGCTCAGATGGGAGATCAATGGGTTCACAGAAATTTTATTTTATTCATCTTCCTTTCTTTGAAGGGTGTCTTTACTGCCACATCTTCCCAGCAGGAACGGGTTGCAGTGGACCGTGGGTGTAAAACAGGGTCTCTTGGTGTGAGCCACAGGGGGCTTCTTTTGCCTTTGTCAGCATTGTACCAAATGATACCAAGGCGTGTCATTTTTCATCATGGCATGTCGAAGCTATAGGCCACATGGGTAGTTGGCAGACATGGAGACACAGACTACAGCTTTGCAAGTGAGGGGAGAAGAGGATGAAAGCCTGACTTGGATTTGCCAGTGGTCAGGCACTTTTACTTTAACCCCCCCCCCCCACCCCATCATATTCCCACAATACAGGAAAATGCTTATTTGTTTATTATTTGTCTTCCCTCACCAAGTGGTAAACTCCATGAGAATACAGACTGAATAAATGAATTAATGAATGAATGAAATAGCAATAGGGAGAGATGTAGGGCATCAGGACCCAGTTTATCTCATCTTGTAGAAAATAGAAATAATTATTTTAATTTAAATATACGACAACTGAAATGCTTACTATAAAGAATGAAGTGATGTCTATATAAAACATAAACCATTAAGTCCATTAATAATTCAGTCTGTCTTGGGATGATTTGTTTATGCATTGGATATTTGGATTAACTGCCTTGGTGCCCAAACTGATTGCAATGGCCTTGTGCTTTGATCTTATATAGATGTTGCTTCTGGGTTAATAAGATAAATTCTGGAAGGGACTGTTCATTCTCAGAAATAAACTCCTGATCTCAGTCATTTAGAGAAAAACCCTTGGAGACAATTCAGTCCTGCTGGAGAGCAGGGCTGCCACAGCAGGGTTCTGGGAATGCTGGGGGAGTAGTCATGTAACCTCACTGCCGATGTGGATCAGACCATGCCCTGTGCAAACAGGACAGCTCGCTACCATACGAGCCCCCCAGAGTGCACTTGCTTTCTGAGTGAGTGTGAGACTAGATTCCCGCTGTTCTCAGATTCCTGCAGATTGGCCATGTCATCTGTTCTTTCCTTAGGACTGAGCCACTTTCTGATCCCATGTTTGGGGAATGACCCTGGCTCCCATGGATTGTTTACAGGAATGAGCACATCGCATTTACACGATTGCTCAGCTTCTTTGCACAGGACATTTTGACAGATTCATGGTTATTCTTCTTATCTGCACTACTCCTGCTCAGGCAAGGAACATGAAAACTTCTGCACAGCACTGAGTAAATAAGAATCCTCATTGATTGCTTTTCTTTTTTATCTCACCTGGCAACCTAGCCCTCATGTCATCTCCTTCAGCCCTCGCATCTTTCAGGGATAAGCAATGGCAAGGCTCTAGCACAAGTGGTCAGACATACATAAGGGATCACCTGGATGAAACCAAAGGGTCCACTTGCTTCCTGGAGACAGCCATGGAGCCTGGACGCCTGTAATGTTGAGATTGTTCCTCCAGCATAGTAGAATTCCAGGTCTCTAGCATAGCTCTGTTATACCTTCCAAAGACCAGCTAAGACATGTGCCTTCTAAAGGGACAGACCACTGGGGAGAAATGGGCACCAAGTTGAGAGAGATGAGGATCAAAAGAAATAGGCTTATCTGGAAGACTAGGCCTGGGGGCATCCCCTGGGAAAGAAGGCAAAAGACACTGCAAGGAAGAATGGAAGAGTAACACAGAAGTGCCTTCCTCCATCAGAGGGCCAGAATATGTCTGGGAATGGGCCATCTGAGCCATAGGCAGTGTCCCAGAAATTGACGCTCCCTGGATCATTTGGAAGAGTTCAAGTTCAAGGGACTGACCATTTTGCGAACAACTAAGTACCCCATGCCACCAGCACCATCCCACCACTCTTTTTTTTTTTCTTTTTTTGGAGAGGTTTTTGCTATAGGGCGCGTGCGCTCGCCAGACAGACAGACAGAGACAGAGAGATAGAAAGCAGGAAATCACCCCCCAGGGGGGATGGCCACGCCGCAATCCCTTCTCCTCCATTCTCCTCTCGGGATCTTGGGCACGCACGCACACGCGCCCGGCGTGAGTTTAAGCCGCCGGGTCCGGGACTCGAACCGTGGTCGACTACGTGGGAGTCCAGCGACATAGCCATTACGCTAACTGCTGGTCCCCCCACCACTCTTCATAGCACTGTTTCCAAGTTCAGCTAAGAATGACACATACACACCTTTTAAACGCCACATGCTCCATTCTCTTCCTGTTTGGCTCAAGTTCCTCCTTTTAGCCTCTTTGCCCTGAGATTTATTATTCTACAGTGATTGCGTTGAATTGCATTTGAAATCAATTAGCACAGGTACTCAAAGATGAATGCTCAGACTCTGAAGAAAGGTGATGAAAACATACCATTTAAATAGAAATCAATTTTCCTTTCATGTATTTCTTCCTTGCTGCTGCCCAAAATTAATAGTTTTTAGATATTTGTGTGTAAAGGGGAGACTTCTTTCACATAAACTATTTCCGCCACTGCCTCGTCTTGCTTCCTTGGCCTGCATTGTGAGGCGTAATACCCGGCTTGTAATATTACCACATAGCTGTCTCCATGGCAATATTTTATGCCATGGTATTTGAATAAGCACAACAGCTTGAGGAAATAGGTTACAATGGGAGAAATGCTTTGGGCTCCTTGTTTTGTCAACAGCAATTAGATGGGCTAGTAGGTAGTCACTTGTTCCCACAATTCCAAATGTCAAGGCTGCGGACAAAGATACAATGATTACCCAACTCTGCCTTGGTCTTGATCCAAAATTCTGAGTGGAGCAATTAGATTCTCAAAGAAGAGAGACTGCCAAAAGGGAAAGAAAATGGCATGCAGGATAACCAGACCTTTTTCAAATGTGGTTATCAGAGTTGCAGCAAAAAGTTAAAAAAGAATGAGGAGAGCAGACACTGAAGTCAAGGGTGGAGAAATAGTTAAGTTAGAGCTAAGTTAGTGCCGTAAGTCCTTCTCCAGTTTCTCCTTCCCTGTCCTATGTCTCCCCTACTCTGGAGCTGAGGCACTTGCTACATTCCAAGCACTTTATGAAGTTTTTTGTGTATTTGGTCTGCCTTAAACTTCTCATCAAGCAGGAGAAGAAGGTGCTCTCATCATGCCCATTTTTCAGATGAAGATATTAAGGTACAGAGAGATGAAGTAACTTTATTCAAGGTTGCAATGGCTAATTTTTTTTTTCATTCATTATAGAGCATGTGCATGAGACAGAGAGAGGAGAGAAAGAAAGAAACACTTTCCCCAGGGCTTGTTCACACCATGATCCCCTTCCTCTGGTCCTCCATCCCAACAGGTTCCTAGACACACACGTTCCAGGTGTGTGTCTAGGAACTGGAATGTTTTCAGGACAACCAGGCCAGGTTCTCAAACTGTGGTCAGCATGCGGCTTCCAGATCCACAGTCCAGTATTGCCACCAACTACACCACAAATGCTGGGCTGTAATAGATACTGTTATGGATGGGTCAACTTGACTGGACCATAAGGTACCCAGGTATTTGGTTAAACATTTTTCTAGGCATATCTGTGGGTGTTTCTGGATAAAAATATCATTTTAATTGGGACACTTGAGTAAATCAAATTGCCCTCCCTGATGTAGCTAGGCTTCATCTAATCCATAGAAAAACTGAAAAGGCTGAGCAAGAGAGAATTAATTCTTCACCTGATGGCCTTCAAGCAAGGACCCCAGTCTTTTCCTGCCTTCAGGCTTTGACTGTAACTTACATCACTGTATCTTCTGTTTCTTAGGCCTTTGAACTGCAGATCTTGAGACTGCTCTGCCTCCATGATTGTGTGAGCCAGTTTTTTAAAGTAAATATGTATTACTTGCATTTCTCTGGAGAATCCTGACTAATACAAAAATCATATAATTTGAACCCAGAAAATCTGATTCTGAATGGGTCTTTACAAATATTTTTTTCTGCCGTTCGTAGAATGTATAGACCTTCAAATATCCAGAATTCTAAGGGGATTATTTGGAGAGAATGATACATTTCCATGTCACCCTTAATAACTCCCAGATCTTGGAAGCTGTGTTGAGAAGTCCCTGAACACAGAGATTCAGGGGAAGTTTTGTTCACACAAAGTGTTAGGGCAAGGATAAGACTATTGTGTGGAGGAAGGGAAAGGGCAGTGGCAAGTGGACACTTTAAGTTAGTCTGTGCTGCCCATTCACAAGGCTAAAAAGCTCCATCCCTTTGGGGAGTACAGGAGGAATATCATATTGATAAGGCAGAGGCCATGTCTCCTCAGGGGATCATCTGGACCCTTAGGTGTGTGCATCAAGTGACCCTGAAAATGCCGACAGCACTGTCTTTCCTGGAGGTCACCCTCCATGACCAGAGATGCATCTCGTATTAAATTCCAGCTCTTTGCCTTTAGTTGTAGACAAGTTATGGCCTGGCAGAGGAGGAGCAATAGGAGACTCCAGTTTCTGGATCCCGGGTAAGTATCTGGCTGACATTCATCTGGTTAAATCCTCCTAAAGCTCAGGTGAGTTATAAGCCCTATCACCTTCTCTTTCTGCTTTAGAATCCAGAATGGGGGAGAAATCCTTTGGGAGGTAGGACTAAATGTTTGCATGCTTCACTGAGCTTCAGTTCATGCTTTCTTTTGAAAAAGGGAAGGGGGCATGCTAGATTTTTACTTTCTTCAGATTTAGACATCTTTTTAGGCTATAGCTTTAAATGTGCTCTTTTAGTTGTGCTTTCAAGAACACACAGTTCTCTTCTGCCAGCACTTTCCAAAGCATATTGAACAGAGCATTTCTGTAATTTCACTCCAGAATGTAATTATTGTACAGACCCATTCCAGATACATCTGGCACTCATTTTCTCTTCTCATCCTCTCTAAAACATGTCATAAAATGAAGGGGTTGGCATGAGTGGGAATAAAAACATTCTGGTATCCAACGAACTTCTCTTCATTCAAAAAGCAGTCCCTTAGGAGAGCACAGAGGGGCATTAGCTGGGGAATTGGGTCTATAAATTAGACTGCACAGGAACTTTAAGCTTTAACCACTTTTGGGTCAATTCATCAGACTCACTGTGATATTAACTTCTGATGAAACTGACTCATGAATTTGGACCTAAAAGAACACTGAGACACCAGTACTTCACAAGGCTGAACCAATCCTGGATCCAAGTGCTTCACAAGGCTGAACCAATCCTGGATCCAACTGGCATACCACAATGAACCCACTGAAACATTATAAGAGCCTTACTGTCCTATCCTGTGTAGGCATAACCTAAAGTTTAAGATCAAAACGGATCTTGTGGCTAAAATTAAAAAGATTGACAATACCAAGTGTTGGCAATGAAGTAGAATAAATGGAACACTCAAATATTAGTGGTGGAACTGCAAATGGTATAGCCACCTTGGAAAAACAGTTTGGCAACTTTTTATAAAGTTAAATATATATTTAACATGTCACTACACAAAAATTCTATTCCTTGGTATTTGCCCAAGAGAAATGAAAACACATGTTCACACATAGACTTGCACATAAAAGTTCAAGAAACTTTAACCGTATAGCTTCAAACAGGGAGCATCCCAAATTTACACTAATCTATGACTATATTAAAAAATTATGGTGTATTCATTCAATAGAATACCACTCTTTAGTATTAAAAAGAAACAGAATACTGTACATACTAATGGGTGAGTTCCAAAATGGTATATTTAAAAAGCCAGTCAAAAGACTATATGATTACATTTATTAAATACTAGAAAAGATTAATCTACAGTGGCAGAAAGTGAATATGTGGTTACATGGAACTGGAGTGGAGGACATGGCAGTTGACTGGAAAAGGACATTGAGGGATTTGGGGGTTGAAGGAAATGTTCTATTTCAATTGTGTTGGTGATGGCATTGGCATATAAATTTGTCAAAATGCATCAAAATCCACAATTAAATGTGTTTTACTGTATATAAATTATGCCTTAATAAAGATTATTTTAAAATGAAAGTCTGTGGCTCATGATTCTGGAAACTGAATTACAGAATCTCAGATGAAAAGAAGACCTTATAAAGTTATCTTAATTTCTGTCATTTAACAGAAACCAGGAGCCAGAGGGGATGAGATTTGTTCATTCCCATATGGTTTCCAACCTTGGAGAACAGTCTTCTTTCCAATACATACTTCTGGATTCTCAAACAGAAAATAAAAAATATTGGGTCACCAGAGAGGTCATGATTTTTTTTTTCTTTCTTTCCTTTTCTATGCAAAAATGCATCATGGTTTTTCTGATTATCCAATAGATACCTTAAAATGCCAGAATGTTCCAGAAGTGAAGAAGAACTTAACACCATGAAGTTCATCTTAGACACTTGGGCATAGGCCTGTCTACCTAACTAGGGGAGTCATCTCCAGGCCTCTCACATCCCCCTTATCTCGTCTTCCATTGCTCAGATCTTCCATATCCTCTTAGGTAGAGCCTACTGGACTCATCCCAATAACTGCTCTCTCTTTTGAAACCCTCAGTAGGTGCACATGTGACAAGTGACTGTTGCAAAATATCTTGAGTACAATTTAATCCTTTCATTACTATTCTAAATTTTATGTTGGCATTTTCTTATCTCCCCAACTTCAGTGAAAGTTTCTGCACAGCCAGGAAAGACTATATATGATGAATGACTTTTATATTCTCCACATTTGGACATACAATAAGTCAAAAGAATACTTCCTGAATATATGATGTATTTGTTGAGAATGTCTGCACCCATTGGTTGAGGAAAATACAGAAGAGGCCCCTGGGGCTCAGGTACTAACTGTCTGGAAGTACAGGGACATGAAGAGAGGCAACTCTATCTGCCCCGCGTGCCGCAATCGCTGATGGCCGTCTCTGCTTTCCTGAGCCGCGTTCCTGAAACTGTGTTCCATGGAGATTCACCTACATTTGCGGGGCTGCACGAGACCCACCCTTGGTCCAGCCTTGAGTGCAGTCTACATTTCCTATTGTTGGGAACTTTATGATCTGATAATTGGACAAAAAAATCATGTTTATCATAAAAAATAATTAGAATAATAATAATAATGATTGGGGGAAACATAGGAAAGATATTGAATGTTGAAGCAGGGAGATTAATGTCTCTGTACTGACTGACATGCATGGCATTCCCTTTTGAAAAAGCAATGTAATACACTGTAAAGTTATATGTAATTCAATGTAATAAAAAAATAGATAAAAAAAAAAAAAAAAAAAAAGAGAGGCAACTCTAAAACTCCTGAAAGTGGTTCTCATTCTTGGCTTCCAAGAAAGCACATCGAAGGTTCTTAAAGAAATGCAGAGACTTGGGTTCTACTTGTAGCTATTCTTACATAATACCTAGGGAGGCCTAGACACGCAGGGATTTTTATATTTCCCCAGATGATTTGAACATATAGCTGAGGTGCAGATCTACTCAATTATGAGGGGTGGTCTGCATTAAAACCATTAATTAGCACAAATGAGATGGGATCAGTGCCTTCTTCAACCAGGAGGTGGGGTATTAAAAGAGAAGTCATCTTTGCCTCCCTAAGTTAAAAAAAAAAAACATAATGCTTCTCCAACACTCACCCTACCAGCTGTTCTATTAGCATTTCCAAGAGACTATCAAGAACTCCAGAATGTTCATTAAAGGCTTTGGCAGGCATCAATAGACAAGATTAGAAATAGACAAGAACTCTCTCCTTTGTTTGTCAAAGTGGAAAACAGCTGATATTTACAGCCTTGGGAAGCTGCTACTTTAAGAGAGGTATGGGATAAGATGTTTGTTTCAGAATTAATTGTGCCATTGGACTCTACACCCTTGAGAAGATTTTTCTAGGTGATTCAAATGATGTCTCTTCCACAGTAATACAGCCCTACCCTCATAAAAGGGCCTGGAAATCCAGCCAAAATTGAATTCATCATCCCAATACCTACAGAAGGAAGCAAGAATTAGTAGAATTGTCTCTTGGGCTTCTGAATTTAGATGTCTTTTGTATGGTTTTTTTTTTTTGAAACTGGGTATTCAATCATTCCCATGGCTTAATAATACCTTAAGACTGTTTTACGAAGTTTAATTCCAAAATTATCTGCATTATAGTCACTTGGAGACTTACTAAAAATGTAAAAATTTGGGACCAGCAGATGGCGTAATGATTACATTGTTGGGCTCCCATGTAGTCAACTGCAGTTCAAGTCCCGGAGTCAGAATTGTCTAGCCCACCAATGCTCTCCAAGTGATTTTCATGTAGCTAAAGTTTAAAGGGCATTACTGACTGCATTTGTATGGTGCTCATCAACCTGGTTCATTCTGTAGTTAATGTCAATTAGTACTTAGAGCCACAGGTTTTATTAGATTTAGGGTTTTTCCCTTTTTCTTTTTTCAAGAGTACTTCATAGGTAAAGTTGTTAACCCTCTGCTTTAGATCATATTTGTATTTATATCCTACCTCTCAATGCAGTGATTTGAAAATAGATTAGCCAAGCTCTAGCCAGGCCTGTAATGGCGCAGCAGTAACACAACGCTTGGTGATGCTGAGGCCACGTGAGAGAGTCCCAGTTTCCCGTGCTGAGGTCTCCCTTAGCACACTGGACATACACATGCACAAGATCCTGGCTGGCTGAGACTAGGGGAAGGATCACAATGTGAGGACCACTCTGGGGATGCCTCTCTCTTTTGCTCTCTCATTCTCTCAGTTGCTCTCTATCTTCCTCTCTCATGGAAGAAATAAACTTTAATATAAAATATAGACTAGACAATGTTTACAAGTCATAGAGCAAATTTCTTGCCAAACATCATTCCCTATTTTTCGGGCCATCTTTAATATAATTTCTAAATACTTCCTAAGTTGTTCCATTTTGAAATGAAACAAACATGAGTTAATGACTTTGGAAAGTTGGAACTTTAGTATCCACTAACTTCTTAACACCTTCTAAGAGGTTCACATTCACCTTCTCAGATCATGTAAATGGAAGCATTGGTTGCCTTGATGGAATGCTTTATGATGGACTTGGGAAAAGACCCCTCCCCAAAATGCTAACTGGCCCACCAAAGTGCTGGAAACTCCAGCAGCTGAGATTCATTCTTTGGGGTTTAAAGCATTGGCTCTCTGGTTAGTTAGATTTAAAGTGTAACTGCTCCTGAGGGTAATAGATTTACCCATTTTCAGTCGCTAAGATCTCATGGTTGTAGTATTAGTTCCCCAGGGAAGTCAAACAAATTACCACAATCTTGGTAGCTTAAAATTTATTCTCTCTCAGTGCTAGAGGTTAGAAGTCCAAGTCAAGGTGTCAGCAGAGCCATAATCCCTCTGGAAGTTCTAGGAAATAACCTCTCCTTGCTTCTTTTAGCTTTGGGCAGTTGCAGGCATTCCTTGGCTATGGCAGCATAACACTAGCCTCTGCCTGCCTCTGTCTTCACATGTCCTTCTCTGTGCATCTCACTGTGTCCTCTCCCCTTCTGACAGGGATCCCAGTCATTGGATTTAGGACTCATCCTAAATCATTGATGATTTAATCTCAAGATCCTTAACTAATTACATCTGCAAAAATCCTATTCCAAATACCACATTCTGAGGTCCCAGTGAATGTGAATTTTTTTCTGTAATGGCATATTATTGAACCCACTACACTGGCAATATACTTTTTGGCCACATTGCTGAGGAGTAAGGTGGGGAACATTGAGGAGAGATCTGAGGAACAGGTAATGGTGTAGCTGAAGCCCCTTGATAGGAACTTTACTCAACACAAGAGCTCCAGAGCGCTAAAGAGATGGGACAACACTGAAGGGGACAGAGCAGTGGGGAGAGACCCATGATGGAAGGCCAGAAAGCTCAGAAAGGAGTCACATGGATTCACCATCTAGCCAAAGCCCTGCTCTATGCCTACAACAAGGCAGACCATTTTTACCATCTCAGTAACCCTAGTCAGGAAATGGTATTTCACAAACCCAATCTTATCTCTTACACAAATGTTCCATATCTATCCCATATGCTATATCCTGGACAACCAATTGTCTGGCCCGTTCTGTGCTGTCACTGGAGTCCTGTTCTTCATTTGGTAATAGTCAATGATGTTCAGTTTCAACATCTTAAAATCATATCCACTGAAATGTACTCCCTTCTTTTTTCTCTCCCCACATCCTTCATAATCAACATCAGGAGGAAGTGGAAGCAAAATGCCTATTGTTCGAAAATCAGTAGTTCTTTGTTCCCTTCAACTGAGACATTTTTTCCCCATAGGTATCAGGAAACTGACTTCCTAGATTGGTGAGGAATTTCAAATACTGATGACTTCACCCTGGACTACTTCAGTGTTACTCTTCTTTCTTCTGACACTGTCCTTAGCCTTTTCCATCTGCCACATTTGTTGAGTACCTGTGGTGTGCCAGTTGCTGTGCATAAAGGTGCAAAGATGACATAGCATAATCTCAGTCTGGAAGAACCCATTTTACATTCCAGCATGAGAGGTGAACCAGATACACAACTATGTACTTTCAAATCCAAATATTTAAAGTTTCTTTTTTAAGAGATTTTTGCTATAGGGCACATGTACTCACCAGAGAGACAGAGAGACAGAAAGCAAGAAATCATGCCCTGGGGGCATGGTCATGCCACAATACCTTCTCCTCCATTCTCCTCTTGGGATTTTGGGCATTAGTTTTAAGTTGCCAGGTCCAGGACTTGAACCACGGTTGACTATGTAAGAGTCCAGAGAATAACCATTATGCCATATGTTGCCCCCCAAATATTTAAGATTTGTAAGTAAACATTCTAAACCCCACCTTCCTTGTTAGATTTGAATCATGACATCCCTCTCTAATCTCCAGGGTTCCCTCTGTTCTGAAGGCAGGGGTAAAGTAGGAGGATTTGAACACTATTAATAATAGGTAATATTTAGTTTACTACATGCCAGATATGTTCTAAGCATGTTATATGCATTACTTGTTAATCTTCATCTCCGTTTTCCAAAACTGGAAATTGAGGCACAGATAAATATCTTACCCAAGCTCTAAGATAACACAGCTAGAAAGTGAGTCTGCCCCAGTAACTGTTTCCTCTTAGAAATTAGGACTTTAATCATGTGCTCTGACTGGTTCTGCTCAACCCCCTAAAATTCCTTGAAAAAAGAGAACTCATCTTTATAAATAAAAGCAACGTTGCCTAAGGTATAGAGGGTGCTCTCCCAAAATAGAAGAGGAAGTTTTGAAGGCCTTAGCTCAGGCCTTTTAGACAGGGCAAGTGCCCGGGAAACTGAGTTTGACCACTGTAGCCCTGTCAGGGATTCTCATTTTCATGGCATATTCTTAATGGGGATTCTTTGTCCACAGTCTCTTTCTTTTTCAGTCTTTGACTTTGGTGTTTTCTGCAACAGAAATGACGTTTCTTCCTTGCCCTTCCCAACCTGGAAGTGTGGCTCCTTGGCCCTTCCCAACCTTGAAGTGGGGCTGCTTCCCAGTGTTCTACCACAGAGGCTCCCCTGGCCACCATGGAGGAGCACTGGAAGAATGGCCAGTCCACAGATCCTGCATGTCCACTAAGAACTTGGAGAGGAGACAGATTCCAAAAGCACGTCCTTTGGGTTAGAAAGGTGATAATATGCTTTTCTATTTGACATCCACACAGTGTCTACTCTGAGCTAGGCTGCTGGAAGCACTGGAAAGAGTGGTGATCCAGGAAGCAAGGCTGCCTGTCCTCACAGAGCTACATTCCTGACCAGAGAGATAGGCATGTAAGTCATCAGCACATACAGCATGGCAAAGTTCGTGAGCACAGTCAGCCCTCTGTATCTGTAGAGTCCCCATCTTCAGAGTCCACCAACTAGGGCTCAAAAATGTTTGAAAAAATAAACCAATAACAATGAAAACAATACAACAATGATTTATATAACATTTACATTGTATTAGGAATTATAATTAATCTGGGGATGACTTAAAGCTGTAGGAGGTTATATACAGACACTACCCCCATTTTATATAAGAGACTTGAGCATCCCAGTGCAGCTGTGAAGGTATTTTGTAGATGTGGCTACCATCTACAATCTCTTGACTTTAAGTAAAGGCTGAGCTCTGCCTCTTAACAAATTTTAAGCTTGCCTGCCCTCGCAATGACATGAACTAATTTTTTGAAATGAAGCTACCTATTTATCATCATCACTGTCATTATCATCTATCATGTGTTTATCAATTCTCTATCTATCTATCTGTCATCATTATCTGTTATCTACCTGTTAACCATCTATTTATTATCATGATCTATCATGTATCTATTAATCATCCGTTGATCTATTTACCTTTCTACCTGCCTATCTATCTATCTAACTTTGTCTATCTCTATCTCTTATTGGTTCTGTTTCTCCTGAGAATCCTGACTGATACAGCCTCCCATGGTCCAGTTCTACACAAAAGACATCTGATAAAGGAACCTAAGAAATATAGCTCTTGGGGCCAGCAGGTGGCATGGTGGCTAGAAGTGCTGGACTCCCACAGTCGACCACAGTTCGAGTCCTGGACCTGGAGGCTTGCTTTCTCACTTTCTCTCTCTCTCACTCTGTCCCTCTCTGGTCAAATTAAAATAAATAAATAAATAAATAAAGTTGAATAAAATGATTCTTTAAAAAAAAGAAAAAGGAAATATAGCTCTTTGTGATTCCATGCAGAGTAGAGGACTGAGCTCTCTTACCTTGTATGGCATTCAGAGTTCACCTGTTGGATGTTTTGCTGGCATGCCCCCTCTCTCTTCTACAGTTCCCAGGTACTTGCCTGGAAAGAATGGCTACCATCTCTCAAGTGCCGGCTGTATACCAAGCTATTTTCCAAGTAACATGCCCAAGGTCACACAGCCCGTTGGTTCTGGAGCTGGGATTGGATTCTGTGTCTCTTGGCTTCTCCCTTTCACATGGCAAGAGTGTCATTAACCATCAGTGTCAGTGCTGATGGTTAAAGCACTGGACATAAACACATGGCTGACCGTGGTTTGAGTCCTGGACCTAGTGGTTTGCTTTCTCACTTTCTCTCTCTCTCTCTCCCCCTCTCTCTCTCTCTCTCTTTCTCTCTCTATCTGTCAAATTAAAATAAATGAATGAATAAGTAAAAATAATACATAAATCATTTTTAGAAAAAATCATCTCTCTGACAGTCCTGGGTTTGAATCCAGTATTTACTATTCACTATCTTTGTAACAGTGAGCAAATCCATGTACTTTGCCCAGATTTCAATTACTTACCTATAGATTTGAGGCCATCAGACAGCGCTGACAGGTCAAATGAAGCTCTGTGACCTGCAGAGTGTAACACAAAGCCAAGCATTCTCTTCCTCTTTCACTTTTCTGTCTTCTTTCTTCCCACTTGAAAGTGTTACCGTACATCTCTCTGGTTTTACTTCGCTACACACTGCTCCCATTTTCATTTTCTTTGCCCAGTCTATACCAACTGACTTTGCCCAGTCTGATACCCAAACACAGTGGTAGGTGGCATCTTGGATATATCACCATCAGGGTATATCATTCTGAGGGCTGGAATAAAAGAATGTGTGATTTGTTGTATCTGGTCCCTGTGCAGTAAAAAATGTAGGCTGGGGACTTCCCAAAGCAGGACTATGGCATTTTCCAGATGCACTAAATTTACCTCCAGCAGACTCTTGTTGGCTCCTTTTATTTGTCTTTCCTTCCTCCGAGCCCTAGAAACCTGTGTTCACAGCCAGCATCTTTCTTGCACACAGAGCCTGGATCATGCAATAAAACATGCTTTTTGGTTTCTTTTCTCTAAGTATTGATCACTGTTCTGAATTCTCCATTCCAGCTTTTTCCTGCTATGATTTATTTTTAAAAGAAGAGGCAGGTCATTCCTCCTCGAGCCTCTCTTCCTTTCCTTTGCTGTTTTTCATTTTTACCTACCTGCTAAGAAGAGAAAAATAGTCATAGGATCTTAGAATATTAGAGAAATTATCTAGGCCTTTATTTATCAAACTGGAGGCTACATATTGGGCAGGGTTTGTGACCTTACATCATGGGAAGCTTTTTTCCCCTGCCTTAGCCATGCAGCTGGGACGTACTGCGCCACCACACCCAGCTATTTTTCAGACAGGGTCTCACTATGTTGCCAGACCAGTCTTGACCTTGGGACCCTCCTGCCTCAGTGATCCTCCTCACCCCCTGAGTCCTTGGGCTTACAGGTGTGAGCCACTGTGCCCAGTCTCTAGGTGGGACTGGGAATAGAGCCCAGACCTCCTATGTGGTCCCAGTCTGCTGAGCACAGCATCATAGCAGTATGAACCGAGGTGGTAGTTTTTAACATGTAAATCTAACCTGGAGCATTGCCCTGGAGCATTATCTCACCTAAAGATTTGGCAGAGAATATTTTTATATTAAAACAAACTAAGATTTGTTATGGAGTTGATGACAAATTCACACGGATTTTGGGACCAGTATATGGCGTCATAGTTATGTTGCTGGACTCCCATGTAGTTGAGTGAAGTTCAAGTCCCAGACCTGGCAGCTTAAAACTCACGCCAGGCATGTGTGCATGCATGCCCAAGATCCTGAGAGGAGACTGGAGGAGAAGAGATTGTGGTGTGGCCATCCCCACTGCGGGATGATTTCTTGCTTTCTCTCTCTCTGTTTCTCTGGCAAGCACATGTGCCCTATAGCAAAAAAAAAAAAAAAAAAAAAAAAAAAAAAAAAAAAAAAAAAAAAAAAAAGCCTCTATTAGAAAAATTCACAAGTATTTTTATGTTAAAACCTGAGAACTTTAACTATCAGGGACTTCAGGTAGAGGAGGACAGGGTGAACTTGACTGAATTTCAAGAAAGATTTTCCTGCTCCCCAGTGCTAAAGATTGTTTCTTCTCTGGGGAACCCAAAAGGCCTATTTTTTTTTCCCATAGGGAGCATGTGCTCACCAGAGAGAGGAGATGAGAAATCAATACTTCCCGCCGCCACCTGCCCATCCTAGGGAGGATGGCCATGCCACAATCCTGTCTCTTCCATTCTCCTTTCAGGATTTTGGGCACACACACAAACACACACACACACATACACATGCCCTGTGTGACTTTCAAGCCACTGGGTTTGAGACTCAAAACATGGTCTGCTATGTGGGAGTCCAGTGCCTTAACTACCATACCACCTGCTGACCCCTGAAAGACCCTTCATTTGAGAAACTCACCCCATCTATTCAATCATTTCAGTTAGTTTTCTTCCAGCACTCTCTCCAGTTCCTCCTGATTCTTTCAAAGGAACAGAACTGAAAACCAGTCAGGTGGCTGGGGACCAGCAGTTAGCGTAATGGCTATGTCACTGGACTCCCACGTAGTCCACTGCGGTTCGCGTCCCGGACCCGGTGGCTTAAAACTCACGCTGGGTGTGTGTGCGTGCGTGCCCAAGATCCCGAGAGGAGAAGGGAGGAGAAGGGATTGCAGCGTGGCCATCCCCCTGGGGGGTGATTTCTCGCTTTCTGTCTCTCTGTCTCTGTCTGTCTGGTGAGCGCACGCGCCCTATAGCAAAAACCTCTCAAAAACAAAACAAAACAAAACAAAACAAAAAAAACCAGTCAGGTGGTATGGTGGTTAAGATAGTTGGACCCTATATGACTGACTGCATGGTTCAAGTTCCAGACACGGTAGCTTGAAAATCTTGCTGAGCATGTTTCCATGTGTGTCCAAAATCCCAAGAGAAGAATGGAGGAGAAGGAACTGTAGCAAAGTTGTCCCCCTGCAGACGGCTTTCTCACTTTCCCTCTCTCTCTGTGTCTCTGTCTTTCTGGCAAGCATCCTACAACAAATTAAAAAAGAAGAACTGAGAATCACATGATGTCTGCTCCATGGGGCACTGAAGAATGTCAAATTCTTGACTAGATGACATCCACCTCATGCCATTTACTAAAGTCATGTGGTTTCTCCTGCCACCTGAAGGTCTATCTTGATTTACAGTCTACACAAAGACCAATCTTGTCCCCAAGTAATTCAGAGTCATTCTTGAATCTGTTATAAGGGTCCCCATCACACTCGTCTGTTTTCTGTGCCTCCTTCAGCTTAGTTTGCTTTATTATGACTCGTGGATAGTTCTGTCATCAAGGCTGTGGGTAAAGATGGGTAATCTGAAAACTGACTCTTCCTCTCTGGGTCTCTTCTCTCTCTCTCTCTCTTTCTGTCCCTCTTGGCTCTGAGATAATGATAAACATTGGGAGGTAGGTCCTTCTTTCAACTCTGTAGACATTCAGTCTTAGTATAGTACAAAGACAAAACTAGATTCTGGTTTTTGAGTAACTAAAGGAGCAAATTGCTGATTATTGCTGTCTTTCTGTTTGCAATGAAGTGAACGAATTATGGTTAAGCTCCCTAGTGCCAGCCTAAGTCTGCAGCTCATATACCTAAGCATCCACTCAGTCAACAAACATGTATTAAGTGCCCACAGCACACAGACCAGGAGGCACAAAACAAATGTGTATTAAATAGATGTGTGTGATGAATATCAACTCATAGAAGCAATGGAGCAAAGAGGAGAAGCATGTAGTGGGAACTAGATCCACTGCTATCCTGTAAGCTCTGGGGTTGTTGACCCCTGGCCTGAACCATAGCAAGCCAGCTTGTCACTGAGCCTATCACGTGGGGCAGAAGCAAATGCTAGGCTGAGGTCTCAGGTCGATTACATCTATTGCTTCCACCTTATCTACATGGCCTGTCACTCTATCATAGAAGGAAATTAAATTGGTCCAACTTGATTTACTCTTTACACGGCTATGTCTGTGAGCTCCCCATGCCTTGCCCCCTTCTGGCTGACTGCACATTGATTACTTGATGATTTGTTCTAGCATCTTTCCCAGAAGCCACGTTAAAATGATCAGGCTATAAGGAATGTGGTCATCCTTTTCTGCTCCCTAAAAGATGGGCATCGTCTTTGCTTTTTGTGAAGCTTCTATGGTAACCTCCTTTCCTGGGAAGGCTCAGAATAATTGCTGCTTCCTCCCCAGTGGCTCCTGCCAAATCCACATGTCCAGGCAACTGAGCATCCTGAGTCCCAGTGGATTTTGTTTCAGGCAACTTTTCAAAGGATGCTGAGGTCTATTTCAGTGTTCCAGCCTTGGCCATGACACATGGTGTGGAACTGCATGCCTAGAAAACAAGACCGAGGGTTAAAGACAAAAGAGGATTCAAAGTTCTAATGTACTTGTCTGCTATGGGCAGCGTAGAAATAGGATCAGAAATCTTGAGAATTATTGGGAACTGGTGTATATGAGACAAAACGTCTGCTTGTGGTTACTTTCTGAGTGTAACCCACAGACCTTACATCAAAATGTAGCATCTTTTAGTAAAGACAGAAGTAAAAATACACATTAAAACTTCTGTTATTTTGTATGCTTCTGTTACCTGATTGCCCTCTTTGTCTGTTGGGAATAGTATTTTCCTGTGTTTTCTTTTGCATAATGTAAATGAAGAATAGTTCTAGTAAAATTTTATAAAAGCCTGTCTAACCTTTCTGCTCTTGGGTCTTTATGATCAGGCTATTTTTTGTTCCTTGGTGATTTGTTTTTTTCTCCCCATTCTCCCTATCTTCCTCCTACCTCATCTGCTCTTACCTTCCTCTTTGTGAGGTCCTGAATAATCACCGAATTGCTGTCATTTCTGTTTTTTCTGTTCTTGTCTTTATTCTGAGTTGATTAATTAGAGGGCACCTGTTTTTCCCATGTTTGTTTACCTGTATTTATTCCCCCTTCATTAAGTACTAAGAAATTTCTTATAAATCCCTTCAGTATATAGAAATCTACATTTTACAAGTTCTCTTTTGGACTTTTCTCCTTTACCAGATTCTAGTCAAGATCCTAGAGTTTCATACCACCTCTAAGTCTCTAATTCTCCTCAGAGGAAATGAACCAAGATAAACTCAATTGCTCCTAATGTACTATTAGAATTTGATAATTCTTGTTCTGATTTATTCTATAGATATTTTAGTGCAGAAGATATTTTGTGTTCTGACACACCAACACACACACACACACACACACACACACACTTCTCACTCCAAGATTGCAAACTTGCGTTTCTTTGGGGATCTCATTTCTCACATCAGCCCTTAGATTTGTAGATTAACTGTATGCTTTCTATATATTACAGGAGACAGTTGAATTCTTTTCCCTCAAAGGAACAAATAAACTCTAACCATAGTCTAAAATCTCCTGTTTGTTTCTAGACAATTGCAACTATCAGTAACTACTCCTCCCTAAAGCAATGGGACTTTGAATATTGTTTCTCAAACTTAGTAGTTTGCAAAAGTAAATGAAGATAAACCTGAACACCATTCACCTCTCCCCATTATGCTCCAACCAAGTTAATGTCTTACAGTCGGCTTGGTGGTTTCAATTTTGGTTGCACGTTATAATTACCTTTGGATCTTTTAAAATTCTCACTCCAGACCAACTAAACCAGAACTTCCAAGGGTGAGATTCAGACCATTAAACTGCCCCAGGTGACTGCAATGTGTGGCCAAGGCTGAGAACCATTGAGTTTGCAGGTCTATATTTTCAGGCAACTCAACTCTGGTGGTGCCAAGAAGTCTGTTGGGTTTCCCACTTCCTCGTACCCTATTGCACTTGTTCTGTCACCTAGTTCCAATAGCTGTCAATTTTTTAGGTGTCCATGTCACACCTTTAAACCCTGAGATTTTGGGCAGCATATCCAAAGTGATTCAAAAACTCAAAGTAACTCTGGTGAATTAATAATTAGGATAGAACAATTGGCACTAGATTATTTACACATAACCTGTGAGTGTCTTTATAATCGGCTACTGTAACACTCTATGGAATGATTTCCTAGTACATTGGAATACCTTGACCCTATCTGAGCTCTCTTGCATGCTCTCAAGGCAAACTTCTTACTTGCTCAAGTGAACACTTTCTCTTTCTTTGGGATCAGCCTGACATTATGCTATGATTCTTACCTGTTTCTCTCAACAAATTGTACTCACTTCCATGATCTTATGTTCTATCTAAAAGACATTAAGTAGTATTATTTAGTGATATGAAAAATGTCACTAAGTATAAATATATTTTTAAACTACTTATATGTGTATAAAAAAGTCACAAAAGGATACATAACTAGTTAAAATTTTCATGATAATACTGCCTATAAAGTGTATTATATCTGCCTTTCCTAATTTTCTACCAAAACCACAAATTACTGATAGTCTCTAACACGGCCCACAGTGATCTCCACCTCTTAACATTCATGCTTTTGTACCATCTACTCTTCTTGAGTGTGGCTTGACCTCTTTCTAGAAAACAGAAAGCAATAGGGTTGATAGATGTTTCTTCTGAAATAAGGATATCAATAGACTAAGCTCTCTTCCTTACTCTATCACCTGCTTTGAGGAAAGCCTGCTGCCATGGTGTGAGTTGCCCTATGAAAGATCTTTATGACAAGGAACTGCGGGGGTCTCTGGTCAACAGCCATCAAGGAACTCAGTCCAATAACCCATGAAGAATTGAATTTTGTCAAGAACCACATGGGTGAACTTGAAAGTAGATCCTTCCCAAAATGAGCCTTTAGATGAGATCACAGCCCCAAACAAATTCTTGATTACAATCCTATAAGACATCTTATGGTGGTTAGTTTAGGTTATCAACTTGACCAGACTGAGAAAAGCATTATTCTGATGTACCTGTAAGGGTGTTTCCAGAAGAGATTAACATGAAAGTCTGAGTAGACTCGATGTACAAGATCTGCTTTCGGGACCAGCAGTTAGCGTAATGGTTATGTCGCTGGACTCCCATGCAGTCGACCGCGGTTCAAGTTCTGGACCCGGTGGCTTAAACTCATGCCAGGCGCATGTGCGTGCATGCTCAAGATCCCGAGGGGAGAATGGAGAAGGGATTGTGGTGTGGCCATCCCCCCTGGGGGATGATTTCTTGCTTTCTGTCTCTCTGTCTCTCTCTGTCTTTCTGGTGAGTGCATGCGCCCTGTAGCAAAAACCTCTCAAAAAAAAAAAAAAAATCTGCTTTCAACATGGCAGGCACAATCTAACCACAAAGAACCCATAGAGAATAATAGAGAAGATGAGGGGGTCTTTTGAAACAGAGCAAGATAGCTTTATTCTATTGCCTTGAACATCTGGCCTCGAGGTTTCTCTGTCTTTGAATGCCAAGATGTACAACAGTAGTCCCCTGGGTTCTCAGGTTTTCAGCCTCTGCCTGTGAATCACATCATCAGCTTTCCTTCCTGTAAGGCCTTTGGACTTGGCCTGATCCATGCTACTGGAATCCCAGGATCTCTAGCTTATAGACAGCCTGTTACGGGACTTCTCAGCTGCTATAATTGTGTTATCTGAGTCCCCAAATAAATCTGTTGTATATCTACACAAACCAGTTGATTCTGTCTCTCTACAAAACCTTGACTAATACATATTTTTGTACCAGGAATGGTTCCAGGGGAACAGAATTTTAAGGATACATTTTCTTTCCTTGTTCTGGGATTTCCTGGATTGGCTCTCTAACTTCATTCAACCTAAAAGTGCCAAAGACCCTGTTTCTAATAGTATAACAAGTACCACGAGTCCTTGGCATGAACTGTCCACAGAGATATGTAAAATCAATGTATTTGACAGTCCTTATTCACCTCTTATAACAGGCAAGGGCTTGGGTAACTCTAAATATGATTCTTTCAAACATTTGCAGAAAATCAAGAAATATAATGGCATTAGTTGGTTGCCCTTAGCGTCACTGGGCAAAGTGATGAAAGAAAAGGATGAGCTCAGGAATGTAGTTTCTAGGCCAGAGTTCCACATTAATAAACTAAAAGCCTATGTGTGCCTTGGGTGAAAATCTTCACTCTTGTAGCCAGAGGGCTGAAATTGCAGAAAATCAAACACAAACCCTCATTATGTGATAGGCTGAATTACATCAAAAATTGAACTTTTAGCCTCTAGGGGTATATACAGTTAAAGCAAGGGCATTGATTTGCAAATAATGGGATCCTATAAATTGGAATGGAGATGTGTGGGGAGACCTTGATGAGGATGGGGACATTGTGATCCTAAATTCTTTGTTTCAACATAAAAAATAAATCAATTTTACTCCAGGCCAGCAGAGAGCATGGAGGTCAAGACAGCTGAATCCCACATGGCCAGCTGCATGACTCAAGTCCTGAACCTCACCAATTGAAAACTGAGGAACATGTGCTCCTAAATTCTGATGAGTCTTGTTTTCCGGCAGAAGTGCTCCCCAGCCGCTGAAATGATCTCCCAACCCCAGTGGCAGTTGTCTCCTTACCCCCTTTGGCAGTGACATCCCACCTATAGTCTTACTGGCCCTTCTCTTCTGCCTGATGGGATCAACTGCTTTGCCTGAGGAAATGACAATGGCCTCGTCCAAGGCAATTGTCAAACAAGACAATGCGTATTCTCCTCAAGAAGCACCTCTACCACTCCTTTTTGCTTCTAGACCTGTAACTAGACTCAAGTCTCAGCCAGCCTCTAAAGGCGAGATACAAAGTGTGACCCATGAGATGTGCTATACTCCAAAAGAACTACTTGACTTTTCATATTTATATAGGCAAGAATCTGGGGAACATGTGTGGGAATGAATATTAAGGGTGTGGAATAATGGTGGAAGATATATGAAGTTGAATCAGGCTAAATATGCTAATATAGATATACTAAGCAGAGATTCTGTGTTTAATGTTGTAGCTCAGGGAGTTAAAAATGGTGCTACCAGTTTGGCTGTTTGATTGGCTGAAACATGGTTTGAAAGATGGCCCACTGTGAGTGAGTTGGAGATCACCATAGAAGAAGGGATTCAAAGGCTTAGGGGGATTGGAAGGTAAGACACTGGGACAGTTTAGAGGACATACTTTTCACCAGTACTTTGAAGAATGGATTTGTAAGAGGAGCCCCAGTATCCCTGAAAAGTTCTGCAATTTCCCTCTCTGTAGACCAGAACTTATGGTTAGGCCATCCTTCCTGGGGGGTGATTTCTCACTTACCCTCTCTCTGTATTTCTCTAGCTTTCTCTTCTCCAGTGAGCTCCCTCACCCTATGACAAAAACAAAAACAAAAAGAAAAACAAAAAAGAAAAGAGAAGAAAAAGAAAAAAAAAAACTTAAATGCTATGAGAATAATTGGATCTAGGGATGGCAGGGGCCCAGAAGCAGCATTTGATCATCAAAGGCAAGGTGGGTGGAGTTACCACACGGAATAGCAGAAGCAAAGCAGCAGTCAGGACTCTTGTAGATCTGTGGCATTGGCTAGTTAATCATGATGTTCCTAGA
The DNA here is from genome assembly GCA_026018925.1 of Tupaia tana. Taxonomy (NCBI): domain Eukaryota; kingdom Metazoa; phylum Chordata; class Mammalia; order Scandentia; family Tupaiidae; genus Tupaia; species Tupaia tana. The sequence goes on from JAKSZU010000007.1 coordinate 21,084,122, forward strand.
AGTTTAAATACATTGGAAGCCTACGAAGATTTCACTTGATCTGTATAAGCAGACAACTTCCAGGTCACATAAACAGAAATCTAACTGTAAATATAATAATGGATAATCTGGCCATCCAGAAACATGGTGTTTAAAGTGACTGGGTCCCACAGGGCCAACTGAGTGGTTTGAGTTCTGGCCCTAGTAGCTTGAAAAACACACCAGGCATGCATGCCCCCAAATCCTAAGAGAAGAACAGAGAAGGGATTGTGACATAGCCATCCCTCCTGAGAGAGTGTTTTCTCATTTTCTCTCTCTCTCTCTCTCTCTCTGGCGTATATACATGTCCTGTAGCAATTTTTAATGGATAATTACATTCCCTAAATCCCCAGATTTGAGCCAGTTTATAGACCCAGAATACTTTGAGTGAAGGGGAGGCCAGGTCCCCTTGGGGAAGAATCTTAGCACATTACCAAAACTTTATACTGTTAATGTTTCCCCCATTCTTCCCCAGAGAGACCTACAGCAACTTACTAGGGTAAGCGTTCACTGGTAAAGGGAAATAATCAGACTTTTTGGGGACTACTAGACATTGGCTCTGAATGAATTTGCTTCCAAGAGACCTGAAACATCACTGTGGTCCTCTAGTTAATCAGGTGATTAATGGAGTTTTAGTTCAGGTCTGAGTCACAGTGGATCCAGTGGTTCTTCAAATCCATCTTGTGGTCATTTTCCCAGTTCCAGAATGCATAATCTGAATAGAAATGCTTAGCAGCTGGCAGAATTCCTACACTGGTTCCCTAACCTATGTAGTCAGAGCTACTGTAGTGGACAGGGCCAAATGGAAGCCATTAGAGCTGCCTCTACCTAAGAATGTGGTAAATTAAAAAAAAAAAAAAAAGATACTGTATCCCTGGAGGGACTGTGGAGATTAGTGCCACCACCACTGAGGATTTGAAAGATGCAGGAGTGGTGATTCCAACCACATCCCCATTCAACTCTTCCATCTGGCCTCTACAGAAGACAGATGGATCTTGGATAATGATGGTGGATTATTGTAAGCTTAACCAACTGGTGACTCGTATTGCAGCTGCTATACCAGATGCAGTTTCCTTGTTTGAGTAAATTAATACATTTCCTGGTACCTGGTATGCAGCTATTGATCTGACAAATGCCTTTTTATCCGTACCTGCTCATAAGGCCAACCAGAAGCAGTTTGCTTTTAGCTGTTAAGGCCAACAATATACCTTCATTGTCCTACCTCAGGATTATTTCAGTTCCCTAGCCCAGTGTCATAATTTAGTTCACAAAGATTTTGAACACTCTCCCTCCCACAAGATAGCACACCAGTCCATTATGTTGATGACATCACACTGATTAGACCTAATGAAAGAGAAGTAGCAACCACTCTGGGTTCATTGGCAAGACATTCATGCTTCAGAGGGTCAGAAATAAATCCAATTAAAATGCAGAGGACTTCTACTTTGGTGAAATGTCTAGGGGTATAGTGGGGTGAGGCATGTTGAGCTATCCCTTCTAAGGTGAAGGATAAGTTATTGTATCTGGCCCTCCCTATATTCAAGAAAGAGGCACAATGCTTAATGAGCCTACTTGGATTTTGGAGGCAAAATATTCCTCACTTGGGTGTGTTACTTTGGTCCATCCACTAAGTGATCCAAACTTTCAGTGGGGCCCAGAACAGGATAAGGCTCTGCAATAGGTCTAGGCTTCTGTATAAGCTGCTATGCCAATTGAGGCCAAAAAAAAAGAACACTGTTTGAAACTTATGGCAAACCCCTGCAAGTGAATTATGGTGGATCCCTTAGGATTTTGGAGTAAGGTCTTGCCATCATTTCCAGATAATTGCTTTCCTTTCGAGAGATATCTCTTAACCTGCTACTGAGCCTTAGTAGAACCTGGACACTTGACCATGGTCTACCAAGTTACTATGGAACCAGAGCTTCCTATCATTAACTGGGGTGTTATCTGACTCACAAAATCATAAAGTTGGGTGTCCATAGCAGCATTCCATCATTAAACAGAAGTGGTATATTTGTGTTGATGTTTGAGCAGGTCTTGAAAGTACAAGTCAGTTAAATGAAGAGGCCCAAATGCCAGTTTCTACTTCTGTTACACTACCTTCTCTTTCCCAGCCTGCACCTATGGCTTCATGGGATGCACCATCAGTATGATCAGCTGACAGAGAAAGAACAGATGAGGGCCTGCCTGGTTTATAGATTGGTTCTGCACAATTTGCAGGCATCACTGGAAGTGGGCAACCACAGCACTACAGCTCATTTCTGGGGCCATCCCTGAAGGATAATGGTGAAAGGAAATCTCAATAGGAAGAACTTTAGGCAGTGCATCTGGTTTTGCACCATGCATTGAAGGATAAATGGCCAGGTGTATAGCCTTATATAGATTTATGGGCTGTAGTCAATAGTTCGGCTGGATGTCAAGGACTTGGAAGGAACATGATTAGAAAATCGGTGGAAAAAAAATTGAGAGGTGTATAGATAGATTATAATATTTCCATGAGCTTTTTCTTTTTGAAACATTTTTAAAATTAATTAATTTACATTCATTGCCTAAGCATTGTCACAGCATATAAAATGTGATTTCCCATCCAGAATATACTGCATAGTGGCTTAATCATGCATGTTATCATCAATAATTTTCCATTTCTAGTTTCATATATATATATACATATATGTGTGTGTGTGTGTGTATATATATATATATATATATACGTGTATATATATATATATATATATATATATATATAATTTTTCTTATCCCTATTTCTGACTCTCTGCCCTTTCACCCTCTTCCCACACTGTCTCTGGTGTCTGCGGTTGTTTTCCATTCCTTTTCCCCCACATTTTCTTAAATAATCTAACTCCTGTTTTTAGAACTTCATGATCCACTGGCTTAGAGGTTTTAGTTCCAGAGAAAGGAATATTACAACCTGGAATCACAAGAATGAGTCCATCTGGCCACTACTGGCTCCTTATGTTTCTGAATCAACAGCAAAGAAGGGAGGTAAGGTGCTGGTTGGGATGATTGATCCAGAGTACCAAGGGTAAATTGGACTAGTACTCTACAATGGAGGTAAGAAAGACCATGTCTGGAGTACAGGAGATCTCTTAAGGTATCTTTTCATATTGCCATTCTCTATGACTAAAGCCATGGGAAATTACAACAACCCTATCCAGACAAGAATACAAATGGCCCAGACTCTTTAGGAATGAAGGTTTGAGCCACCCTTCCAGGTAAAGAACCATAACCAGCTGAGGTGCTTACTAAAGGTGAAGGGAATACAGATGGGTAGTCGACGATAGTTAAAAATACCAGCTATGACCACATGACCAGTTACAGAAAAGAGAACTGTAACTGTCATGAAAATTTCTTCCCTATTTTTGCCAGGAATGTCTATTACATATGCACATATATTAAGCATTTGCCTTTGTTTCTGTTCTCTCATTTTTTTTTATCATGTGACATAAAATCTATTGATTTATGTCAGTACTTCAGATTTGCTAATTTTATATCCCAGTATCTAAGTCATGGTATATCAGAGAAAGAGTAAACATCACTAAAGAATGTTGTTTCATTTTCAGGGAAAGGGATTAGTATGGTTTCACCTGCACACAAGACAATTGCATGATGTTAGGTAGAACTATCACCATGTTATTGTCTCTATTTGGAAATTAAGTATGGTTTAAGGAGATATTTATGAACATCAGGCTGACAAGAGGTGGACTTGTCATGGTTAGTTTGGATGTCAATTTGTTTGGACTAAGGAATACCTAGAGGCATATTTAACACGGGAGTCTGAATAGACTAGATGTAGGAGATACACCTCAATGTGGGCAGGCTTGATCCAATCAACAAGGGGCCCAAAGAGAGTAAATGCAGAAGAGGGAGGAATCTCTTTAGAAACAGAGTAAGATAGCCTTCTTCTGTTGCCTTGGACATCGGAACTCAAGGTTCATCTGCCCGTAGACCCTAAGACTTACCCCCAGAAGTCCCTTGAGTCCTCAGGCTTTCAGCCTCAGATAAGAATTTCATCATCAGCTTTCCTGCCTACAAGGCCTTTGGACTTGACCTACCAGAATCTCAAGATCTCCAGATTGCAGGCAATTTGTGGGATGTTTCAGCTATCATAATCACATGAGCCAACTCCCCAAGTCCCCTCTTACATATCTACATAAACCTATTGGTTCTGTCTCCCTAGAGGACCCTAACTGATACACACCTTGAACCAGGCACATCTAAGTCATGCTGGATTCCTGACCCACAGAAACTGAGAGATAATAATTGCTCCTTTAAGCTGCTTAGTTTTGGGTGAATTTATTACTCTGCAGCAGAAACTAGATCACTTATATAATGATTTGTTAGAAATTACTTTTTTTAAAAAATCCTAGGGATGGGGCCGGCAGGTGGCATGGTGGTTAGAGATGCTAGATTCCCATATGGCCAACTGTGGTTTGAGTCCCAGACCTGGTGACTTGCTTTATTGCTCTCTCTCTCTCTCTCTCTGTGTGTGTGTGTGTGTGTGTGTTTTTTTCTCTGACCAAATTAAAAATAATAATAACAAATGGTATTAAATAAACAAACAAACAAATAAATAAATAAATATTTTTTAAAAGAAAAGAAAAAAAAGAATCCTAGGGACAAGTTTGCACTAACTCTTTAGCCTCTTTTTCCCTTTTCTCCCTTAGCTCTTTCTTCCTGATGTAACCAAAACTAATCAGAGCCAGACACCTGGATTCTGTACCGAGTTAGCCACAGGATCCCTTCTCTCTCTTTACTCTCTCCCTCTCTTGGCTTCAGCTTCCTCCTCTTAATGGAGCAGGCTTGGGGTATAATCGTCAGGACTGGCTTGGTCCCTACTCACATCTCTCATCCCCCTTCCATGGAAGGACTCCCTGGAGGTGCCTCTCAGGAATGTGTTTTGCACCTTGTGTTCCTTCATTTATTCTTCTATTTTTGTCTCCTCTCATTTCAGATTAAGAGACTTCAATACTATGAAACCCAAGTTCTGGAGCAAATACATAAAGTTAAATTAAAGCAATACGAGGAAGAATATGATGACGAGTTCAGATGTAACATTTAGAACTGGCATCAGATACAGCAGGTGCTCAGTCACGGATCCCCCTCTCCAACCACTGCAGAAATAGAAGTAAGAATGTTTTTAAAACATGGCTGCAACTGTACTACTACACTCTGCACAGAATGCCAGTCTGAAGAAATGCTCATCTCCTAGCCTCTGGGTGAAATTTTGCCATACTGAAGAAAGAAGCACCAAGGGACTGGACGTTGTTGCAGCAGTGAAATGCTATGCTGCGAGGCTGGCTCATGTGGGAAACTCCCTGCTCATGTCTAGAGACCTTCCTGAGTCCCCCAAGCACACAGGTGTTCGTGATCCGGGCTGGCTGAAGCTAGCGGTGGGTGGATGGCGGCACCAAGCCCCTGACAGGAGTGCAATGTCCTCTGTCTCTGTCTTTGTCTCTCTCTCTCCATCTCTTTCACTCATGGAAGAAATAAAAAATAACCTTATGAAAAAGAAAAAGGGTCCATGATGAGCTTAAAAAAGCTCTTCAGACAGGAGCCAGCTGGTGATTTGGTGGTTAGGGCACTGGACTTCCACTTGGGCAACCACACTTCGCATCCTGGACCTGGCAGCTTGCTTTCTCACTCTTTCTCTCTTTCTTTGGTGAGTGCATGTGCCCTATAGCAAATTAATAATGATAATAATAATAATTAATTTAATTTAATTTAATTTAAAAAAACATTTTTAAACTCTCTGGACAAAGCTTGCTGTACTTTAGGGGCTCTATCAGCCAGGCATAATGAGAAATTGGAACGAATCTCTATGAGTGAAAAAACTCGAACCCATTAAATGTGCTTCTATAGTCATTAATGGAGTTAAGCACGCTGCAGGGAAAGGGATCAAATGAATACCTCAAGCTTCCATTCTGTAATCCTAGAAAAGCAATCTACTCAGGAGCCCAGTTAAATACGACAAAAAGTGCAGAACTCTTTTAATCCCCTGGAGATCCAGAACCAGTCCATTTTCCCTCTAGTGTGGCTCACCGCATAAGCTCAAGACAATCCCACTACAAGCATAAAATGGTGTATTTTGAGGGTGATTAAGCACTGAATGTTCACCCGGACAGAGATCTAAGTGGCCCAGGAAGTCACAGGATTATGATCCTTGCAGAAAACTGATCCCATGCCGAGCCCACTTTTTTCTTGAACTCCCCTGATAGTTTGATGCTGGACTTGAATAAACGCTGCAGAAGTCAACCTGTTAGCTTCAGGCCCTTCTGGGGATGATAGTCTTCATCTCTTAGCAAAGTCTGACCTTCCTGTAAAGTTGCAGTGATAAAAATAGTAGTGGCTAGGTGCTTCACATGCATTATCTTATTTAACTTAAACCTATGAGCTAAACACTATTAATCCTTGTGAGAGATAAGGAACTTGGAGTACAACAATAGTAAGTCATCTCCAAGAACATAGGCAGTCTCTATGGAGCAGAGACCTGGGTTCAAGCACAGGCCTGTGCAGCAAAAGTCCGGGTTCTTTGCAGTGTACTCTGCACCACATGGTTACAGGTGCTTTCCCAGACCCACAGCTCCTGACCAATCTGAGGGTCACACCAGCATCATCTCTCTTGGAAATAAATCCCCTTCAGTTGCGAGAGAGATAGATAACCAAGGTCAGCTGTTTCCAACCAGGATGACCTTCAGAATCTGTAGGAATGCCAAGCCCAGCCCACCCTCCAGAATTCCAGGTTCAGGGGTCTCAAATAAGGACACAAACCTGTTTAAGCCAGAATTCTGGTTGATACCAACACAGTCAAATCATATGTCAATATATTGGGACCACCTAAGTAGTCTTAAAATTCTCTATGAGGGCTGGCCTTGCGGCCTTATGGTTAAAGGAGGTTTGTGGTTCCCATATGGTTGACTGCACAGTCCAAGTTCTGGCTCAAATAGCTTGGAAAACATGCTGGGTACATGTGCATGCATGTCCCAAATTGCAACAGAATGGAGAAATGAAGAAGGGATCGCTGCGTGACCACGCCCCATTAGGAGGTGCTTTCTCCCTCTCCCTCTCTCCCTGCTTTTCTGCCTCTCCTTCTGGTGAATGCATTCCCCTTTGGGGGATAAAATAACAACAACAAAATTCTCTTTCAGAGAATTAGTTCTCTTTTGGAGAGTTAGAATTCTCTTTGGAAGACTTAGTTCTCTTTCAGAACTAAGTTCTCATGGCAGAACACTGGTTACTCACCCCACTCTGAACTCTCATTCTATCAGGTGTCCCCTTCCTGGGCCCAACCACCACATCTCCATCTTCTGTACTCCCTCCTGGTCCAGACTGGGAGCTCACAGCGGCAGATACACCGGCCCCACATCACCCACCCCTGCCCCACCTCCCCCCGCACTGACCTATCTCCGTTGAACACTCACTTATCTTTGGTATCTCTCCTCTGGGTCTGAATCCCTTGCTCCCTATCACCTAATCCTTTTAGGTCTGTATTTTCAAAAATAGGTACTAGGTACATATAAGACATGTCTCCAGAATTTCAAGAGTGTGTTAAAAAAATGTCTTCTTCCCTCTCTATCACTCAGCCAACCAGGTCTCATTCCCAGAGGTACTCCCAGATATGTTTTATAAAAAGAAAAGCAAATGGTTCACTGTACATACTTTTTGCACTTTGCTTATTTTTTAGGAAAATATGTCTTGAACATTGTTCCAGATCAGTAGATAGACAGTTCTGCAGCTTAATTCTCCATTAGATGAGTATGTACTAGCTTCTATCGATGAACATTTAGGCCGTTCCTCACCTTTGACCATTACTAACAATGGCACAGTGAATATTCTTGTACATATGTCATTTCCCACAAGTATGAGAATATCTGTAAAATAAAACCACAGAAATAGAGTTATAAATCAAAGAGTATTTTGTATTTCTTAACTCCGATTTCCTATCCTCTCTGAGCCAAGCTTCTAATAATCCCTAGTACCCTGGATAACAGAGCTCAGGCTTCTGCTCATTTTTGTCCCAAATTGCTAACCTGGGCCCTTAATTTGCTGGGACTGAAGGCTCCATGGGTATTCAATGGGTCTGGCTAGTCCACTCACCCTCACCCGCCCTGTGTGCTGCCCGGCAGCTTCCCCATTTCAGTGCTCCCATCTCTGAGACTCAGGCTCCATTTCCTAGTAGGTTGCAATTTTTTTTTTTCTTTCTCTGAATGGGTTTGTTCTCCAGGTCCTAGGATAACCTTCCCTGACTAGATTTAAAATTCATAAGCACTTTTCTGATGCTAGTTGACCTCATCAATATTCATCTCTGTCCACACAGGTTCTCTTTTTATCTACTTCAACCAAACCCAACTCTTCACCTTTCTTAAATGGCCAGCCATACTGAAAGTCAAGACTTAACACAATTCATATAATCTGGACTACCTTCAGACAAAACCACAATGCGTAGGTCATATTTTTCTTAGGGTCCTCCTGTCCATTTTTCTCTGGGCTACTTTATGCCTCAGAATGCTCTCTGGCTCCCCGGAGGTTTCTGTGGACACGGTGTCTGGATTCCTCTTCTGTATTTAAGTGTGCTCTGTACCTGAGATTTCTTATACTCCTTCCATCATTACTTCAGAGAATACCTGTCATGTCTTCCATGTCCTAAGGCTCTACCAGAAAAACACAGCCCCATTGGCAGTCATCAATGTGGTAATGTGCTAGAGGTCTTTTCATCTTGATATGGAACTTCCAGAGATGTATTTGATGAAAGAATGATTCTTCGGGGATGGAAGTTTCTACACTAACATAGCCCAGGCTGAGATGTTTTAGGAAGAGTAGTGTATCTTGGCAGCATGGCCTGGCAGAACAGACACAACAGAAAAAGCAGAGAAACTGGTGTTCCAGTTGGCACCACTTCTCACCACGCGATGCCAAGAGCCCCTCACTTTGCAGAACCCAAGTTTCTTCATATTTCTCATAGTGAGATCAAGGTCAATTAAGATAATTGATGAGAAAGTGCTTAGCAACCAGGAAAGACTTGTTCAGCTACATGGTGGTGTTACTCTTCCCTCAGAGCCCCATGAAGCCCTACAAAGCACAGTACTGAGCTTCCAGAATGCTCACCTTTGCAAGGCAAGAAATTAGGACAAAATTGTTTATCTTGTCTCTCTCATGCTCTGTAAAGTGCTGGTAGCAACAGATAAACCAGTTCAGCTCTTGTTAGAATCTTTACATCATCAGGGCCAACTATTTTTTTCTTCTCATCTCAAACATTAGCTCTGGTTTCTTAGATTCCAACAGTAATGACTTCTCTTGGGTTTTAGGTAGATATTCTACTTGAATTTGTTTTCAAGAGTGCTAGACATTTAGGTGTCCTTTTTGCATCCTCCGTTCTCTCATTTTGGGGAACTGTTTTCTGTATTTTTTTATTTGAATTGTGTCTTTCTGCTTATTCAGATTCTTTGGAATCCTCAGTGTCACGGGAAGTCTCTCAGAACAGTCTAGACGAGAGCTGACAGCTTCTCTCCCCAACGCTGACTTGGGATTCCCAGCAAGCTCCTGCTGCAGCTTTCTTCCTGAGCAGTAGTACAAAGCAGGCGGATTCTTCCTTTGTCTCTTCATGTTGTTCTCCTGCTTCTGTCTGATGTGTAGACGTCCAACACTATCAGTCCAGATCACTGCATCCTCTATGACCTTCTCAGAACAAACAGGGATTATAGAAATAAGGATTTTATTCCAAGCCAGAATAATATTAAATGAAAAGAAGAATAAATGCTTTTTTCTACAACAACTTGAGAAACTTCTTCGAATTCTCTTTTCTCCAGGCCAAACTCAAAAGTCAAAGTCTAAACTCCAAAGGGTCATTTCTATTCCAAATGCTTCTCCACAGCAAGTGTGCAAGAAAGACATTTTGGAGAAACTAGACTCCAGAAAAATTAAGGAATATTTTTCCACCATGGTTAGTAAGTAGCCTGACCAGAATCCAGGAGCAATACAACAAAAATACGAGTTCTCGCTTTCTGAATCTCCACGCATCCCCACCGTTCCTCCTCCTTGGACCCCAGGTTGGTTGTCTGGGACTTTAAGGCGAACTCCCACCCCACCCCACCCGCAATCCGGATCGAGCCGGCCAGCAGTTCTGGGCACCAGGCGGACTGAGGCTGCAGGCCCGACCTTTCTGAATCTCCACGCATCCCCACCGTTTCTCCTCCTTGGACCCCAGGTTGGTTGTCTGGGACTTTAAGGCGAACTCCCACCCCACCCCACCCGCAATCCGGATCGAGCCGGCCAGCAGTTCCGGGCACCAGGCGGACTGAGGCTGCAGGCCCGACCTTTCTGAATCTCCACGCATCCCCACCGTTCCTCCTCCTTGGACCCCAGGTTGGTTGTCTGGGACTTTAAGGCGAACTCCCACCCCACCCCACCCGCAATCCGGATCGAGCCGGCCAGCAGTTCCGGGCACCAGGCGGACTGAGGCTGCAGGCCCGACCTTTCTGAATCTCCACGCATCCCCACCGTTCCTCCTCCTTGGACCCCAGGTTGGTTGTCTGGGACTTTAAGGCGAACTCCCACCCCACCCCACCCGCAATCCGGATCGAGCCGGCCAGCAGTTCCGGGCACCAGGCGGACTGAGGCTGCAGGCCCGACCTTTCTGAATCTCCACGCATCCCCACCGTTTCTCCTCCTTGGACCCCAGGTTGGTTGTCTGGGACTTTAAGGCGAACTCCCACCCCACCCCACCCGCAATCCGGATCGAGCTGGCCAGCAGTTCCGGGCACCAGGCGGACTGAGGCTGCAGGCCCGACCTTTCTGAATCTCCACGCATCCCCACCGTTTCTCCTCCTTGGACCCCAGGTTGGTTGTCTGGGACTTTAAGGCGAACTCCCACCCCACCCCACCCGCAATCCGGATCGAGCCGGCCAGCAGTTCCGGGCACCAGGCGGACTGAGGCTGCAGGCCTGACCTTTCCGAATCTCCACGCATCCCCACCGTTTCTCCTTCTTGGACCCCAGGTTGGTTGTCTGGGACTTTAAGGCGAACTCCCACCCCACCCCACCCGCAATCCGGATCGAGCCGGCCAGCAGTTCCGGGCACCAGGCGGACTGAGGCTGCAGGCCCGACCTTTCCGAATCTCCACGCATCCCCACCGTTTCTCCTCCTTGGACCCCAGGTTGGTTGTCTGGGACTTTAAGGCGAACTCCCACCCCACCCCACCCGCAATCCGGATCGAGCCGGCCAGCAGTTCCGGGCACCAGGCGGACTGAGGCTGCAGGCCCGACCTTTCCGAATCTCCACGCATCCCCACCGTTTCTCCTCCTTGGACCCCAGGTTGGTTGTCTGGGACTTTAAGGCGAACTCCCACCCCACCCCACCCGCAATCCGGATCGAGCCGGCCAGCAGTTCCGGGCACCAGGCGGACTCAGGCTCCAGACCTGACCAACCTGGTCCTGTCACTCATCTTCTGACACTTTCCCACTAGCCTTTGGACTCTGAATTCTGGTGATTTGAATAGCGCGCGGCGTGCAAGCGCGCCGCGCGATTTCCTTTTTTCAGTTTGTTTTTCTTTGCTCTTGGGGTGTTGCTTATTCAGTCAATTGTAGGCTCACCTGTCCTTAGAGACAGTGAGGACTTTGGGCCATCCAGGGTAGTGTCAACAGTTAATGGTAATTGTGAGCAACAGGTAGGCCAACCATAAGGGAAATCATCAATTTTCTAAGCCTGTACAACTATTAACAATCAGTTAGGAAGAAACATATAGAATACCTAATGACTAAGAACAATCGCAGAGGCTCCAGAAATATGAGCAACCAACAAAAGGCCTCTCCCTCAAGGGAAATCATCAAGCCTACATCACCCACAGTCAATACAATGGATGTCGTGGACATGTCTGATAAGGAATTCAGATTATTTGTAGTGACCAAACTAACTGAGATGGAAGAGAAAAGAGACAAGGAGCTCCAGGAGATGAGGAAGTCCTTCAATGACTTGAAAGAAGAAATGGATACCTTAAACAAGAATCAGATGGAACTTCTAGGAATGAAGAATGTGATACAGGAAATCAAAACCTCCCTTGAAAGTATTAAAAGTAGGTTAGACCAGGCAGAAGATCGAATATCTAACGTAGAAGACAAAACATCTGACCTAGAAAAAAGCATCAAGAAGATTGAGAAAACAACCATGAAAAATGAGGATAATATACGAGGAATACTGGATACTATCAAGCGCCCCAACATCCGGATAATAGGTATTCCAGAAGAGGAAGAAAATAATAAGGGCCTAGATAATTTATTCCATGAGATCCTGGAAGAAAACTTTCCAAATCTAGAAAGGCACTCAAATATCCAGACCCAGGAAATACATAGGACCCCGGGTAGAATCAACCCAAGAAGATCCTCTCCAAGGCACATTATAGCCAGACTGGCAAAAACAACAGACAAAGACAAGATACTAAAGTTGGCAAGAGGGAAACGCCAGGTTACTTACAAAGGTCACCCCATCAGGCTAACATCGGATCTTTCGGCGGAAACAATGCAAGAAAGGAAAGAATGGGGAAGCATAGTAAAAGTGTTGAGTGAAAAACAATTTCAACCAAGAATATTATACCCGGCAAAATTATCTTTCATATGGGAAAAAAAGATAAAAACATTCTCGAATAAACAAAATTTGAAGGAATTTACCAACTCCAGACCAGCTCTTCAAGAGGTTCTGAAGGGAGTATTATACCAGGAAAACTAAAAAATCAGAGACAGTTATACGAGAACAAAGAGCAACCAAGAAAATGGCTCACTTAATGATAGGATCAGGTACGGAAATATCGATAATTACATTGAATGTCAATGGATTAAATTCTCCAGTAAAGAGACATAGACTGGCTGACTGGATAAGAAAACAGAAACCCTCTATCTGTTGCCTACAAGAAACTCACCTTATGGATAAAGACATACATAGACTAAAAGTCAAGGGCTGGAAAAAGATACTCCATGCAAATGGAAATCAAAAAAAGGCTGGAGTAGCGATATTGATCTCAGACAAAATAGATTTCAAGACAAAGACTGTAAGAAGAGACAAAGAAGGGCATTATATAATAGTAAATGGGGTAATCCAGCAAGAAGACATAACCCTTATAAATATCTATGCACCCAACTCAGGTGCGCCTAAATATGTGAAGGAAAGACTGTTGGAGCTAAAAGGAGAGATAGGGAGAAATACTATAATTGTTGGAGATCTCAACACCCCATTATCTCCTATAGACAGGTCTTCTAGACAGAAAATAAATAGAGAGATACAGGACTTAAATGATACTATAAATGGAATGGGCTTGACAGATATCTATAGAACTTTCCACCCTACATCCACAACATATACATTTTTCTCACCCCGACATGGAACCTTTTCAAAGATAGATCATATATTAGGACACAAATCAAGCCTTTATAGATTCAAAGGCATAGAAACTGTACCCAGCATCTTCTCTGACCATGATGGAATTAAACTCAAGATTAATTTCAAGACACAACCCCGAAAATACATGAACACATGGAAACTGAACAACCTACTTCTGAATGACTTCTTCACTACTGAAGAAATTAAGGCTGAAATAAAAAAATTTATGGAAACTAATGATAATGAGTACACAAGTGTCCAGAATCTATGGGACACAGCAAAAGCAGTCATAAGAGGAAAATTCATAGCAATTAGTGCACATAAGAAAAGGACAGAAAGATGGCAACTAGATAACTTATCATCATGCCTCAGAGAATTGGAAAAACAACAACAAACAAATCCCCAAAATGCCAGGCGAAAAGAAATAATAAAGGTTCGAGCAGAAATAAATGAAATAGAAAATAAACGAACCATACAGAAAATAAATGAAAGCAAAAGCTGGTTCTTTGAAAAGATTAACAAGATCGACACACCATTGGCTAGACTGATTAAGAAGAAGAAAGAAAGAAACCAGATTAATCAAATATGTGATGAAACAGGCAATATTACCACAGACATAGCAGAAATACAAAATATCATTAGAGGATACTATGAGCAACTTTACGCCAACAAACAAGATAACCTGGAGGAGATGGACAAATTCCTGGATGCATATAATCTACCAAGATTGGATCAGGAAGACATAGAGAACCTGAATAGACCTATAACAAGCCAGGAGATTGAATCAGTAATAAATAACCTCCCAACAAAGAAAAGCCCAGGCCCAGATGGCTTCACTTGTGAATTCTACAAAACTTTTAAGGAAGAGTTAACCCCTATCCTACTAAAATTATTTCTAAAGATTCAAAAGGAAGGAAACCTTCCAAATTCATTTTATGAAGCTTCCATCATCCTCATCCCCAAAACAGATAAGGATATGACAAAAAAGGAAAACTACAGACCAATATCATTGATGAATATAGATGCGAAAATTCTCAACAAAATACTCGCAAATCGTATCCAACAACATATAACAAAGATCATTCATCACGATCAGGTAGGCTTTATACCAGGGATGCAAGGATGGTTCAATATACGCAAGACCATAAATGTAATACACCACATTAACAGAAAGAAAGATAAAAACCATATGATCATCTCAATTGATGCGGAGAAAGCATTTGATAAAATACAGCATCCTTTTATGATTAAGACTCTCAGTAAGATTGGTATAGAAGGGTCATTTCTCAACACAATAAAAGCCATCTATGAAAAACCTACAGCTAACATTATACTGAATGGGGAAAAGCTGAAAGCTTTTCCTCTGAAAACAGGTACTAGACAGGGCTGCCCACTTTCTCCACTGCTCTTTAATATAGTACTGGAAGTCTTAGCTATTGCAATCAGAGAAGAGAACAATATTAAAGGCATTCGAATAGGCAAAGAAGAATTGAAAATATCTTTATTTGCAGATGACATGATGGTATACTTAGAAGACCCAAAGGTATCCATGAAAAAACTGCTTGAAGTAATAAGTGAATACAGTAAAGTGGCAGGATACAAAATCAATATCCAAAAATCTATAGCATTTCTATTTATGAACAACAAGTTGAACGAAGCAGAGCTGAAGAAAGGAATCCCTTTCACCGTAGCCACAAGGAGTATAAGATACCTAGGGATAAACCTAACTAAGAAAGTCAAAGATCTTTATAAAGAAAACTACGAAAATCTTAAAAGAGACATTGAAAGTGACATAAAAAAGTGGAAGGATATCCCATGCTCCTGGATTGGAAGAATTAACATAATCAAAATGGCAATTCTACCCAAATTAATCTACATGTTTAATGCAATTCCAATCGAAATACCAGAGATATTCTTCAGAGATCTAGAAAGGGCAATCATAGAATTTGTCTGGAACCATAAAAGACCTCGTATTGCAAAAGCAATCCTGCGCAAGAAGAGTGGAGTAGGAGGCATATCACTCCCTGATCCCAAGATATACTATAAAGCTGTGGTCATCAAAACAGCATGGTATTGGCATAAAAACAGACATGTGGACCAATGGAAGAGAATAGAGACCCCAGAAATAACCCCCAAAGCTTACAGCCAACTGATCTTTGACAAAGGATATCAGTCAATCCATTGGGAAAAGGAAAACATCTTTAGTAAATGGTGCTGGAAAAACTGGGTATCCACCTGCAGAAAGATGAAACTGAACCCCCATCTTTCACCACTAACAACAGTCAACTCAAAATGGATCAAAGATCTTAACCTAAAACCTCAAACAATAAAACTACTGGTGGAAAATGCTGGGGAAACTCTGGGGGACATTGGAGTAGGCAAAGACTTCTTAAGTAAGACTCCCAAGGCACAGGCAATAATCCCTAAAATAGACAAGTGGGACTATATTAGACTAAGAAGTTTCTGCACAGCAAAGGACACAGTAACAAGTGTGAACCGACAACCCTCAGAATGGGAAAATATTTTTGTTAAATATGCCTCAGACAAGGGACTGATAACCAGAATACATAGGGAACTCAAGTGCCTTATGCGAAAAAAAATGATTAACCCAATTAAAAGGTGGGAAAATGAGCTGAACAAAAGTCTCTCTAAGGAAGACATACGAATAGCCAAAAAGCATATGAGGAAATGCTCAACATCCCTCATCATAAGGGAGATGCAGATAAAAACTACAATGAGATACCACCTAACCCCTGTCAGAATGGCAAAGATTAAGAATATAAAAAGTGATAAGTGTTGGCGGGGATGTGGTGAAAAGGGAACCCTCCTACACTGTTGGTGGGAATGTAAACTAGTTCAACCACTGTGGAGAACAATATGGAGGTTCCTCAAAGATCTACAAATAGAACTACCATTCGATCCAGTAATCCCACTTCTGGGTATTTACCCAAAAGACAGGAGAACGCTCAGTCAGAAAAGTGCTTGCACATCAATGTTTATTGCAGCATTATTCACAATTGCCAAGACATGGAACCAACCTAAATGTCCACAAACTGATGAATGGATTGGAAAAGTGTGGTATATATACTCTATGGAATACTACTCAGCCATAAAAAATAACAAGGCCCTGGAATTTGATAGAAAGTGGTCAGATACGGAGGATATATTGCTGAGTGAAGTAAGCCAGGATATGAAAGAAAGATATTGTATGTATCCACTCAATATATACCGACTATCAGCATTCTATGATAGTGAAAAAAAATTGGAGGACATAAAAGCAGTGAAGGTACTTAATGAGAATAGGACAGTGTGGAATGGGGGAAGTGAAGAGAAGAGGATAGAGAAAGATAACAAATGAACAATAGAGAGGCAGGACATTAGTGAGAAACAGATATGGCTTATTAACTGTTGATGTTGACATGTATAGTATTCTCAACTGGATTTGTCTGAGAAGTATTTCATGATGGGCAAAGTATTTGTACAAGCAACATGAGAAATAGCGATGGACTGTCTTAAAAAATAATTAGAATAATAATAATGATTGGGGAAAACATAGAAAAGATATTGAATGTTGAAGCGGGGAGATTAATGTCTCTGTACTGACTGACATGCACGGCATTCCCTTTTGAAAAAGTAATGTAATACAATGTAAAGTTATATGTAATTCAATGTAATATAAAGAAGAATATGATGATAATAAAAAAAAAAAAAAATACGAGTTCTCAAGGCCTTTGCATATTGAAGCAAGTGAAACACTAGGGTAGGGTACAAGGCCAAGGGAAGACTACTCATTGTGAGAAAATCAGGTCATGAAATTATATCAATATAATTTCTGCAACTGGACGGTCTGTTATATGAGTAATGCCATAATCTATGTTCACCAATTGGGAAGGATTGGCATTAATATCAAAACTACAGTATTGTCATATGTAACTATAATTTGCTGTATGTATAAACTTATATGAATGAGTAACAAGTGTATCTGTGCATTTTTATGTATATATCAGTAGAGACATTTATTCAAATATGTGAGGTCTTCAAAAAGTTCATAGAAAATGTACTTTTTGAAAACACCATGCATGAAATTAAAATTTCATTTTGCACCAGAATAAATTCATATTTTAATTCATTTTTCCACAATTTCTTTGACATTCCTTCATATGTTCACATAGTAGTAATGTCTTATTTGTTCATCCATGGTAGTGTTTTTGGTTTTTTAAAATGAATCTTCTTATTATTCTATCATATTCTCTGGTTAAGATTTTGTCCAAGATCCAGTCTGGTAGTATAGTCAGTAGCAAACTACATTTCAGTGCTGGAAGTCACATGGTCTGCTGTGAGTTCAGATCCCTGGATCATCTTGGTTGGCTTAAAAACATGCTGGATGTGTGCCTGCGTGCCCAAGTCCTGACAAGCTGGAGAGTCAAGGAAGAGGATAGTGGTGTGACAAGATCCCACCAAGGATATTTCCTCTCTCCTCTCTCTCTCTCATCTCTCTTATGTTGCACACCACTCTCTACAATGAATAAAATAAATTAAAGGAATTTTTTTTATAGATGTACAAGTTTTATATGTTCTTTCAACCAATTGATTCAATATATAAATTCAAGGCATCTTTAAAGTCACTATGTGTGTGTGTGTACATACATGTATACATATATTTAACTTTTGGCATTTGGGTTTTGGTCCTCTATATTTATTTAGTCCTCTTTTCCCATCATGCCTGTAAAAAGGAGTATCACTACTGAGGAGTAGGGGAGCAGCTGTATTGTATTTTCTACATTGGCCCACAATGATTTTAAACCTAATTCTCTAGTTTTCAGAGGAGAAAACTGAATTCTCATTTGGACATGCTAAGCTGAGGACATGTTAGACACCGACAAGATGTCACACATTTTATCTGCTCCTAAGTCTTTCCTTTTCCAAGCTGGGCTTTCTTAGTTCTAGCTTCAGATGACATGGTCCTCAAATTCCTTATTACCTCAGGCCTCTACTCTAAGCAACACTCCAGTTCTTCAAGGTTTCTCATAAATGTGACATCCAGAATTAAATATATTATTCCAGATAATGGCTGACCAGCAGGACTGACATGTGCTCGTTATGTAATTTTTAGAGAGTATAGCAGATGTCACTGGTGCCCAGCCTACATTCCCTTGAGCCTAAACAGTTTAGTGCATGCCGGCTTGCCTTCTGATTGTCAGAACCTATATATCTTTGCCTGTGGGCTTTCTCTGGCTGCCAGAGCCCACTTTGTGCACAGTCAGAAGTGCCAATGAATCAACACTCCCCAGAGGAGCCTTCAACCAATGACTAATGGGAGTTGGAGTATAAATGCCAGTCTTCTCAACTCTCAGCTGGGGTAACCCTGAGAGTCATGTTCTCAGAGTTCCCCAGCAGCATCAAGCTCCTGTTACCCTCACAATTGCTGGCTTTATTGACTCTTTCCCTGTCTCACTTCCTTCATCCCATATGGAAGGAGGTGTCCTGGGGTCATCTCCCAAGGTCATTGCTTGTACTGGAATCCTTATCTCAGCTTCTGCTTCTGGAGTCCCCAGATTAAGACACAGTCTCATACGGCATCAACTTTTTCCACACTTACATTATGCCATTGCTTTATTCTAACTTCATGGTCAAATAAACTCCTAACCCTTTTTTCATGTCAACTTCTACCAAGCTATATATTCCCAATGTTGTGCCTCTGCTATTGCTTTTTCTAACCTACACTTGGGCTTTCTGTTTATTTCTGATATACTCCTTGATGTATTTCCATATTCCAACCCAACAGAATAACTTTGAAGATTGAATTGTTCTTCAAATGTGTTACTTATCCCTCTCAGACACAAGTCATAGTTGGAAATCCAATAGGCATGCCATGTGTCTTCATTCACTTCTTATAGAAAAATGTTGAACATGGTAGGATTAGGAATGGAGTTCTAAACTAAATTCTCTCAATTCAATCATCAAGATTCTTTCAGTAAGAACTCTCACTGATAGCAATTCAAACTACCTGTATAAATCCAATCCAGAATTTACAAATTGGCCCAAAAGAATGTCAGGCAAGATAGACTCACTTTGGTAGAATCAAGGTGATCCCTGATTACGTTATGGTTCCAATATACAAGTCTATAATCCTATCAGAAAAGAAATGTGGTTAATTTGACTTGTTATTAGCAATTTCATGTTAACCACTAAGAACCTATGAATTCCTTTCTAAAAGCTCCAATCTTCTTTTTCCCATGGAGCTTTAAGTATATATTGGTGTGCAGGGGGCAGTTTAAGGTTTCCAGAACTACCTTTTCTTTTTATTTGAGAATGGGGTCTTTTACCAATACCTAGTTTTCTGTCCTCATTCCTTAATTCCTTAGCAACCAAAAATAGTAGTAAGTCCACATTTGAAGCTATTTCAGGAGCCTGGGGTGTAGTTTTTCTGGAGGCATCAACCCATTTCAAGTGGTCACATGCTCCCTGCTGACCCTCAGCTCCTTCCTCTGCTGGGCTCTCCTTGTCACTAGGAAGCTTGATTCTTGCTACAGAACCCAGAGGGCTGATCACCCACCATCCCTCATCAATCTTCTCCAATGCAGTCCCTTTCTCCTCCCCTCATTTATCTTTTTACATAAAACACCTGGTTTAAAGCATCTGCTATTTCATTAAGCTCTTCAGGAACCCAGGTTCCTCTGACTCAGCTGTCTAGCCCCACCCCCTGGCCACTCTGTTCCAGGACTTTCCAATACCCACCCTGAGTTCCCTGAGAAGCCACAGGGGTTTGGATTTTCAGTGTGCCTCTCACTCTCTTTTCATTTTTACAGCATCATTTACATTCAATAATCCCATTTATTCTATGCCTCATGAGAAATACTCATGTTTATCATCTTTGAGCTCAGGATCAAACTCATTTTTCCTCTGAAGTATCTGAGCAAATTGTCTTGTCTTGATTTTACCCCTGAATGTTTCCCAATTTTGCTAGAACTCTAAGAAGACCTCAGGCTACTTTTGTGGACTGAAATCACCTCAAGGGCAGAGACGGACCCCTATTCAGCTTCGTGCCCAGCACAGTGCCTGATACACACATACCAAGCTCTGCATGTCTCTGAAATGAAGTCGGATGACTATGCTCCTTCTTTGATCGATGAGAAGGGTTACTCACCGTGAGCACTGGCTGGCATTGCATGTGGCAGGATGGGGTGTGGGAGTTGGCAGGGCTGAGGATGCTGCCAGTGTTGGAAGCAAGAACTTGATTTCCTAGTACAAGTTCCTCTCTTTCCAGCAGCCCAGACTTCCTCCTCAGAAAGCCTTGGGAATTAAGCTGGCAAGGATGCCGGCTGTCAGGTTGTTTTCTGCTGAGTAACTCAGGAGGAGGAAGGAGCCAGCCTGGACCCACAGAGAGTATCACAGCCCAGGGCGCCTTTGACCCATTCTGTGGGTGGGGCTGTAATAGATGCTGTGTAGCCTCAGTCAGCACAGAGCTGGACAAAGAACTCAGCAGGGGCCAGAGAAAAGAGCCACTGGGGAGTGGGAAAGAGGAAGGAAAGGAGCAGAGAGGGAAGGAGGAACCAGCCAAGATTTCTGACTGGACTCCCAAATCCCTTTGCAAAGCCATTACCAAAATTGATTTTAATAAATGAAAGATTTACCTGGGTCGAACACTGTTTTAACTGGCAGCAATTAATTAATTAACCATCACTAGCCTGGACATCATAATGGGATGATATTTTGATGCTAACACATTATTGAAAAGGACAAGCCATGTTAGTTTCTTTTTTTTTTTTTCCAAGTCATCAATTAATCAGCTCCAAATGAAGATTCAGACCACTGCCTCTGTTCACAGTCACGTGGGAGTGTCCTGTGCCAAGATTCCAAATACCTGCTTTGGACACCACACCTGTTAAGCAGTTGGAGTCAAGTCAATCAATGTTAACTCAGTATTTTTTAAAAAAAATAATCACAATAGTTAACTTTAAAAAATCCCTGAAACATCTTCTTCATAATTAATAAATGAAAAATGTTCCTGCAGCTAATCAATAAAGTTGTTAGAGAGAATTGATCGGATGGGGAACTCTTTTTGTGGGTACAATTTTTCACCTATTCAGAACAAAAGACTCCCTGGAGTGCTATCAACATGATAGACACTTCAGAGTCTGACCCAAAATGAAAAAAAAAAAAAAAAGATTAATTAAAATCTCTAGGAGTGACATCTAATTCTATGCTGTGAGGGGAGATCTGGGTCAGGTGTGGAGGTGGCTAATAGGAAGCTTCAGGAGAAGTTAGAGAAGCCTAGGTGTGAGGACTTAGTGTCCTGCCTCTCTGGAAGCTAATATAGGATGAACCCAGGGAGGCCTGTGCCATTCAAGTTTGTTAAGGAGCATGGCAGCTTCATTTTCATAGGTGGGGTGCAGAAAATGTATAAAATGTGTAATGGGGCTGGGGGGGTGTTTTTGTTTTTTTACGTTTTATACAATATTTCTTTCCTACAACAATGCACATATATCGATGTTGTATGCAGAAAACGTGTAACAATCTGTTGGAAAAGAACAGTATTTTACAAATTACTTTTATATGGCATTCTATTCGGTATATTTAGGAGGCAGAAACTCCCCGTGCTCTCCTGAGTCTCAGACCTGATGGTGCCCCCAAATTATTTGCACAGAACTTTGAGCTCCTGCACAGCTGCTGAGTCAGAATTGGTGAGACTTGGGCCTTAGAATCAGTGTTTTTAAAAAGTGTGCCCCAGTGGTTTGATTCTGGTTGGCGTCAGTGTCTGGTTACCATGATTTTGTCCACTTCCCTGTTTCCAGGTCTAAATGTGGGCAATGGATGGTAGGTATTGATCCATTCCCCTTTGTCTTCCGTTACATGTATTTGTTGAGCCTTTACCACGTGCCAGGCATTCCTGAGCTAATATGCATGAGTCATTCCATCTTCACAACAATCCTCCAAGATAGGCAACGTGATTATTGTCATCTAACAGATGAGGAAATAGAAACTATCAAAGGTAAAGTAATTTGCTTAAGGTCACACTCCTAATAAGATCAGGTCCCCTTCTGCAAGGTTTAGAACACAGGTTTGTCTGGTTCTGGGGCCTGTGCTTTTACGACAGTGACACACTGCTCCCAGTAAGCGATGCGCAGCTGGGAGGACACAGTTCAGAGCGTGGGCTGGCAACACTGGGTATGCAGAACTTGAAGAAAAGGCTTTGAGGTAGGTGGCCTCTCAATTCCAGGTCCATGGAGCTTCATCCCAATTAAGATAATATTTTGTTCTTCTTCATAGAATGCTAAGTACTCATCTCTTTCAAGCTACAAAATGATAGAAGGTGAGAGAGAATGCAGATCAGCTGTAATTTTCCCAAAGCATTTTTGGCCAGTGAGCCTGCATTTTATTATAGTAACCATAATTTAATTGACCAGTAGCCATAATATATTCTTGGACAACTGGGGCATCTGTTAAAAATGCAGGTTTGGGGGCCACATCTATTAAAACAGATAGTGATTTGCATTTTTCATAAGCTTCTCAGGTCATTCTGATATCTAGTGGGGTACATGTAAGAACCACTGAAGTAGGACTTTCTCCCTTGGCCCCCTTTCCCATTCCCAAAGAGATGTTGGCTGATGGTACAAAGAGTGTGTTAGGGAATATTCTAATCAGTTATTTTTGTGTAACAAATCACCCCAAGATATAGCAGTTTAAAATCACTAAATGTCCAAAAGCACACCTTTATTTAGCCCACTAATGTGCAATTTGAACCAAGTTGGTAGGAAAGGCCCATTTCTGTTCCATGAGGGCCAGCTGGATCTGGGGTAAGGTGGATCCACTGGGCTGAAGGATCCACTTTCCTGTGGCTTGCTCACGTGGCTGGTAAAATGGTACTGACTATTGACTGGGGGTCAACTAAGACTGAGAGCTAGGGACCTTGGTTTCTTTCCACTCACCTCTCCACAGGCTATCTGGGCTTCCTTCCAGTATGGCGGCTGCAATTCAAGAATATAAGTTTTGAGAGACAGAAAATAGCAGCTGCTAGTTTCTTGAAATTCTGGGCTGGGAAACCTCTGTAGCATCGGTTCTTCTATACTCTGTTGGTCAGTCAAAACACCCAGATTTAAGAAAAGGAGGCATAGACTCCCTTTCATTGATAAAACTATCAGACAATTTGGGGACTGCGCTTTAAAACCACCATAGTCAAGATGCCTGTCTTGGGTTCCTCTCTGAAATTCATTTTGTCATTTTAAAGGAATACCTTTACCTAGCTAGTCTTAGGTTCTTTGCAAACAAGATGAGGTGGCTGGGCCACCTTGCCACAACACAACACCAATGAGAGCAGTAGCACATGTGGGTACAGGGAAACTCTGTGAGAGTCATTTTAGTTTCTCAACAACTGTATTGTATTGAGTCCTTCACATGGTCTGAAATCCATGTGCTCATGGGGCTTATTTAGCTTGGTGGTAGTTTGAAGTCTATTTCAGAAGGTCCCTGGGTTCCCAACGGGGCTATAGAGGTTAACTTAGCTATTGGGATCTGGGCTTAGTTACACTGCCATCCTTCCCTCAGGCTCCCCAGCACAGGAACACAACATGAAGCAGCTTGCTCAGAATCTGAGAATGTGGGAGAAAAGAATAACTACTTCAATATTACTTTAGTCTCTTCTCCAAGATTTGCTCAAGAGAGCATCAAACATCCCCATGTTAAGGGGTAGAGGAAATGGGATGAGGGATTTAGTCAATACATCTCATTTCTTCATTACAGCAGATGAGGTGGATATTATTTATTCTGCTCTGCAATGCTCGAAGGGTATGGGGGATCAGGGATGACTCAATCACGCCAATACCTGGGACACAAGATGAGGAACCCTCACCAAGACTTCATGTAGGTGTGGGAGATGAGACATGAAAATGAGGCAATGAATCAACTTGAAGTTGTAGTCCCCAAATACACATGAAAGGTTCTATGCCTCCCTAAACATGAGAGAGATTTTTGCTATAGGGGCACCTGTGCTTGTTGGAGAGACATGAAATCACCCCCCCCCCCCCAGATGGCCACGCTTCCATTTTCCTCCATTCTCACACATGCCTGGTATGAGTTTTAAGCTCTGGGACTCAAACTATGGTCAACTACATGGGAGTCCAGCATCAAACCATTACATCATCTGCTGGACCCCTCAATCTATAACAGCAAAATTCTGACTTCTCCCTATGGCTTTCTCTGGATCCTTTCCACGTGGCTTTCTCTGGATGTCCACATGGCTTTCTCTGGATCCTCTCCTCTTCTCATAAAGACACCAGTCATTGGATTTGGGGTCACCTTAAGTCTCAGACGATTTCATCTCAAGATCCGTAACTAACTGCATTTGCTAAGACCCTGTTTCCAAATGTGATCACATTCAGAAGTTCCAGGTAGATATGAATTCTGGAGCAACACTATTCAATCCATTAAATACCCTCCTTCTCTGCCACACACATATAAAATTTGGCATACAGCTTCAGGAGGTTCATGGAATCACTTGGGTCCACCAGTAGGTCATTGAAGAGATGCGTAGTCCACAGCTTAAAATGCAGGTTTCTCCATGTCAGTTGGTGGACATTAGGGGCCAGCAGATTCTTTGTTGGGAGGCTATTGTGCATCGCAGACTGTTTACCAGTGTCCTTGGCCTCTACCCTCTCAACACCCTCCCAGTCATTGCAACTAGAATATCTCCAGACATAGCCAAATGTCCTCTTTGGGATGAAATTGTCCCCAGTGGAGAACCACAGGAAAATTGTAAACAACTAGCTGTCAAGACAGATGCAGCCATCCTGGGTCTACATGCTGGGAAGTCTCACAGCACTGCATGCACAAGGACACTCATCATGGTGCTGTGTGTGGCAGGCAGCTGACAGTTGGAGCACGCTTCAGGCAGCTACCATGGCAAGGAATTCATAAGCCAAGTGTGAATTTAAAGCACCCTTTTGGAACCAGCAGATGGCATAGCGGTTATGTCGCTGGACTCCCATGTAGTAGATCACAATTAGAGTCCTCGACCTGGTGGCCTAGAACTCACACCGGGTGCATCTGTGTGTGTACCCAAAATCCTGAGAAGAGAATGGAGAAGAAGGGATTGCAGCATGGCTTTCCCTCCTGGGAAGTGATTTCTTGCTTTCTGTTCCTTTGTTTCTCTCTGTCTCTCCAGTGAACGTATGCACCCTATAGCAAAAAATCTCTAATGGAAAAAAAAGCAGCCTTTTATCTCAAATACTCCTTATAAGCATCAGACCCAATGGCTTCTCCATTACCAGCAATGTCACTCAGTCTATATTTCAAAACACCTCAAAGCTTCATTTGGTGTCTTGAGCCATATGTTCTTAAAGTGTGGTGTGTGTGTGTGTGTGTGTGTGTGAATAATTTTAATTTGCTGTGAAGTGCATGCACTCACCAGAGAGAGACAGAGGAGAAGAGAGGGAAAGTGAGAAAGCACTCACCAGGGAAATGTCCATGCCATCCTATCTCTTCCATTCTTCTCTGGGGATTTTGGACACATACACACATGTTCCCAGTGTGTTTTCCAAGCAACAGGGTCCGGGACTCGAACAGCACAGTCAGCCATGTGGGACCCAGCCACACCACAACACTGGCTGGCCATGAAGTAAAAGTCGTATAGTCAGCTTCCCAAGCCCTTTCCTCAAGGCTCTCACTCCTCTATTGTTTACAAGTTTCCTTTTAGGGAAGAGGTATGTTCAATCCATCTGTTTCCCTCCACTTCCCAGCTCCATGCTGGTACTCAAACATCATTCAATACATGCTAAATCTATTAACTATATAATGCTATTACCTGGAATTTATTTGTTAACTCTACATAAAATATATTGAGATCACTTGAGATCAAAATAAATGTTTTATTCTTAAGAAAATAATCTATTTTTAGAAAGTAAATACAATTTAACTTGGTTGCCCTGCATAAATAGGAAATCTGATTATTCTTTGATCTTACTTTTCCTTTTCAAAATTTAATTCACAAAGAGATGACCAATTATGGATGACCCCACAGCTTAATAACATATTTGTTAATGGCCTAGAAAGAAAAAAAAAAAAAAGAGCCAGCCAATTAAATTACGTATTAACGGGGTTTGAATTGATTTGAAGAACTGAAACAAATAGATATCGTACCCTGTTGTGATCTAGTTCAATGTACTTTCACTGAAGACTAACTTCGAATTTGGAAATGAAGAGGAACCCTATCGTTACATCTTCAGAATCTATTTCTCTTGGACTACTAGATGCTTGGTTATATGTAAATAATAGCAAACACAGCAGCCTAAATGTTAAGTACGGTTGCCTATCATTCCTTCATTCATCTATTCACCCATTCATCTAGCCTCTGTGGTCACCTACTGTCAAATTTTATTCTAAGTTGTAGGAATTTAGAGACACACTAGAGTTTCTGTCCTTAAGGAGCTTCCAGAATGGTAAAGAGAGGCAGACTTGTAAATAAACTTGTACTCTATGCACACCCTACCACAATCGTGGTAGGGTGTGCATAGAGTACAAGAGACACATAGAGTACAAGAGACACAAGGTTGGGGATCTACCTGGGAAGGGTCAGGGATGTCCTTATGGAGAAAGTGACCCTTATATTGGCATAAAAGGGTTTAAGAACATTTACCTCTCCCTCCCAACTATTAGAGACAGCTGGTTGGAAATCTCATGGCAATGGACAAATCAACACATCCCATAGCCCATAGAACTGCTCAGCAGCTGAGTTAGACATAAGCCCAAGCCTCTGACTCCAGAGGTTCCAGCACCTTCCTCTCAGCCACACACCCAAGTGATTCTCAGTAGTAACCACAACATGCTCAGGACACTTGGCAACTAAGGCCAGAGTGCCAGCCAGCAGCTACTTGGGAAGAACTCCAACCAAACAAGATTTGACTCTCCCATCTCTCATCCCCCTCCTCCTCTTGGAGCTAGTGTGACATGAGAAACTAGAAGTATAGGAAATGGGAGAAGATTCTGAATGGCAGGGACTATAGTTTGCTAATTGGAAAGGAGCAGGCTTAACCAAAGCTTGCTTATTGATTTGCTGATATCATGATGTTTGCTCAGAAGGTTCTAGAATGGATTTTGGCAGACCTGACAAAACCACATCCTCTCCTTTCTCAGACACACAGGGTGGTTTTAACTTGGGCACCACTCAACTCTCACTTCCAAGGAACTGTGGCAGCAAGAACCCCTGGCAGCCGGCAGGGCCTGCACGAGCCTGAGGTCTGCCCTCTCTGGTGGTACTGAGAATAATTCTGACACGGTGGGGATGCTGATGGAGAGGTGGGATCTGGACTCTCTCAAGGGACCATCACCAACCATTAGAGGGATTCTCTCTCAAATGGAGCATACCAGCTACTCTTAAAAGGGAGAAAAATGTTTGCTTTTTGGAGCTTGATCCCCATTTCAATCCAGTCTTTCAAGCAAGATGTAAGAACTGTCTAGATTGACACTAGGTAGCCATTGAGTTCCAGAGCTTCTGGCATCTAACCTAGCACTTTACCCACAACCCAGTAGGTCCCAGTTAGCTTTTACACAATGGTAGCCACTGTCTGCTCTCTCAGATTCCAAAATGGGGGCGTCAATAGACTCAGAGAAAGAGGGAGAAAGAAAAGAAACCAAACCTATAGAGGCTCTCAGGAGATGTTTGGAAGACCAAACATCCCATCTAGGGCCTGCATGTAGACTAGAAAGTGACAGTGAGCTGAGCACATGCGACATCAGGAAAGGTCCCCTGAGGCACAGAGCCCACCCCTTGCTACGCCTGACCAGGCCTGCTTTCCCCAGTGATCTGAGGCTGTTCTGGGTATGGCACAATGAAGAACTCCATGTGGGCTTATGGGAAGCAATTCTTTGACCCAGAAAGTAACCAGAGCAGACAGATCAAAGTAAAGGCCTCATAGCCACCAGGCTCATGGTTGGAGTGAGCTTCTCTCTAACAAGAACCCAGAGTGGCCATCAGGCCGGGGCCATGGAACAAAGAAAAGGTGCCTGTGCCCAGTCATGAGGTCCGTAGGGCACCTGAAGCCTGCCTGGACCACAGCAGCTGCATCTCTGTTGTGCTTTTGTTTTAACTTTATATCTTGGAAATTTTCCAACAAACACAGAAATAGAGAGAATTGTGATACAAGTCCCTCTGTTGCATCACTCAGCTTCAAGAATTAGCCATCTGGTTTACCTACATTCTTTGCCCTTTCACCCCACAGAAGTATTTTAAAGCGAATTGAAGACATTGTATAATTTCATCTAAAAACACTTAAGTGTACATCTCCCATCCAAAAAGACTTGCTGGAACACAACCACAATACTGTTGTCACGCCTAACATCCCCATATGGGATCAACTTTTCCCAATTGTCTAAAGAACGTGGTTTTAGGGTTGGTTTGTTCAAAGCAAGATCCAAACGATGTCCAGATATTGGGTTTAGTTGACATGTCTCTTAAGTCCCTTTCATTCTTATAAAAAAAGCAAACACAAAACCCTATCTGTGGTGAAGAGGGCTTGACTCCAGCCCTAGACTGCAGCTGGGACCAAGACCAAGCTCTCCTCTGGTCCCTGTTCTGTGGCCCTCAACACCACCTGTCACTCAGACCTTGGGACAGATGTCCACAGGAAGCCCAAGTGCAAAAACCTACTTCCATCAGGAAGGGCAAATGGCTGGCATCCATGGAAGTCTTGGTCATTTCGTACACTGCACTTAACACCATGTAGTAGGTGCTCAATAAATCCCCCTGGAAGATACTGTTCAGTCAGCTCCTCTCCTAAGAGCGTTTGTTTGTTAGTTTGTCTATGGAAAGGAGAGCTACCCTTAATAACCAGAGAATGAAGGTTTCAGACATAAAATTAGCAAACAGTAATACTAAAAAACTCTTCCATCAAATTCATTGTGTGCAGGCACTGTTCTAAGTGCTTTGTGTATATTAACTTTTATTCCTCACAGTTCTCATGAGGCAGGTATATTATTCACCATGTCACAGGGGAGGAAACCGGGAAATAAAAAGAGGAAATAGAGGAGGCGACTTGCCCAGATAGAGGGTGACAGAGGTTGAAAAGGAACCCGAACAGCCTGGCTTTTCACCTGCACACTCTCTTCCTGGGACTCCCAACTACAAATTCTATGGCTTTAGCTGTGTGTCAAGGATCAGACTCTGAACACACAATGAGACTTTGGCCCAAAAGGAAGGCGCTGATGTCATAAATGGTTGATTGAATCCCATGGAAGTGAAGAGTAGAACAGCAGGAATCAGAAACTAGAGAAGGGAAGGAGGGAGGGGAGGATAGGAAGATTTGGCTAACAGATACAAAATTACATGTATTTAAGTGGGATGAGCTGTAGAGTACTACAGCACAGGAGAGTAGCTCAGTGGTGACAATTCAATGTATAGTTTGCCATTGCTAGAGGAGAGGATTTTAATGTTCTCAGAACAAAGTAATGGCCAATGTTTGAATAGCAGTTATGTTTATTGCCCTGATGTGATCATTACACATCATATTCGAGTACTAAAATATCATACTGTGCCCCATAAAAATGTACAATTATTACAGTTAAAATGATAATAAATAATTTTTTAATGATCATCTTTGACATTTGAGTGGAAAGGACCAGAACCCTCCCCTCCCTCCCTTTTTGTCCACACACATACTCTGGCCCAGCTCAGGAACCCACATAGCCCACAGGCTAGAACCAGGCTGGGGCCACGGCAGGAGGGGCAGGAAGCCCAGGCAGGCAGAGGCTGGCTAGGGGAGCCCCAGCTTCACTTTGCTCAGGGCAATGCCCTTGACCAGACCTTTCTACTGAAAACTGCAAATACTCCGGAAGCCAAATCCCATTGTTATTAATGCTTCACTGCGAATCAGCTTTATCCGATTTTTGGATGACTGTGAAAGTAAGAGCTCTAAAAACAGAGATCAGTACGTACTGAAAATAGGGTTTCTGGGGGACGAACCCAAGGTCATGCTCGTCATTTCTCAGCTTCCAGCTCTGCTCCACCCAGAACAGCTGCAGCAGATGTTGAGTGTTCAGGAGTGCACCCCATGGCCTCCCCGAGTCAAGGCCAGGCCTCCAAAGCAGCCTGCCTCCCATCAGCAATGAGCCCAGTGGACCAGAAGGTACTGGCTTAATAAATGTTTTACTCTGGCATTTGGAGGAGGGCAGGCCCCAGCTAGGCCTGGGAGCTGCTCGTAAGTGCTTTGGGGCTACTGACGCCTCCATGCCCTTTCCAAGGTGTTCTCCTGACAGCTGCTACCTTGGGTCCTTCGGGCTGGAGCAACTGCTTGTGCAAGGTGGTGACCTTCTATGTCCGACTCAGTTAATGAACCAGGCCGCCCGGGAGCCCTGGAGGCTGCACCCTCTGCAGTGACTTCTGCCAAATTCCTCTTGTTTTTTATTCCCTTCTTCCTCCTCCTCCCCTTCCCATTATGCCTGACATTTCCAAGGCCAGGTTTTGTTACAACCAATTAGCCTGTGTCAGGGATCCAGGGAGAAGAGCTGCAGCCAAGACACAGGCTGAGCCATGCAGGGAGGCTGCTGGCTGCTGGCAACTGGTCTCTGGGAGGGTCCACAAGTGGTGGCCCTGCCCAGACCATCTCTGTGTGTGCTGACGAGGGGGTAGGAATCCCCCAGAGGTGAGCTAAGGGTACAGGAGCTCCTGGCACTCCACAGCCTGAGTGGGAGTCTCCCACTCTGAACTCCGGAGCCTTCTTCCTGCTTCTAAACTAGAGAGTTATCCTCCCAACCTGACCTTTCAGGCTGTAGAGAGGCCAAAGGCCAGAATGTGTGCCCTACTTTCAATATTTGGAAAGGAGAAGAAAAAAATCATGTATTTATTTACAACAAGCTATATAAGCTAAACAAAAAAAAAATATTTTTTTAATTGGGCCTAGAAGTATCTGTCCTCTCAGCATGGTATCTAGACATGTAGGTCATCAGTTGTGTATGCTGACTAATGAAACCTAGCATCATGAAGTATTTCTGAGCCAATGCATTTTGTGGGGTAGACACAAATGGGACTAGATGGGAGTCCTTAGTAGAAACCATCAGGAGGAAGGAAAGGTGCTGAATCCATTGACCACTTTACCTCCTTCCTCGACTTGGCCTCAAGTGCTTCCTGTTCCCACCAGCTACCTCACTGGTCTTTTATCCTCAGGTCTTCCAGAAAAATGTGCAGCCACTAAAATCCAACCATTGGTGTAAATGATGACATATCTTCATGTCAGGACAATGAACCAACTTAAGAAATCAACGTGTGCTTCTAGGAAAGTCTGAAGACTGACCAAGATTGTCTAGGTCACAACAGGAAATGTTAGTAGTGGAATCTTCTTTTTTTAACAATTATTTTATTTATTTTACTTTATTTGTTATTATTATTTTTAATTTGACCAGAGAGAGAGAGGAAAAAAGGGAAATTAAGAAAGTAAGCGGCCAGGTCTGGGACTCAAACCACAGTGGCCATGTGGAAGTCAAGCACCTTAACCACCATGCCACCTGCCGGCCCCAGCAGTGAAATCTCGAGACAGTTTCCATCATTGGTGTCAAGCATAGGTGAGCATTTCAGGAAGATGAGGCCTAGGGAGGCCACATGAGCTGCCTGTGATCACACATAGTGGTGCTGTGGTCAACGCCTAGGTCTCCACCCTCCCAGTTCAGGGCTCTTCAAATTTTGAGGAGGACAGTGACTCTTTGCAATTTGCATTTAGTCCACATTCCATCTACAATCCACAAAGGGAATATACAAAGAAAGCATGCAATAGCAACAAGATCCAGAAACCTAGAAATAATCAATTGCAGTCCTAAAGCGAATAGTACTCTGACAAACCTGTTTGCAGCCCTGCTACTAACTCCTGACCAGGAACCAGGAGGCTGCCTGCTGTATGAGATTGGGAGAAAAGGAGGAACAAAGAAGAGGGGAAGGAGAAAGAAAGATCTTGGTGGAAGACGAAGGTAGAGAGATCTAAGGTGCAACCATTGTACCTATTAAATAACTGGAACTATCTGTATAGAAATTTCTTTATCTCTTATTGGATGGGTTCAGGAGTTGTAGGCAATCCTTCAGAGGAGGGAGTTAGCTTCCTGTCTTACTCTGGGTAGGGCTGTAAATATGGCTTGAGAATCAAGAATATGGGGTTAACTGACCTCCACGCCCAGATCCACAGGTTGCCAACCCCTTCCAACCTTAGCCTGTGGCATACCTGGCACCTCTCAGAGATCTTTCCACCTCTCTTCTAGTGCTACCTCTAGTGATGTTTTCTCCTTCTTGTCTTTTCTAATTTAGGCCAGGTCAGCTACGACCATTTGCAGCCCCAACTTGTAGTTTCCACACCAAAGGGGCTCCAGCTCAGTGTTTTATTGTGGAAGGTGTAGAAAATCCCTCCTACCTGTCCAAAACTAAATAAATGTGATTGCTCAGCAACCCCTTCCTCACTTTGGATACCTGTTCAATATTTTCGAGGTAGTATATTGGCATGATGGTCTTTACAACCATGATAAAATACAAATAAAGGAAGCAATAGAAACATCAGTTAGTAGGTACCTATTTCATGGTGCTTGCTAGTCCTAACACATATTCCTCCTGGTGCACCCTGCTGCGTCATTGTAGGACGTCTGTTTTCTCAGTCATAGAGACTGCCTTCTGGGCCCTCGGCCACCCACAATGAACATGAGAGCCAAAGTTCCAGTCCTAATTGAAACCCATTCTTGTTCTTTCTTTCTAGAAGGCAGCAATCTCAGTCACTCCAAGGGGTGGGGAACAGGAGGAATAAATGTGTTTAACTCCCAGGTTTCACTAGGGAATGTCCAAATCAGGTGGCCCCACGCACTAACGGTACCCTCACTGAAGGAGCAAAACAGAGGAACGTCCAGCGAACATAGTTTAGACCTGCTGGACGTTTGTGATTATCTGTGCATTGGAAATGGGGAGTCAACTGTGGCAGGGTGGAAAAAGCACCCAAGAAATAACTGAAATTCCAAAGATTGAGTGGGTAGCAAAATACTAGAGTTCTCTTTCTTCCCCCATCTCCTCTGCAAATAAAACAAAAATGGGTAATTAACTAATATCAACCCATGTTATGTTTAACAAGAGTCTGAAAAACTGCCAGTTCCAGGAGAGAATGGATTAGTAGGGAAGCAGCATGTCCTCTAGGTAAGGGGAGGTACACACCAGGTCTCCGAGTGTGGTTGCTGGACCAGTAGCTCCACTGTCGCTGAGAACATGCTAGAAATATGAGTTCCCAGGCCTCCCTGAGACACATCAAAAACTTTAGGGGTGGGCTTGGTCATGAATTTCAGCACCTCTTCCTGACTGGCATCGAAGAGCACTGAGGTTTGAGAGGCCTTTGGGCACAAGCGTACCCCAGTTTCCAGCATTCAGGTATGAAGACTCCAACCAGCTACTCTCTGCTCCCAGCTGCTCCTGCCCATTCGCATCCCTCTTCTCGGTTCATCCCTTTGTCCAGCCCTACTAAAGCATCATCCCTGCTTGTCTTACCTGCTTCTTAGCTTTCTGCCAAAGCCTACTCAAATCTCTCCTCTTCCAAAGACCTGAGCCATTACAACCCTGGGAAACCTGTTCTGTGCGCACATCAGCACTGGCACTCTCATTCTGCAATGGCCTATTTTGGATATTCCTTTCCCCACACAGGCTAGAGGTGCCTTGGGAATGGTGCTCTGGCCCTCCAAGTTGCTGTGTCTCCCATCCCATGACTCCCTGCACAGTCTGAGTGACCCCAGGCTGTGGGTTCAGAAAGCTTTTTCTCCAAAGAAAATCCCAGAGCTTGTGCGTAAATCAAAAAGGGAAGCCTGGAGGAGAGGGAGGCTTCTCTGCTTCCTCATGGACTGTCTGCTGGCTTCACAGCCCTCTAGCAGGCCCCTCTGCAGGCCCTTCATGTTATTCCCCACGTGGATTAGAGGCTAAACACAAACAGAATACAAAAGACAAAAGACAGGGAGCCTGCGCTGCTGTCAGAGTCTATAAAAGTCTCCAAAGTGACAGCCGAGCTATTGCCTGCTGCTACTGCTGCTGCCCTGAAACCCAGAAAGAATCAATTTCAGACCCAGGGCCAAATGGTGCCCCAGGGGGCTTGTCTGTGACAGGTGCTGGCTCCGCCCAGACCCCACGACCCACCCAGCTCTGAGACCTGGAGGGGGTGGGGGAGGAGGGAGAGAGAGGTGAAGGGAACAAACTCACACACTTCTGTCTCTTTGCTCTCCTCTCTCTGTCTTTCTCCCTCTCTTTTCTCTTCCAGTTTTTTAAATTATTATTATTAAATTTATAGAGAGCATGTGCATGAGAGAGATTGAGAGAGAGAGAAGGCATGGCCAGTGGGGTTTAGTCATGCTGCAATCCCTTCTCTATTTCTCAGTCCTGTCAGGGTTTGGAACGATCATGCGCACATGCCCAGTGTGTTTTTCAAGTCGCTGAGGCTGGGATTCAAACACCCATTGACCACATGGAATCTGGCTCCTTTAACTACTACGCTACAGGGCCAGCCCATCTCCTTTTCTTTCTCTATGTCTCTTTCTCTTTTTCATGGTCCCTCTGTCTGTTTCTCTGTCTCTCTCTCTTTCTTTCTTTTATAAATTTTTTAGAGTGTATCTATTTCTTCTAAGACAGAAAGAGAAACAGAGACACATCCACACCAGGGTCTCCATACTGCAATCTACCTCCAGTCCCAGCCAGCCCCATCACAGGTATGTGCACGTGTCTGACACGTACAGGGTGGCCCCGGGTTGCAAACCTGTGACCTTACCTCATGGGTACAATTGCAACACCAGTGGGCCCTTCTTCCTTTCTATCTCTCTCCTCATTCTCTTTGTTTTTTAATCTTTTTTTTTATCTCTATCTCACTGGCTCCTACTTCTCTATCCCTTCTCTCTCTCTCTTCACTCATCATCAGGGTAACAGCTAAAAGGAATAATTTTATTTCTTGCTTCATGAAAGGTAGATTGTGACCCTAGGGTCACAATTGTGCCTTTTTTCCCTTTGGACTCAAGGGCCCTAAAAGCATGTACACCTTCAATAAATGCTTTAGTTCACTGGTAACCAGAAATTATGTTCACTTCCTCTGGATTGCAAGAAAGGAAATATTTATCAGGGCCCAGTGAGCATGTAGTCATGTGTGTACATGTATGTTCAGGATGAGATATTTCAAATTGCATCTTTGGCTTTATTTGTCCACATATGTAAGTTAGTGCTTTCTATTTGCCAACCTTGTGTGGCAGGATAGGAAGTGTCCACAGGAGAGTTGCCACATTTAGCAAACAAAGGCACAGGGTAGCACAAAATTTGAATTTCAAATACATGACAAATAATTCTTAATATAAATATGTCCTAAATATTGTATATTAAGCGACTATTTGTTGTTAATTCAAATGTACTGAGTATCCTATATTTTATCTGGCTACTCAGTCTTGGGACAATTCAAGAAGAGAGGGGAAGGGAAAAAGGATAGAAAATTTTTTTAAAAAATTAATATATTTTATTTTCATTTCTTTTATACATCCATCACTATACATCACTTCACTTGTAAAGTAATCCAACAGGAATGCATTTCATGTCAGTTCAGCTGGGGACACTACACACATTATCATCAGCAGATAATAATCCATTTCTCTATCCCATAAAAGTCTTACCTTTCTATTTTTCTCCTTAATGTCTAAATTCTTATTCTTTATTACATTGTTTCAGAAAAAAAGAACAAATCCCAAACCAATAATCATTCCCCCACACATTTCTTAAAAGCAAGACAAAATTAGGCTCCTTTTACATTAGTGCAAAGGTAGGTGTCAAGTCAGGGTCTCTGAAGGGGTGATTTTAAGTCTCAGAGAGCTTAACTATTTTTGTAGAAAAAGGAATGTTGGCAAGTGATTAGTTCTGAAGTGGTTCAGCCACTCTTTTGTACTTTGAAAGAAACAATGAAAATGGCTGGGACATTAAAGAGCTGAATTGTTCAGATTCAAAAATTAATTTTAAAAGAGGCTGGTACCTGGGAGAGGAAGTGGCATTTTCAAAGAGGACATGGTCTTTAGCCAATCCTTCTGCTTATAGAACCTTAAATAATCATTTAAAATTGCTCAGAGGTAAATATTACAGGTAAATACTTAGGGATACAAAGGGTCTTTCTTGCTTGGACATGCAGATAGCAGATCTATCATCATTATGATGATGATGATTTTACCTTTTTGATTACAAAAGCCATAGTCTGAGAAATTAAATAAGTCTGGAAGCACTGAAGTTAAGAGGAAAAATTGAACAAAACAAATCCCTACCATGGAGGAAGCATACATTTAAGTGAGAATGGCAGGTTTCTAAGCAAGGACAGCTTGTGATAGGGGTGTGGTTGAAAGTGTAGCTAAAAGAGTTAAAAGTGTGTCAGGTTCTATGCCCGGACACAGGCTCAGGCCCTGCCACTTGGATAGTGTCTGAGATTCAATTTCTACATTTGTAGAATGAGAATAAAGGTAGGTTCCTTCATCAGGTTCTGAGAAGTCGCTATGATAAGCAAAGTAAGCACCGAGTACTTTGCCTGCAGTATAGCAGAAGTGCTCCCTAAGCCTGAGTTGTTATTGTAAGTGTGAGTATACTTTTGGGTTCTATGGGAACACAGAGCAAGGTCACTCTGCCTGGTTGTGGAAAGGGAGGATATGATGGTGGCTCTCCATGGGCTGGGCTGAGTTTTCTTTCTCTTCATTGTACTGGAGGTAGAACCGGACATTCAGAATGGTTGTGTGGCATGGTTGTCATGCAGGGAATGAGAATGCTGGGGCAGCAGAGGGGTCCAGAGACCCAATTACCATGGACGTTGTGAGCCATACCAAGTGTCTGACTTCCTAGCAATACCAGAAACCTCTGATTGAGTTCAAAGAGGACAAGGATATAATCTGCACTTCTTAAAAAATCTCTGAGAGAGGCATGGGAAATGAATGGGCAATGGCAAGAGAGAAGACAGGGAGACTATTTAAATAGCTATAAAGGAGTAAATTATGTTGGTGGCCTGGCAGGTGAAGAAGATAATAGTATACAAAAGATACTTGGGAGATAAACTCATGAACTTTTTGAAGTCTGCTCTTACAGGTGGCAGTTGCAATGAAGAGCTTAGTTGGAGGAGTCCATGAAGGGTACTGAGAACAATAGCTAAAGAGGTGGGAGGAAAAACACAAAAGATCGTAGCCTGCAGAAGAACATGTTTCAAGAAGGTCATGAGGTCAAATGGCACACTGTGTTCCAAAAGGAACCTTTAGATTTGATGCTCACTAATGACCCTGGGATGGAGGCATCGGTCAGATGGAGACTTGTTTCAACAAGGGAACTGTATTGGAACCAAGAGTTTCAAAAGGCAACCACAGCCAACTCCAATAGAGAAGTATAAGGGTACAGAAGAAACTTAACAGTGTTTCAAAAGAAAAGCAGATTTAAAATTTCATTGCAACAGTCCTTTCTCTGAGGTAGAATGGTTATGCCTTTGAAATGCAGACATGTTCTATGAGTCCTAGTATAGTTCACAGATTGTATATTTATTTCACCAAGACAGTCACACAATTGCAGACTTCATCAATAATCTCACCTCATAAACTCTAACACAAAAGTGCAGGTTCCAAGAAAACCATGAATCTCATCTACTGATACTTCACCACAGCAACCTCCACCCTGACTCCTCAACATTCCCATGATCAGCAAAACAACTAGATTCTACATTGTTTTAATCATCAATATTTGTTGAAGGGCTAGTACAAGTATGGCTCTGCACTAAGCATTATGGAGCTTTCTGTGCACCTGGCCCAATATGACACTGAACAAATTTTTCATGTTAAGCTATTCAACTCGGGCAGCTTTCAAAAAGTTTGCAATGTAGTTGAAGAGGGAAGACATAGACAGGGAAGGTAACTCAGGACATACACAAGCTCCATAGGAATGCAGGTATGACATGAGCACCTAGCAGAGTTCCTGGCATATAGTAGGAGCACTGTGATACTTTTGGAATGAAGAGGCTGCATAGATGAAAGGTGGATGTCCATCATCTATTGGAGAACATCAGAGGCTGGGAGGACATGGCAGATGTCTTCTCCAGACAGAAGAAAGAAAAACTGGGCCTCAGCTGAATTTGATCCACTCACCATGTATGTGCCCTTCAGATTGTGAAGAGTTCTCTGTCTTAGGGATCAGCGGTTAGTGTAATGGCTAGGTCGCTGAACTCCCATGTAGCCAACTGCGGTTCAAGTCCCGGACCCAGTGGCTTAAACTTACGCCGGGTGTGTGTGCGTGCGTGCCCAAGATCCTGAGAGGAGAATGGAGGAGAAGGGATTGCAGTGTGGTCATCCTCCCCTGGGGGGTGATTTCTCGCTTTCTGTCTCTCTGTCTCTCTCTGTCTTTCTGGCAAGCACATGTGCCCTATAGGAAAAACCTCTCCAAAAAAAAAAAAAAAAAAAAAGAGTTCTCTGTCTTAAATGGCAGTTGCCACATGGCTGAGAGATGCGATCTGTGGGGTTCTCCAGGTCCAGCCTCCTACCCAGATGGAAGCTGACTTAAGCTTTAGATAGTGACAACAATTACAATCATTATGCTGTGTTCCATTCTCTGCTGAAAAAAAAAAGTTGACTGTGAAAACACATTTCCTCTTCTGCTTCCCCAGGTCTTAGATTGTGTGCTGGCCTGGTTTGTCTGAACAGCTCGCTTGTGTATCGCTTGTAATAATAGACAGTAAGGTTACCATAATTATCCCGTCACCTTGCGTCAGGGTTTAGGGCACAGGACAGTTCCCACAGAGGTCTCAAACCACTGCTCCCGGCTGTCTGGCAAACTAGAAGGCCACTGGAGTTACTTCACTGACCTCTAGCTGACCTGCAGGGATCAATGGACAATTAATTACTATCATCCCGCTCGGGAGAGATAGCACACTGCCATTTCTCAATTACAAGTGGAAGTGCCCTTTGGCTGACAGCTGCCTGTCGGCTGAACGAAGCCCCCTGCTGATTCTAACCAGCACCTCCCACACCCAACTACACACACACACACACACACATACACATGCATATGCACACATGTACATGGCCTAACTTAGACCACACCCACTCTCCCCCTATAGCCACCCACAATCACAAAGATCATTCTATCTTCCCATACCCACAATCAACTAGTGTCTGCCTTAGATCACACCAATAGTTTTAATCAATACAGATTTTCCTGATGTATCATGTGGCACCTGTACAAGTACAGTCTAAGAGTTGGTATGGCCCATTGCAAAGACACAACTCAGGAAGACTGTCTTCACCACACTTCCTGTGACATCTCTACAGAAGAAAATCTTTGGTGTCTTCCATCTTCACCTCTTCCTGCAACTTCAGTGCCCCCGTCACCCCATCCTAACACTCTGTGTTCTGTATCCTCCCCGTCACCCTGACAATATAACCTACACCTTTCTTAGCCCCTCCCCATATAATAATACACTGTCAACATAGCTATTCCTTTCTTCTCATCTTTGATAATTGTCTAAAACTGGGCTGATCAACTTAAACTAAGATATTCATGGATGGTGATACCTAGACAGGGTATTTAATCCTAAATTTGAAAGAGTAAATATGGT
This sequence comes from Tupaia tana, assembly GCA_026018925.1. Classification (NCBI taxonomy): domain Eukaryota; kingdom Metazoa; phylum Chordata; class Mammalia; order Scandentia; family Tupaiidae; genus Tupaia; species Tupaia tana. The sequence continues at coordinate 21,124,102 of JAKSZU010000007.1, forward strand.
GGTAACTTCAGGGGCTCTGTTCTGCCTGGTGACGGGGATGTCTAAAACTTGTTCATTCCATTGGAAAGATCCACAAATGTACTAGCCAATAATTTTTTTAGAATTCTTTTTTCTTTTCTCTTTTCTTTTCTTTTCTTTTCTTTTCTTTATCATTGTTAATATTATTAATTTAATGAGAGAGAGAGAGGTAAAGTGAGAAAGCAAGCTCCCAGGTCTGGGACCTGAACTGCTATTGGCCATGTGGGAGTCCAGCACCTTAACCACCATGCCACCTGTTGGTCCCTAGCCAAGATACTTTAAATTGTATGCAACAGAAAGCTAACTCACAAGAGGAGGGAGGATGCAAAGGCTCATTTGAAAATCCAAGAGTGTATCTGGCTCAGGTACAATGGAATTCAGGTGCTTGAATAAGTCTTCAGAACTTGACCTCTGGTCTGCTCTGGCTTCACTTTCCTCCGAGGCTGGATCCCTCAACAAGGACTCCCCCAACAGCTCCAGGTTCACATTGCACATGTACAACTTCCACTGACAAAGAAGATGCTAGTTCTGAGAAAAGGACATTTCAACAAGAGTTTAGGTCATGTCTCTTGTTCTAATTTGAATCAATGCTCATTCTTGAGCCAATCACATTGTTCAAGGGCCAAAAAGCTAAACTACAGAAAATTCATCTTTTCTCTAAGCTCTTGACCCCTAATTGCCAGAGCAGACACAGCCTATAGTTAGTCATGGTCACTATTGACTGTACAGAGGTGAAAGCACTTTGCTAGCCCACAGCTTGACTTTGGAAAGCCAGTGACTAAGAACCGACAAATTCATGATTTCTGGTCTCTTGTCAAAAAGCAAAAGCACCTTAAATGAATAATGTTTGAATTATCCAGTCAGAGTACCAGCACGTAAGAAATGCTCACAAATATCATAGCTATTAAAGGGAAGTGTTTATGACCCTACCTTTAACATTCTGCCTTGCCCCATGCCCAGAAGAGAATATTAGAATGAGTATTACTGTTCTTTTCCCCACCCTGTCACGTGCTGTTCCAGCCAGTGAATGTTTGATATCTTTCTGCTGAGATCAAGAAGAACCAGGTAAATCTAGTGAGCTACATTTTTTAGGAGCTGAGTCTCTGAGTGGGACATGGACATATCATACTAGTTCTCATGAGACCTCCCTGGTTCCATCTGGAGCTTGCTTCCCTCTTCCCCTGCTTGTCCCCATGCACAGGAAGGTCTGCCTCTCTTAGGGGGCATGTGGCTAGGTGTGTAGGTTCAGACTGGAGAGCCAAGTGAAAGACTCTGCTGTCCAGAGAGCCCCATGCTAATATAATTGACCCTTTGATCCTATTTAGCTCCTTAATTGACTAGAACCAGGAAGAAAGAAATTGTAAGTAATTAGCACCTCTACCCCTTCGGGCACAACAATAATAATAATAATTATTATTATTATTATTATCATATGGCTATCTCTCCAAACTCAGAATGAGGAGGGGGGCCAGGCCAACAGTGGTTGTAGTCTCGCTTACCCTCCCTAGGAAAATCATCCGCTTTGAGTGTTCCCCTACTGGGGACTGAACCTTGTCCTCTATGGAGAGCAGAAAAATAATTAGAAAGTCCTGTCTCCATCCTGCAGAAGCATACCAGTCCCCTGGGCTTGAGCACTAAATCATACCAGAAGACCATATATCTGCCCAGGGAAGGAAAGAAGCAATTGAAACCCAGTATTTAAGGGCAGTCTCAGATTTATCCTCCCTCTTGACAGCCTACAGAACATTGGAGAATAGTTCCTGCCTTTTTCTGGACAATAAAACAGGATCCACTGTCCAGAAATTGGCCCTGAGAAAGTTCATCGCTCATTCTCATGTGACCTTCCTGAGAAACAAAAACGCAGGCCCAAACTCTTAGTTTTAACAGTCTTCTACTTCTACCCACTTGCCAGGCAAATATTGTTACTGCATTCCAAGATCATCTATTCTTTGTGCATTTTAATGGAGGTAAGACCTGCCCAGAGCTTTGTTTAACCAATGCCCTGTCCTTCATCATCAGACTTCCATCTCAACATGCTTCTAGAAAAGTTTTTTAAGGCCAAATATTTTGGCTTATTTCCATTCATAAAGCTTCCTTGTTGTTTGGACATTAATGAACTAAGATCCAAAGTCCTCAGCCAATTACTTCATCCTGTAATCTGACTTTGGAAGGTTGCTGGCTCCCCTTCAAGCTGATTACTGACGGCAGGCAATTGGTCATCACGCCTTGTCTGTGCACAGGTGAGCCTAACCGTCCGCCCTGCAGGGCCAGACGCAAGTCAACAGAAGATTGCACCATCTGCAGCTCTCAATCTGAAGAGCCGTGGGTAACACGGTGTGCTGATAACCCACTCCCAATCCTGCAGTAGGAGCTTGCATTATTGTTGACAATTAACTCGATCCAAGAGACTCACATAAATCAATCACTACAGCTTAACAACAAAAAAAAAAAGTTCTTGACCTCCAGTAGTAAATGTGTAGACAAGATCAGTGGCCTGGGTTTACAACTTTGCTTTCTAAGGTGAGAATTTGGAGAGGAAGTTGCCAGTAGAAGAGATCAAGGACATTTTTGAGAATGTAATTTCCAGAGATCCATATGGGTGATCTGCCTTCCATTGACTATTGTACTCAGCCCTGTTTCCCTAGCATGGCATTTGCTGCTCTCCTCATAGGTTTCTGGCTTCATCTTCACCTTGGAGTGCCCAGTCTCATAGATTTCTGTTTCCCAAAGCTCCCCCTGGCTGCAGGGCTAGTGGTTGTGCTCTGCTCTATGCAGAAGCCCCTTCCTCCTTCCTCATTCTACACACTCCTTTCTCTTTTCCATAGATACCTCCCCTTGGTCATTCACATCTCAGACTGCACATTTCTTGCTCCAGGCAACCTTCTTTGACCCCTCATTTTGCCCTAGGAGACCATTCAGACTCCTCTAATAGGGCATATACTTGTCCTAGAGTTGTTGAAATAAAATATCAGAGTTGGTAGGAATATACTGCCTCACAGTTCTGGAGGCTGGAAGTCCAAGATCAAGGTGTCATTCCTTCTGATGGCTTTAAGGGAAAGATCAGTTTCAGGTATCTCCTCTTGCATATAAATAATCATTTCCTTCTTGTGTCTGTTCACATCATCTCCCCATGTCCAAATGTTCTAATTTATTTAATCATTTGTTCATTCATTCATTTTTTAAAATTATTGTTTTGTTTTGGTTTTAGTTTTGCTAAAGGGTGTGTGCACCAGAGAGAGACAGAGAGAGGGAGAACGTGAGAAATTACCACCCAGGGAAGATGTCCATGCCATAATCCCTTCTCCTCCATTCTCCTTTTGAAATTTTGAGCATGCATGCACATGTGCCTGGTGTGTTTCTCGACGTCAGATCTGGGATTTGAAATGCTTAATAAACCAAGTGGGATTCAGTTGCCTTAAACTCATACCACCTGCTAGCCCCCATTCATTCATTTATTGAGAGAGACCAGTACCCTCAATAGGATCCTCATACTGAAATCCTCCCCACTCCCAAGCCTTTCTAGCCAGCCAGGATCTTGGACACATGCAAATATGCCTAGTACATACAAGCTGACCCAGGAATCAAACCATGCTCTTCTGTATGGCTTCCAGCATTGCAGAGTATGCACTGCCACAACTGGGCCTGAATGTTCTCTTTTTAAAAGGACACTCGTAATATTGGATTAAGGCACATCCTAATGGCCTTACTTTAACTTGATTACTTCTGTTAAGATCCTATCTTCTAATAAGGTCACATTCTGAGGCACTGGGGATGAGGACTTCAACAGATAAATTAGGAGAGAACACAGTTCAACACATAACAGGGCCCTTACACTGGCACTTATTTCTTTTCCATCCCTTTCACTGAGAGCAAGAACAGTGTCTGATTCCCCCTTTAATCCTAATGTCTGGCTAGCAGTAATCCTCAATTTGGCTTACAATTTCACCTGCCTGTTCTCTCTCTTCTTCTATATTTTGTAATGCCCTTAGCTACTGACAGCAGAGGCCCTGGCAGCCATGAGGCTTTCTGAACTGCTCAGAGTAGGGGTTGAGGGAGGCATGCTCAGAGCCTGGCTGCTGTTGGTGGCACTGCACCAATGACCTAGACGCAGCTTCCCCCTCCCTCCAGTCCTACCTCCCACCCCTCAGGGAGCTGCCACCGCTGGGGATGCATGTCCCTCCTTGGCAGAGCATGCATCAAGCTAATTCTCCAGCTCCATTTCTTACTCTAACTGGTGGTTCCAGGAATCCAGCCATGCACTCTAATGGGCCCCTGTCATTAGAGGCTTGGCAAACGCTCACACTCCAGGGCTCCTCAAAGCCCAGGAGAGCTGGCTGAGGGCTGAGAGGCACCAAGGCCATTTTCAAAAGCAAAAGGGCAGCAGGATCATAGTCCGACATTTTTTTAAACCTGCATTTATTTAGTAAATAATGTATGTTAATGCGACATATGCTATATTATGCAATAATTATGGAAACAAACTGATCTCCTATCCCAGACTTCACTTGTCTTCTGCAGCTGCTCAGCAGGAATCCTGCATTTCTCTGGCCAAGGACTTCTCAAGTCCAAGGTAGGGCAATAAATGTTGGAGCTCAGCCCTGGTGCTTTGCCCTTTGCTGACTTGCCTGCTCTCTGGGTACCTCTGTTCCAACACCAAACTACCCACACCTGCCATCTTCCATGGACCCTACTCTCCTATAAGACCAGCCTCACTGTTTTGGCCTGTAATATCTCTGAACTTGTCAAATCACATCATCCTTTGCCATTTGGCCGTAACTGACCTACGAAGGGGCACCACAACTCAGCTGTTTCCTACAAGCAAATCATAGGCCTCTCTCCATCCTCTCTCACCAGAGCACCAGAATAGTGCTGGGGCTAAGTCTGATTGTTCCAACTTCAATTGACTGAAATCTTACTGTTAAATCAGATCGGTGTTTCCTGGGGGTGGGAGGGAGACAGCATGTGTTTTTGGCCAAGATGGCTAATTGACTGAAAAGATCCATGACAGAACTTTCTGGGGGGGATGGGAATCCTTTGATTCTTGACTGAGTTAGTGATCACCTAGATGTATACATTTTCAAAACCGGGAACCAGAAGTTAGCTTAATGGCTATGTCGCTGGACTCCCACGTAGTAGACCGCAGTTCACGTCCTAGACCTGGTGGCTTAGAACTCACGCCGGGCGCGTGTGCGTGCATGCCCAAGATCCCGAGAGGAGAATGGAGGAGAAGGGATTGCAGTGTGACCATCCCCCCTGGGGGGTGATTTCTTGCTTTCTGTCTCTCTGTCTCTCTCTGTCTGTCTGGCGAGCGCACGCGCCCTACAGTGAAAACCTCTAAAAAAAAAAAAAAAAAAAAAAACCTACCAAACTGTACAATTAAAATCTGTATTTGGGGCCAGCTGGTAGCATAGTGGTTAAAGTAGCTGAATCCCACACAGCCAATTACTTGGTTCAAGTTTTGGACTCTGTGGTTTGAGAAAGCCACCAGGCATATATATGTGTATGTCCAAAGTCTCAAAAGGAGAAGTGGAGGAGAAGGGGTTGCAGCATGACCATCCATCATGAGGAGTGCTTTCTCATTTTCCCTCTCTGTCTTTTTCTGGTAAGCACATGCACCCCTTGGCAACAACAACAAAAATCTGTATCTTATTGTGTGTAAATTATATTTCAGTAAAGTTGGTTTAAGTAAAAAAAACCTGATATTATCATAATAACAGCTACAACCAAATTTCCCTCGTGTTTTGTCAATTTTGAGGCTTTATCCCCATCTTCAGTAGACATCTGTCCTAACAATCTATTACGGTGTCATAGTGGGCCCATGATACTTGTTAGAATATAGGTCTGTCAGATGTAGCACAGATCGTCAATTCAAGAGAATGGTTTGGGTCCTTTATTATTAGGAAAATTTAGTATTAAAAACAAATTATTAAAATTCACAAAAGACGTGTTTTGTTTACATAAAGTGACCCAGGATCCAGCACCAGGAGACTGGTTTCCAGTCTGAAAATTCATGACAATGTAGTCCTGACAGTGTGGTTCTCTGTTTAACTATGAAAGAAAGCATCAGCCTGGCTAATTCATGATATTGCTTTTAAGTCTACAATTCAATGATTAAGCTGCATCATCTCTGTTTACTGATAATGTCACCAAGTCACTGAAAAACTTGAGTGCCCATGACATCCATCATACCATCATGCCCGCCCTTTCACGGGGCTGTTCCTGCCTCCTGGTTCTTTGATGAACTCTTACTCCATCTCTTAGTTTTCTCTGGATCTCCTTCTGGTCAAGACGCTTTCTTGCCTGCTACCCTATTATTCTGCCAACTCAGACATAAAAAGGTTTTGTGATTTGTTTTTGTTTTTATTTTTTTAGGGTTGGTAGAACCACCAGATTTTCAAATAAATCCCTTCCCTTACCCCAAGAGCTCATGTTTATTGAGTATTCACCAGGAACCAGATATTAAGCTAAGAACTTTATAAGCTTTCTATCATTTATCCCTTACAACTTTGTGATGTAAGCTTTATTATTGCTGTCATTTTTCAGATAAAGAAATTTAGCCATAAAGAAAGTTAAAGGAAATTGTCTATGTTTACTTGAGTCACACCTAGTACAGCAGCATTGCCAAGTGAAGCCCTTGGCTCCAAGACTGTACTTTACCATGATGCTATGCTGTTTTCCCCAACCCAAGACATTTCACAAAGACTGGTTATGTGATCTTAACCTTTCTTTATTAGAAAATTCAACTTAATATGACAACAACAAGTAAACACTTCTAATACAAAATGGGTGGTATAAAGACCTCCCTCTCCCAATATTTTTTGATTAAATTTGCCTAAAGTCTTCTTATTTGAGAGACCTTAGCAGGGTTAATATTGAAACCACAATCTTCAAGGGGAAAAAGTGGTTGCCTTTCTAGATAGACCTTCCCTTGTGAGAATCCCTACAAATGTCATAGAGTCATAGAAACCTCCTTGGAGACTGCCAAGAAAACTTACAGACAAATCAGCCCTAATTTGGAGCAACCCCAGAAGACATTTCTCAGATTATGCCCTTCTAAACATGGTGTTTGGGGAGACATTATCATATAGTCCTTGAAGGAGAATTCAAAATCAAAAGAGTTTAACAAATGCTGGGTCAAAGTTAAATACATCTCTTTACCAGAATATACTTCAGAGCTTTTATGATGTCAAGTGAATTATGAATGTCCAAATGTGGTTTAACATATTTCTTTTGGCCATGGAAGGTTGTTAGTAGTGGTGGTGTATTTATGTGTGTAGTTATAGGTAGTGTTTTTTGCCAAATGCTTATTTTAATGTCTTGAAGAAAACCATAGAAGAATGTTTAGAAATATACTGCCACAGTCAGTAGAAGACAGGGTAATGATTAGGGTAAGTTAATGTGGTAATCAGCTTCCAAGATGGCCCCCAATGATTCTCAGCTCTTGGTAGTTCCATCTTTGTATAGTCCCTTTCTACATAAGGCTGGTCTGTGTAACAAATTGGATATTGTAGAAATAATGGCATATGACTTCTAAGGCTGGGTCATAAAAGACATTTCAGCTTCTTCCTTGCTCTCTCTTGGATTATTAACTCCATTAACTCTGGGGAAATGTAGCTGCTATGTCATAAGACATTCAAAGCAGCCCTCTGAAGAGATCCAAGAGATAAAGAACAGAAGTCTTTCACCAACAACCAGCACTGGTTTACTGGTTACGAGAGAGCACCATTTTGGAAGCAGATGCTCCAGCCCTAGTCAAGTCTTCAGATAATGCAGTCCTAGTTTTTATCTGATCTCACGGGAGACTATGAGTCAAAACCACCCAGCCAAGCCACCCCTGAGTTCTTAACCCATGGAAATGGAGTAAAATAATAAATGCTAGTTGCCATTTTAAGCCACTACATTTTAAGGTTATTTGTTATGCAACTAGAGATAACTAATACAGTTAAGCAGGTTTTCCATGATGTCTCAATGTAATGAGCCTTTGGAAAATAGCTTATACCTTTTAGAAATGAAGAACAATGGCATTGTGAGTGTCATATTTCCCTCTCAATTACTGGAACAAAAAAATAATCTAGAAGACCTAGAACCATCCCTTCCACAGCCTTCCAAACTCTGTTTTGTCATTCTGTAAAATAAAACGAACAACACAAACATTTTCTTGGTAGTGTTTTAACTAATGGCATGACTAGTGATGATTGGCACTAACATGTGTTTACCATAACTTTTTACCCACTGAATTTAGGTGTACATTTTCCTTTACCTAATGTAGAAATAAGCTTGTTGGTCAGCCAGTGGTGTGGTAGTTAAGGGGGCTGAATCCCACATGGCTGACTGGACCAGTTCGAGTCCCAGCCTTAGCAGTTTGGAAAATGTGCCTGTGCCCCAAATCCTGGGAAGAAAACAGAGGAGAAGGGATTGTGGCATGACCATTCCACCTGGGAGGGGCTTTCTCACTCTCCCTCTCTCTCTTTGTCTCTGGCTGGTGAATGCATGCACCCTATAGCAAATTTTTTAAAAAAAGTTAGCTCATATTACATTAGTTTAAGTGTATAAAGAGAATAGCATGAGGTTGCCCGAAGAAGCTGTTTGTCTGCCTTGGACTGTAAACCCCTTGCTTCAAGTACAATACAGCAAGTAACACAATAATTCTCATCTTACAGAAGGGGTGGGCTTATAGAGAAAGTAACAGTGATGCCCAGAGCATCATTTGACTCACCCATCAGCCTTTAACCTATTCCCTGAGAGTCAATGAACTGACTCTTAAAATCCTACATAGAAGGAAATCACTTAATCTCAGCAAGACATCACATTCTATTAATATTTTAATGTTTGCTTTGCTACAGTAAGGTTTTGCTATATCATAGAGAAATCTTGAACTACTGCTTAGAAGAAAGGAATACACAATATAAAACAAGATATTTAAAGATTCAGAACTAAATAATGTAACTAACATGATAGTTGGTCCAAATTTTCTTGAGAACTGATAATTTTTTTTAAAAAAAAGATAAGTCATGAATAGATAAATATGGTCACAAGCTACCAAGTTGAATAAGGGAGCCTACATTTCCCTGAGCCTTGGAATAAGGATAATAAAATATTGCTTTGCAGAGCTCCTTTCTTGGAAGAAGGGCTCATAAAACTTTATCATACATATATTTGCTCTACTAATGTAATCATTTAACCTCCCTCCTGCTTGTTTTAAAGGCATCTTTACTACCATGTGGCAGGGACCCCAGACTAATTGTATTTACAGACAATGTCAAGCCATCTTCTGGAAAGGCCTGATTTTCTGAGGGAATTCAACAGTGAAAAACACCACATGATTTTTCCCTTTATCAATAAACATTCTTAGGGTTTAATAAGATTGTGACCAGTGTTCCTATGAGGCACTGGGCTAGTCGTCTGATTACCCTTATCTGCTGCCTCCTTGTTCATTCTCTTGGTCATACAAGCTGCCGTGGGAGAGTAAACACTACCCTAGACCTTACCTTTTCACCTCTTCTTAATCTTCCTTTAGGGGCTCCTAGCAACTGCCTTGCCCAAGAACTCCGGAAAAAGTGGACATGTGTGAACTTTGACAAAGCAGTTAGGTTTCTGACCAATGTCAGACAAGAAGAGGGAGGCCAGGAGGCTTCACTCTGGGATATTCCTCAAAGAACATAAGCCGATCCTCAGGGCACTGAACACAGCTGACCAGGGATGGCACAATATTGAAGCACAGCGTGTTCACTTCAATGCCTCTTTGTTCTTCCATTTTGCCCAGAGAAGTGAGAAGCCAAGTACTTCCATCTTTGAGCAAATGTTAGGGTGTGCAAAAGGAACAGAGATAGTATAGGAGGATGAGGGTTGGAGAGGGCCTTGGGTATTACCTTGGTATTCACATCAGAGGCCAGTTCTGTGAAACCCCTCTTTCTAACTGCCTTTCTCATGAGAGATGCCTCTCAGTCAGTATTGAGATTTTATCCTCTTAATAGTCAATGAAAAGAGAGAAAAGATACAATTACCATCAGTTTAGGGGCCAAGAGAGCCCCTCCAAAGCCAATGTTCAAACATCTCTAAGCATTATCCTCCAGCTGTCTCCCTGATAGAACTGGCTAGAGCTCTTAGTCTGATTGGAATTCCACATCCACACCTGCCCTACTCTCTACCTAATGGGAGCCCAGAGGGTTCAGTGTATGGTTGTTTGAATGAACGCGTAGAAGATGAATGAGTCAATGATTCTCCTCGTGTGATATAATGCCATCCTCAGAATAACCTGCTGAGCTACACGAGACATGTATTCCTCCCCTCTTTAATAGATGTGCAAATAGGTGCACAGGGGACTGAGGGCACCGTAAGGTTCCATGGGGAGTGAGCACCACTGACTGAGAACTCACAGTGCTCTTCCACCCTGCAAGGACAGGTGAAAAGCAAGGTGAGGAAATAGTCCACAAACTACATCTTAGTTGTATATGTTTGTTTAATTGATAAGTAATTCGTCCAGCTCCCTTAGGTTGGGTGGGTCCATTTTCCCTCCCCACTCTGCTCCATCCACGCATTCCTGATGCTCCCAGGCTTTCACAGCTCAGTGGAAACACTGTTTCTTCCATGCCACCTTCCTGAGATGCTCTCCTGGAAGTGATGTCTTTCTCTGCCCTGCATGCCTTCTCGAGGTCACTCAGGCTTTTCTATGCCGTCTCATCACCTCAATGAGACCGTCAGCTCCACTCCGTTCCTCTTGGCAGTAACCACAGCCCCAGCCTAGGGGCCATACAAACTTTGCCTGTGTAACCATTCTCCCACCTTCCCCTGAGAAAGGTCTAATTAGAGGAGGTGTTGGCGCCACTTATCTTGAGACAAAAACCTAGACTACTCCAAGTGCTCTTTTTCTTCCTAGCAGTAAATGGAAGAATAAAGAGTTGGGTACTGGGAGAGAATGAGTGAGGCATGTGAGCCACCTTGGCCTTGCTATTTTAGAATACCACATTGTTACTTCTTTGGCCTTTTCTTTCTTTTCCCTTGTTCTCTAAAATGCAAGGTAACTATCAGTCACAGAATTGATTTTTTTCTATTTATTTAAATGAAAAGACTTTGCCTCAAATTTCTTTTTGTAATGACATCTCCTTTACTCATAATTGATCACTATCTCTTCTGGAATTTCTTTCATTGCTGGTTGGATATTATTTTGGATAATTATCAAAGATGGCAATTTTTCATGTTGAGGGTGGGTTTGGCCATAGCTATTTGGCCAGATAACAATGACAACGCAAATATATGGAGCAGTTTATAGATTCAAAGAACTCTGATGTCATTGGTGTTGATAGATTCAGAATTAAGACTTATAACTAAAGGAAGTGCAAAGAGTGTGTGAATAGAAAAATTTGACATGATAACAAAGATACAGGCATTTTAGGGTGGTTCAAAGATGGCCCAAAAGCTAAGTTCTAGTCCAGCTTTGGACAACAGTTAGCCCGCTAGACTGCCCAAGTGACTGTTTTGGTGGGTGGTATGGATTAGTATTCATTCATTCCAATGTGCTAGTTACTAGCAATGACAGCCACTGTACTACAGGCTTTCAACAAATATTTAAAAGTGCCTACTAAGTGTCAGGAGCTAGAGTTATTATAAAAGGTGCAAGGCAACAGTATTTGTATTTACAATCTAATGGGGGTAAATGCAGTTTTTTTTTAAAGAATTATTTATTTATTTCCATTTGTTATTGTTATTTTTTTTCTTTATTTGGAGAGAGAGAGAGAGAGAAAGAGAGAGAGAGAGAGAGAGAAAGGGAAAGTGAGAAAGCAAGCCACCTGGTCCAGGATTTGAACCAGGTTGGCCATGTGGGAATCCAGTGCCCTTATCCACCACAACACCTGCTGGCCCTAATGCAGTAGTTTGACAGGTACAGGCATGAGGTCTATAAGGCCACATAAGAGAAAGAGTTGTCACATCTCTTGGGGATAATGGGATAGAGAGGACTGGTGACCAGGCCCTGGATGTCAGTAGAGAATTCGCAAGATTTACAACTACCCTCTAGGGTAAGTATCAACATTCCCATGATGAAGTGAGAAAACTGGTGAAGTGAGACAACTGCTGAACAGAGAGGTTAAAAAGCTGGTGAATGTCTCAAAGCTAGGAAGAGTGAGAGCCAAAGATATGTTTTTCCTGCTTGGCTCATTGCTCTAGTTGTACACTGGGCTATTAGGTACTGAATATCAAGATTGGAATCTGAGTTTGACTGAAGCCCAACACAATGCTCATTTCTCTGGAAAATGCTGCCTTCCTTTTACTGAAAGATCAGAATTAAGTTTGGATTTGTTTTGTTAATAGGTGTACTTCAACCAAAGCAAAGCACCTAGAAAAGTCTCTGACACACTGTTCGTACTCTTTAAATATTTACTGAATGTGGCTGAGTAGCTGGTGTCTTGCAGGTGCCAAGAGAATGACAGAGATGGAAAGAAGCAACGAGGCAGATGCCACATCAGAGGCATGTCAGGGATGCTGGGCATCTACAGCCATGAGGACCAGGTATCGGTTTTGTCATGTCAGGGAAAAGGAAGGCCCAAATAACATATTCACTTAGTGAGAGACAAATATGGGCTACTCAACTCCTGAATAGTCTCTGTTGAAGAAGATACCAGGTACCAGCCGATGACTCTATTCAGGAGGCACATGACACCCTGAGTTGAGATTTCTCTTCTTTTCCCACTTATAGGCCCTGTTACAATGCTCAGCTCTTGTGATTTCAATCAAATATTAATCTCTATTTACAATATGCCCCCAAACACATGCACAACAAGAACTAGCATTCAACCTTCTTCTGTTTTTTGTTGTTGTTGTTGTTGTTGTTGTTTTTAAGAGAGGTTTTTTGCTATAGGGCATATGTGCTCACCAAAGAGACAGAAAGAGAGAAATCACATCCCACCCACCCCCCGGGGGAATGCCATACCACCATCCCTCCTTCTCCATTCTCCTCTTGGGATTTTGGGCACACACACACACACACACACACACACACACACACACACACATCTGGTGTGAGTTTTAAGCCTCTGCATCTGAGACTCAAACCGTGGTCAACTATGTGGAAGTCCAGCAACATAACCATTATACTATCTGCTTATCCTGCATTTACCCTTTTTAAAAGCTTCACTTCAGAAGAGATAAGCTTTCAACTCTTATCTAAAGCCATATATTAAAGGTGGGTAGAATATAGCAAGTGTCAAGTCTATCTCCTTCTCGCCCCACTGTGAAGGAGGGATTCTTACCTAAGATTCTGGGGAGATCCAAACATAGGACACCAACACTGGACAGAAGAGACCGACAGCTGTGTGAGCACACTCACAGCACAGGTCAGGAGGGCACCACCCACACACAGGGCCTCATGGGTTATACTCTGGATCAAAGTGAACCAATGGGGGTTGTGGGAAGCAGACTTCATAGCGACCAGAGGGTAAGATGCCCCAGACCCAAAGAAACAGACCTGTAGGGAGGTGAAAGGCATTCAGTTGAGGACTTGGTGGCATGCAATTGGCCCAGCAGTTGGGGAAACCAGGGGTGGAGGGGCCTCTCCTGCTGCGGGGTGGAGGGTCTATCTGATGAGAGCAGGAAAAGCCACAGATAGGCTTTTGGGGCCCTCTGAGGCTCAAAGATAGCAAAGCATCACATGAAATTTTAGGCCACAGGATACATAGCAAGATCTGGGGTAGGTGCTACAGAATGGAAGAGAAGGGAAAGAGACTCTAATGCTGCTCAAGATGGCTGCTCTTCAGTATGGCAGACAACACTCCTCATGCAGCCTGTCAGCTATGACCTAGCCAAGCTGCGGAAGCCTTAACAGCACTAGGGGAGTTTGCTGTAAAAGGGCAGTTAATGACATCAAAAAACATCCCCATCTAGTGTGGAGTGAAACTGGCGAGACGCTGAAGCATAAATACAACACCCATCAAATAGTCAAATGACCAATGAGTTTAATAAATTGCTGCCTAAAGTTTTCTCCAAGTGGGGGAATTATGAGTGGATTTTTTGTGTGTGATTTACTCTAGTCTAGTTGGTGTCCTCATGATCTGGAAAGATATGATCCTAAACACCACATCTCAACTGCTGAAATCTGGAAAGAGCAAAATCCCTGAAGTTAGAATCCCTAAAGTCTAAAATCCTTAACATCTAAAATCCTCAAAATCACAATCCTAAAATGAAAAATCCCAAACACTAAATCCAAAGTCAAAATCCCAAAGACTTTCAGAGAGTTGTAATGTGTTACATGCATTTTTGGAAAATTCGATGCCACTTTAAAGTGAATGGTCACATCATTGACCTTGTGTGTAGCTTTGTGAATATACATAAAAACATTGAAACTCTCTCAGTAAATAAAGAGATGTCTTGTTTGTACATCTGCACTTGTGAAAGATGAAAGCTCTTGAGATCATGGTTCTTTTGACAACAGTAGTGACCCATCACTGTATTAGTTTGTTCATCATAGTATTTCAGATGACTGCAGCTATAAAGCTGGGTACACCCAGTTACCAACCATGGTTATCTGTGTTTCATGCATTTCACTTTGTGGCTATTTCTTTATGAATTCAGTCTCTCTGATCATAACTTTTACACCTGTATGACTATATTATTATAGTATACCTGAATGTTTACGTTTACAAAAATAAGTACGTTATTATTGCCTATTTTTTTGTGCAAAGTGATCTATGAAGTATTATGTCACACTTTTATATGTTTCTCAAATATATCTCTTTTTAAAAAATGTAAATAAATGTCTTTAAAATAATTTTTAAATGATTTTTTCCCAGAATTATATTTTTATGATTTTAAACTTTAGGAAATTTAGATTTTAGGGATTTTAAGCTCTACAGATTTCAGTATTCAGGATTATGATCTGAACTGTTCTCAAGTATCCAAGTTTTCCATCATGAGTTAGCATTACTTTTTAAAATCACAAAGTGGACGAATATGGAAGATTTATTGCCAAGTGAAGCAAGTCAGGCTATGAAAGAGAGACATTGTATGTCTCCACTTAACATATACTGACTGTTCACACTCTATGGTAGAGACTGAAAGATTGGAGGGCATAAAAACATTGAAAATAGTTATGGACACTGGAGACAGTGTGGAAGGAGGTAGCAGAGGGGAAGAGTGTAGGGAAGGAAATCAGGGAGAAAAATAGAGAAGTAAGACATTTGTGGAGTACAGAAACGGTTTATTACCTGTTGATGATAATGTGTATAGTATTCTCATCTAGACCGCTCTGAGGTATATTTTCCGTTGGGTAAATTCTCTATACAAGCTAAATAATGTATAGCGATTGAGTGTTTAAAATGATAAAAATAATAATTAATAAAATCACATAGAAAATAAAAAGTAAGAGTCAGCCTTGTAGCCTAGTGGTTAAGGGAGCTGGAATCCCCATGACTACAGTTTGAATCCTGGCATTGGAGGCTTGATAAACAGCCCACAGGGTGGAGAAACAGAGAAGGGATTGCATGGTGACCACTCCCCATTGCAAGGTGCTTTCTCTCTCTTTGTCTGTCTCTCTGTCATTCTCTGATAAGTGCACATGCCCTCTGGCAATCAGAAAGAAAGAAAAAAAAAAAGAAGAAAAGAGGGGAAAACAAAAACAGAAAAGAAAAAAGGAAAAGTGAGTTTACAAACCAAAATTGCAGTAATGCTGGCCTCATCATTACCGTGTATTCACCTTTACTGGAGACCTGTGTTGGAAATGCTGTGTAGCTTCTTTTCAACTTGAAGAATGGGCTCCCTTTAACATTTCTTGCAGGACGGATCTAGTGGCAATGAACACCTAGCATTACTTTCTGAGCACATGAAGAAAATAATATTTGGGGAAAAACAAACAAAAATGAGAAACTTGACTACCTCAGCTGCATAATGGCAACTTTAGGAGTGAAAAATCAAGCTCCACCACCCATGTCATCAGAAGGCTGGGAAAACGGTGCTTTGGACACAAGAGCAACCCCAGTAGAGAAGGACCCAGGTGTTGATGTGCAGTCCTCAGCAACCAGAGAGAATTCATAACAGCTCAGCCTCTTGATCCCTGCAAGGCCATGGGAGGTCACTTTACCTTCAAGATTCTGTTTCTGCGTACTGAAAGGGAAGGAGAGGCTGAAGTCTGGTGAGATCAGGTGCCTTTGGCAACTGGCTTCGCTATAACTGATTAAGGTAGCTAGGTGGGGACTGTGACATCGGGAGTGAAAAGGGGCATCCAGCTCTCTGCTGCTCCCATTCAGGAATGGAACCCTGAAATTGCTAGAGCTTTCAAAATTTTGAGAAAAACTCTCAAAGTTTATTTTATTTGAAATCTCTTGATGTTTAATGATTGACAATGAATACAACTTAAAACAAACAAATCAAAACACTATGCAGGTACAAACAACAAAAAAAAACATTTCTGTCATGGGGATCCATCTGGCTACTAGGTCACAGTGTCCAGATTAGGTGACCTTTCAAGTTACTTCCAGTTCTGGAACTTTGCAACTAAGTGGAAACTGCTTGTTTCTCCTCTTGCGATGTGGCACATACAATAGGAAGGGTCACACATGGTGTTTCCTGCCCTTGGGGTAAGGCTGCTGAAGGCTGGGACAGACAATAGGTGACATCAGGCCAACGGGTTTTTTTGACTCTGTGGCAAGATGGTTTCTGAGCCTCCCTTCTAGTGTTTAGCATGTCCTACTTCATGTTCCCTTCCCATGGGAAGCCACCATTTAGGCCAATGACTTTTGTGATACTCCAGTGTCTTCAGGTATGAGGAGCTTTTCCTTCCCAACTAAACAGATAAGATAGGTTGTGCTTGCATGTCACAAAGCAGAGATGTGCAGTAAAGTCTCAGTTATAGAGGGAGGTAGGGTTCTAGAAATATTTTGTAAAAAAAAAAAAGTGTGTAAGTATGAGAAGGGTCATC
Organism: Tupaia tana; assembly: GCA_026018925.1. Lineage (NCBI taxonomy): Eukaryota > Metazoa > Chordata > Mammalia > Scandentia > Tupaiidae > Tupaia > Tupaia tana. The sequence continues at coordinate 21,141,023 of JAKSZU010000007.1, forward strand.
AGATAATATCAGCTTTTACAGATTGGGGCTGCTCAGAAGGGAGTCTATAAAACACTCTTCACAGAGATGTGAAAGGATATTGATTTTTTGGGAGCAGAGGGGGTCAAAATTACATGCCTTGTACAGCAGCAGCCTTCGCTCCACACTCTGGACCTTTCTAACAAAGAACAGAATCAGGAAAGGCAGGAGGATAACCCTAGAAAGACGGACAAAGAAGAAGGCATTGTCTGGTCCCTGCATGCCTTCCCCAGTCTTAGCACTGAGTCCGGATGAATCTCTTCAGCAAAATCGGAACGTGGTTTCATGTAGTGGCTGCTGCAGTTGACAGCTGCCTCTGGGGACACTCACTTTGTGCCTGCAGGAAGGCAGTGAGAAAGGTCACCACAGGGCAGGCTGTGGTCCAGAGGCACTGGCAGCCAAAGATTTCCCAGGTCGATGCATCTGCTCCTGCAAGCACAGAAAACACACAGAAGGCACTGGGCATTTCCAGAGACCAGCGGGATCATGATAGAATCAGCTTTGCAGGACTCTGATGCCACACCCCTCGTGACCGGAATATGGATGCTGGCTGGTGCCTTCTGCTCTGGAAGGACAGGCAGATGGAAGGGAGGAAGGAGTCATTCCTGTGCTATTGCAAAAGATGACCTAGCACCACTGTGGGCCTGAAAGAGGGCCCTGGCCCAAACAGAAAGGCTTCCTTAGGGAGAAATAGAATTTATAAAGCATAAGGTCACTGTCCTGGTGCCTGCAGCGAGGCAGATATTAGAATAACTTAAATAAAGAAATCCCCAGGAGGGACCAGCAGTTAGCGTAATGGCTATGTTGCTGGACTCCCATGTAGTCGACCGCGGTTTGAGTCCCCGACCCAGTGGCTTAAACTCACACCGGACGCATGTGTGTGCGTGCCCAAGATCCCGGGAGGAGAATGGAGGAGAAGGGATTGCGGCGTGGCCATCCCCCCTGGGGGGTGATTTCTCGCTTTCTGTCTCTCTGTCTCTCTCTGTCTGTCTGGCAAGCGCACATGCCCTCTAGCAAAAACCTCTCTCAAAAAAGAAAAAAAAGAAATCCCCAGGGGTTAGCCACAAAACAGACAAGCAAGCAATGGCATCTAGATTCTTGCTACTCCCTGGAAGTGAGCTGATTCTATCCTTTAGCTCTTCCTCCGTGCAAGCTCTGCCCAGTTGAAAACTTGGCACCATTTGTCTATATAGAATCAAAGTATCAGTGTCTTTAGCTAAAGTGTAAGGCTCCAGGGAGGCTGATTTGAACAGCATTTCAAGCATCTACCTGCAACCAAATTTGAATTGGCATTCCTGGGCCTGGGCAGGAGTGTTGAGAATTAGAGAAGGAAGTAGATATAGCTGTGGCAGGAAAACTTACGAGTGTGAGAAGGATGAGCCCGTGTGGCATGTCTGTCAGTGGAGCAGCCCAGCCTCTGGATAATATGGCCTAATCGACACAGATCCCACCAACTGGCCTTGTGGAATTGTAGCCCAGACCAAGAGTTCACTCTAACGCCACTTCATAATATGGAAACTTAGAGAGTGAGGAAAGGTTCTCCCCAGCCTCCCTTCACAGACATCCTTCACCCTTTACTTGGACAGTGAGAAAAAGGTGTCCCACGGCCATGTCACCCGCTGAAAAGGTCTGAGCTGATGTGAAAAGGGCTAAACTATAAATTAGATGCCAGCTCAAAACAGAGCAGGGTCAGCAGGTGAGGGGCTATGGGCCGTCTGTGCTACCTACTGGCAAAGGAAGTCAGCCAGCAGGTGACACTGCCACACAGGCAAAGCCATGAGAATTAGGGCCCAGGGAACTGGAAATGGACCAAGAAGAAGAAAACTATAAAAGACAGGCAGGGGGTGGTTATGGTTGTACAGAAAACCTTCACAGGTTATGAAAGCCCACTGCTTGACTCCTTGTAAATGCCTCAGTGGTTCTTTTTCAAAGGCTCAGTTTCAAAGCCTGGCATCTGGGTGAGAGAGCTACTGGTTAGCAGGAGACAGTGCAGAAGTAGCATCACTTGAAGGCCAGCCCAAGGCAGTCAATGACCAGGGAGTCTATAAGCACATAATGTGGAGAACAACTAAGGTAACAAACAAGAAGTTGAGAGTATGCTTGGGATTATAGACTCAGTGCCTATAGGGAAGAACAGGGTAGGATCTGGTGAGAAAGCTCTAGAAGTAGAATAGTCAAACTCCATGTGGTTGCTGCAGAACCGATTCAGATACCAACTTCCCACAGGCAGGGCTTCCAAGAATGTCCAGGTGTCTCTTCTAAGAGTTAGACTAGGAACACAGAGGTAGAGCCTTCAGGGCTTGATTCAGATGAGATCTTACCAAGATGGCAGTCATCCTCTCAGCACCTGCAAGGGCTAAGTCCTAGGGAAGGCAGAAGGAGCCCTCAACTTCCAGAGCCAGTGGAGCTCTTTATCCTATTCTAGAATCTTGTGAATGTGGAGATCATTATAGCCTAAACTTGAAGGAAAAGTGGAACGTCCAAGATAACAAATCAGTTCAAGAATAGAATAAGATTCAAGTAAGATGGGACTTTTCCTGAGTGAGGTAAGAAGCTTTTCTACAACAATAACCTCCAGTCATCCACTTTTCCCAACTTTGCAAATCTTGGCCAATCAAATCCCCTTGCTAGGATCCTGCTTCTTTTCTGTGTACACACTCACCCATCCTTCCCCTAATAATCTCTTTAGCCTTCAGTCTGAACCAGAGCTAAAGTATTTATAAGCTATTAGCAAAGCTCATTAATTAAGGTTATGTTTACACTTCTGCCACCAACCAATTGTAGCCTTTCATTAACTAGGTTCCCCTTCTTTTGCTACTAGTCATTAATGCTGATCACTGAAGGATTAAGGACTTCCAATCTATGGAGGGGCACTAAGATGCTTAAGTATCATACTGGTGCCTTCACTCATGTCAATGTTTGCAGAACAACCTGACCTCCAGGAAGGCTCAGACTCACTTTGGGAATATGTAGTTTCTGTCACAGCAGCACCACAGACAGAATCCTGAGAAAAGATTTCAGTAATGACCCCACTGGTTTACGGGGATTGGGCTAATCTTTCCCACCAGCAGTTCTCTCTCCTCTGTGTACTTGGTGTGTGTGTGTGTGTGTGTGTGTGCATTTGTCTGTATGAAATAATTCTAGAAGAATGTCTAGGACACCGGAGATAGCAGTTGCCTATTGGGCGCCAATGTTTGACCACAGTGGTGCATGGTAGGTACTCAGTGAACACTTATCATTAGATAGACAAAGTTCACCCTGGCCAATATTGGCTTCCCCTCAAGGATAAAACAGAAGTCTTCGTAACCAGTTATGTTCATTCCCCAACACTGACACCCAGGCCCAAGCTGAGATCCCCAGGCTTCATGGGGTGAGTGTCCATCTACAGCAACTGACTCATCCAGCTTGATTGCAGCAAAGCATAGGAGGCCTAGGCTGTGGGCCTGGAGCACTGAGTTCATCATGCCAAGGGGAGAAACTCACCAGCCACATTTGCCTCCCGCAGGAATATTTAAAATGTTTACTAGACACTGTCTAACGGGAAGTAATATTCTCTCAGTAAAAATATCCCCACAAAAGTGGCACGGGCATAGGTTCCAGTACAAAGACAAACTTCTTTCTCAAAATCACAGGAGAGAGCCCAAATCTGAAACACCTTATTTTTTAAGTTTTAATTTTTTTTTTTTCTGAAGAAATGCATGGCTCAGCCACATGGCTTGGATGGGAGAGAATGCTGTGTGACACTGGAACAATACGGGAAGGCTCAGAGTCTGGATTCTGGGTCAGCTTTCTGCTAAACAGAGACCTGAGTCTGGGTGATTTATAAAGAACAGAAGTTTATTCGGCTCAGGATTCTGGTAAGTGAAGAATCTGAGAGCACAAGCCATCACCTAGTCCTATGTCACAAGGCCAACATGAGCAAGAAGGTCTACATGCCAGTGCAAAGAGATCGAGGGCGACTCTTGTTACTTTTACAACACACCACACCAAGCAAAGTGATCTCTTCTCACAAGGGCAAGAACTCCCTCTGTCTCAGCACTAAGTCATTCATGAGGGTGGCTCCCCTATGGTCCAAACAACACCTGAAGTTCTTACCACTGCCCAAGGCCATTGCCCTGGGAACCAAGTTTCCAGAACATGAATTCTGGGGGGACAAACAATTACCCAAACCATAGTTCATGGTAATAATCCAATAGGTTATATTTTCTAAGAGGTGAATTTTTTTTTAAAGATTTTTTACCACATTTCGTTATTTAATAGTTTGCTATAGAGCACATGCACTCTTTGGAGAGAGATGGAGAGAAAGAGGAAAAGTTAGAACTCAGCCCCTAGAGGAAATGGCCACACCACAATCCCTTCTCTGAGGATTTTAGACACACACACACATACACACTCAGACACACACACACACACACACACACACACACACACGGCATGTTTTTCTTTTTCTTTTTAAGAGAGATTTTTGCTATAAGGCACGTGTGCTCACCGGAGAGACAGAGAGACAGAAAGCAAGAAACCATCCCCCAGAGGGGATAGCCACACTGCAACCCCTTCTCCTGCATTCTCATCTTGGGATCTGGAACACGCACACACACATGCCCAGCATGAGTTTTAAGTCACTGGGTCTGAGACTCGAACCATAGTCAACTACGTGGGAGTCCATTGACATAACCGTTATTCTATCTTCTGGTCCTACCTGGCATGTTTTTCAAGCTGCCAAGTCTGAGACTCAAATTGTTCAATTGACCATGTGTGATCCAGTGCCTTAACCACCAGGCTACCTGCCCACCTGCTGGTGCCAAGAGCTGACTATTTTTTTAGAGAAAACTGATAATGAAGATCTCATTCTAGAACCAACAGTGCCCAATTCTTTTATTTCATTGACCAGATTCCAGGCATAACTCTAAGCACTTTAAGTACTGTTAATCTTCCTAACCGCCCAAGGTGGTCACCATTCTGGTTGTGTTCACTTAACGGACGATGAAAGTGAGGTCAATTAACTTTCCCCAGGCTCAAGTTTAATAAGTGGTGGTGCCAGAACTGCTTTAAACCACAATGTAGGGATCAGAGGGAGGCTTAAGGGACTGACATAAAGTGATGGTTTGTACTCCTGGTGCCATAGAGGTCAGAGATGGCATGACCCCTCCACCTGCTCCTAACACATGGAAGCATTAGAAAAGATAAAGTTTTAGATTTGTTGCTAGTGGCTGGCACAAAGACAGCACACATGGCCCAGGCCCAGGCTCGCTTGACATAGGGGACAGACCTGAGTCCCCACCTCTGCCCAGGCCCTTGAACATCTGCCGCTTCCATGAGAATAAAACTAGGGAATCTCTCCCAGTCATGCAGTGAAGAGACAACCCATCTGTCTGGGCACCAGAGGGAAAAACCGTCCCCCATGTAATAGTCCCATCTCAAGACCACTTCCCACTGAGAGGAGTCCAAATGAAAATCACCGGTGGTAACCAAATTCTAAGCTAAAGTGTTTGTAGAAAACTATTTACAAACCAATGAGGCCCTGGTGCTCCCAGCAGAAGCAAGTGCAAACCTCTCTCTATTGCACTACGCAGGGTAGGGGACGTCTATGGGACAACAACCTCCACTGAACAGAAGCCAACATTGTCAGTTTATATGAGGGCAGGACCTAGCCCTTATGCCCTGTTTCCTGGCTTTATTTTTATTTTATTTTGTATTCATGATAGCTTATGCTATCATGAGAGAGAAAGGGAGGGAGAAAAGAAAGAGAAGCACTCTCAACAAGATTTTGTCATGCCATGAAACCTCGTTCCCAGCCCTCCAGCTGTCAGGGTGTGAGTGCCTGCCACATTTTCAAGTTGACCCACAAATATGAGCTTGCTGTGGGCCTGCCGTGTAGCTTCCAGCACTGCAGTTAGAATGCATGGAAAGTGCTACCTGGCTTTATTATTTTCTTAGCATGCTCATAGTTGCTTATTTTTAGAATTTGAGTTCATGTGGCAGGATTCTGTTTTTACATTGTTTTGTCCTCAATGCCTAGACCAGTAGCTGGTGAATACTAGACACCCAGTAGATATGGATTGAAAAAACAGTAATCCATATTGTGCATGGATGTAATGAACAAAGTACTATCTACTTTTCCTGGGTAGGCAAGGAACCCAGTAACATCAGGAGAAAGGTGCCCTTGGGGAGGAGTGAGAAGGCAAAGAGTGGGGGTAGATGGTGATGGTGCTAAATAACTCCATCTGCAGCAGTTTATTTCTTTAAAAAAAAAAAAATGATCAGAAACCTTAGGGCATAATATCTGGGTGGTAGGCACAAGGGAGTCTTACCCTCTAAGTCTCTGTGCTTTGCTGTGTTTACAGTATTTCATAATTTAAAATAAAAGTAAATGAAGGAATTCTTGGCATGAAGGGAACTCGATCACACCACTGGGCCTGAAGGCTGCTCTGTTTCTTTATCTGAATTAAACCTCAAACTGGATTAAATCCTAGAGCCCCAGAAGTGGGGGTGCCCGTTTTGCGTTCAGACCTTTTGATTGCAGAGATGGGCAGTAAAGGGGAGAAGTCCAGGGAGGCCACTTCCCTGGAACCCCCCGCCCCGTGGTGAACAACTAGCTCAGCACAGAGCTGTGCCTTACAATGGGTGTGGGAGGGAGGAAGGTAGTTTCCACTCCTACTTTGGAATTTATAAACACAACCACTCACTCACCTCTCTGCAAAGATGTAGGAATTCCATCAAAGACACCAGCTACCAAGGCCTCTTGCAGCAGTTGGGGGAATTTTCCTGATCTGGGATCCACTGCGGCCTCAGGATCTGCTCACCAAGTGCACCTGGGCCCTGGGTCCCTTTCTGGGAGATAGGGCAAGGCCACCCCCTATTGGGTTCTTCTCTGAGGGGGGTTGCTCCCAGGGTGGGACTGTGATCTGCTCCTGCCAATTCCAACTGGAGGGCCCTTCCAGAGTGCTGAAAGTGCAGGACCAGGTGGGGAGGATGTCAGGAAACCTCCCCAGGACTCGTCACAGGAAGGACCACGCCGTGTCCCAGAATAACTGCAGCCAGCAGGAAGGACGGAACCGTGTCCTCAGCTCAGGCTGTTCCCACCACTGGGCAGTAAAAAAACTAGAGCTCATCAGCTCTGGTGAGCTCTCTGCACCTCAATTAATTCTGTCTCTTGCCACAGGCCTGCTGATAAACCTTGGTAAGTGCGGATGTTACTAAAGCACCTGGCCCAGGGGGCGCAGTTACAAGTGCGTCTAAGTAACTCTGTCCAATAGAAGTATAAAACTCGGGCCACAGACATCAAACACCAATGTAATTTTTCTAGGAGCACATTACTAAAAGTACAAAAAAATGAGTGGGGTCAGCAGGTGGCATGGTGGCTAAGGCGCTGGACTCCCACATGCCCAACCAGGGTTCAAGTCCTGGACCTGGAGGCTTGCTTTCTCACTCTCTCTTTCTCTCTGTCTGTCTCTCTCTCTCTGGACAAAACTGAAGAATAATGATAATAAATAAAATTAAAAGTAAATAAATATTTTAAAAAAATGAGTGAAATTAATTGTTAATTAATAGTCTTTTTTTTTTTTTTTTGGAGAGGTTCTTTGCTATAGGGCGTGTGCGCTCGCCAGACAGAGAGAGACATAGAGACAGAAAGCGAGAAATCACCCCCCAGGGGGGATGGTCATGCCACAATCCCTTCTCCTCCATTCTCCTCTTGGGATCTTGGGCACACACGCACACGTGCCCGGCGTGAGTTTTAAGCCACCAGGTCTGGGACGCGAACCACGGTCTACTACGTGGGAGTCCAGCGACATAGCCATTACGCTAACTGCTGGTTCCCTCTTTTCCCTCTTTTAGCAGTTTTAATTTAACAGAAAAGTTGAACAGTGAGTACAGTATCCATATACTGCCCCACTGCCTCCATCTACACACACACATTCCCTTCTTAACATCTGGCATTAGTGCGGTATGTTCGTTACAATCAATACACGGTACACTATTATGAACTAAAACTCATAGTTTCCATCAGGGTTTTGACAAATATAAGACATGCATCACAATACAGTATCATAGAGACTACTTTTGCTGCCCTCAGATTCCCCTGCTTTCAATTTACTTATCCTTTCCTCCCCTCTCCCACCCAATGGCAACCATGGATCTTTGTACTGGTACTGCCCCTCCTCCATAATTTTGCCTTTTCCAGATAAACAAACTGGATTCTTTTTTTTTTTTTTTTTTTTTTTTTTTTGGAGAGGTTTTCGCTATAGGGCGCGTGCGCTCGCCAGACAGACAGAGGGAGACAGAGAGACAGGAAGTGAGAAATCACCCCCCAGGGGGGATGGTCACACCGCAATCCCTTCTCCTCTTGGGATCTTGGCACGCACGCACACACGCCCCGCGTGAGTTTTAAGCCACCGGGTCCAGGACGCGAACCACGGTCGACTATGTGGGAGTCCAGTGACATAGCCATTATGCTAACTGCTGGTTCCCCAAACTGGATTCTACCTGGACAATGAAACATTACTTGGTACTAAAGCAAGCCACCATGTAAAGGCATGCAAGAACATCTTGATAGTGAAATTCATTTTAATGATATATTTTACTTACATCAATATTCAAAATAACATTTCAATATGTAATTAATATTTTAAAATGATTGAACACTTGTACATTCTTGTTTCATACTGAGTCTTCACCATCCAGTGTGTGATTTATATTTATAGCACATCTCACCCTGTCTTGCTATCTTTCAACTGCTCAGTAGCCCCAGGTGACTCCCACAGATCTAGAAAAAGAAAATATAGCCCCAACCTTAGTGAGTTTATCATTTCATCAGGAGAGACAGAATTTCTCCTTTCCTCACCCTTCATGCAATTGAAAATTTCATGCATCTCTTTTGCACAAACATAAATATGTTGAAAATGTTGATGATTGTTTGCTCAGACGTTGTGTCATCTTTTTATGAGAAAAAATTAATTTCTTTACCTACCTCCCCTTTTAAAAAAATGTGCTACAGGATGCATGTACTTGCTAATGAAAGAGAAAAAAAGAGAAGGGTAGAGAGAGAGAAAGTGGGAAAGCATCCCCCTCAAGGGGATGGCCATACCCCAATCCCTTCTCCTCCATTCTCTTCTTGGGACTTTGGACATGCATGCACACACTACCAGCATGTTTTTATTTTTTTTCCCAACTACAATTTCTTAATAAAGATAATTTCAAAAGATGGAAAAAAAAAAACAGCTCAAAAAGACCAGTTACTTCTCTAATAGATCAATTTTTTGATATAATCACCGGCATGTTTTTTAAGTCACTGGGTCTCGGACTCCAAGCGTGCAGTCAGCCATGTGAGATCCTGCTGCTTTAACCACTACACCACTGCCAGACCTGGATTAAAAAACTTATGATCAATTTTTTTTTAATGATAGCTTTCAGGCCCACTCATTCTTAAACATTTGAACCATAATATGATGTCTACAGTTTCTCTTTAAATCACATAGGAGCAATTCAGAAAGTCCAAGTTATGCTTCCTCCTACCCACTGGCAGCTTCCACACTTGCCTTATAGAGCTTGCACATTAAGATTTGTTTTTTGTTTGTTTTGTGGCCCATCACAGTAGTGTGCACTGCTGAAACGCTTTGCTCCACAGGCTAGGACCATATGGAAGATCCAGGTTGGATTCCCAGTCCAACCTAAAAGCCAGATGTGGTGGCATGTGCCTGTAATCTCAGTGACTCCTGGAGGTTGAGCAGGAGGTTTGCAGGTTTGAGGCTGGCCTGGGCAACATAGGGAGAGTCTGTCTGAAAAGAACCGAGTGTGGTGGTGTGTACCTGTGGTCCTAGCTGGGAGGCTGAAGCAGGAGGATCGTGACAGTCAGGCTCCATCAAAAAAAAAAAAAAAAAACAAAAATTAGATTAAAAATACTGGACTGCTCAACAAATACTCACTGGATATCCAGTGCAGTTGTTTTCAAAATATTACCTGGAAACCCCAGGGAGCCTTTGAGATGATTTGGGGGTCCACAGGGTCAAAATTATAGTCATGATAATGGTCGACTTTGCCATTCTCATTCTCAGTCTCTTTTGAACATACGGTAGAGTGTTCAGAAACTGCATGATCGGTGTGGATGGAAGATGGAGTAACAGAAACATACGGGGCAATCTCGTTAGTAATATTTGCTAGTAAGCCAGACATTAAAGAGATTTGCACTAAATTTAAGTTAAATCACTCTCCTGGCTATACTTCTTAGTATTAGATAGTTAATTTTCATAAAAACATTATTTTAAGATTTAATGTGTCTTATTTTTGTTTTAAATAAATGAATCCATATGATTAATTTTCTTAGTCTTATTTCTAATGCAGTATGAGTAAATATCTTAGATATAATATACATAAATAAAAGCTCTTTAAAGTCTTCAATAATTTTTAAAAATACAAAGGGGTTCTGAGACCAGAAAGTGAATTCCAGGCTCCATGCTAAGCTCTGAGGATAACGAGATCAATGAGCTTGTAACTCCATGGGCAAGTCACAGGCACAGCCTGTCAGGTCCCACCTGACATCTCTCTCACTCCTCATGGCTTGCTATGACTTCACATGAGGATGGTCGCATCATGTCACATGCATGACATGTTCTGCCTTAAAAGCCTCATCAGTGAGAGACTGTGCGATTTGTTGTCCAAACCAGGATACTGATGTCTGAGCTGAGCAGACACGCCATTCAAGGCCATGCTGGCCCAGCAGTCATCCTGCGACAGCTCCTACAGAAAAGTTCTTCCGTGCTCTTGAACATAATTGGAGGTACCGGTTGTAAAAGTTTCCCGGGGTAGGGAAAAGACACTGGGCCACTATCCATACGTGGAAGAGGAGCTTGAGTATCTCAAAGTGAGAAGGAGGACTCAGGGGAGGGCCACTGGGGTGAGACCACAGAGGCAATTCCAGCCAGAGGGCTTCGATGCAGACAAGGAGTAGGACATCACCATAGCTGGGCCTGCATCGTTGGATTCAGGCCACTGGGCACTGGGATAGTAGGCTCTTTCCCGCTGGTTGTCCTTTACTAAAAGTGAAATAAGAGCAAATAGAAATGTTTTCAGGTTACGTGATGGAAAGATAATGGATTCGGTAAGATTCTTTGTAGGTACAAGGTGAACCAAAAGGACTCTGGGTAATGGATTTGGTCCCTTTCTCACCCTCCAAGTGGAAGAAGGTAAGTCTGCCCCACTGAGGTTTTATTTTATTCTTTTACACATTTCTAAGTTTAAACACCTAAGATTCCCCGAATGAGTGGAGTTTCAGACATGCTGTGTTTTAGAACCAGCAGTGGTAGCCAAGGTTCTGTGATGTTGGACTCACATGGGAAGGTCCACGTTTGCATCCAGATGTCTTCCTGGATGTGTCGGGTGTGTGTGATCCAGGCTACCTGAGGCTGGGAGTGGATCATGGTGTGAAGACCCTGTATATCTAGCTTTCTTTCCTTGCGTTCTCTATTTCTCACTGTATCTATCACAGAAGAAATAAATAAAATTTTAAAAAGTTACATATTCTGATTGTTCTAAAGTAAACAGTAGTGAGTGGGTTAGGGAAGGGGAAAAAAAAATCACCCCGTTGCAGGTCAGACCTGAGAAGTTGACAGCTTTTGACAGATTACAATGATGTTACACTCCAGGAGAGCATGATGGGGGTGGGGGGAAACACATCATCCAAACAAGGCACGAAAATGAGCCCAGCCTGGCCCAGCCGTTTGCAGCTGACTCCATGTATTTACCCTGTCCCCAGGGGTGTAATGCCTCAGGGAACCCAGGACCTGCCCATCCTAAGTCCTGGCCAGCTGCAGGGACTGCTCAGGAGTCCTGGGATCTCCCCCGGCTCAGTCACTGCTAGCCGTGAGCCTTGTCTATTAATCCTGATTCTGTCCGCCCGATGATTGCAGGTAATAACCTCTTCCTAGGCTATTGTGGCGATTACAGGCGAGTTTATCAAGGTGCTGGGATGCTATCAATGATATAAGGCAGCACTGAACATATTATAAGAGGGATCTTCAAAAAGTTTGTGGGAAATGCATAGTATGAAGAAATTATGCATGGATTTGAAAAAATTTTGCACCGAAATAAATTCGTACATTAATTCCATTTTCCCTGTACTTTTCCAAGTCCCCTCTTCTGAACAAAAATACCTAAAACAGAAATTTCCTAAAAAGCCAGCAGAAAACTTTGCTCTAATAAAATAATGATTTGGTCACAATATAGTAAATGACCAGCCTTTTTTTTAAAAGGTTGCATGCAATAAAAACATTAAAAAAAAAAAAGAAGCCTGAGAGGGAAGAAGGGGAAGCAGGAGGACAAGAGAGTGAAGATAAAATTAGACAGACAAGATTGGTTCCCTTAACTCGGAATCCAATGGTGTCATCTCCTTGACAACTGGCCCTGCAGAGGGATGGGGGCCAGAGGTCAAGTCCCAGGGGCTCACCTGCCTCAGCAGAAATCTAGGCCCCAGGCTGGCTGGGCGGCAAACTGGAAAACCTGAAGTGGGAAGCTCCCAGACAGCTGCCTGTGGCCTGCAGCCTCGTAGTCTGAAACAGGGCAGCAGTGTACAGGGCTGCGGGCTCACGGGGCTGTGGCTGGCAGGCAACCAGATGGGGACAAGGTCCCAGCAGTGAAGCCATAGCTGAGCCTATAGAAGTTTCTGTCCCAGGCTTGGAGTCTAGAGAAACTTCCAGAGCTCTCTTTTGACAGACAATGGCATCCGTGTCTCCCTTTCTCGCCAGAGAGCAATACCACGTGGTTCCTGCCATGCTGCTGCGCCTAGAGGTAGCTTTGTGACCAACCCACACTGGGTCTGACTCAAGTGCCCAGTGCACACCAGGTCACAGGTGGACAAAGGCAGTGACCCAGTCAGAGTCCAGCCCAGGCGGCTTTTGCTCCCATAAGTCATGTTTGCATGCAAATTACAGATTCCTAAGAAAACAGAGGCTTGAGCCAAATCTTATTTCAGGAGCCAGCCTATAGCCTGGGGGTTAAGATGGCTGCATCCTACATGGCTGACCATGTGGTTCAAGTCCCCGATCTGGTGGCTTGAAAGACATCCCAGGTGTATGTGCCTGTGTGCCCACAATCCCGAGATAGAGGCATGGAGGAGAAAGAATTGCACGTGACTGCCCCATGGAGGATCTTTCTCCCATTCCGTCTATGTCTCTTTCTCTGTCTCTCTCCAGCAAATGCACACACCTTCTGGAAAATTTTTTAAAATGACTTCAGTTTGCTATGGTCTGAATGCTGATGTGCCTTTAAATTCATATGCTGAATCTTAATCCCTGGTGTGATCCAATAGCCCCCTCCCCCCACTCCTCATGGTTTTACTTTCCACAATTTCAGTTCTCTGCAGTCAACTACAGTCTGAAAATCAGTAAGAACAGTATGATAAGGTATTTCAAGAAAGAGACTGTATTCACCTAACTTTCCATACAGTATATTGTATTTTATTATCAGTTATTGTTGTTAATCTCTTACTGTGCCTGAGTTATAAATGAAACATTATCATAGGATGTCTGTAGAGGAGAAAGCATAGTACATGTAGGGCTCTGTACTATCTGTGGCTTCAGGCATCCAGTGGGGGTCTTGGAAGGTATCCCCATGGGTAAGGGGGCTGCTGTACTGTTAAGAGGTGGAGCCTCTGGGAAGTGGTTGCATCAGGAGGCTCCACGCTCATGAATGAGATGAAGCCCTTGTACAGAAGTTGAAGGAGCCGCCTTGCCCGCCACTACATGAGGACACAAGTCTCCCTCCATGGCACCCTCACCAGACACTGAATCTGCTGACACCTTCATCTTGGACCTCCCAACATCAAGAACTGAGAAATACATTTCCAGTGTTTATAAATGACCCAGTTTAAGGCATTTTGTTATAGTAGCCTGAAAGGACTAAGATGCATACAGATCATTCTAAAGCAAAACACGCAGGTGTGTAAAGTGCTTCCAAAAGGCCCATCTGATTGTGCCCCCGGCTCCTCCATTTTGTCTACCTGGCATGAGCTTGCATCACTTTCCTTCTGAGCTCAACACATGACATCCATGTCCACTCACCTCTTCCTATGCTCTGAAGGAACACTGAGAAGGCCCCACCTCCTGTAAGGACATGCATAGATTAGCTGGTCGAGGCTAGGGGTGTCCATTGGACAGTGGGTCTTAAACCTGGTCTCAAGCCAGTATTGGTTAGGGACACTGTCTAAAGCCCAGATTCTCAGGAGTTAGTCCAGACACACAGCTCAGAATTTCAGGTATGGGTTCTGGGCAGCTGTTAGAACTTTGAGTTCCCCCAGTGATAATTGATGCAGCTGGTCTCAGGAGCAGTACTGGAAACCCCACTCGAAACCTGAGGGTGTCACTCACTTCTTTCAGCACCTATTTTAATTTTTTTCTAAATAAATCATTTGGATTATGTTTACATTATAGATTAGCCTTCAAGATTTGCATACATTTTTAGAAAAAACTCAAGGAAATTTCACACTTGCTGTGCTGTATGGCTTCACCCACACACACACCCAGGCTACACGCTCTCACTCCCTGCTGCCTTTAAGGTGCTTTGAGGAAAAATGTGAAATGGCAGATTTGATGTGCTGTTGACTCTCCCACGATGCCTTGCCCTGTAAGAAGACCTCTGGAGAAAGAGCATTCAAGCTTCTATGGAATGAAATTAGACATAAATAAATGAAAATAATGGTAGAAGTGTAGACACTGTAGATCAGGCAAGGTTTGGCATGAATAGCATGAATTCAGGGCCCTTCTGCTCATTCCAGGCAGATGAATAATAGCAGCTGCCATTTATTGAGCACCTACTAGGTCAATGCAGCATTTCTGCAGGACAGGCATTGCCATCTGTACCTTATCAATGGCAAAACTGACCCTCAGAGCACTGAACTGACCAACTGCACAACCTATGAGGTAAGATTTGCATTCAGGTGCCCAGAGCCCTGGTTCTTCCCTCTGCATAATGGGGCCCTCTTTAGGAAGCAAAAGTTGGCTATAGGCAGAAGACTCATCCTGAAAATGCAGTGGTACATCTGAATAGCCTCTGTCTCCAATCCCCATGTGGGTAAGAAGTGGCCTTTTTGAGCCGGGAACTCTAGATAGCAAATCAGAAAGATAGGGTATCTGAACCCCACAAAATACTAAATCCTAGCCACATCAGGGTCTGGATCAGCACCCTTAAGGGAACTCTGTTGCTTTTTAACCTGAGTATTGTCATCCACAGGGTTCCAACCAGTTGAAACCTAATACCTGGGTTGTATTTAGGTCAGTAGCTTACGGCTGGTTGAAGTCCTCCCTCTCTGACAGGCTCCACACCCTCTGATATCTGAATCCCCTCTTCCTGATGAAGTTGGCCAGTGTGAATGTGAGGGCCTCTGGACCGTTGTCAGACATCTGCTTCACAGCACCAGTAGAACAAAGGGCCGTAATTGCAAGAGGAGCCCAGCCATTGTACCTCTCTGATAAAACCACGCAGACAGCTTGCCTTTTAGAAAAATAAATGGCAAAGAGAGTAGCGAGGATGATGTCCTGGGACCCAGCTCTCCAGAGTAGAGGTCCCATGAGCCACTTCTGCCTGACTCCACCAGGTTCGATGCACTGCCCTGCCCTGGGACCTCGGCCAGGAGCCGGCTACAAACCTCCAAAACCTTTCTCTGGTCTCATTGTTATGCAGACCAATTTTTCATTCATCTGGAATCCACTGTAGCATTTTAATGTGGGAAGCCTGCTACTCCATTTCTCTTTCCTGAAGAAAAATGGCTTAATTTCTCTAGCTGATAGATTTTTTTCTGATCCTTCAGACAGTAGAAAAAGACCATGGAAAATCAGCTGTTGGACTCTCCACAGACATTTTATGACGGCCATAAACAGGGCTATGGCGGGATGACATGCCAGGCAGCATCCTGATGCGTGCCCTAACCGTTATTATCAAGCTCCTGCAAAAATGATGGATAGATAGATGTATATATAGATGGCCGTTCGATCGATCAATTGATAGATAGATGATAAGTAGGTAGACAGATAACTGCTAAATACAGAAGTAGGTAGGTATGTAGATGAATGGGTGGATAAACCATGATAGAAACTCGTTTCCCAACCGTATTTGAACAGAATAATCTACCCCTCCCATATTTTTCCCTGCAGACATGTGAGATTTTTTTGATAGCAAATCAGTTCAGACTCCCCTACCTACCTACCCACCCCCAAATTGAGACAGATTTCATCAGTAGAGGAAAAATCTACTTAGGAAGGAAATTAGAGGCAAAATTGGGGCTAATCATTTTAGCTGTGTGTTCTATTGTTTAACCCACGAAGCTCAGAAGGATGCAATCAGTCCATCTTGTCTGTGGTTCTTCCTCCATGGCTGAAGGTGGCTTGGTCTGGCCTGAGGCAGAAAGGGGCCAAGGACAGGGACAGGCTAGGCCCACTTCTGGGTAAATGGACTGGTATTTCATTAGAGGAGTGTGGTGGAAGTGTGTAGCATAGACTCTGGAGCCAAACACCTTGGGTTTAAACTCCAGATTTAACTTTGAGACTTCTACACATTAGTTAACCTTTCCATGCCTTGGTTTCTCCATTTACAAAATAAGGGTAATAACAGTTCATGCCTTGTATGATTGTTGTTTAGATTAAGTCACTTAATACACCTAAAGCATTTAGCACAGAGATTGGCGCATAGTAAGCCCTCCAGGGGAGAAGCCAAACCTACTCCCCTGAGTAAGCAAGTTTACTATGCAAAAGGTAAGACTTTAACACCCACAGAAAGGTCATCAAATTTAACAAACTTAACCCTAGCTTTGGGGCCAAAGATTGCACTTAAGTATAACCTTCTTCCTTTATACTGTTTATTGATTTTCCCCAAGAACCAAAGCAAGAGCATTCAAATCAATAGCCCAACATGAACCTAGACTCTGAATGAAGAGGAAGTGAACTCCAAAGTTGGACCCCAAGCTAAGGCCTTGCCCTAAGAGCTGGTACCTCCAAGACAGAATCCACAACCTTCTGCTGTTGCATCCTTTGAGGAACCACCTGGACAGTCAATGTCCCTCAGAAGCCATGGCCAAGTTAGCAGACTTCATCCTGCTGCTGGGTAAATAAAATATCCATATTCCGGGCTGGATGGTGGTGCAGCAGTAGAATGCAATTCTCTGTGAGGCTGACTCATATGGGAAGACTATGAGTTTGCTTCCAGAAACCTCCCTGAGTACACCAGGCACACATTTGTGCCCATGATCTAGGGCTTGCTGAGGCTGGGAATGGATAGTGGAGTCAAACTCCGGTTAGGGTGTTGTCTCTCTCTCATCTTTCTCACTCATGGAATGAATGAATGAATGAATGAATAAAAGAACACGTGTATTCTTGGGTATTTCTGTAGTTAGAAGTTGCCCCAACTCCTACATTAACGTTGGTTGTCCCTTCATTAATGTGCTTCTTGATAGCTTATTTTGGTGTCTGGGACCTTGGAGGAGCTGTGGATGATAAAAGCATACAATGGGTGAGCATTACACTGACTCCTACCATTGTCTCGGTGCCCCTTCCACACATGTTACGGGGAGCAGTTAGAGATTCACTTTGGGACCTGAAAGCCCCAGTGACTAGTAAGCCTTGCTCCCAGTCCCTCCCACCACCTGAGCCAGTCAGAGCTCCCCCTGCCGGCCTGCATTCATGATAAGGGGTGTGCAGGCGACCAGGACTTGCGGTCTTTGGAGAACAGGATGTAAAATTAGAGTGTGTCAACATAATGGAGTACTATATTGCTATAAAAAATAAGTGTGTGGATTGTGTCAATATATGGAAATGAGCATGTGAAATAATGTTAAATGGAAACAAGCAGAACACCTACCAGTTTGCACATGCTGATTGCAACTCCATCAGTAATTACATCTGCACTCCCATAAGCTAGACTAGATGCAGATTTGGAATGGTGCAAACAGCAGGTTATTTCCTGAAATCTTTTTTCCTCTCATACAATCTTACATATTTTTATTTTCATTTACTTTTAAATTACTTTATGTAATTTATTATTATTATTATTATTATTATTATTTTAATTTGACCAGAGAGAGAGTGGGAGAGAGGAAAAGTGAGAAAGCCAGCCACCAGGTATAGGACTTGAACCACAGTTGGCCATGTGGGAATCCA
Source organism: Tupaia tana (assembly GCA_026018925.1). Classification (NCBI taxonomy): domain Eukaryota; kingdom Metazoa; phylum Chordata; class Mammalia; order Scandentia; family Tupaiidae; genus Tupaia; species Tupaia tana. Next base: position 21,159,178 of record JAKSZU010000007.1, read on the forward strand.
GCACCTTAACCACCATGCCATCTGCTGGCCCCCATGTTTTTATTTTTTATGAGATGAACAGGAGATTTGGACTGGAACCAGAATGAGAAGCATTTAACTGCTGACACAACTAGAACAGGAAGGGCTCTACACAGTGGTTGAAAATCTGCAGCAAGGAAAGCCCGAAAATATACATGGCTGTATGAGCTATATAGACCCTGCTCTGCCCAGACTGCTGCCACCCCAGCCAGAGTGGGAATGTCAGCACCATGCTCTCACCTGGGCAGAGAACAAAATTCAGGCATACAGGATGCATAGGAGCCTTCAAACAGGTGCAATTTTGTTCCCTACTATGTTCACACTCTGCTTTATGGGAAGGTGACCACCCTGTCCCAGTGTGTTCAGACACAACCCTGGTTGTCCTAGTATAACTGTTAGTAGCATCCCCTTTATCTCAAAAGTGGCCCTGCCAAGACAGTAAAGTACATGGGGCCCACTCAGGCCCCAGCTTGCTGCCTAGGACTGTAAGTTATCCTTCCCCCCGAAGACACCAAAAGACTTGTACATAGATATTGTCATCCGGCCTCACAATGACCAGGGGACCAGAAGGGCATTTCTGTTCCCAATTCACAAGGACTCTTTGCTGTAGAGATGGTTGAGGATTATGCCAGTGCTGGGCTGGAGCTGGTACAAGGCCACAGAGACAAATGGCACATCTCATCCAACTCCATGTTCAGGAATGTCATGATGATAGCTTGAAATCAGCATTGGTGGGGGTATTTACATCATGGAAATCAGGAAATGCTACAAATATGAACTTTTGTTTTTCCCCAGGGAGCTGATTCTTAGCTACTCAGCAGCACACCATGGGTTCCTGGAGTCACTGAAGCTGGTATATAAACCACCTTACAAGGCTAGAACATCTCAGACGGCTGTCTGGTCAGACAGGTCAACATCTCAGACAGCTCCCAGCCAAAGTGCACAGCAAATCCCCAGAGAGTAACCAGAAAACTGTGGAACGTGGTAGTCCCTTGCAGATGGGAGAAGTGAGTAAGCATCTCTTCTGATTTTCCACACATATCAGAGACAAAATGAGATCGCAAACACAAATCAATTCAATTGTCTTGGAATATGACAGCTTGACTCACAACCCAGCTCCTCGCTCCCTGACAAGGTTGTCTGCATCCTATTAAAGCTGATGACTGCTGAGCTATTGATATAGCACTGGATCCTCTCACGATGACAGCCTTTGAATCATAACTCTTTCTTCATCACAGGAGTCACTAAAAAACCCTGTACAATTGACACCATAACATGGGTGTCACTTTACAAAGTGGCTTATTCTTTGGCAACAATAAGGGCTTGTTAATTTCTCCTCCCACTCCAGACCTCCTCCTGCAGCACCTCAGTAGAGCCCTTGCAAAAGCTCCATTTCCTGGTCATGGACAATTCATTACTTCCTGTCACACATTGCTTACTGTCATCTCTCTTTTGTAATCACAGCAAGCCATGACGGACTTCCTACAAAGTTTTAATCAGTTCTTCAAATGTCTTACCGGCGTCCACACTTCAGTGCTGGGTTAGTGAGTTATCTAAGTCCGAAGATTCAATGGGAGAATTGAACATGAAGGCAATTCTCGTCTGATCAGAGAATCTGAAGTACCAGAGAAAGCAAGAGTGAGAGGGACAGTTCTCAGCACAGATTTTAATAACCCTGCATGCTCAGCAGGGCAGGCTTTGGGAATGAGAGGAGCGCCATGCCTACACTAATCAGGCATTTCCTGGTGTGAAGTACTCTGCTCAGTGGCATAGGATAACTCAGAAAAATTAGAGTATGTGCTCTGTGACTTTATAAACGGGTGGAAGAGACAGGACGGAAGCAGAGAGACCAATGGAGTGCAGTAAATGTGAGAGAGAAAATAAACCAAAATAACGATCCTCAACTCACCAATAAGTGATGAAGAAAGGCTAACTTATTCGTAATTTAGCATTGGTGACCGGACCAAGCATTGTCAACTTTTGAGCAGGGTCTTGACTGTATTTCCTTATCAGCTGTGAGTTCTGTAGTTTCATAAGCTGAGAGTGAACCAAAAATTCTGAAATCCTAGAAATAAAAAAAGATCTTAAAATATTTGTGTCCAGGGAACCAGCAGTTAGCATAATGGCTATGTCGCTGGACTCCCACGTGGTCGACCGCGGTTCACGTCCCAGACCTGGTGGCCTAAAACTCATGCCGGGTGCGTGTGCGTGCGTGCCCAGGATCCCGAGAGGAGAATGGAGGAGAAGGGATTGCGGCGTGACCATCCACCCTGGGGGGTGATTTCTCGCTGTCTCTATGTCTGTCTCTGTCTGGTGAGTGCACACGCCCTATAGCGAAAACCTCTCCAAAAAAAGAAAAAAAAATTTGTGTCCAAGGGCCGAGCAGTAGCACAGCAGTAAAATACAATGCTCTGCAAAGCAGACTCACATGGGAAGGTTAGTAGTTCATGTGTGGAGACCTCCTTGTACACCAGGCATGGGTGTGCTCACCATCTGATCTGGGTTGACTGAGAGTGGGGGTGAATTCTGGCCTGGGGATTATCTCCCCCTCACAGACACATACACATACACACACAGGAAATAAATGAGTAAACTTCACAAAAAAGGAAAAGGGCTAGCCTGTGGCTTGGTGGTTAAGGCAGTAGGATCCCATATGGCTGACTGTGTAGTTTAAGTGCCAGACCCCATGGCTTGAGAAACACACCAGGCATGTGTGCATGCATGCCTAAGGTCCCAAAGGGAAGAAGGAAAAGAGGAGACGGTGTCTTGGCATGACCATTCCCCATGGGAATTTCTCACTCTCTGTGTCTCTCTCTCTCTCTCCCCGGTGAGCGCACACACCCCCTCTGGCAAAATGTTTTTTAAAAGAAAGAGAAATTTTTATCCAATTTGACTATCTGATTATTCTAGAATACTTTCTTTAGAGAGTACAATCTTGAATTTTATTTATTTATTTTGAGAGGTTTTTGCTATAGGGCGCATGCACTCACCAGAAAGACAGAGAGAGACAGAGAGACAGAAAGTGAGAAATCACCCCCGAGAGGGGATGGCCATGCCACAATCCCTTCTCCTCCATTCTCCTCTCGGGATCTTGGGCACACACGCACACGCGCCCGGCGTGAGTTTAAGGCACCGGGTCCGGGACCTGAACCGCGGTCGACTACGTGGGGTCCAGCGACATAGCCATTATGCTACCTGCTGGTCCCTTGAATTTTATTTTTGTAATAATAAATCCATTACCCCAAAAGTTTAAGTGCATCTGGGACCAGTGTAGAAATACTGAAACAGGTGACAGCGCAATCTCAGAAGCAACACGAGGCTCCCTCTGTGTTTTTGTTACTTGTTTACTTGCAAGTTCCTCCCACCAGCCTGCCACCCTTGAGGAGCAGGCGCCATGCCGGCTCTAGGGGCACCTTACCCTTGGTGTCTGGCATGGCCATAGTGAAGAGCAGTCCTTGGCCCATGGAGGGCTTGGACAAGTGGTTGCATTTGATGCTATGATCATTGGGGGCAAGAGTGATATTTTTACATGCGCTGGTCCTTGCACCTGCCTCAGGTAAACTCAGTTCTCCCATCAGCTAGAACAGATACTCTCTCTAGGTTCCTTCTAGCTCTAGAAATTTAAATTTTTATGGTGGTATCAAGATCAGATTTGTAGGCCAAAAATGTATCTGAAAGAGGAACATTTCTTATTGGGTGTTTCATATTAAGAGCCGGGGGCAGCACAATCTTATGATCACGAGCTGATACAGTTTTTAAAAGAGAAGAGAATGGAGAATAGTCGTTCCGGTTGTGGACAATGACATTGATTTTCATGTCACACCCTGAATTTCTGCATGCCCAAGGCAGTCAACTTTAAATTATACAAACAGTGAGGAAAAACCTGTGTGTTTCGAATAAGATTGATTTCTGTAAACCAGCCAACAAGGGACCTAGGATTATACTCTCCGAACATATGCCCCTCTCCTTTGGCACAGTTGGACTCTCATTTATCAAGGACTGAAATAATCCTTTTTGCAGATCTCTGTGCTATAAATGGTGTCCTCAGTGCCTTCTTAAATGTCTGCTCATGTTTTAGACCAGGAGTTAGATCATACATCAATGCATGATCTTCTCAGAACAGGTCACCCACCTCTCCACTGCAACCTTCACAAGATGTGGTATTTTATTCCAACCTATCACTCATAGGCAATGTGACAACTCTTAAGAGAAAGAGTTGAACTCTATATAGTTCCTTTTTTTACCTCAATGTTTTTTATGAACATCAGTTATGTATACGCAGGTGAAGTTTTCTGAAATGTAGCCCATTTTTTCATTAATTCTGATAAATAATGGACCAGTTTTCTTGACTCAAGGTTCATTAATCTTCAGCTGGGAGGATATTTTTCTTTGAACCTAGTCCTAAACTTCTCACTAGGGTATATGTGTGTGTGTTTGTGTGTGGTGGTGGTGGGGGTGTTTAAGAAAGACCTTTCTTCCCCTGTATACCAGGATAAATCTTAGATTTTTTTAAATAAGCACTTGAGCGGTGCTCAATTCCTAAGTAGCTGAAAATAAGAGCTGTTTTCTGGATGAAGACAAGGCATTAAGACATATACAGTAAAATCACAGTGTGTCTCAATTTTAATTCATGTGATGAATAGTTAGTTAGGGACAGGCAAGGGTTAGGAGTCTGAGTCTCTTTGGTATGTTGGCCTTTTTTCCCCCCTGAAGTCTGTCTCAATCATTGTCTCAACAAAATGTGAAAGTCAAACTTTAACAGGCCTCATTTTAATTTCTATTTCAGTCAAAGGATTTCACTTACTGATTTCAACTCTAATTCCTCTAAAGGCATATAAGAAATTTCCTATTGGGACCAACAGTTGGTGTAATGGCTATGTCGCTGGACTCCCAGGTAGTTGACCATGGTTTGAGTCCCAGACCCGGTGGCTTAAACTCATGCCTGGTGTGTGTTCGTGCGTGCCCAAGATCCTGAGAAGAGAATGGAGGAGAATGGATTGTGGTGTGGTAATCTCCCGGGGGGGCTACTGCTTACTTTCTGTCTCTCTGTCTCTGTCTTTCTGGTGAGCACATGCGCCCATTAGCAAAAACCTCTCCAAAAAAAGAGAAATATCCTGTCTTGGGCAAAATGCTTCACAAAGTCACAGAGCTAGTGAGAACTTCAGTGATTATGTTGTCTGATACCCTCATTTCACAGATGAGAAAACCAGGGTTCAGAGAGATCCAGTGATCTGACCAAGGTCACTTAGCAAGTTAGTAGACATCCAATACTTAAACGTCACACCATGCTGTCTGCTAAGAATTTAGCTACCCTGGCTGCTACTGCCTCCCATTCATTCTAATCTCTCATACTTACCTTTCTATTTCCTGTGATTCAGCTGTTTATATCCACCTACTTTATATTTTGACTCCACTGTACATGAGACATTAAATTTTTACTTTATCTCTTACTCACTGACTTCTTGAATTGCTGGATAAAATTAATGCTCTTGATTTTGCTTACATCCATAGCATGTGGCTTCTGCTTTTACCTTGACAATTGACTCTTGGGTCAACACCTAACAAGGTTCTGGAAATCAGTGAATAATAATTCACTTGTTTCTCCAACCTAGATTTCTCACTGTCCTATAATTTTCTTTTTTTTATTTTTTTGATTTTCCATCCAGAGTACACTGTATATTGTCTCAATCAAGCACACCAACATACATGTTATTGTCAACAAATAATTTTCCATTTCTTGTTTCCTGTATATTTTGCTTCCCCCCCCCAATCCTTGATTCCCTATCTCTTACCCTCTGCCATCTCCCACTCTCTTCCCACACTGTCTCTGGTATCTATGTTTACTTTCTATACTGTTTCCCCCCCACATTTTATTGAATTACTAAAGATCTTAATTAATCTAAATATTTTCATAGCAAACACAGCTGATATATACATTTCCATGAACACAAGTCTAACTTTAGGCATCCTATAAAGTAGCACCTAGCTGGGGCTATGTATCTATAATTTTCAATCCACTGTTAAGCCCAGATCCTTGATTGTTGGTATTTTGGTTCTTCTGAAGGAGGCCACCTTGTGGAGTCACTGTCGCTGTCCGTGGTGCTGATATTAGCGACAGTCGTTACCACACAGCCTGAGTAAAGTTGGTAAAGTTAAAAGGTTCTCCATAACAAGCCTGGTTGTTTTGATGGAATAATTTGTCAAATAAACTAAGATAAAATAATAATTATAAATATTCACATACACTTAACCAGACATTTCAAAGTTGGTTCCCTTTCTTTTTTTTTTTTATGCCTCCCAGGGAAGGGACTCTCAAGTTAAGTGGGTGATAGTCTGTGATGTGTTAGTAAACATTTAACAAATGGCTCTCCAGTAAAATAAAACAACAACAAAAAACATGATTTGTACAATTTCCATGATGCAAATAGTACTCCCATACTGACTGACTCCAAGCTACCCAAGCAATGTCACTGGATGTGAAGTTGGTGCTCTCATGAGCTAGTACAAGTGGGTTCCCTCTTTCCACTGGCCAACATTGAGCCCAACATTACCTCTCAAGTTACCCAAACATGCCAAGGCGGTTCAGAGCAAAAATGTATAGGAGGTGGTATTTATGAAGTAAAGCCATTTAGTGAGCTCTGAGCGTAAAGTCAAGTGAACTGATATACAAGCATCATGAGCCCAACAAGGCACACACAGCTCCTCAAAGGGAAATGGAACAGATCTTGTGGAGATACTTCCTACAATCTGGAGTGGATTCAGGCAAATACAAATTTTTGCTGTAGAAAGAGTTGGAGTCTGTTCTCCTTCTTTGTGAATGGTGGGGGCATGGGCACATCATGCCGACCTAAAGGTGAGTCACCAAAGCAAACACCCCAGGTGTGTCCCGCAACACAATTTCCCCAGCTCTGGATCTGAAGAGCGAAATCAAAGTTCCAGAAGATTGTTTGAGGTTTGTACATTTTTCAATCACAGATAAAATTTCATAATTCCAAGGGCTGTTTTTATTTCAAGTTCTTTTTTATTAAAAAAAATCTGGAGGAGGGTCCAGCCACAGTGGCACAGGAAGTAGGGCATTGTTGTACAAACCAGGGCCACTGTCCCAGATCCCAGGTTGATCCGAACACACTGGGTATATACCTGTGATCCTGGCTGGCTGGAAGGCTGAGAGAAGAACTGGGGTATGGAAAGACCCTATTAAGGATCTATTTCTCTCCTCTTTTTCTTATTTTCTCAAACAAAATAAACAAGCAAAGAAACAAAGCTACTTTGATCTTGTGGGAATGGTAATCAGCAGAACTATCTTTTGGTTATAAATGGCAGAGACCAACTTGATCTAGAAAAATGAAACATTTATGGAGAGGAAACAGGGGGCATCTCACAGAACAACCAAGGGTTTATCAGCAATTCAGAAACGGTACCAAGAATATGATAACATTACGACTGCTTTCTGCCTCCATGTCTGTTTCACTTGGGTATTAGCTACCTTCTTTCTTTTCTCTGCAGACCCTATTTCTCTACATAGCAGAGAACATGACATCCTTCAAGCTTTGAACTGCCACAATAAAGAATGACCAAGGCCTTTAAGCCCCTGCTAGGAACTGAGTTGTGTCCCTCAAATTCATATATTGAATGCAACTGTATTAGGAGAGAGAGTTCTTAGGGAATCATTAAGGTTAAATGGTTAAATGAGACACACACACAGACACACACACACACACACACACACACACACACACACAGAGGCTAAACTCATCCTTTTACAAGGAACTCACACCTCTGATAATAGAATTGATCCATTTATAAAAGTGGTTCTCCCAAGACCCAAACCCCTCCCTTAAACCCCACCTCCCAGCACTATAACATCAGGAATCAAGTTACCTCAACATGAACTTTGGGGAACACACTGAAATCTTAGCAATCCCTAAGACTTCACAGTAAGAACGGCTTTACCAGACACATTCCTAAAATAAAACTAAGGTCATCGCAAGGACTTCTGGGAAAGAAAGAGATAGAGAAAGTAAAGATAGGGGAGACCTCATTGAAAACATTAGAGGTGGGGGAGATAGTCTCAAGAAAGAGAGCTCATTTTGTAATTTGGCTTCTGAACCACACAGGGAATTATCCTGGCCTCTGGGCATATTAGGTACAAAGCTAGAAGTCCTTGCTAAGATTAAAAAGATGTGACAAAAGAACAAGCTCCTCTGAAATGAATATAAAGTGCATTTATTACATTTTAAACAGCCTCTCCATACTGTAGACTTTCCCCAACAGGAGTAAGGGCCTTCCTGCAAGTTCCCCAGGGGGAGGCCAGAGGACCAAAGTGTGTGCTCATCCTTGACTCCTGCTAGATCACAAGATCACCTCCCGTTGACTTTAGCAGCCTATGTATCTGCTTTTGTTCCAGCTCTTACCACCACTCCCTGGGTCTCCCATCAGACTCACACCCCGTAAATTACTCTAGTTTATTTCCCATGGTTTGACTTATTGGCCTCAATATTGTCTTCTCTGTTCTCTGAAGGATACTGAAGTCTCAGATTTCACCTCTGACTGAAGCTTGGCATCTTTCTGGTGCCTGGCAGAGCATCCAAGAGCCCTCCACACTCCATTCTCCTCCGGCACATGGGCTCATCAGCAACCTGACAAGGTGCTGAAAGGCAGCCCAGCCCTGGGCAATCCTCAGGAGCTACCTAGAGAGGACAAAGCAGAGCCCACAAGGGGTTGGAGCCTGAGGTCCCTTGTCACTAGCTGCTTGGCATCAAACAGCAGATTTGCATGTATAATATAAGTCTTCATATCCACCCAAAAGCTCTGCCTTTGCCTAGTTGAGTGGGTCACCACACAGCCCTGCTGCTCTGACTTAGTCCACCTTATGTATGAAAAAAGTGCCACATTTGCACATTTGAAAGGAGATGCTCGTAGTTGAGAGTCTCAACATTTGATGCTTCCCACTGTCAAAGTTTCAGACGGGAGAAGAAATATGGAGAAGGGCTAACTGGGTTCCCCAGGAAATGCAGCGAGTCAGCAAGTGTCAGCACTGGACCTTGCTAGGCAGGATTGCTGGGGGTTCTGAGGTACTCCTGAGTCACAGATGTTGGCGGGGTCTAGAGTTTAGGCACCTCATCTCACTAAAAGACTACAAACACCACCCAGCTAGTTAGGCTCTGCTGAGCCTGTTTCAGCCCCAGACTCTGACTCCCAGGCCAGCACCTTTCCCATCACATCCCCATTTTCTCACTTTGAAACTTGGAAAGATATGGAGCCCTTAGTGAAAACCTCCCAGAGTTGGAAGACATTGAGCAAGGACCTAGATAGGAAAGAGCTAGAGTACCTCAGGAATGGCTTTATCCTCTAGATCCCAGGATCCCTGGTGAGTCCTGCTAATAGGAAGACCCTATCAGGGGAGATGGGAGATGAGATGAAGAGGTGGGCGCAAAAGGGCTGGAACCTTGACATGAGAGCTATTGGAAGCCAGCTCTAGGGAAGTGTCCTGGACAGCGAACACCTTGGGCAGTACATGGAGTGAGGGGAGGGTGGCTGGAGCCCAGCAGGAAGAAAGGAATCTCCAAGGCGAGGCATGCATTGTGTCATGGTGCCCAGGCAGAAACAGTGGGCCAACCTTGGGAATGCCGGAGTGTGCAGGGGTCATGCCATGAGGTTGTGCTCTCCCACTCTGAGAACCTCTGACTGAAGAAGGGGTCAGGTAGTGAGACTTGGGGTCCCTCTTCCTCTGACCCCAGATGGTGCTGCTGGGGCACCACCTTCCTACTGAAGCAAAGGTGAGCAAAGCAACGGCTCTCTGGGGGTTGAGGGTTCTGAGAAGAGCCTGAGGCTTTGCAAAGTCCAGAGCAATCAATAGAGCAAAATATGAGTGTGGAGAAGAAAGAGATGAAGTGGGAGAGAAGGCAGGCTGCAGCTGGCAGAGCTCTGCAACAGATGGCGAGCTCTGGACATTTGAGAGCAAGGCAGAGAGCCCTAGTCTCTCAGTGCTGAACAACCACATTTGCTTTTTCCTCTCTCCTTCTCTCCCCAGTCACTCCCTGTATCTCTCTCTCTCTCCTTTCTTCCTCCCTCCCTCTTTCCTACCACCTCATCTTCTCATCCTCCCTTTCTGATTCCACCCTGGAATAGCTGTGTTGGGTTTGCCATCCCTGATTTTCTCATCATCAACAGTTGACTTCATCTCCTCCCCATGCAAGGGGTTGTCCTCCCTGACACAATTGCAAAGTATAAAAGGGACCCAAGAAGCCCTGCTTTCCCAGGGGCAATCTTTGTGGCACCTTCTGCAAAAGGCTACTTCAGCTTCTGCCTGGTAGCAATATGCAATGTGTGTGTGTGTGTGTGTGTGTGTGTGTGTGTGCACATGTGCAAATATGTGTGTGGGTATGTGTGAATGTTTGTATGTGTGTTATGCATCTATATATTGTGCTATGCACTGATATATTGTGTGTGCATGTTTGTTTGTATATGTGATATTTGTGTGTGTGTGTGTGTTTGTGTGTGTTGTGTTTAGGTTGCTTTGGATATCATTGTCAGTTTGCCTCAGGGGAGTCTCAGTTTTCCTTCTTTCCCTCCTTCCCAGCTCTTCTCTGGACAGGAATGTCCCCTTCCTGGGACATGTTCCTCTTTCCTCTCCTCCTCTGACCACCCAGACTCCCAGGACTGCCCAACTGGTGGAAAGCTTGATGGAAGGAGGTGAGAGATTTGCACCTTTGTTGTCTGGGAATTTCTACTGTCACCTGTGTCTCCTTGAACTATCTTTGCAAATTGTAAACATGTAACCTAGGCGGGTCATGAGAACCTTTTGGTACCTGCCTTTATTCAAGTCTCCAAAAAAAAAAAAAAAAAAATCCTGAAGGAATGCCTTGGTGATAGACAGAGCCTCCAAAGAGAGAAATGTAGTTAGGACACAGTGGGGGCTGGGGGCTGGCAGAGGACAGGGCGACCCAGAGGTTTGCACCAGCGGTGAAGCTGCAGAGAAAGGAATAAAAAGAAAATTCTGCACATTTTATCCCCTGTCCTGAGGTCACCAGCTTACCCGTGGTATCTGTCTAAGACATGGGCACCTCTGCATTTGAGTCTGCTCTTCTTCAAAAGGCACCGCTGCTCCCTCTGCTAATGCTGTCATGTGTGGGCGAACATTCAGAACTTTACTCCCACCATGCTGTGATCCCTCACAGCCTAGCGAGAATTATACAGCTTTGAAATAGGACAAGCAGGATTTGGGAATGAGACAGGTGTGGCATCTAATCTTGGCTTTGTCCACTAGAGTAAATTAGGCCTATTTTCTCATATGTAAAGTGAGAAGAATGAAACTTACTTCCCAAGCTGTTACCAAGACTATAGGTAATTTTAAGATATAAAATCCCAGCCCAGCCACAGTGGCATGTGCTGCTAAGATGCTGTGTTCCACAGGCTGGGACCATATGGTAGCCTAGACCTGATTCTTACTCCGGCCTAAAGGTTGGACATGGTGGTGTATGTGCCTGTCATCCCAGTGACTCAAGGAGACTGAGGAGGGCAGACAATGAGACCATATCTTTAAAGATAGGGGACAGGGGTGGGACAGCTTGGACCTACATGGGACGCGGGTGCTGAGCTTGCATCCGCAGGCATCCCTGAGTATGCTGGGTACACGTGTGCATGAGCCCAGGATCAGGGTGGGCTGAGGCTAGGGAAGGATCATGGCATGAAGACCATGTTGAGGGTGCCTCTCTTCCTCTCTCTCTCTCTCTCTCTCTCTCTCTCAGAAAACATAAATAAATAAACTTAAAAATATCTCCATCAGTGTCATGAGGTCTGTCCCAAGGTCTAGTATATTATAGGCATATAAATATACTAAACCAAGCTCATTTAACTACTAAGAATGTAGTAGGACTTTAGAAGATGTAAATATAAATTTTACCATGAGGAGCATAACAAATTCGCCCAGTCTGCTGGTCCCCAAAGCCGTACACATGATGTCAGGAAGCAGCCACAGGAGAGCTGGTTAATGGTGGGAGGTCAGAAGGGAAAGCTTGCAACTAAGTACTGCCCCGCCCCCACCCCACTGGTTATTACAGCTGCACCCCCCCTCACCCCTTCCCCCCAGCATCCAGGCCCATCACCACTGCAGCGCAGCAATGGTGATGAGGTTCAGAGGGGATTAACCCCGCCTGGTGCCCTTCCCTTTGCCAAGGAGATTAGTTTAGTTAATGCAGTTTAATCTGTCCTTGCCTGGCATTACCCTGGTCATGATAATTGGCTCAGGATGGTCCAATCAGACCAAACCCCAGGGCTCTTGTTCTGTGATTATGGACAACCTTAGACACATGCAGCCCCAGTGGCTTTTGGCTATAATAGGGAGAGCCAGGCTTTAGATGCCGTCAACTCCAGTGGTGGAGACAGAATAAAAGAACCTGGGTCCAGTTGAGCCGCTGGATCAACCATTTCCTATAGGGCACCCACCTCTGGAACGTTCAGCCATGGGAGGCCATATGCTCGCTTATTTATGCATGTTTGAGAGTTTCTATTACCTGCAACCGAACACGTCCTCACATCTGATTCCACACCCTGGTGTTTCCCCTTTGTTTTTGACTCAGATAACTGACTCTCTTAACTGGGATGGGCAACCTGTCTCACCTGTGTCCTTGGCCTCCTGCCTGTGTACTGAGCTCCTTCTACCCAGATCTAGTCTAGGTTTTTTGTTTTTGTTTTTTAAGTTTTGGTTGTAGTGCAAATGTGCCCACCAGAGAGAGACAGAAAGAGAGGAAAAGTGAGAAAGTACTCCACCCCCTGAGAAATTGTCATGTTGTAATTCCTTCTCCATTCTCCTCTCGGGATTTCTTGGCCTCTCCTGCACATGCACCCAGTGTATTTTTTAAGCTGCCAGTTCTGGGACTCGAACCACCAGCCAGCCATACGGGATCTAGCTGTCTTATTCACCATGCCACCTGGCTGACCCATCTAGGTTTCAGGTTTTTAAGTTTAACTTGGGAACATCAACCACATGTCTTTCTCATTCACTCACTCAAAGAGCTTTTAAGCAGTTTTCATTGTGTGCCAAGCATCGTGGTGAGCACTAGGAATAGGGAGGAAAGCATTTTGAGCCCATTTGCAGCCTATCGAGGCCCGGTGTTTTGTCCACTGAACTGTTTCTAATAGTTACATAAGGGTGTTACTGTGGACCTTTTGCCTGAAGTTCTCAAAAATTCATGAGTCAAGAATGGTATCTGGAGGCACAGCCTCTTGCTCAGGAAGCTCACATGGAGCTGGGACAGCCACAGTGATAGAAAAGCATTGAACACCGAGCCAGGCAAAACTGTATAATTAGCCCTATTGAGCACCAGCCTGCAAGGAGAGCCCTGTGCTCCAGAAAGTGTATCAAGAAACCTCCAGTTCTAGGTGGATTTCTAAGCAAATCTCCATTTTTTACAAAAAGGCAGCATTCAGTAATCTCTAAAGCTCCAATATGATTATAAAATCTTGCTCTGAAGTCATGGCTGTTGGGAGTAGATTTCAAAGATTGGAGGTTTAGGCAAAACCCCAGCTGCCTAATACACATGGGTTTGCAGTTTTACAATGTGGTCAATATTCAATTTTTCTACTCTCTCTGCTTTGCTCACAAAGCACCTACAGCTCTATTTCAGCATTCGCCTCAGCCCATCCAGTGGGATTGCTACTTGTCTCCTCTCTTCCACCAGCCCGACCTGTGCAGTCCTTGAGAGCTGGGGGGAACAGGACTTTTCCTACCCAGAAGCAGCACTAGCAAACATTGACTTAGTGCTTATCTTGTGCTAGGCATTGCCCTAGGCCCTTCACACTTATTATCTAACCCTCCTGATGATCTATAGGATTATTATATCATCCCCATTTTACAGGTAAGAAAACCAAGATACCAAGAGTTTAAATAACTTGGTTGTGGCCTTTGCATAGATAGAAAGGAGCAGAGATATAATTTTGAATGGATAAATAGATTCTGTCCGTATGCGTTTATGTGTGTGTGGTGAATGTGTGTGTTTTAAGTCGTTTTTTTTTTTTTTTTTTTTTGATGAGAAAAACATATGGAGAGAGGTAGAGAGAGAAAATTAAGAATCCTCAAAAGTGTCTCATGCCATGATCCCCTCCCTCTCCAGCTTTTCAGCCAGCCAGGATCACAGGCACACACACACAGGCCCAGTGGGTTCACGTCAACACAGGAACCAAACCCTGATCTTCCGTATGGTTTCCAGCATTGCAGAACATTAGGTACTGCTGTGCCACTGCAGCTGGTCCCTGGGCTTCCTGCTCTGAATGACAGGGCTATTGTACCTATTTGCAGATACTCAACACAAGTCTGTGAGATTACAGCTTACAGAAGAGACCTTTATAGCAAAGAATAAGAGCAAAAGTTCACGATCCTCCTCACTTCTCACTGTTCATCGTCTCTAAATAGAGGCAGCCCAAGAGGAGGAAATCGAAGCTAAGGTTCCTATAAGGGAACAGAGAAGTCTCTGTAATTGAGTTTGCCTGTCATGGAAGCCACGGCACTCTCCACCCATCAGGTCTAACCTCCTTCCACTCACTGCACAGCTCTGAATGTGGCTCCTGACCTCTCTGGGTATTTTCTGTACTATGCTGTGGTTTAAAGTCATGGTCTTTGATATTTCTTTCATGAAGAAGTGCAGGAGTCTGTGTCCTCTCCCTGAGTCTGTGGTTGGAGAAGGGAATTTCTGATTGCTTTGACCAAAAGATTAGGTCATTTCCAGCCAGTTAAGTGAACCCAGGAGAAGCCTCCACATCATGGCACAGGGAGGAGCCATCCGTACAGACTTGTCCCATGGGTAGGAAACGTTGGCATCATGAATGCTTGTTGTTTTATGCTGTTAAGGTTGGGAGTTGCTGGTTAGCAGTAACAAATCACAGGAAGATATAGGGCAGACTTAGTGTTTGGTAGATTAGATGAAGTAATCTGGCAAAACGCTTAATTTGAGGCCTTCATGTACCATAGTTTTTAAAATGCTGTCTTGACCCAGTTTTGAGGGCCTACCTAGAGGCAAGGCCATTCCCTTCTTGAGTAGCTGATGAAGTCTGCACTCCCAACCAACTCCCTTTGTCAGGCTCTCACATTCCAGGCCGCTATCCCCTGCCCTAATCACCCCAGAGCCAGGTACCAGACAATCAGAGACAGCCCCTGTGATGTAGAGCCTAGTGAAACTACGAACTAGCCCATCCTAAATCTGCCTTCCCTGTCTAAACCTTTCCTTCCCTTGGAAACCACGGTTTAGAAAGGAAAGGGGGCTCCCTGTCCAGCTTCCCTGCCCCTCTGCTTCCCCTGCAGGCCAGTGTGGTGACTGTTCTCCACAGGGAGCCGCAAGAAACAAAACTGTTAACACTCTTTCCAGTTTTCCTCTCTTGACCTGCATCTGGTCTCACCATACCCCATCTGAGGTTATGTGGTTAAAGCAGTGACACCCAGTGTGTCATCAGTCTGCTGACCTTCTTTGCCTTTGTTCTTCCTTCTGTTTCCCGATTTTGTATCATTAACAAATAATTACAGACCAGTGGCAGCAGTGCAGCAGTGGCATAGCATTCCATAGTGCTGGAGCCATATGGGAAGGTCCCATGCTGATGTCCCTAAGGGATCCCTGTACACATTGGGCATATGCATGCCCATTATCCTGGCTGCTGGCTGGGACTGGGAGGGGGATAGAGATGTGAAGATCTCGTTGAAGGTGCCTCACTCTCTTTGTCAAGAAATAAATACAAAATATTTTTAAAATAGCTAAATTTCTGGGAAAGCAAGCATATTCACCTTGATCAGAAAACAAAAATAGAAGAAGACTGAGGGTAGGTTGGATAGGGGGCTTAGGGAACTACAGAGATGGAGGTGGCAGAAGGGAAGGCTATAGGCAGGTTCCTAATGGAACAGTTACCCTGTTCTTCATGCTGCAAACTACCATAAAATTATTTCCATCATATCACAAATGTCATCTAATCCTCCAGTCATTTTCCATATGGAACAGCAGGTTGGCTTTGTACACACTCACACAGAAACAGAACACACGCACACAGGGCAGAGCCATCCTGTGACTAACATCTGGAGGGCTCTTCCTAGGCTATTGTAGAGCCACCTACAAAAGTGTTCCACAAACTCACTGTACATATGAGTCACCTGGATCTCACGAGCTTTCCAGTGCATCTGATGAGACTCTGGGCAGCTACCAAGCTCCCAAGTGACACTGATGCTGCTGGCCCAAGAACTCACCTTGAGCTCCAAGGCTGGCAAGACTTTGGCACCAAGGACATCAGAGGACATCAGAGCCAAAAGACTGTTTGAGTCTGTTCTCTCTGAGAGGCATGGTTCGAACTCAGGGAAACTTCCCATCAACCCTAGATAGCCCCATGGTCGTTTGAACACGGAAAAGCATGATATCTCCATCTCTCCTCCTCACCCAATGCAGCAAATAGAATGAAGGAGACCTTGGGTACTTGACCCTATTTCTATAAGAGCCTGCAGTGGAGATAGAGGCCCCTAACTTTTTCCCACATGCCTATTGAAGGCCTCCCTTTCTACCTAATCCCAGCTCCAGCAGTCAGTGGTGTAAGGAAAGAGAGGGTCCCCAGAGTTTTTCACACCACAGCCCCGCCCCACCCCCACGCAAGAGGCATGAATGAGTCTGTACTGGTGTTACTAACTCTTGGAATGTTCAGTCCCTCTGGACCCCAGGAAGGGTTTGATTTTCCAGTGACCTTTAGATTTCTGGCTGGACTTCCCATCTATACTTACAGAATTGAGAGGCTAAGGAAAAGAACATGGGGAAGGAGGTTTGGAGAAATCATTTAGAGAAAGCCTCTTCAGCGAAATCTTACTGAGTCAACTTTGTCTTGGGTTTAATGAGCACTTTCTAAAGTTCTGGTTCTCTTCTCTAGATTGTCACTGCCCCTGGTGGCTGAATTTGGTCTTGCATTTCCAGTCCCTGCCTGTACTTGTTCTCAAATTTGACTATAGTGCTGGTATAAATGTATTATACATAGCAATAGTTTTGAACAAATTCAAATACCCTGACCACCTAATCTCAAATAGCAACTCAATCATAATCTCATAGCCCTATTTTAATTCTCCATAAAGAGTTTCACTAATAGATACTTGTTTGTATAATTGTGTGCTTCTTGCCCGTCTTTCCAGCACACAGGTTCTAATCTTTTTTCATGAATAAGTTGTCTTCCCTCCTTTCTTACACTTCTCCCTCATTGGAGCTGGTGGACCACATGTTGCTTTGCTTCTAATTATGTACTCCTTATTTCGTCTGCATGTGAGATTTCTCATAGGATCATTTTCTTAAGGTCAGAACCTCTTTTCCTGGTCAATCGAGGATGGTGAATGGTCAATGAAGCCTTTGGCCATATCTTAACTCTACTTGGTCAAACTCCAGTAGTGTCCCTAGTTCCCTCCTAGTCCTCTAGTTGGAAGAATGCAAAGCATCCCGCAGTTTCAGCCTTTCCCATCTGTGCCCATGGCAGTTTGTATAAACCTGCACATTCTTTCCCAAATGCCCTTCTTCGAATCATTTTATTTTTACTAATTCACTATGATATTTTTCTTCCTCTAATACAATAGATCCCATGACTGAATAATACTGGCCACTCAATAATATTGTATGATGGGGAAGAGCAAGAACTCAGAGACTTGAGCTCTGATATCGGAGATGGAGACAGATGAAAAAGAGCCCAGGAAAAGAGCAAACTAGATGACTTCACTACTGATTGTTTCTCTATTCCCCTTGTCTTACTTAAGACTCTTTCAGTTGTGACAGGAAACAACTTAAATGGGCTTAAACTGGGGGAAGGGAAGTAACTTTAAAGACGCAAGATGTCTGTCAGATACACTGTGTCTCAGAATCCAGCCAAGGATGAAAAGGACTCTTGGTCCTCTCTGTGGGGGGCTAGAATCCAGTATGGGAGCCATGGCAGGAATCCTTTCCAGTATGCACACTCTCTCCTCATGCCTCACTCATTCCTCTGCCTGTCTCTCTTTCCATTTTCTCCACAATTCTATGTTGACGGGGCAGACGAGCGACTCCACAGCTCTTAGCATTACATATGTGCATGGTACAGAGGCTAATGGAGACTTCTGAGCCCTAGTCCTAAATTTCTTGGGAAAAGGAACTATTTTAGTTTACAGCACCCACAGCCAGGCACAAAGGCTCAGAAAGGTAGAGTGAGATATCAGAGGGTCTGATGCACCTTTTCTTCTAAATCAAAGGCTGACCTAGGTGTTCTCAGGTTTTCCTTACTCACATATCTATTATAATCACTCCCTTCCCTGTCTATTATTTTCTGTGCATGGAATTCAGTCTCTGGTTCCTGTCTTCCACTTTAGCATACAGGGCAGCATTATCTCTAAACAGCTGATCGCATGCAAGACGGCCATCACCACTTGGCAACTTCTGTGTTTGAGAGTAGATCTTTGGTGTTTACAGTTTCATTTGTAAAAATGCCAGCAGGATCCAGACTGACTGTGGGAAGAGGTCACATTTTCCCCTTTCTCTAATTCTTTGGTTTTGTTTGTTCTGCACTAGCCTGTGTGGCTCATATTAATACTTTCTAATGAAAGCAATCGCTGGAAAGTTCTTCTGGTATAGTTAAGACAGGTTAATAATTGTCCTGCCACAAAGTGAAGGCATTTTATGATGAACGTGGAGTGGATGAAAATGTAAAGCAATCAATGATTTCCATTTTCTAGTTCATTCATTCATCCCATATCTCAATCTTCCAGTTGAACAGTCAATTTGCTGAAGTTCTGTCTTTTTTTTTTTTTTTTTTTTTTTCATTTTCTTGCTCTCTTGTTCACACAGTATAATGAAGGAATGAGAGACTGGGAGCGAAAATTAGTATAATGGCCCACTGGCATATGAAACAGGAAGAGTGCCAAGAGGAAGGCCTCTGGAGGGACACGTGAGGAACTAGAATGTTTGGTGAGATCTAAGGAAATCAGAATCCTAAGGGATGAAATGCATGAGGCAAAAAGAATGTGGACATTAGGTTTACTGGTACAAACAGGAGTGAAAATGAAATTTTCTAACATTTATTTATTTGTTTATGTATTTGTTGTGATTTTTTAAGCCAGCAGGGTCCAGGTCTAGAGCCATGGCTGGCCTTTTGGTAATACAACACCCTAAGCACCACACCACCTGCTGGTCCCAAGAGTTATAGTGAATTTAAAAATTATTTTGTGAGGGTCCTGTATCTGTTATCCATTGCCACCACGTGCCAGTAACAGACAATGGTAGTGCCTCAGTGGCATTCAATGATAAGCACTTCTTCATGCTCAAACATCTGGAGTTAGCAAAGGGCCAGCTATGTGCTTCTGCTGAAGTGCTGCTTTCTCACAGGTCGAGGTTGGTTGGTTTTCATCAGCTGATCTTGGTTGGGCTCATGTAAGCACTGTAGTGCAGCTGGCTTGATCATATGTCCACTGATGTCCCATTGGCCAAAGCAAGTCAAATGCCTGATCCCAGTGCTAAAGGTAAGGCAGGACACCCTGCCTTCGGTGCAAAGAAGAAAGTTCTCAAATTCATGTGGTAAAGGGTATGGCCACCTGGATAGAGAATGGGGGTGATGGTTGCAATCAAGCATGAGTATCATACTTGGCAATAGTTTAAGAGCAGCTGCTTCATCAGCAGTCATCTCTGTTCTGAGTCTACTTCTTAACTCTAGGCTGGACCTGAGAACATAGTTATTATAGAGCGTTGGTGGGCAGACACACATGGCTGGAGGATCTATCTGGACTTCAGCAAGTTGTATGCTAGTGGTGTGTGGGTGGTGGGAGTCTAACATCTGTGAAGAGACTGTGGGTTTTCCCTTCACTTTATAGCTTTAGGTTAGCATTTCAGTGTCCCAAAGACCCTTTCCTTCTACATTTAGATACGCTTCTCCTGAGGGGTGGTGGATTCATATTGTAGTCAACCTCATGGTCCTAAGAAAATTAATAACTAACATTGAAACAAATATATTTTTCCTACTTTCCACTCCAAATAGTGTTAAACATATTTATAAAACATAATATTAAAGAAGCACTATGGTTCCTTTCTTATATAATCTTATCCCTGATCTTATCAACAAGATTGATTCAGATGTTTCTTTTTCATCTTCTATGAATTCTTTTTTGAGACCTTATCAGGTCAGTCTGTAATAGAGGACCTCGGGGTAGCATGAAATGCTCTAGGTTTCTTTTCTTTACCAGTTTTGACCCCTTTTCTTCTCAAATACTTTGATTTTGAACTAATTCTAAAATGATCTATATCCATACAATGGAATATTATTCATCAATAAAAACAAATGACACACCAATACATGCTACAACATGAATGAACCTTAAAAATGTCATACTAAATTAAAGAAACCAGTCACAAAGGACCACATATTTATGATTCTGCTCATATTAAATGCTCAGAATAAATAAAGCTATAGAGACAGAAAATAGATTCGTGGTTTCCTCAGGCTGTGGGTGATGGAAAGATTGGAAGTGGTTGCTAAAAGGTATGGGGTTACTTTTGGGGTAATGAAGATGTTCTAACATTGATTGTGGTGGCAGGTGCACAACACTGAATATACTAAAGCCACTAAATGGTATATTTTAAGATGGCCATTGTATGGTATGTAAATTATATAGCAATATAATTTTTTAAACTTGCTTGCCTTTTAAACATCCCTGATTAGCCAACACATCCATGTTAATTTTGTGCACCCTCATGGAACCTTTCATGATATATGACCAGAGACAAGTTAGGAGTGAAAGAGCCACATGGAATGTTCATAAAGTAAGAAAGCAAAATGCCTCATTAATATTTTCTTATGTCAGGAAGGAGTGATATTTCATTTGTAATTTTTAAGCCATTATTGCATGCCAACATAGTGACTCCTATACAAATGACCTGTATCTAATGTCATCCATGGTGCTTCCTCTGCCTGTATTTTGAAATATTAAATGATTCAAAGCCACCAGGGCCTTGTAAAGAGACAGATTCCACATGAGCTGCTGTATCACCAACAACACAGAAAAAGTATTTGCCAAGATACATTTGCCTTGATGACATTGCATGAACATCTCTATTGGCCTGCTCCTTTTTCACTTCATTCATTAAAAGGTTGACTTGAGGAGCTATCAGGTGGCATTGTGGTTAAGGTACCAGACTCCCACATAGCCAACCATGGTTTGAGTCCAAGACCTGGTGGCTTAAATATCATTCTGAGAGCACGTGTGTGCATACCTAAAATCCTGAAGGGAGAATGGAGAAAATACTGTGGCATGGCCATCTCCCCAAGTGGAGTGATTTCTCACTTTCCCTCTCTCTAGTGCTATCTTTTTCCAATGAGTGTGTGCACCCTATGGCAAAATTTAAAATATAAAAATAAATAAATTGACTTGAAAGAAATCTGATATCCCCAAAGCTTTCCATAACCCTGAGCCATTTTTTCCCTTTATATTTTTCTTTCCTACTCAAAAGAGTATTGACAATTTTATTGGGTTATATTATTTACAACTTACTGAACATGCTAATGTACCATGAGCTATAGATTAAATAAATTTTTATGCAGGAGTAATGGAACACTTAAAAAGTATTTCAAAGCTTCCTCTAGAATTAAAAAAAAATCTGAAAAATACTGTCAAGAGTGAGAGATGAGGGCACAAGAGTTCTGAAGTGGGAAAGCAATGGGTAAATCCTGAACTGGCCATTTTGGAGAGCAAAAGAGCGAGAGTTGGCTAAAAAAACACTGCAGAAGGACCAGCAGATGGCGTAATGACTATGTCGCTGGACTCCCATGTAGTCGACTGTGGTTAGAGTTCTGGACCCTGTGGCTTAAGACTCATGCTGTGCGCTTGTGCATGCATGCCCAGGATCTCAAAAGGAGAATGGAGAAGGGATTGTCATGTGGCCATTCCCCATCGGGAGATTTCTCACTTTCTGTGTCTCTGTGTCTTTCTGTCTCTCAGGTGAGTGTATGTGTCCTATAGCAAAAATCTCTCTAAAATAAATAAATAAATAAGTGAATAACACTGTGGTTTGGGGGTTCATTTGGGACTGGGATTTGTATGTTTTTAGTGGCCCTGCTGTGAGACTTCCCTCAATAGTCCTTGGCTACTTGAATGCCAGTAGACAATTGGGTTCCTCCAAGGTTGACTCATGCTGAAAAGATAGAAGAACCGGAGAGTTTGGTCTATTGAAAAGGTGTTATTGAAATGATGGACCATGGCAGTCTTTTCTTTCTTAACAAAAAAGAAAAACAGAAAAAGCCCTTAAGTCATGTCTGATACTTACAAGACTTGCTGCCTTCCTTGCACCTGGAGCCTCTGAAGCCAGTTCTAGGATAATACAATCAGAAACACAGGAAGTGAGCATGAAGTCTGCAACTCTGACCTTCTGGCCTTCCCTGTACTCTGCAGGTATCACAACCCCCATGGCTGGACTCAGGACTTGGGGTGAGCAGTGAAGCTAATGGGTTGGTTGGCTTATCAGCCTCTGTCCACTGTCAACTACCCTGACTCAGCCTGAGAGAATCATCCAGAGCCATCAGGGCAGCTGT
This sequence comes from Tupaia tana, assembly GCA_026018925.1. Classification (NCBI taxonomy): domain Eukaryota; kingdom Metazoa; phylum Chordata; class Mammalia; order Scandentia; family Tupaiidae; genus Tupaia; species Tupaia tana. The sequence continues at coordinate 21,181,741 of JAKSZU010000007.1, forward strand.
AGGAGGCAAAGGACAGGGCTGTATTCAGAGCGGGCTGATGTGGGGGTGTGGATTTCTATGTCTCCCCCCAGGCTTGGGTGAAAACAGAGAAATTCACAGGATCTGTTGGCAGTGATTTAGGGTACCCCTCTTTCTCAAGAAGGCCTTTCACCTGTGGGAGGCAGTGCTATTCATCAAACATTTCTGGTTCTCCCCTCAGGCACATGGCAGGATAGCACTTCCTGCTCCATTTGTTAAGCGTGACTATGCCACTTGCTTGGGCCAATGAAAAGAGAGTGGGAATTGAGGTATCACCTCTGGATAGGAGATTTAAGACAGTTCTCATTCCTGATATGTTCTTTTCCTCTCCGCATTAGGGAATTTCAAAGATGGTGCCTCTAATACCAACTTGTATAGTATAATAACGAAAAGTAGAACAAAGCCCCTCAGTTATGAGGAATATGTACCATGAAGGGGAAATAAGCCATCATGGCTGTAACACATTACCTAGAAATAACCTGTTGTTTATTACTGCAGCATGCTCTAGCTCATCCTGACTGACATGTCACCTGGTTAATAAAATGACCCAGATTTGTGCAGTAAAAAAATGAAGGGGAAGGAAAGGTGTCTTAGTCCATTCAGACTGCTATGACACAATGCCTCAGCCTGAGTCATTTACAAGTGAAACTTACCACTTACTGTTCTGGAGTCTCAGAAGATCAAGATCAAGGTGCCAGCAGATTTGGTGTCTGATATGCACTTTTTCTTTGTAGATGGAGGCTTCTAGCTGTATCCTCACCTGACAGATGAGCAAACTACCTTCCTCAGGCCTATTTTAGGAGGGTATTCATGCCATTCATGAGAGCAGAGCTCTTGTGACTTAATCATCTCCCTAGAGGCCCTACCTCTTAATGCTATTGTACTGTTGTATGATCACCTTGTACAATTCAACACATGAATGTGGTGCACTCAAACCATAACGGAAGGGAACTAACATGTCTCTAGTGCCCCTTCTGCTTCTCAGGGGTGCTTATCTCTGCCTGTATCTGTCATAGGTTGATTTCAGAGTTTAATCCTCAAAAGACTGACCTAGTCTCCTTGTTCCCCCTTGGGGTAAGGGGTGGCCATGCTGTTGTCTGGAGGGAAAGCCTATGCTGACTTTTAGGGCTCTTGCAGCCCAGTGCCAGTTGTGTGACATGTTCTCAGTGTACGTGGCTGACTAAAGGAGCAGCGTGCTGCAGGGAGGAAGGTGCCAAGTCTCTTTAATCGGTTGGTGGCCTTAGGCCTAGAAGGGAAGAATGAAGACAAAGGAAAAGAAAATAGAGAGGAGATGGGAAACAGCGAACTGCTGTCAGGTACCCAGAGCCTGAAAGTAAGGCAAGGCTAGGTAGGAGAAGCAAGAACTAGAAGGCAGCCGAGCAGGCAGGTCATGGCCAGCTCAGGTGAAGAGGAGATGGAGCTACAGGAAAGGGACCACAGCTCTCTTGGGGTTGGAAACAGAGCACTGGGATTCAAATGAGGAAGAGGCTCACACCTTTGGCACGTCCAGGCATTCCTTTATTCACTCAGCAAATAAGTATTGTTCACCTGCTAGGTGTCAGGCAAGTTTTTAGGTGCTTGGAAAAAATAGCAAACAAAACAGACAGTAATTTCTTCCCTCTTGGAGCCCACATTCTAGTGGGGAGAAACGTATTAAAATAACCAACAGGTAAAATGAGAAGTATGGGAGATTGTGACCACTGCTAGGGACACAACTAAAGCTGCCGGGGTTCAAGGAATGTAGAGTTGGCAAACAGTAAATAGGTTGCCAGAAAAGGCCCCTCTGAGAGGGTGAGTGCCTCCTGGGCATAGCAGAGGGGATAGCGTGTTTGCAGGCTCTGAGATTACAGTGTACTCACTGGGCACAGGGGGCTGGGACCAAGGGGCCCCAGAGTTACTGGGTCACATACACATGCATGGCTGGAATGTCTCCTAAAGTCCATATGTGGGAAACGTACTTGCCATTGTAATAGTATTAAGAGGTTCAGCCTTTAAGAGATGGTTAGGTTATGAGGACTCGGCCCTCAAGAGTGGGTTGATGCCATTCTCTCGGGAGTGGGTTAGTTTCAGAGGGAGTGGGCTCATGATAAAAGAATGAGTTCAGCCCCATTTCTCTCTGTCTCATGTACTGGCTTTTGCTATTTGCCTTCCACCATGAGATGACCCTCCAGATGCTAGCACCTTGTTCTTAGGCTTCCTGGCCTCTAAAACCATGAGTCAAATAACTTTTCCTTGGAGTAAGACAGTCTTCCTCAGTAGAGAGGGTTTTTTCAGGTCTGGACACATGCCCACCTCTGGAGGCAGGGTAGGGGCTCTCTGTTTTCTCCATCGATGGCCACTTGGCTGAAGCCCTGGTTAGTCTATACGGGGCCTGAGTCATCTCTTCCAAACCACTGCCATTCCCTCTTGCTGCACCTTTCTCAGGCCTCACCTGGCACACCGAGCCTGGGATCTCTTGTAGGCTGCCTGCAGGTCTTTCTCCCACATCTGTTTCCTGATCCTGAGGTGGGGAGGGGAGGGGTGCTGGAGGAGAACTCCATTTCAGCTGTGAATGGCCTCAGCCAGGATCCTGGAGGATGGATGGGCTGGTCAGACCAATTGTCCATTAGTAACTCCAGGTCCATTTTCCAGGTTTACATTCTCAATTCATAAAGGTTTAAAAACTATGGATTTTCATTTTGCTTGTTGCACCCGTAACCTCCCCAAGCGTCCTCCAGGGTGAGGGTGTCAGCGGCCAGCAGCCAGGCCTGGGAGGTAATGTAGCACCTCTGCAGGCGAGATGGGCGCTTGGGGAGAAAGGACATTAAACAGATCAGCCGCTGCAAATCAATCAGCTTGCCTGCCTTTCAGGGACACTGGTTGTGGCTGCTCTGATCTGCCCCGTCACGTGTCACAGTATGTGTATGCAGCGGACTGAGGAGTGGAAAATTCTGGGAGATGCAGAGCCCCTTGGCTCTGGTGAGGGCAGAGGAACCAGGCCCAAAGCCTCACTACAGAGAACCAAGTCCACCAGGGCCACACTTCCCATCTTCCCCGCCCAGCTCACAACCGATGCCACCCACTCAGCTACAACAGCCACTACTCTCCCCAGACCAAGGGCACAGACAGCAGGAGCTGCGCCCTTCTGCAGGGGCTCATTGCCCCTGGGCCCAGCTGACATGACATGGCCTCCCCCCAGCCCAGTGCACACCCTTACACTTACCCTCACACTTACCCTCACACTTACCCTCACACTGGCCTCACTGGGAGGTGGAGAGTCACCAGTGTGCCACCTAGGTACTACCTGGGACAGCTCTCCTGGGGCCTGATAAGAGGGACTGAGTAAGCCATACACCACCAGTGGCTTCTGTCACCCACAATGGAGATACGGGGGACCTAAGGCCGTTGGTTGGGCAGGCAGGGCTGGAGTCTGGATGCCGATATGAGAACAGAGGAGGGACCCTGCCGGCTCCGTCCTCACGTGGGCCCATGAGGTGCAGGCAGACACACACTGCACTAAACATTTCAACAGACGGATGGTTTAGACATGGGGGGAGAAGGCTAGAGTAATGATTTATAGAATTTTAGAGAACACGATTCCCTAAGTGTGCTTCACAGCAGGACCGTCGCGCAAAGGCAGAGCTCCAGGATTGATTCTTCAGAAAAGAGAAAGGGAGCCTGAGGGTCCTTGCAGCTGCCTTTCTAGGGCACTTAGCAGGCTGTCCAGATGCCCAGCCCCACCCTACCTGGTGCTGGTCCCTCCTCCTCTGGCCCAGCCTTGACCAAGAAGATGCCAGTGGAGGGCAGCCTCTCCACCAGTGGAGACCTCTGGCCTCCGGGCCTGCCCTGCCCTATCACCCTCTCTGGCCTCCCAAGGCTTTCCAGTGCACACCCTGACTCCACCACTCTGCTTCTGGAGTGTGAGAACAGCTCCTTCCCCAGCCCCCAGGAACTCTGCAGAGCACCAGGCAAGGTCAGCCCAGATCCTGCCCTGCACCCCCTCCCCACCCCAGGTCCTCATGAAGGGCTCTCCTTCCTGGCTCAGTCCTGCAGCAACCTGCTCTCCAGGTGGAGAGGATGCATACTCAGAGTCACCCTCCCTCCCTCCCCTCTCCCCAGAGGCAGCAGTGCAGCCAGGAGCACTGCACGGAATCCCAGCTGCACTAGCATGTTCATGGGCAGCCTCTGTCTTTACATCTGTGAAACGGAATCTCATTGATGGGAAAGGCCTCTGCAAGTAGCAAGTATCCGTGTGGATGGCCCTGGGTCGTGTTCATGGTCAGCCTGCTTGTCAAAGAGGGGACAGGCACTGGAGAGGAATTTTAAGACTTGAAGAAACAAATCTCTCAGCTTCCTTCAAGCACACTGCGGCAGGCAGACACAGCACCAGCCCTCACCCATCACTCTGGGCAGCAGGCAATCCTGTGTTCCTGGTTCTGAAAGTGGGAGCAAACCCACTTCAGGGAGCCCAGGGCAGACGCAATCCCTCAGCCAGTTCCTCCCTGCCAGGTGTAGGAGCGCCAAATGGCCCAGGAGGCCAGCTGGCCCCTCACACCAGCCCAGCTAGAGGCCAGACGTTGGCCTCCCTATGTGGGAGACACAATTCTGCTGAACCAGTGAGGAGGGAGTGTGGTGACAGCCACAGGCACAGGCCTCCCTCGGGGCAGCCACCCCTGCACCATTGGCTGCTCTGGTTCCAACCCAGACACTGCAGAAATGGCTGCCAGCTAGTGAGGAGGAGGAGGAATAAGACCAGAACGGCCCAGAACAGCCATTGTAAGCGCTCATGTTCGGGGACCAATTAATTATCCAAACCTCCTCATTTGAAAAGGAGGATGTTTAATCTCCTGTTGTCCCCAGGGCCTCAGCCCTTTGACCCTGCTCCTTGACCCCTGGCCTCCACCTTGCCAAGTCCCCTGGGCCTGACTCTGAGCAGCAGCTTTGTTTAGTAAACAAGGCTGGCAAGTGGGGGAGGGCAGATGAAGCCACGTGCTGGTCACAGGGCAGCACGGCCTAGCGCACTCACTGGGTTCCGCCCTGTGACCCCCAACTGTGGTTTCTGGTGCTCCTCCCCAGGAGACAGTGAGCATTTCCCTAAGTCAGGAGCTGTGAGCAGGGTCACTCTTTGTTCTTTTCCTGAACATCGTGTTGCAAAGAGCTGGCCAGGGGCATCCCTGACAGTGGGCACAGCTGCAGCAGATGCAATGAAAGCACTCCATGGAGTGATCCGGGTCAGAGTCAGTGCCCATGGGGACCCTGGCCACTGATTTCTTGTGCTCCTAGACAACCAATGGTGAGGCAGGAAGGGCCAGGGAGATCTAGGTTCAAATCCCAGTTTTGCTTCTAACTAGCTTTGGGCCTTGGACAAATTGCTTAACTTCTCTTTGCCTCCATTTCTTCATTCTGCAAAATGAGAAGAATATCATCTTCCAGGAGCCATTACAAAAATTAAATTATAAAAGTGAAGTACCTCTTTGACACAGATGATGGGAATATAAATTAGGGTAGCCATTTGGAAAACAGTATGGAGTTTCCTCAAAAAATTAAAACTAGAGCTGCCCTAGGGCCCAGCAGTCCCAGTTTTAGTACCTGCACCCCAGAGTTTACTACAGCACCACTCACAACAGCAAGGAAAGGAAGCAATCTGTGTCCATCAACAGATGAATGAAGAAATCAAATGTGGTACATATACACAATGGAGTACTACTCAGCCATTAAAAAGGACTAATTCCTGCCATTTGAAATTAAATGGGTGGGCCTGGAGGACATTAAACTAAATGAAATAAGCCAGGCATAGAATGAGAAATATCATGTTTTCCTCACATGTGGAGGATGAAAAAAAATGACCTCATAGCAGAGAATATAAGCAGAGAGATAAGGAATAACCACTAGAGGCTGGGAAGGTTGGGAGAGAACTGCAAATAGAGGGACATTGATGAATGGGAACAAAACTACACATAGATAAGAACAGTGTCTAGTGCTATAAGACACAGTAGGAAGGGACCAGCAGTTGGCATAATAGCTATGTCGCTGGACTCCCATGTAGTCGATTATGGTTCGAGTCCCAGACCAGATGGCTTAAACTCATGCCAGGCACGTGTGTGTGCGTGTCCAGGATCCCGAGAGGAGAATGGAGGAGAAGGGATTGTGGTGTGGCCATACCCTTGGGGGGTGATGTCTCGCTTTCTTTCTGTCTCTCTGTCTCTCTCTGTCTTTCAGGTGATCACACGTGCCCTATAGCAAAAACTTCACAAAAAAAATTAAAAAAGACACAGTAGGGAGAATACAGTTAACAACAACCTGCTGTATATCTCACAGTAAGTAAAATAGAGGATTTTGAATATCCCCAACAGGAAGCAATGACAAATAGTTGAGATGATGGGTGTGCTAATTATACTGATCTAACCATCACACATCGTAACCTTGTGCAACCAAACCACATTGTACCCGCCTCTGTGCAGACTCATTGCATGTCAATAGTAAAACAAAAATAAAATTGAAATAAGTAACATGAATGTCAGGTAACTAAGAGGTATGTATAAGGGCTGGCTAATTTCTTTTTCTGGGTACAGTTTCTCTCCCTAGGGGTGACTCTATCCGACCCCACCATTCCTCCCAATTCCTCGTGCCACTAGGCACCCTAGACTCCATGTACCATACCATGGTCTAGGTTTATGAGTTTCTGGTTTCCCTGAGCTGGTGGTTCTCATACGGGGTGATTTTTCTCCCAGGGACATCTAGATATTCAATATAGAGACATTGGCTCTCTCAAGACTAGGGGAGACGTTGCTGATGCACCGAGCAGTCTAGGGAGGCTATTCACCATGCCACAATGTACAAGAGCATGCCCCTACACACACACAGCCAAGAAGTATCCATTGAAAACATCAGCAGCACAGAGATTAAGAAAGACTTCCCTGGGACCAGCTGATCGCATAATGGTTACGTCGCTGGACTACTATGTGGTCGATCATGGTTTGAGTCTTGGACCCTGCAGCTTAAACTCACGCTGGGAGCATGTGCGTGCATGCTCAGGATCCCGAGAGGAGAATGGAGAAGGGATTGTGGTGTGGCCATGGGGGGGAGGGGAGGTGTGGGGGGAGGGGTGGGGATGTGGGGGAGGGGAGGGAGGAGGTGATTTCTCGCTTTCTGTCTCCCTGTCTCTCTCTCTTTTGGTGAGCACATGTGCCCTTTAACAAAACTCTCTCTTAAAAGAAAAAAAAAGAAAAAGAAGAAGAAAGAAAGAAAACCTTTCCTGAGCATGGAGCCGAAACAGGTCTGGGCAAGGACAGGAAATACACCAGTCGCCTGACCTGTGAGAAGGCAGACGTTGTTCCCTCCCAGTGGACGAGACACACTGGGGAGAGGGATGCCTCCTGTAATATTATCATTCTCCCACACTCCCTTAAGAATTCCCAGGAACAAAAGCAAGCCCTCGACACAAATTATGTATCCCGAGAAGCCAGCTACAACATGCATCCATGTAAATCAATGAACAAAGCCCAATTGCTGCGGCACCAATTGCTAAACAAAGCCTTGGAACGAATGCCTATAATTTGAAGTATTCACGAAAGTGATAAAAATCTATCCAGAGTGCCAGGTCCTCCTCTGTCTCTTGGTGACACACCAGCCTTTCAGCTGTCACTCAGCCACAGCGGCTCCAAGGAAGGAGATTCTGCCCTGCTGGTCACCAGGGTCCCCTCTGAGTTTAACCCCTTGCTGGGCTTCCATCCTCCTCTGGAGACAAGGACCAAGGAATGTCCTTTGCACCTAAACTCTGGTGACCTTGGTTACATCAGGGCAAACCAAACAACCTAATTGAGGGAGAAAAGGCAGTGTGGAGAAGAGGAGGGTGTTTGAGAGGTTGCCCTTGAAATTTCTCATAATAATCATCATAATTCTTTCCTCAAAATGCAGTCTGAGGTAAACCGCCCAGCTTGCTGGAGGACCAGCTAATCTCTCCCTTTTGTTCTCTTTACGGGCATTTCCTTCTGTGTTGCAAGATGCCATTTTTTTCTAAAGATGCTGCGACAAATAGCATGCCCAACAGCAAACCAGATCTCCACATTATGCTTCTTCCACCACTGAGTATGCAGGAGAACAACGCACTATATTGTCTGTGTCTTTCCAGCCGATTACCATGAGATCTGCAAGGTGGTCATCATCAGGGAGGAAAGGAAGGTGATCACCTTGAAATTGTGTGCAAGGCACATGACAGGTCATTAGCATCTTAGCTCATTTTTTAAATGGAAAGAAAAATGACTTGAAAACCAGTCATCTTCCTGGGAGATAGGAGGAAGGGTTCCCCAAACCACAGGCTTCAAGAATTCAGCATTGTGTTCCAGTTTGTTAAACCACAGGCTCAATTAGAGCCGCTCTTCCTGTACGCCTCTGAAATTTACAAGACACCGCCAACCCTTAGTGAAACAGGGTTGGTCACTAAAAATGTACTGATCCAATCACCCTGTCTCAGCTTTATAAAGGGTGCCGGCACATAGTGTGTCTACCTTAACGTCAAAATAACCAGTGCTTTTAGCGATAAATAGATGCTAGACTATCTTCAGGAACCATAGACACAAGCACAACTTAGGTTGCTGAAGTTCTCGCACTTGGACTGCTACAGCTGGTCTTCACGTGCAAATCCAGGCTCCATCTGTATGTCCTTGGGCAAGTCATCACCTCTCTGAGTTTTAGCATCTTCACATGCCAACCATGGATAGTGTTCAGATCGTGATGTTATTCTAGAAACTCAAACTGACAACAAATACCCTCAGCAAGGCTCCTGGAATTCAGTTACTGCTGCATATGAGTTCCTTGTTGTGAGTTCTTTGCAATATTTTGGTCGAGTCCCAGCCATTCTCATCCCTTGGCTATGGACTAAAAGAGGCTTCCGAAGTCATGTAGAGTTTGCCGACCCTTTTCAGTGAGTGGCTGCCCTGCTCAGCTGACAGAAGTGAAATCCTAAAAGTAGATCAGTCTGACTTGCACTGGGCCCACCGGCAACCTCAGAGAAGAGCTGGCATTATCTTTCAGGAAAAGCAGAGAGGTCAGACTGGGCAACAGTCAGGGACCCGAATTAAGGTGGAAGCTGGCAAGAGTCAGTTCAACTCCCAGAATCTCCTCTTCCTTGTCCATAAGGTAAGAGGTAAGGTGAGGGAATTATCAAGCCCAGGTCCAACTCAGATGTTCTATGACTTCAGGATTCATCGTCTGAGGACCAGATAGAAACCGGCATCTGCCCTATAGACCTTTGTCTCCCTGGCTAGAGAGCATATCTTGTGCCCAGCACAGAGCTTTCCAAGGCTCAGCAGAGATCTGCTGATCAATCTATCGGCCCGGGCCTATCTCTCATGACTCTCAAGTCCTTGCTCTTTCAATTTTGAAAAGGTCAATCAATCCATCAATGTATTTTCTACCATGCTACAATACCACTGTGCAGTTTGGAAGGACATCAGGGCCAGCCAGATAGCATTCCCTCTCAATCCAACTGGCAGATAAAGACCTAAATGCACACGCATGCACATGCGCGTGCACACACACATGAACACATGTACACAAATAAGATACACACAAAGGTGCACACATGTGCTTAGGAAAATACAAAGCAGCGCCCTTATTTCTCAGAAGCCACCCCAAGAACGTACCCTTTGGTGGACTCATCAGGAATTTTCCTAAGGGGCTTTGCCTAAGGTCATGTAGAGAAAAATACAAAAAAAAAAAAAAAAAAAGGCAAAAAAATGACCTAGCCAGAGCACGTAATCTGCAAGAGGGTTCCAGGAGTCACACAGACCCAAGTGCAGGCTCCTCCGCAGACGTGACTGTGCTTCGGTGTGCCAGGGACAGGAGCTCAGCACACGGAGACAGAGACGAAGAACAGGAAAACAACAGCCAAGGAAGTAATGGGGGTGGGGCTGTCTGACTCCTCCTTCCCCAGCTTCCTCCCTAGGGAGTTCATCCGCCTGACCCCAAACTTTCCCCATTTTCCAAGTCAGTGCACTTGGTGGGGGCCTCTAGGGCAGAGGCCCCCAGATCACATCCCCTGTCACTGCTTAGCCAAGCAACTGTTGTCAATTGAGAGCTGTTCGAATTCATTGTTTTATATCCACATCCGATCTTATCAAAGGGGCTGCCGTGAAGGGGAGGAGCTGCGGGTTTTATTCTTTCTGCTCCCTCCCTTCCCCTTTCCTCTCTCCTCCTGTCTCCCTGCCATACTCCCGCCCCCACCCCTGGGCCCCAGTCCGGAGTCAGAGATCTCCTCCTCTCTGAAGTTAATGGCTGTAAGAAGATTCCATTTTATTATATCTCCAATAGCCCTGATATTTTAAATGTGGCTTTGACAAGCCTGGAGCCCTGGAATCATCATTTAGGAAACAAAGCTTAACCGGGAGCTTTTAAGAAGGGTTTTCTCCTTTCAATTTTAGCAGGCTAGTGAAAATCAATAATGCCTTGTTCCCATCTGTAGACCACCTGACATCTCATGAATGGCCGACGGTGCCTGCTCCTGGCTGCCGGGGCTGCTGAGATGCTGGGGCCAGCCCGGCCTGGGAGCTGGGCACTTGTGCTTCTGTCCTGCCAGTTGAAGGCTTCTCTGGCCCCAGAAGATGCTCTTGGGTGCCTTCTCTATGGGGCCAACTGGGTCTTTCCTCAGAGTTTCAGAAGTCAAACTGAGGACTGGAAAATTGTGGGTGGGAAGGAGAGATGTTATCTGAGGCCAGGGATAAGCAAACCTTTTGTTCCTTACAGGATTCGTTACTGAGGACAAGCCTAGGATGAGGACTTGGAGATATTCTTCCAGGGCAATTAGCCCTGAGTTCCAGATTCCAGAAGCTGTCTACTAATCTTGACTGGTGCCAAAGGTTTGGGACCCAAATCCCTGCTGGATACTTGGCAACCCCCCAGTAGTTGAAGCAGAGGCAGCAGCAATACACAGTCCTGGGGCCTGGACACTACACCCTCTGTCTCACTGGGTACCCTGAGGACACAGGCCTGCCAGGGCATCTGAATGTGCCCTCGAGGGACAGCCTGTGTAGGCTTTCCAACAGCTCAGGCAACTGAAGCTAGTGCAGCTCCCAAACAATGGAGCTGAAATCAGGCGCCCCTGTGGCCACAGGACACATGAAAAACAGGACTCCACCAATGAGAGCCAAACCGAGGCGGGGGGCCGCGAAACAGCCGCCCCCTCACCCCACCACCAGGCCTTTCAAAGCCACAGCCTGAACCATATTGTCATTCCCAAGCCAAGTTTAACTTCTAAAGAAATCTTTTCAAGATGTGCAAAGCCCCCGAGTGCAGTTTAGCTCTAAGCGCTACCATCTGCCGCTCAGGCAGGCCCAGCCCATAATCCCTGGATGGGGCACAGGTCCTCGGAGCAGGTCGCCTGCTGTGCCCACTGGAGAATGCACATTGGGTAGTGAGTGACAAAGGGCCCTCTGGGGCTCTCCCGGCTCCTGGCAGTGCTGTACGGCGCACACAGGGCTGGGAGTGGCTGGGCTGCACCGCATCTGTGTCCACATGCAGCACAGCTGGCTTGAGCCAGGGCTGAGGGGAGCAGCGAGGGAGGGCACAGAGTCCAACGGTGGGACCCGGAATTCCTGCAACTCCAGAGGTTCAGGTGCAAGTGAGCAGGGACATATCTGGCGGCAGATGGTTTCAGCTTATTTGGGGTTTTGTTTCTCTTCTCTTTTTCTTCTGTTTTTTCTTTCCTATTCTATAAGATGCCATTCATGAATTGGCAGGAAATTAATAGGCGCTTATTTTAATAAGAGAGCTAATAGCTTCACTAGCTGTCCATCATGAGCCCCTCACCTTCCTCCCGTAGTCCCCAAGCAGGCTGGAAGTCTGCCATTCCAGGGACAGGAGTTCAGGGCTGGACTGTTGTGGAGTCTGTGCCCAGAAAGGAGCAGGTGCTGGGACCCCCTGGGTAGAAAGTGAAGGGGCCCCTGAGACAAACTCAGGGATAAGGGAGCTTGAGGAGGCCCAAAGACAACAGTGCAGTGGAAGGGGATGCAAGTCTGTGAGGGGACAAGGTGATCATGAGGGACTCAGGGCGCTCCAGCACCTCAGAAATCCTAGACTTCTGCAGGTGGGTGTGGTTTTGCAAAGAGAGGGTTGGGAGCCAGGGCACTGTCTGCCCCAGGCGCCAGGGCAGAGAGAAGCGTCTCGGCCATGTCTCCCCTTAGGCAGCTCCACCCAGAAAGGAGTGCGGTTCCTGACCCCAGAAAGCAGCTGTCAGATTTGAAGCCTGACCTCTGCCAGGGAAGCTGGAAGGCAGCAAGAGGGGAGGTCCAAGGCTGCTCTGGACTTAGCAGAGGAGCTGTGGGGTGAAGCAGTTGAAAACATACCCAGGAGCCCCCACTGGCTCACATGGCCCTAGGCAAATCACTTCAGCTCCTTGCACCTCAGTTTTTTATCTGTGAAATGGGTGTAACTAATGCTAAACATACTTCACAGGGTTGTTGCAAAGGTGGGTAGACGTGAAGTCCTTGGAACAGTGTCCAGGACACGGTAGGTGCCAGATGAGAGCGAGCCATCATCGTCACCATCACCATCATCATTTTTACTCCTTTATCACAGGCGTCTGAGGGTGACCATTGCAGAGGTCATCTTAGCTGGTTGAGAAGACAGAAGGCAGCTCCACCAGAACCAGAGGGCGTCAGCTGCTGGATTCCAGGGCTTACTCTGCAGTGTTATTTCTGCCCCCTTGCCCTGCCCCCACTGGCCAGGGGGACCCTTGTCTAGTGGCTGAGCAGACTGAGACCCCCTGGCAGGGTGCTGGCAGCTAGGTCTCCTCATGCAGAGGCCTGTCAGGAGCTCTGCAGGAAGAAACCCACCCCTCCGACTCTGCATAGTCTGGCAGCGGGCATGTTTGGGAATCGAGATTCAGAGGGATTCAGCTGACACTAGAGAGCTGGGTGGGCCTGGTGACAGCCCAGCTGGCTTTGCCCACATGGAGCAACAAAGCAACAAAAAGGCCAAAGCAAGAGAGTGGGTTAGTTCTGGGTTTCTCTCTTTTATTCTTTCTGGTATCCAATCAGATTCTGAGTGATGCCTGTTAGGACACCTCAAAGTCTTCTTCCACTTCAGACAAATGTCCCAGCCTGCCTTGCCCTCTACAAGTGAACAGAATGGCTTCTCAAGGATGTTCTAGATTTTTCTTCCTTTCACCCATCCCTTTTCTCTAGACGCTTCTACTTCATTCATCCCTTCCCTGAGCAGGGTTAGCAACTGAGAGGCACAGTGCTGACCTGGGCTCGCAGCCTGGCGCCCTTCCAGGACCCAAGCAACAGGGCTGTGGGGAACTTGCTGCTCTCACTGCGGGGACGGGGCATTTCCAGAAGCGCTTTGTTCATTAGTCAAGGACATTTAGAGCTGCTGGCGACCCAGACTGCTGAGTTCTAGTCCAGCTCTACCACTGTTTGGCTGTGTGAAGGACTCTGTCCTTAGTTTCCTCATCTAGGAAGTGGGGATAATAATTGTACTTATCTCCTAAGATTGTTGTGTGTATTCAATGAACAGATCTCTACAAAGTCCCTGGAACTTACGAACATCAGTTATCATTTTCCTAAAATCAAGAGACAGTCCCATAGAACAAGTCATTGTCCAGTTCTATGTGGCTTACGAGTGTTCTACCAAACACCAGAACAAGTTAAAAATGTCTTTATAAGGACTTAAGCCTGAAACATAACCCTTTAAGATACAAACACATCTTTTAAAAAAAGATTTGGATGTACAGTGAGTTTCCCAGCAGTATAACCTCTACCTTGCACACGGCGCTACTGAATCCCTTACTTACGTCCTGTCGGCAGAACCTGCCTTCCTGATGCTCAGCATCCCATTTCAGCTGATTCTCTGCAAGGCGTCACGGTTCCACCACCTGAGGCGGCCAGCTGGAAGTCTCGGGGCACAGAAGACTCCACAGGTGGAGCTGAGGCAGCCACGTGAACCACGCTTCTAGAGTCAGGGAACAGGTCATACTAACGGACCAGATGACATAACCAGGAGTGCACAGTATGAACTCCCCATGGCAGGAAGTCTGACCAGCGGCATTACAATTCCCATTCTCTTTCCTCCCCAGTGTACTGTTGTGAAGTTTGGTCTTCCCTTCCTGCTGGCCAGGGACTTCCTGTGTGGCCGCGCATGTGCACTCACCCAGCGGCATGCCTCGGAACAATGGCTGCCTGGACTTCCTCCTTCGCTGCTGCGCTTACATGGTCCTTCACTTTGCTGCCCTGGGATTGCACTTTCTAGCGAAGGCACCACTTTTCCCTGCCTTCTACTGTATTCTGGGAAACGTGGACTCAAAGTGTGCTACAAAGGAGAGTTGCACTTTGTCTTACGTGGAATGTTACCCAGTGTTTCACCATTTCAGAAAAAGCCCATCATCAACAGCTGAAGATATTTACCTTCGGTCACAATGCAACGTATCTGTCAGTCTGCATCTATCACTTTGTAGCTGCGACATTGGCTTGAGCATAGTCATGCCTGTGTATCTGCTTATTGAACCACTCATTATAAGTGACTTCCCTTTTATTTCTCCCTTGTATTACATGTAAGGTATTATATTGATTTTTTTATTAAATATATAGGCAGCTTATATTATCTTCAAATGCATTATCAAGATAGTAAAGATGGGCCGGCTGGGTGGAGCAGCAGATAGCTGGGCACACGTGGTCATGGATCTGACTGGTTGGGAATACTGGGAGGGTGAGGTTGTGGCTTGAGACCTTGTTGAGAGTGTTTTTCTCTCTTGCATGCAAGCATGTTCTATTTCTCACTCTTATGAAAGAAAGAGGTATTATTATTTTTTTTGAAAAGGTAAATTAGAGCCAGCGGACAGTGTGGATTCCATATGGCTGACTGGGCAGTTTGAGTTCTGGACTCGGCAGCACGCGTGTCCGGAATCCTGAGGAGATGGAAAGAGAAAGGACTGCAGTATGGCTATGCCCCTGGGGGGGTGATTTCTCACTTTCCCTCTCCTCTTTCTCTCTTTCTGGCAAGTGCATGTAACCTATGACAAAACTAACTAACTAAATAAGTAAATAAAATTTTAAAAAGAGAGTAAAGAAGTCATTACAACATTTTTAGCATGTAAAGGGGAGGCTTGGCCAGATAATGCTAAGAAACCCCAATAGAATAGAAATAGCCCCAGCCTGGCCCCAGATCCAGCCAACGGTGTCGTGGTGAGTAGGACACTGCTTTCCCCCAAACATTGCTTTTCTCTCCCACAAAACAAGGGGGCCGACAGAGAAAATCCCTAGTGTCTTTCACAGCTCTGCGCCCTGAGTTTATGTACAGAGATGCTATCTGCTTCCATTTTTCCAGGTCTCCACTAAGGAGCTTCCTCTGTTGTTGGAACTCACCCACGACTGGCAGGCGGTGAGTGGACACCACCTAGGTTAGATGGCACTCACACCACCAGCTCTGAAGGCTGCCACCCTGTCCACCTGGGCCACTTGCCCTGACTGCTATGTCTGCCTGTGCTCACCTGTACAACCACAGTGCCTGTCCCACCCAGCTCTCCATGAGCTTCCTGACCCTTGGCCCCCTTGCCATGTCCATTACCAGGGCTGGCAGCTGCCTTTGAATCTTTTGCCCCTCTTCTGTTTCTGTCCATCCAGGTAACACCTCTGGATCCTGCTCCCAGATCCACCTGTCAGATAAGGCATGAGCTGAGACCCAGGTCCTGTGGCAGGAGCTTGCAGGCCTTTCCTGGAGGCCAGTCTTGAGCCAGGCTTTTGCCCTTGTGCTTTCTTAGGGTTGGGAGTTCTTTGCTCCTTGGGAAACAAGATTGTTGGGTCACTAAAATACAGCTGGTGTCACGTCTCATAGTGGCCAGATGTGTGACATCCCGGTTCTGGTGACCTTAACATTAGCATTTCCTCAGCTGCTGAACCTTTTGTGTGTGTTCCACTGAGTCTCCACATATCTCTGTAAGGAGGATCATGATCAGCTCCATTTCATATGTGAGCAGATTGAGTCGCAGACTACCTACATGAAGTCCTGGTAATCAGGGGTGGCGACAGGGCTTGAACCCAGGCCACTCTGGCTTCAAAGTCTCTACCTCTGTAGATAAAAACAGTCCCATCATGTGGCCCAGGAAGCCAGGCACCAGGACAAGGCAGCAGCTGTGGCACAGTGGATAGGGAGAGTAAAGCCCCATCAGTGCTCTTCCTTGCATTAATTTGCATAGCATTCTTTTCCTTTAAAAAGAGCCATCACAGGGCTGACTCCATAGTGCAGTGGTTTGGCACTGTGCATTGGGCGCCAGACTCCACACAGCCCAACAAGTCTCAAATACTGACCTTGGCGAGCAGCCTCAAAAACACCGGGTACACGTACGTGTGAACCCCAAATCCAACAGGATGGAGAAAGGGAGGTGAAGGGATTGCAGCATGGCCTTGCCCCTTAGGTGGTGCTTTCTCTCTCTCTGGTGAGTGCATGAGCCCTCTGGTAATGAAAAACTATATAGCCAGGGACCAGAGGATGGCATACTGGTTATGTTACTGGACTTCTATGTAGTCGAGCATGGTACAAATCCCAGACTCAGTGGCTTAAACTCACCCCAGACACATGTGTGTGCATGCCCAAAATCCTAAGGAGAGGATGGAGGAGAAGGGATTGTGGTATAGCCATCCCCTCAGAGGGTGATTTCTTGCTTTCTGGCTCTCTTTTTTTCCAGTGAACACATGTGCCCTGTAGAAAAATTCTCTCAAAAAAACCTATATAGCCAAAATCCAAAACCAAAACAAAAGAAACAAACTACACATATCTGTTGATGCTGCAATCCTCCTCCCCTAGATGAATTGAAGAAAAAATTTGAAGTCCTCTAGTTGGGAAAAAATCTGAACATACTGGCCAGTCACAAAGTGTAAAGGGACGGGGAGGATTTCTGCACAGATTTTCCTCTTTTTCCATCCCTCTCCCCCACATCCCTTTCTTCTTTGATTTTTTTTTTTTTTTTTTTTTTTTTTTTTTTTTTTTTGCAGAGGTTTGTGCTATAGGGCGTGCGCTCGCCAGACAGACAGAGAGAGACATAGAAACAGAAAGCGAGAAATCATCCCCCAGGGGAGATGGTCACGCCGCAATCCCCTCTCCTCCATTCTCCTCTTGGGATTTTGGGCACGCACGCACACGCGCCCGGCATGAGTTTTAAGCCACCAGGTCCAGGACGCGATCCGCGGTCGACTCCGTGGGAGTCCAACAACATAGCCATTACGCTAACTGCTGGTCCCCTCCCCCACATCCCTTTCTGAGTAAAACAAAACAGCTTCAGCTGACCTGAGACTCAACATCAACCCCTTGGGTAGGAAAGCAGTCTGTTGAGGCGAGGGAGAGAGGACAGAGAGGGGGTCTGGGGCATGGAGGGCTCAGCAGATGGTGCTGGGGTAGCCAGCCATGGGCGAGAGCAGGATCTATTTCTTTAGGCCTCAGGGCCTTGGAAGAAGCCTGGTAGCTCCAAGCCTTCACGGCCTCACATGTAAAGTGGGAACAGCTAGACCCACTTCATAGATGTTGTAGAATCCAGTGAGAACATGCTTCAAATGCTCAGTTCAGAGACAGGTGATTCACCTCTGCTTTGCCCTTGGAGGGCGCCAGAGAGTTGAGCGTAGAAAGGCAGGAGCCAAGCACGAGTGGCAGGGCAATGGAGGACATTCACAGGCCACCTGGACAGGGCAGGACAGGAGATGAGGAGGCAGGAGACCTCACCCACAGCAGATCTGGAGGACTGCAGGGGAGGGCTCCAGAAAGTGGCAGGGCCACAGGGCTACAGGTCTTGAGGTTCATAGGTGGCCTTCAAGAGGTTTGTGGGTGGCCCTGCTGAAGAAGGAGAGGACTCCACACCCAAAGATTCACTGGTGAAAGAAGAGGCTGGGGAGGTAGCTGCTGGGCAGGTCTTGAAGGCGGCAGTCAGGAAAGGTATCCAGGGAGGTAAGGGTGTAGCTGAAGAGGGATATGCCTTCCTTATCTTCTTCCTCCTCTTGACCAAAGGCCTTTCCACAGTCCAGGGTGGGTCTTCCCTCTATGTGGCTTTATACTAGTGGATTCAGGGCCCTTCCTCATTTTATTTTTGTTTGTTTATTTGTTTGTTTTGTTTTGTTTTGTTTTCTTCCATAGGGCATGTGTGCTCATCAGAGAGAAAGAGGAAAAGTGAGAAATCAGCCCTGTGGGAATGACCACATTACAATCCCTTTTCCTCCATTCTCCTCCTGGAATTTTGGACATGTATGCACACACACCCAACATGATTTTCAAGTTATCAGGTCTGGGATTCAAACCAAGTTCGGCCATGTGGGAGTTCAGAGCCTTAATCTTGACTCTACCTGCTGGCCCTGGTTTCAGCCACTTCTGTGCCTAAGTCAAATGATGGAAATGATTTTGTGTAATAACAAACCGAGTGTGACTAAGACTGCTATTTGTCCCTGATCATCCATTCTCCCCCTCCCATAAGAATTGAACTACCAACATTTAGCTGGTAGATGGCCACTTACAGTAAGGGGGCCATTGTGTTTCCACTTGCTTTGCAGGAAGGTGTGACTCTGTGGGCAAGTCCTAACCAATGGGGAATGACATGAGCAAACTGGAAGTTGTACCTTGAAGACTCAAGAAGGACTGGCATGTACTTTGTCAGGCTGGGGTGGGAGGGTTCTCCCTTGTTGCTGTGAAGAAACATAGTTGATCTGAGTTGCAAATGAAGCTATCAGGAAACTTGATTACGGACAAGCAGATTACTTGGTAGTTAAGGCAGATGGTTAACCATGGTTTAAGTCCTGGACCTAGTGGCTTGAAAATCATGCCAGGCATATGTGTGTATGTGCCCCAAGTCCCGAGAGGATAATGGAAGATAAGGGACTGCTGCATGGACATCCCCCTTGGGGAGTGATTTCTCAGTTTCCCTCTCTCTATTTCTCTCTGGCAAGAGCACACAACCTATGGGGAGGAGGAGGAAGAAAAAAGAAAAGAAAGAAGAAAAGAAAAAAAGAGAGAGAAACTTGAGTAGCTTAATTTGGGCTTTTTGATTGAGGGAGATATTGACCTCAAAGTGACACTACTAGTGCCTAGGAACTTGGAAGGTTCCTACCATGAACTAGGAAGCTTGGGTGAGGTTCCACAACCTTTCTGAGCCTTAGGGGTGCTAGAATCTTGCAGAGGTGGCTTTTCAGCAGGTTTGATGAGGATTTTACATACAATCAGGGCTTGCTTCCAGGTTTCCAGAATGGTGCTTTATTTACAACCAAAATCACTAGGGACCTGCTAGTCCAAGGCTCTGCCCTAGCAAAGCCCGATTTGCAAAGCAATCAAGGCCATGAAGCCTGCGGGACCACCAGCACCCAACTATGTCGGCAGGTCTCAGACTCAGGGACCTCCCTTTGTGACCTCCAGAGCAAAGCCCTCGCTCCCAAATACCTACTGCCCTTGTCAGCTCTGCTTTCTCAAAACCAAGAGAACAAATGAAGCAAATCCCAGGTGCTGGGAAAGGCCTACAGCTATCCTGGCCAGCCCTGGGCCCTGCCCGCTTTGTGTGTATGGGGGGTGGGAGGTGTTGTTCCACACTGCTGCCCCTCAGGACCTTGGGAGAAGTGGGGTGGCTAGTCCTGAGACTGCTGTACTTTGGGGCACTTGCAGGTGCCCTTGGGACATGCCGGATGGTAGATCTGAGTCAGATCGCAAGGAAAGTCCATTCAAGTGTCTATTCCAGGCCCACTGAGTGGGAGCCTCCAGGAGTGTGGCTGGGAAGCTGGGTTTTGACAAACCTCCTGCGGATTCACGCACACTCTAGTTTGAGACCATCCTCCAGTGACAGCCGTGTTGCAGGGGTCAAAGGGTCATGGATAAATCAATTTTATTGACTTTTAGAGCTCAGCCTAGCTCACCAGGACAGCAGCAGTGCGTTGAATACTCACTCCCTTCTTCAGCATTCCTTTCCCTCCACTCGCCTGGCTGTGTCTAGGACTGGGCAGTGTATGGGCCAGGCAGAATCCCCACCCAGGGGGCCAGTGTTCCAGATAGTAGCGACACCTTAAATTCACATAACACTTGGCTTACAGATGTTGTCATAGCACTACCACCCTGTGAGTCTACTACCTTTGTTGGGCAGATTATTATACCCAATTTATAGGTGAGGGGATAGGCCCAAAGAAGCCAGGGCCTCATAGCTCGCAGGGAGAGAACAGTGAAGGCAGCACCTTCTGTGGCCCAGCCCATCAAGGGCAGGCCAGCTGGGCCTTGTCTCTGCAGGGCAGTGGCTCCCACCCAGGGCACTTTAATCTCCAGGTGACACCAACATCTGGAAATAATGGGGGGGAGGGGGTTCTACTGGCATCTAGTGGGTAGAGACAAGGGATGCAGCTAAATGTACTATAAAATGAATAGCAAAGAATTATCTCCCTAAATTGTCTTCAGGGATGTGGTTGAGAATAAAGACAGAGATGCAGGGATGGATGTTCATCAAGGAACCGCCAGCAGCAAATATTTAACACATTAGTTCAGATATTTTATATAAGTGCCATGGGAGAGAAACATACTCTTGTTTTACAGAGGTGAAAATTAAAAGTTAACACACAATTAATGTCTAAGGACCCTGTGATTAGGAAAAGGTAAGGATGGGATATGAACCGGTGTCTGCCAATACCAAGTGATCATGGTTTTGCTCCTGAGCCACTTGATCATCTTGCAGCCACTAGACAAGGATCAAGATAAACAGGAGGTAGCCTATGCAGTGGGGATGGCTGGGCTGGGTGGAAGCCAGGGTACCTCTGGCAGAATTGGGGATTCCTTACTTGTTGCTGTCTATAGGACCCCTGTGCAGTGGCCAGTAGCCAGTATCTGAGCTACCAGTTTGCCTTATTTCCCACTAAGGAAATTTCCTTAAAACGGAGGTATTTGTTGTTGTTTTTTTCTTTGATGGTTTTTTAGGAGCTGATGCTCAGGCATGTGTCCTCAGTCTGGCATTAGAGCAAAGGCTTCTCTTCAATCCAGGGAAGGTCTCCGGGGGTCCTGAGTGACAGCCTCAGTGGCTCACCTTATGGCCAGTAGTACCTAGCCCCTGCCCTGGGGTGCATGGAGCCTCCCATTCACCCAGCGCAACTGGTCCCATTGAAGGGTTTCCCAGGCCAAACCAGCTGGATTCTCTGTACCCCTTCCTGGCCAGCTGGGGCAGGTTTCTCCATGTGGAGGGAAGAGTCCCTCTTTCTTGGAGGGAAGAGCTGGGACAGGAAGGATGGGGGAGATTAGACTTCCTCCCTCTGATTCAGAAATAGTGGACCCCTATGTAAAGTCGCATCCAGGGACCATGCAGTAGCAGGTGCTCACTAGCATCACCTCGGAGTGTTTGTCTGTGCACAGACATTACTGAGCCCTGCTGCCCCAGGGGCCAGCTCTAAGGACATCCTGGGGTGCAGCTGACTTCCCTGAGAATCAGCAAGTGACAAAGTCAGGGGTAGAGGGGAAAGGGAGAAGGGAGGATGTCAGGGAAATGCCTACTGGACCTGCCACTTCCCAGGCCTCTCCTGAAGGCTTGGACTCCTCTGCTCACTGGTTCCTCCCATTTCTCACCCTCGTCACCTATGTGGTTCTGAGTGAGAATGAGGTGCCATGCCCAGGACTCACTGATCCGCTCCCCAGAGTGGGCCTTCCCATAGCCTCAGAAGGAGGAATGTTCCAGAATGGAATCATTCCTGGGCTGTGGTGGGGAGGGGAGGGTGGCATTGAAATGGCAGCCATGAAGGTGCAGCAGGAAGACAATGCTCTGAGATGCTGAGAACATGTGGGAAGGTTCTTGGTTTGTGTCTTGAGGCTCTGTATACATACCAGGGGTGCTCATGCATGTCTGTCATCCTGACCCGCTGAGGCTGGGTGGATTGTGGCATGAAGATCCCATGAGGGTGGCCCCCTCTCTTTCTATTTCTCTCTCTCTCATGGAAGAAAGAAGTAAACATATAAAATGAGACCCAGTGGGCAGGCAAGGGGGTCCATCATCCAGTTCAGGCTGGGCTTGCACACCTCAGCCTGACACTTTGGGGCCTCATGCTCTGGCGCAGCAAGGTCGACGGCCATGTGTCTGAAAGGTCAAATGCAACATGAGCAGTCATTTCTCTGTTTAAACGCTGTCTTCTCTTTGCAATGCCTAGTTTGGCCAAGGTTCAGTCACATACCAGAACCACAGAAGTGATGTGTGATAAGGGGTCTGTGTTGGGGACTTGATCTCACACTCTGGGGAACTGGTCAAAAAGTCTCATTTCTTCTGCCTTGGATGGTAAAATCCCAATCTTGAGCTGTTTGAGGAAATAGATGAAAGGGGTCCTGAAGGTGCAGGAGGAGGGGGGGTGGGAACTTGGAGAAGATGGGGTTTGGGAAAAGGTAGGAGCAATAGGGGATTGGAGGGGTGAGGAAGGGGCTTGGGGCTGCCTGTACCTGCTAGGGCTGCCCCAGAGCTTGGCTGGGCATAAGCCCCCCTCCCCCCAGTGCCTGCATGGATCTTCCAGGGTGGGCCCGCTATGGCCTCCTGTTGCCGCACCTCCTCACACAGACCGCACCCTAGCTGGGCAGTAAGGGAAGGATGGGGACTGTCATTCAGATTAGCAAGGTCACACATGCAAAATCACCACATATGTTTTTGTTTTCCCAAGTAAGGCTTTGATTTGTTTGTCTTTATATTTTTGGTTTGGTTTTGTTTTTCTCACCCCCACATACTGCCCGAATCAGGCTCCTGATTGTGTATTTTTTAGAGACGTGTGTGTGACTGCGCCTTGAATTGAACAAACCTCTGCTTTTCTCAACTGAATTCCTTTGAGGGTTCCTTGAAATCCTGACAGGAGAACGAACACCACAGCAAGAAATCCGCTGTAAAAAGCATGGTGTGCGTGCGTGTGTGCGTGTGTGTGTGTGTTTGGTGTGTGTGTGTTCGGGCTGTGTGTGTCTTTGTGTGTGCCCTGTGTCCGTACCCACTGCATGCTGGGGGTGGCAAGGGGAGAGAAGAGGAGAGAGGCGAAGCGAGGATAATAACGGAAAACGAAGCTGTAATTCCAGGCTGAGCTGGGAGGCCATGTCCTTTCCCAACGAACCAGATGCAGATTTCAATCAATTCAATCAATGAGCGATGTTTGCTGGCCATAAAAATAGCCCAGAGGTTGCTGGTCAGCGGCTCTAAGATGGATGACCGGTGGCCCCAGAGGTCCCAAAGGTCAGAGATGACTATCACCTTAAAATGTAATCTGTGCTGCCCCCAGCCCCGGGCCCGGTGGGTGGGGCAGGCGCTACTGGCCACCTGCGGCCACCCCCAAACCAGTTTGCTCTCCCCACAGCCTGGTAGGTGGCATCACCTGCCTGGCCATGAGTCTATCTGTCCAGACTCCCAAGCCCTGGCCTAGTGTTGCTGCCTGGCCAGGTGGAGAGAAGCCACATGTATTTCCACCCACAACGGCCCCTGTGACATCCCAGAGGGGACTGCAACAGAGCTGGGCTACTGTTTTGTATTGACCTCGCTGCCCTTCCTGCTAAGCCAGCCCTCCCTCCCTGCAGCTCTGAGGCGGCATTGTCTCCCCGGCGACTGCAAGGAGAGCTGGTCACCAGTGTGCCATTCTGCCAGTGAGCCATGGGTGAGTGGCCTTCACCCTGCACCAGCTTCCCCTGCATGGTGTGGACTCTCATTTCATCTGTCTTCCCCTCTCCTCAGTCTAGAATTACCTCCCATTTCTTGCCCAGACTTTTTGCACATCCTGTGCCTCCTTCTCTAGAGCAGACCCTGGAGCAGCCCGAGCTGCACCTTGGAGCTCCCCAGCTCGCCGTCGCTGGTGCCCACCCCCGCCATGCCTGAAGAATGCTGGATTTATCCTTCCTATCTTGGGTGCTCTGGCCTCATCAACTTTTATATCGCTGTTTTTCATTAGGGCAGTGCGTGGGGATGAGAAATGCCCAATGAGCACTTTGTCAAGTTACGTCGCCTCCTAAAAAGAGTGCTTCCCTTCCTGCCTATTGGTGCTGGCTGGTTGCTGGGGTTGCAGACTCGTGAGCAGGATCTGCCCACTGGACAACTTCCCTTCACAAATCACCGTGGTTCGGCTATTTAATGGTCAATGTGTCACCCGAAGATGCAGTATTTCCCAAAAGTCAGGAAGCAAATAAATTATTACAGTTTAAAAATGAATCTATTTATTGATCTCCTTCTCTTACACTATTAATGCTAATTGTTTTTCATGGTGCATGCATTTGGGATTCATCAAAATGAATTCTTAACGAATTTCTAAACTCAAAAATTATAGCAGGATAACAGATAGAGGCAAATGGTCCTTGCATTTCTGAAAGGCCTTCCATTCTGAAGGGCCCTGGTAACGCAGGGTGGACTCGGGGGTATCTGAGTCTGTAAGAGTTGAAATTCTGTTGCTGACAGTGATCTGGACAAGTAAGTAGGTGCCCTAGCTGCATTATTTGAGCACCTGTACCAGGTCCGAAGAAAGTTGTTTATAAATATTATTTCATCAAATCTTCACACCAACTCTGAAGTCAGCTTTATCATTCCCACTTTGCTCATTAAGAAACTGAGATGCAGAGAGGTTCTCATATGTATCAAGCGAAAGAGCCCAGACACAAGTCCCGTTCCCCATGGATCTCGAGTGCATGCCCTTTTCGCTTGGCCACTCTCCAGGCTGGCTGGTATCACACTGGCCACCGCAGATTCATCCCCTGGGACTTTATCACTATTTCTGCCAGTCTGTCCCACTCAGAGTAAACATCGAACCCTCCTGCCAGACAAGCCCAAGTCACAGCACACACCTCACACCTCGGGTTGGTCTCAGACCTCTTGACCATCAAATCAAAGGCATCATCATGCCCTCTTGATGCTGTGCCAACACAGTGACATGCTACGTGACATTTCAGTGGAGATAGGCCACCCTAGGACAGTGGTCCCATGAGATTATACCATGTTACCTAGGTGTAGAGCAGGCTTTATGGTCTAGGATTGTGAAAGTACACTCAATGTTTGCACAATGACAAAATCACCTAACTATGCATGCTCAGCATGGACCCCTGTATCTTTGCGTAATGCGCAAAGATATCCCCCCACAAATTACTTATTAACTACAAGAGCAAAAATCATAGTTTACCTCCAAGAGCACTGGGAGGCGCCACCCTAGTCTCATGATCAAAGTGAACAATCACCAGGAATCGTGCAAGGTTACCACATACCTGATACTGTGTCCTATGGAGGAGACAACATCACTGCTGTGGTCCTCCTACAAAAGTGCACACTCTGATCTAATAGTGAGGGTTAGGGACTCGATCAAATAACAAATTTGTACTCTTCAAAAGTGTCAGTGCCATGAAAGATACAGGAAGACTGAGGTGAGATGAATCTAAATTAGCAACAGAACCAAAGAAACTGTAGGATCCTGGATTGGATCCTGGATTAGAAGAAGAACATTTGCTGAGACATTTGGTAAAATTCAAGGTCTGTAGCTCCATTTAGTAGTATTGTTCAATTCAATGTTAATTTATTGGATTTGATCATTAAACTATAAATATATCAGATGTTAACATTTAGGGGTGCTGATTAAGGGCATATGGGAATTCTTTTTGCAACTGGTGTGTAAGTCTGTAATTATTTTAAAATAATTGATAAAATTTTTTTCTTAACTTTGCAATTTACTGAACATTTCTATATTACTAGTTTGATTTTATCCTAATTATGGTCTCTCAGATAGGTGGCATTGCGATCACTTATCGGTGAGGAAACAGGATCACAGAGGTGAAGAGACTGTCCTAGAAGGGCACTTCCTAGCTGGAAAGTGACATGGGAACCTCGGACTTGAATCAGAATCTCATTTTTCTAAATCCTATTTGGCTTCTCAACTAAGATGAACTTGCTGAAACCTAACAGCCAGGGCTATAAGCGCTTATCAGACACGTAGGCAACTTGTTGGGAGAGGAACCGAACTAGGACGTGGTACTCTTGGGGCAGCTCTGGTTCCATCTGCTTTCTCCCATCCATGACCCCATGGCACATGCAGCATCATCAATCAATGATCAGAGATAGACCAATCCCCCATTGGACAGCCATTACACCCTTGCTAGGGCTGAAACAGCACCTCTTTCTACCATGAAGAGTGTTTAGGAATGCCCTGGGGAGTAAAAAAGAAGTCCTTGATGTGCTTAGCCAGGAATTTAATTCACCAGGAATTTTAATTCCATTCAATTCTGATTATAAATGGGTTGACTTTAGCTCCCAATCTACAAGAAAAATCTTGAGAAACAACATTGAACTGGGACTGAGGACCCTTGGGTTCTGAGTGCAGATTTTCAAGAGGCTTAGTCTTGGTTTTAATAGGTCTGTTGTCCTGGTATAATGATTGTTTCCTTTTCATCAAGTTAAGACAATAAACTATGGGATCACAATAAGTAGAGATTATCTAGTTGACTCTCTTTGTTTTTCAAGGAAAGAAAAAAGGCCCAGAGAGGTGAAATAACTTGCCAAGTCCACACAGTGTCTCCAGAGATGGCAGTACTATTCCCAGGGGCGACCAGTTTGGGTTGTGCCATGGTTTCCCTCTCTGTGCCTTTGTCTGGGGCTTATTCTCATTCTCTACAATGGAAGAAGTTGCTTTACCATTGTCCTCTTTCTCCAGGATGGCCACAGTAGCCTCCTGATAGGTCTCCTGCCCATTTTTTACTTTTATCAATCTTACCTGTCAGCCAGTGGTTTTCTTCAAAACACAAATTTGATTACATCCCTTTGCTGGTAAATACCCATCCAAGGCAACCCTTCTATCTGGGAACTCTTCATGATCTGAGTCCTCTTACAGACGCCGTCCACACCACCACAGCTTCTGGTCCTCTCCTCCCAGCCATGCTGCTCCCAGCCATGCTGGTTTCTGGTTGCTCTTCACCGCTATGCTCCCTCCTGGCACAAGAACTCAACGTATGCTTTTTCCTTGGCCCTGAACATTGTCCCACCATTTCCCCTTTTGCCTGTAATGACTATCTCCTGTCCATCCCCACAATGGGATGTAAGCTCCATAAGGCAGCAGCTGCATCTTTTCTGGTCCACAGCTGCATCCTGGTGCCTTCTAGATGAGAACACCATGGAAGGCCAATAAGGAAGAGCTCAGTCAGTGAACTCCTTGTAGTCCTGACATTCTGAATCTATGGAGTTGATCAGAAATGCACTCAGTCCACCAGGGTGCATGATACAGATGTTTCCCCCAACGTGCTTCCTCAAGACTTGTCTATGATGCAAGGAAACTTAACTAGAAAGGGTACACTTGGAGAATATGTTTACGTGCATAAAACATCCTGAGTCCCACGCTCGACACACTACCTCAGCTTGAAGCCACTGCAGTTCTTGTTCTACCTCTGAGATCACAATTTACCACGTTTACAGAATTGATCATTCTGTCAACTCTCACCCACAGACAAAAACAAAAAACTCAGGGCTAGCAAGTGGCATGGTGATTAAAGTGAGATTCCCATGCGGCTGACTGTTGTTTGAGTCCTGGACCCAGTGGCTTAAGAAACACCCCAGGTGCATCTGTGTATGTGCCCAAAATCCCAAGAAAAGAGTGAAGGAGAAGGCACTGTGGTGTGGCCATTCCCTTTGTGTGTGTGTGGGGGGGTGATTTCTCTCTCTGTCTCTCTGATTAATACAAGTGCTTTAGAGAGGGGAAAAAAATCACACACACACACACAGAAAACACACTGTATGATAAAGACATATTGGGCTTCTGACATCAGCTCTTCAAACTCCTCCATCTTGCAAATGGGGAAACTGAGGCCCCAGAGAGGGCACAAGTTCCCTTTAGGATCAGGGCTTGGGCTCCAGGTCTCTAGCCTGCCAAACACTGGGTGCCCAACTGTGGGGTATCCTCTGGGGCAGCAGCATATATCACAATGCACCACCTTCGTACACACACTAGGTGGTGATACTGAGGCCCCAGCCCAGCCTCAACCTGGCACCTAATGAAACTCTCAGCAATGCCTATGAGACTCTACGTGAACTCTAGCAAAGTGCTTCTCAAGCTTAAGTTGCATGCGAATCACCTGGTGAGCTTGTCAAAATGAAGATTTGGGGTCAGCCCACGACCTGGTGGTTAAGGCAATTAGATTATACATGGCTGACTACTCAGTTCGAGTTTTAGATCTAGCAGCTTAAAAAGCACACTGGGTGTCAAGAGCCTCGGCATACATGTATGTACTCAGCACATTTTTTAAGCCACTGGGGCTGGGACTTGAACCCTGATCAGTCATGTGGGATCCAACTTCCTCTCTGCTGCACTCAACCACTGCACTACAGAGCTGGTCCAATTTAAAAAAAAGAAAAAATCTGTGAAATTCAAGAGATAGTAGTCATTAGAAATAATTTTTCATAATACAAGTCTACTAATGAAAAACTTGAATTCTATTTTTTGGGTTTGTTTAGTAAGGAGGTAAAAAACATTTTCAGCAGGTTTTCACCATGAGGAATATAGACCCTTCCGTTCATACATAGCCCCTCTCTTTATTCTCTAATATATTTGATAAAAAGTAAAAAATATAAGTTCTGGGAATGTAAGTCCAACAAACATTGCCTTAAGTACATTTCTGAGCTGGCAATGAAGCTTAGTTTTGCCTTCAAGAAACAAGTCCAAAGTGAAACTGTAGTTTTATATTTTTGGCCAAGTTTTTAATCAATACATTTGAAGTAATTCAGCCTACACTCACCCCATGGTTTCTAGGATGGAGGTGTTTAGAGGGGAACATAAATACAGTTTGTAGAGGTGGGACTCCTGGGAGTCCTGTTCCTATTCAAGGTATTGGAAGTCCGAATAGTAGAAATTGAATCTGATTTCCCCTTAGCAGCAATGCTATTATGTGGGATTATGTGAATTGGTAGTTGTTGTGGAGGAATCCCACAGGCAACAGAAACAGTAGGGTAAAGGAGTCGCCGTGTGAGCGGAGAGTGTGTAATAGGGATGGGGAAAGATCTGAGCTTGCAGACACTGATGGCCACCTGTCTCCTTCCATGGGAAACTCAGTCTCTCATCCCTGACATTTCAGTTTGTCAACCCCCAAGCTTCTGCCTTGAAAACATCCGTTGGCTCTTCCTTATGATGTCTTCATTCATTGGGATAGAGTCTGGCTACCTCCATTCAGCTACCAGGTTTAGCCAAGATGTGGGATTGCTCCCCTTCTGAAAACAATCAAGAGCTTCCCAGACTTCGCCAGAACAAGCAAGGCACTTCTCATCACTCACATCCCAATTCGTAGTCGGTTTATCCCCAGCCTGCCCCAGTAGATGTAAGCCCCATACTGATCAGAACCATTGCCTTCTCTGCTATCATCCGAGCACTCAGTTCAGAGCTTGACACATGGTGGTAGATGCTCTATAGATATTTATCAAATGCATGAATGAGTTTAATTTTCAATCAAATCTACCAGAATGTATATCTTCAAATGAATGTTCATCTTAATCCTCAGAGCACACATTCCCAGGCCAGATTCTCATTTTCTTCTTCTGTCCTGGCCTTCTCTGGGCTCTCATTGTACCCTGGGAATGAAGGCTCTGGAGATAAGGGCTGGAAGAGAAAAAGAAAACAGACACAAAGCCAGGGAATGATGGAACTTGGTCAGTAGAGATCCATGGAAGCACAGTCTAAAGCATGCAAGAAATAGTCAGAGCCCTGAACTCCCCAGAACCCAGGGCCTGTGTGCACTGTGGGGTCTCTGGTGTAACACAAGCACTGAACATTGTCTGTTAACCACCGGGGGGCTGCATGCGTGTGTGTGTGCATGATGTGTATAATGGGCTTCACAACACACACATTAGCTAGATGGCTTTTGAGATGCATAAATGATGTGAGTGCCTGGGCTGTATTAATTTAGCCCTCTCTAGAAATGCCTGGAAAATAATAGGCATTCAATAAGTCATTGTGGAATAAATAAATGAAGATTGAATTTTGAGGTCCTTGGCTTTTTATTGAGGTCAATATGAGAATAAAGCATGTCTCTCCTGCTACTATAAAACTGGCCTTGAAGATATTGTCCATCGATAGAGAGGAGAGAACACTTTGGACTTTAATCCTCACTCTACCACTTAACTAGCTGGGCGACCTTAGGCCAGTTACTTAACCTGTCAGTGTATCAGTTTTCTAACTATCGAAAGTGGACTAACTCATAGAGTTATTGAGAGGCTTACATGAGATTGTGTGTATCAAATGCCCAATATGGTCTCAAAGCACGTATGGACCCTCAAGAAAGGACCTCTTGACTCCTCAGAAAGGAGACCTAAGATTCATTCATCATGGACTCACAGCCTGGCCATGCCGCAATGCCAAAGCTGAGTCTAAGGGACATGAGTACAGTGGTATGTTCTGGTTTACTCTAGACAGTTCTGAAATATTCTAATATTTCCTGGATCAGGATAACCAGGGATAAGGGAACCAAGGCTATGCAAAACCAAGGTCACAGCAGAGACTGGAGTGGCTCCTCTAATCCCAGGGGATGCTCTTTGGTAAATACTGGCCAAATGCAGTGAATAAGTTTTGTGGAATTCTTACAGTTTTTAAAAATTTCTTTCTTCTGAGAAAGAAAGAGAGAGAGAGAGATGGAGAGAGAGAGATATAGACACCTTCATTAAGTCTTCATGTGTTTTTGTTTTTAATTTTTGCTAGCATGGGATCACCAGGGAGAGAGAGAGAGGGAGAGGAGAAAGCAGCCTCTCCCCATGGGGAATGGTCACACCATGATCCCTTCTCCTCCATCTCTCCCTCGTCTTGGGATTTTGGGTGCACACACAAACACCCAGCATGTTTCTCAAGCAGCTAGGTGTGGAATTTGAACTGCACAGTGAACCATGTGGAATTCAGCTGCTTTGTTAACCACCAGGCCATGGAGCCAATTTGGGACTTTATGTCTTGATCCACACCCAGTCTCAGCCAGCTCAGATCATAGGACTGAGCACCTGGTGTGTAAAGAGAGGTCCCAGGACTCAAACTGGGATATTCCCATGTGGGTCCTATTGCATTACTGCTGCACCACCATCTGGCCCACTAGTTTTGTATCACTTCCATCTAGATGGGAGTTTAAGTCATTTAGGAAGTGAACCATCAACATTTGGCTTCTGTTCCAGTCTCTTTCAGTTGGTGGCACGCTGAACTGCAGAGATGGAAGCCACAAGGCCAACCACGGTCCAAGTCCTAGGCCCAGTCAGCTTGAAAATATGCTGGGTGTGTGTGCACGTGTCCAGGATCCTGGCAGGCTGGAGGTCTAGGGGAAGGAGGTTGTTGTATGACAGAGGCCTGCGAAGAGTGCGCCTCACCTTGTGTGCCTGCAGATACTCTTTTGTGAATACATTTTTTAAAAGTTTGGCTTCTGGGGACCAGCAGAGGGTGTAATGGTTTTGTTGTTTGACTCCCACATGGCCAACTAAGGTTTGAGTCCAGGACCTCAAGGCTTGAAACTCACACTGGTCACATGCCATGTGTGCCCAAAATCCTGAGAGGAGAACAGAGGAGAAAGGATTATGGCATGGCTATCCTCCAGGGGGTGATTTCTGATTTTCTGTCTCTCTGTTTCTGTCTCTCCAGAGAGTACATGAGCCTTATGGCCAAAATCTCTCTTAAAAATGTTTTGGTTTCTGATTTAATTTTTTTTTTTAGAGGTTTTTGCTACAGGGTGCATGCTCTCGCCAGAAAGACAGAGAGAGACAGAGAGATAGAAAGCGAGAAATCACCCCCCAGGGGGAATGGCCACGCCGCAATCCCTTCTCCTCCATTCTCCTCTCAGGATCTTGGGCACGCATGTACATGCGCACAGTGTGAGTTTAAGCCACCGGGTCTGGGACTCGAACCACGGTCGACTACATAGGAGTCCAGCGACATAGCCATTACACTAACTGCTGGTCCCTCTGATTCAATTTTTAACATATTAACTTTCTGTAGTGTGTTTAATATGTATTGGTGGCTCTCAAGTTATTAAAAAATGCCTCTCTGAAGAAGAGTACCCAAAAGAAGAGGAGGTGCCAGCAAAAGCAACTGAGAAGGTCAGAGAGCTCTGGTGCCCCACAGAGGCAAGGGCAGAGAGCAGCGCAGGGCCTGGCCAGCAGCGCCGAGTGCTACTGAGCAATCAGTGGAAATGAGGACCGCTGGCTGTAAATCACACTCTACTTCCCAAAGATATGCACTTCATAAGAGGAAAAACTGGTTCTGATTTATAAGAAAATCACTCCATTGAATGGAGCACACTTTCAAGCTCACATTTTAACTCAACTATTTCATGGCAATATAGTCCTACTATTCACAACTGAGAATCAACATAATTTCTGGCCTTTTGCAATTTGGCACGATGGCCCTAAGTCCAAAGGGAAAAATCATGGCTTAAATGGACTGAAGCCCTTTCCTGTGCTACCACGTTTCCTTCGGTTTGGGCAGAGGAAGGCCGGCTGGGCTCTTGATTGCTCGCTTCTCATCTCCTGTCCAAGGAGCACATGGGAAGAACAGAGAAAGCTGGGTGTTGGCAGCAGAGCTGGGATTCAAAGAGCAGATTGTCCTTTTACTAGCTGTGTGATCTTGGTCATTTATCTATGTGACCTGCAATTTTTTCATCTGTAAAAGGGAGATAATAATTCATGGCTTTTAGGATTAAGAATTAAGCAGAATAATGAATGCACCTAGTATGGTGTCTGGCACAATCAGCACTTAGGGATACCAGTTCTGTCTCAGCTTTCCTCCTCTTTTTTAAAAGGGAACACTTTGATTTGGTTGAAGGAAAAAATAAAACACAATAAATAAAATAAAAGGCCTTCCCAGTAATGGGTAGGCTTATTTTCCTCTACCACAGAAGGACGAAATGAAGTAGAAGACCTGAAAAAAAAATTTTTTTTCTGGAGAGATTTTTGCTATAGGGCACGTGCGCTTGCCAGAAAGACAGAGAGATACAGAGAGACAGAAAGCGAGAAATCAACCCCCACGGGGGTGGGGGGGGGGGGATGGCCATGCCGCAATCCCTTCTCCTCCATTCTCCTCTCAGGATCTTGGGCATGCACACAAACGTGCCAGGCGTGAGTTTAAGCCACTGGGTCCAGGACTTGAACTATATAGGAGCCAACTATATGGGGGTCCAGCGACATAGTCATTACGCCAACTGCTGGTCCCCAAAATTCTTATAATTATACCTTAAGAGGACAGAAATAGGACAATCAACATTTATTGAATATTTACTATGTCTAAGTGTGCTACATGTATTAACTTTGATTTTTTAATCCTTTAATATGACCAAAGTATATATGATCACTTCCATTTTGCAGATGAGGAAGCTGGGGCACAAAGTTGTTTGGTTAATAAATGGCAGAGCCAGATTAGAGCCTAGACAAGTTTGTAAGCAATGAAGGAGACTCTGAAACAGATTTTCTGGAAAAAGGTGGACTGGTAGGTGCTCCTGGGATGAACACATGCCTGAAGAAGGCAAAAAATGGGGACCAGCAGTTAATGTAATGGCTATGTGGCTGGACTCCCATGTAGTCGACCATGGTTTGAGCCCTGGACCTGGTGTTTTAAATTCATGCCAGGCGCGTGTGCGTGCGTGCCCAAGATCCTGAGAAGAGAATGGAGAAGGGACTGCGCTGTGGCCATCCCCCCTGGGGGGGATGATTTCTCGCTTTCTGTCTCTCTGTCTATCTCTGTCTTTCTGGCGAGCGCACGTGCCCTATAGCATAAACCTCTATAAAAAAAAAGAAGGCAAAAAATGGACATAGGAGCCATCCAGTGGTGTGGTGGTTAAGAAGGCTGGATCACACATGACTGAGCGCACAGCAGTCATGGGACCTGGCAGCATGTAAAACATGATGGGTGTGTGTGCCTGTACACTCATCTCTCAAGGGGTGAATGGAGAAGGGACTGCAGTATGGCCATCTCTCCTGGTGGTGCTCTCTGTCTCTTTCCAGTGAGTGCATGTGCCGTATAGTAAATCGAAAAAATAAAGAGAAAGAGAGACTTAAAAATATGAAACATGGAAAAATACTAGATGTCAGAGAAATCCTTTATTAGGGCTTTTTTGCCTTATAGCTCTCAAGTGTCCTTTGGTACAGGAGTCTGGTTTTCTGCAGTGGCAAGTGAATAGCCATCTGGATTGTTGGTAGTACCTACCAGTGCCCTCAGGTTGTAGGTTTAGAGTAGTTTATGCCCATTCAGATCACGTGAAAATGTGGATTCTTACCTTACAACATCCCCTCCATCTTCCTAATTAATTTCTATTTATTATTCAAGGCTAAGCTTCTCTGTGAAGCCTAATCTGATACACCTATCAGAAACAATTACTTCCTCTGTTCTCATTGCTCTTCACCCATCTTTGTTTTACCACATTCCACAGTGCTATGGCTCCTTGTCAGTGAGCTCATTATCAAGCAGGAAATAGAATAAAGAAATTATGCCAGGCATATGCTAACTTTCAATAGATGCTTGCTGACTGAATAAAAAACATTTTGCTGCCATATCTTTAAGTTATTTATACATTTCTATAAACTTGAAGTGCCATTGTATGGGACAAGTTTTAGAGAATATATTAATATTTCACATTTAGGTAAGCTGAAGCACTGTCATTTTGACATGAGTCAAAACAAGAAGTTGGCAACAGAACCTACACATTGTTCCCTTAGCTTTGGTAAATCCATGAAGCCTACTTCATAATCTTATGCCTAGAGTTTTTCTCAATCTCGATAGATGTGCATTTACTTAATGGGAAGTAATTCAGTCATTCTTGATGCTAATATGAGTCCTAAATTTAATGTGGTGATCTTTCTTTTTGAGGTATCAGTCATAACTTCAGCAATAATGACCAGTCCTGTCCATTGGCATCTATTTTGGCACTTCTTCATGTCTACGAATTCTGGTTAGGCACAAGATGGCAACACATAGCAACAAGACAAAGAGGGCAGTGGACATGAGTGGAACCACTGAGGTTCTCCTTGGACGTGATGTGCAGATCCAATTCCAAGTCCACGTAGAGATGAAAGCCTCACAGAAAACACATGTCCAACAATGCTTGCCAAAGAACATGGGTAATCACAGATTACTTGTGCTCCACAAGGACTTCTAAATGTCTGCTAAAAATATTCCAGATTTCCTGGAAAGAGGTGTACTGGTAGGTCTCCTGGGATGAACATGTACCACTATGTGTCTTTCTTCCAAGCAGTTTACAGGTGCAGTCCCATGGATTTAACCTCTACAGTATGTATGCACTTGGCATGTGAATATTCCTGGCCTTCTCTAGAAACTCTTAGAACATCGTGGTGTCTCGGCTTAGCCTTTGAAACAAAATAAAAACCTCCAGCCTGATAGATGTCCTCAGAATAGAGTGGAGTTTATTCATGAGAAAGAGGGTATATAAATTTCGGCTATATTTCACTGTGATTTTAATAATCATATAATTAGAACATGTTCACAGCAGGCCTGATGATGCATATCCGTCCATAAGGTTGGTTAGAGACTTAGGACTCCTTTGTCCTGGGAAGCTTGTCTGGAAGGTCTTGGGGATCACGTGGCTTCTTCATGGTCATTATCTGTAGAAAAGAAAGAATCTATATCTGTTTGATGGAAGTATTTGTCCACAGAATGAACGGGTCTAATCTTGCTGGAGTGAAATGCTTAACTTCTTCCCAGAGGTGCATAAGCCTCTCACTTAGAAGAGTGCTAATTAGAATACCTTTATAAGTGATTTGCTTACAGGGACTTGGGGAACCATAATAAGAATACTTAGAATTCTAAAAGTATGTGAACTCTTTTCTCATGTAAATAGGTGTGAAGGAGGGTCTAAGACTTATAATACCACCTTGGCAGGCATAAGATGAATTAGGAAACCAAATTCTGAGATGTTAGCACAGCATGATATAACTACCAAAAATAATTCATGTCTGGAACAATGCACAGAAGCAGGAAGTCTGAACACCTCTGGGGCATTCAATATTCATAGTGCAGCCTGTATAAAATTTAAGATTTGATGAAAGAGGAATGATAATATTGGAACACAATTGTGAGCTTGGTTCATTTGAATGACAATTATAAACCCAAACCTCTCTGTAGTCCTTTTTTTTTTTTAAGTTTGTAAACAGCAAAAAAACCCTGAAAATCTAATTTTTGAAATTCCTCTGGCTTTTCTGTTTGACCTTTGGTATTTGTATGTATTGACGATCTCGAAACCATTGCACAAAAACACCTTGAAGTGTCAAGCTTTAAAAATGAGTCTTCTTTTCTCTTTCTCCTGTGCAGCTTGGATTATCTTGGCCTTGTCAAAATACATTCTCTAGTTAGAGAGTGGAAATATTTCCCTCCTGGCTCCAAAGTATTGATTTTCTTCAACACTCAGCTCTGTCAGTCAGCCAAAGGGGTGAAAGGTGAAAGTTCACCCAGGACTGCTTGGCTTTCCCTTCCTATTAATGTCATGCCCTTTCCACATTTGATCAGTTTATGTGATCACCAATCATATAGGACTGTTACTGCCCCTATTTTCCCTATAAGGATACATTTACGTCATCGGGAGATGTTAAAATAATTCCTAGGGCCAAGGCTGGGCATTTGGAAGGCCCAAAGATGCAGTCAACTCCTGTACTGTTTATCTAATTAATGTAACAGAAAATTATACTGTTACATGATGATTGACTCAATTTGAGTTCTTATACTCTTATCTTAAAAATTTAAAAGAAGTATATTTGATACTTACACATAACCCTCTGTGAGCAAAGAGGATCTATTATATTCTTTGCTTTTTCTGAAAACCAATTACACCCTTTACCTCAGGGACTCAAATTCAACTCCAAACTGAGAATTAAATGAAATGAATTTAATGATCTCACCCAGCTCCCATGAGGCAGTCAACCTGTGTCATCAAATCTAACAAGATATAATTTGGTACAATTAACTGTCTATTTAAGAGCAACTTAGGGTAGCAACGAGGCAAAATGCACGCAATTCCTTTGCCCAAACTACAGAGGGTACTGTCGAGTTTCTGGTAGGAGAGTTTATCTGTGGCCTCTGTCACAGTGCAGCAAGGGACTTCCTTCTATCCCACTCTATAATCCCTTGTGAACAAGTTGGCCTTTCCTGAAGCTAGCTCTCCGGGGAAATGAATAATGAGACATAGAAGAGTGAGGAGAGAATAGAGATTTCAACTGAGAATTTTAAGAAGTGAACAATGGAAAAAGTAATAATATGAGAAAAGTAACCTTCAGTACAATTCAGTTTTATTTAACACACATATGTACACAGGTACGTTCAGCACATACAGAATTTAGTAAGTGGAGTCATCAAAAAATGTCTTAAGGGGTAGACATTTTAATTCACTTGCTGTACACAGTGAGTTCAATCATTACATTTTCATACAGGTGTCATGTCATGTCATCTTTTGCTTGTAAATTACCAATGAAGCCACATATGTGTCTACATTTACAAGGACAGGTCCAAATACAGTGCCAATGAAATCAATAAAACACTAAAAGCATATACTGGGATGACAATAGAAAGTATATCTCAGCGTGAGAAATCTAAGCTAGGATGAAGTTTGGGACTGTGGTTTTCAAAATAGCCAAGGAGAGATTTATGTTAACAAGAATGCAAATATAAGTTTAGTAGTTAGAGATGTCTGTCTGACTTCAAATACCAACCCCCCTTTAGAGTTTTACAATCGTACTGCTCTACCGGCCCATCCCTTGGCTATCTGCACAGACCATGTGTGAAAGGCTGCCTGGCCCAGGAAGGGTTTGTTCCTCCACACCCCCTCCCCCAGCATAGTCCAGTCTCCATGGGGTATGCCATGCCTGCATTTGTGATGGCCTGCCTACTGGTCCCACACCTTTTTCTAGACACATAGAAATTTTAAGAATAAAATAATAATAATTAAAAAAAAAAAACAGAAAAAAGCTCTAAGAAATACACTCATTTCACCATTCCAGATAGTTTTATAGTCTAGAATAAATTACTTTTCATTTAAGTTCATGAAGTAAACATGTGCTGAGTACAGAGAAGACCTGGGAGCCCACTGGAAAAAGACAGCGTACCTTTCCATTTACTTCATGGTTCTCTGTCTATACTGAACACAACCACATATTTGCCAGACAATGTCTACACTGTATAATTCTTTGTTATAATCTTTATAAATACACTGTACATGCATGTGGCATAAGTTCACTTCTGAAAGAACACAGACATCTAAAACCGAGAAATAGTACAGATTTGCCATCAGTAGAAATAACGTACTTCATAGTGATAGGAAAGAGGCATTTCTAGAGTTCTTAATTTCTTAATATGTTCTTTAAAAATCTGTCTCAGTAAAATTACAGCTGTCTTTGTTCCTGAACCTTGATAGTGCTTTTGTGTATACCACATAAACTCAGACAATCTACGTTTTTTAGATCAAATGCTCACATTTATAGTTTTGGTTCCTCTGTAAACATCACATATTTTCTCTGAAACATAATAAACCACTTTTTTCACTTTTTGCATTTAATAAGTCATTTTGCCCAAGTAACCAATCAACGAAGCAACAACCAACCAGATAGCCGAATCCCCCAACTACACAGAGATCAGGGTTTATTAGGAGCAGTTCATACAAAGCATTTTACGAATTTCTTTGAGTACCAGGAGCAAGAACCAACATAAAGTGACATAAGGAGAAGAATGTGATCTACGAGAGCTTACTAAGAAGCATGAGGAACACCCTCACTGCCATCTTTCCTTAAGCAAACTGGTCGAGGGCCCTCTCAGTTTTATATACATTCTTGAACATTTGTGCTATAGCTATTAATTTTCTAGGCTACTCTTTTAAAATAAATGCCTCCTTAGTTTTTCTTTAACTGATCAATTGTAATTTGAAGGCTGAATTCTATTACATGATAACTGACATATGTCTTATATATAGGGACTGTGGTTGTGAAGTTTCTGTAAGGAAGAGGTCTTTCTGAAACAAAAAGATATGTAGAGTCTTCATTTTAGGTATATGCTATGCTTCCAAACTCAGCTCTTCATCACAAAGGTCTCTTTAAGAGATTAGTTACAATGACTGGATAATTATATTCACTAGACCTTAAGGAGTGATGACTTTTACTTTAAACTACGAAATACACTATCATTTAAGCAGGATATAAGCACTTCAGAAGGCTAGGCATCTGGAAAACTATTTTCTACAAGGAACTTTTTAAAATATTTTCTCATTAATCTCAAATCAGTTGGGTGCTAATAAAGAAGGTAGTCGTTAAACTCTAGGAAACTGGATTGAGAGATTTCCTAGCAGTCACCAGAAGAAAAAAAAAAAAAACATGTAAACACAGAATCTTCTTGGTAAACAATAGTGTGTTTGGGGAGATCATTCCAATACTGAGGACTGTCACGTTACCTCAATGCCCAGAGTCAGCCTCTAGCAGCCCCTGGGAAAGGGGTTCAGATGGCTGGCAGTGCTGGCCTGGGCTGGGAGTGCAATCACAGTGTTTATTGATTTTTCTGGCCTCTGTTGCACCAAGCAACAAGAGCGTTCCCAGGTACCACTGGCTTTTCCTTCCCATCGCTGGCAGGGAAAAGCTACCCAGTGACAGAATGGCCATATCCTGGAGAGCGGTGTGCATGCCTCTGAATTGACAGGTGGCACAAGCGAGAAGCATGCACACGTGACACAGACCCGGCCGTACCTCCGGATGACACTGGGGTGGGCCGGCACCAAGGAATGGGCCCGTGTAAGGACAGAGCAACACTGGCTGAGAGAACTGAGACAACTAAAATGCATTTAGGACAGCAGACAGCAGCATTAGACCATGAAGCGGTGCTCCTTCCCGTCGTGGGCCATGAGGATGACGTTGCGGTTGGAAGTCCAGATGAGCCGGGCCAGTCGGAGGGCATTGTGGGAGCCGGGGGAGGCTGGCTGCACGGGGGGCACCTGGTAGGTCTTAATGCAGCGCAGCTGAGGGGCTGAGTTCAACATGCCGATGCTCCCCAGCAGTGACGTGTTCATCTGCAGGGACAGGGCACAGGAGAGCACACGTGTCACTCAGAGAGCCCTGCCTTCCCCTGCCACAGAGACTGGTTCAGTCTCTTCTAGCTACACATTTGCAGTCACTTTCTTTTCCATAATGCTTATCTAACAGTTGATTCTTAACCTCTAAAGGGCCCCTTCAGCATATCTGAAATAGTTCTGGCGCAGTCACAGTAAACGCGTAAATCTACAGGAATTTTACAGGGTGGGTAGACCTGACAGCAGGGGAGCTCATCGATCTTCAGGACAGGAGCTAAATTACAGCTGTTAATAAAATGGTTCAATCAGACAATATTTGGAAATCATGAGTATTTAAAACTATAGACCTTTATGCTCTTTGACGACAACACTAACCTCATTCCCTGAGGGATGAGTTAACGAAGACAAGTTTGGAGATTCAAAACTAGTTCAAGGAGATGAAGCAAAGTTGGGCAGTAGATAGAATGAAAGGTTGCTGGATCAAAGCTCAAAATGTCATATACACACCCCCCACCCCGCCATTCCCACCAACCCACACCTTCATTCTTCACTTGCTTCAAAAAAATACTAATTAATTAATTTCATGAGAATGAGAAACTGAGACAGAGGCAGAGAGAGAGAGAGAGAGAGAGAGAGAGAGAGAGAGGCACCCACAGCCTTCCCAGCTGGCCAGGACCACAGGCGCCCTGGTGCGCACCCTGCATGTCCAACTAGCTCAAGAACCAAACCCCAGCTCTCTGCGTGGGTCCAGCACCATAGGGCAGCATGTCACCTCTGTGCCACTGCAGCTGGCCCCTCTCTTGCTTTTTAAAAATTCAGCATCTGGAAAGTTCTTGCTTATTTTGAAGGGAAAAACAAGAATCAATTTCATCTCAATGCTGTAGCCATGGCTCTTCATTTTGCTACCATGCTGAAGAACATACACTCTTAATGCTTTACTGCCAGTACTGCTCACCAGTTGTGATTTCTGCTTTTTGGCAGATTTTCTAAATTTGACTAATACGTGGAGGTTTCTTAATCCATTCACAGAAGTGAAAAACAACATGGAGATCATGAATCATAAACAGGTATGCATTCAGGTCAAAGTGCTAAATACTGAGTGGCAGTTACCTAAGTAAACTATTTTTCTGAGCAACTGAGTCTGAAGACTCCTTTAGGGTGCAAGTAGTACTTCGAGTGTTTTCTAGATGCTCCATTTGTGCTAGTATAAATCACGTGGAAAGCAAAATGAAAATCAGGACAGAAGCCTCGAAAATTACCATTTTTTTCTTTGTGCTAATTTTAATTTCCAATTTCTCTCTCCAGTAAAACTGTCAATGATACGTGGAAGATTCCAGGGATTTACGTGAGGCATGCAGACTGTGGTCCAACACGTACAAATGGCTGATACATGAAACTGGCAAGTCCTCGGACATTTAAGACGTGTTATTGCTGATACCATGCCCTGCATTTGGATCAGTGCAAAACACAAGCCATCCCTTTTTCAAGCTCTTCTCAGCAGCAAGATGGTGTCAGAGGGCGTAAATCATGGCATCTCTAGCAGAGTGCGTGCAGGCTCCACTGACATTTTCACAATTTAAATCATCTTGAGTAATAACCCTTTTAAGATGACTAATGTTACTGATTTTCCTGCATTAATAATAGTGCCGAACACAACACAGAGGTGAAAAAAAATCACTAGTGTACGAGGTCACATTTTAAAACCAAATGTATGGTTATTGTTAACTCTTTCTGCTAAAGTTCAGTTCACAGTTGAAGCCAAGCGGGACCCTACTATCATCCTTCCAAAAGCCTCTTTCCTTGCCCCCTTCCCTCCTTTTTCCAAAAACTCCACATCAGATAAAAACTAATGCCTTATTAGCTTTCTGGAGGCTCCCAGGTAGTTTATGTATAAATAATAATGGTACGTTTGATTTGCTAGTTCTCACTTCTACAAAACCTAACAGTATAGGGAACCAGCAGTTAGCGTAATGGCTATGTCGCTGGACTCCCACGTAGTCGACTGCGGTTCGTGTCCCGGACCCGGTGGTTTAAAACTCACGCCGGCCACGTGTGCGTGCGTGCCCAAGATCCTGAGAGGAGAATGGAGGAGAAGGGATTGCGGCGTGACCATCCCCCCTGGGGGGTGATTTCTCGCTTTCTGTCTCTCTGTCTCTCTCTGTCTGTCTGGCGAGCGCATGCGCCCTATAGCGAAAACCTCTCCAAAAAAAAAAAAAAAAAAAAAAAAAAAACCTAACAGTATATAATAACTTAGCCCTCTACAGAACAGATCCAGATGATCCATAAAATTGCTAGTTAAAACTAACTGGCAAGAACGGAGACACTGTGCTTTAAAAGAATCTGATTTCTCAGTTGATAAATAACTTCAAAGTATTTTTCATTCTTTATGTTTATTTTTAATGAAAATATGTATAAAGCTCGATTTCTGCTGGTGGTTCAAAATGCAGGAGAGATATAATATGCTCAGATACTTCTCTATTTTTAATTATTTCCTTCACATTTAGACATTGATACAAATTAATTGAGGGTTAAAAGGGAATGAGGGAATATCTTATTTCTATAATATGGGAAGATTAAAAAAAGGTCATTATTATACCTGGATTCCCATGGTAGCCTGAGGCATTCCTTTTTTTTTTTTTCTTTGAGCTTTTTGCCTTAGGGCATATGTGCTGGCTGTGGGGGGTGGTGGTAGAGAGACAGACACAGTGAGAGGGAAAGTGAGAAATCACACCCCACCCCCAGGGAGATAGCCATGCCATAATCCCTTCTCGTCCATTCTCCTCCCGATCTTGGGCACGAGTGAACACGTGCCTGACATGATTTTCAAGCCATTGGGCCTGGGACTTGAACCATGGTCGGCCATGTGAGAGTTCAGTGACATAACCACTACACATCTTCTGGTCCCAGGATTTCTATTTTGATAAACACTTTCGGTAGAGTCTGACAGCTCTGTCTCAGAGTAGAGCTATGTGAGATTCTCTGAGAGACATAACTACCACAGTTACATACAACTAGAACAATGACAATCACCATGTTCACTAAAATTCCTTGTCCCTCAGACCTTTTTTTTTTATGACCTCTTCAAATTAGGGTGAATCTTAAGAAGTCCGGGTGGCTTAGCCAAGGAACTCCCACTACAATGATGAACCATTTTGCTATTCAATATTAATGTCTTCTTGACTGATGCTTTGGTTACAAACTATGCTAAAGTAAAAGCAATTGGAGACCTAAATGAACGACAATGATGTGGAGTTATAAGGTGGGAAAACATTAAGTTTTCTCCCAATTACAAAGATAATAAATATCGTAGGAAATTAATCATAAAGAGAAGTACAAATGAGAAGACAAAAGATCCAGCCATGGCGGCACAGCAGTAGCGCAATGGGCTTCTGCAGTGCTGGAAGCTATGCGGAAGCTCACGGTGCAGTTCCCAGGTCCACACATGCACACTGGGTGCATGTGCATGTGTGCCCATGTTCTTCGTGGTAGGAAAAGGGCGGGCATGGAGGGGAGACCCTACCGAGGGTGCTTCTCTTTCTCTCTCATGGAATAAAGAAATACACTTAAAAAAATAATCTCTTGAACTCACATTTCCCAGAGAAAATCACTATTAACACTTCGGTAGGTAAATTTTCAGACCTCCACATACATATACAAATGAGGAGAGCATATTTAAGGAATTTTACGTAAACAGGCTCATACTAAAAAGCAGTTTCACAATCTGCTTTTTTTATTCAACAAAATGTTGAGGGTAATCTTTTCATGTTAATGACTACAGAGTCACATCATTCTTTTTAAATGGCTGAATAGCATTCTAGAGTAAATAAAAATAAATGAAACCAATATCCATCTAAC
The DNA here is from genome assembly GCA_026018925.1 of Tupaia tana. Taxonomy (NCBI): domain Eukaryota; kingdom Metazoa; phylum Chordata; class Mammalia; order Scandentia; family Tupaiidae; genus Tupaia; species Tupaia tana. The sequence continues at coordinate 21,225,547 of JAKSZU010000007.1, forward strand.
ATTATTAGCAGTTCTGAAAAAGATTGTTAGATGGCGGTGGTAAAATTTCAGTAAGAGAATTATGAATGTATTTCATTACCAAACTCCAAACTCCCCTTATTCAAAAGTCAATGGATATAATGAAGTGAAATATTCAAATTGTAGGAATATGATGTTAAAGAATATAGGGGTTTGAAAGATTGCCAAATTACATCATTCAATATGTGAGTATGTAACTAGAATGCAATTTTGGCTTTTTTTTTTCCTTCTCTGTCAAAAATGATGCTTTGGAGAAACAGTTGTGTGAAGATTCTATTCTGAACACATACAGACACATACTGATGTAATTCATCAAAACAGGAAATGCTTTAATGCTATTCTCAATGTAAGTAATGCTGCACACAAACCTTTTACTAAGTCTCACTTGAGTAATTATCCAACCAATATTTCTCATTAACACTCATTTCTCAGCAAAGATTTTAATAGCTGATAGCTTTAGTAAGGCTCTGTATTAATAAGACTTCATTAAGTTTTCAAAATATATTACAGTATACTTACTGGAATAATATGAAAGTATCCTTGTACATCATTAGAACTGAACAACATGTATCTAAATAAATCAGCAGAGCCCCTCTGGGGAGAGCAGCAGTGGATCCCACACTGCTTTTCGTACTCCCCTTGATTCCAATACAAGATATTACACTTTCGGGAGATGTTTTGCTGTATTTTCTTGATACAATTGCAATAATGCTTCTGTGCCTTCCATTTAAATTTCAAGACTGAACTGGATATAATTGAAGCATCCAGAACATGAGCTGCATTTTAAATTTCTGACACTCGTTTTTGGAAGACCAATGAACAACCCAAGAAAGACATGGGTTGTTCTAGTGAGTCGCTCTGGTGCTCTGATGTGTGCCCATGACACAGGGCAGCCCCTGGAGCAGATGAGACATGGGTGTGGCTGAGTCGCTCTGGTGCTCTGATGTGTGCACATGACACAGGACAGCCTTTGGAGCAGATGAGCCTATGGACACGGAAGCATGCCGCAGGCTCCCTGTGTGCACACAGCTACACATACAGTGTACAGGTTTGAGTGTACTGGGTGAGGCACAGAGCATAGCAGGCCCTGCAGAGAGGGACTGGAAGGTGAAAAAATGTATCCTGAAAAGTTATCACCTAATGAATGATCTCAAACCCTGTGTGCTAACCATAATTCTGCTTATGAGATGGGCAAAAACTTGGACAGAAATAGAAACTTAGCCAGAGAAGGGATGAATATATCCAAATAGCACTGTTATGATCTAGACAATAGGAGGCAGAAAATGTACCACTTAGAAAATTCCCTTCGGAAAACTCAGGAAAATACTGGGAAAAAGTTTTAAACTGGCTGATTTCTGAGGTATTCCTTTTATGTAACATGATATTTTCTGAGCAGAAAAAAGTTAGACAGAAAAAGAGGTGTTGGTCTGTTCCAAAAGACAGCATGGCCAGAAGACAAGCTCCTTGAAAGCAGGGACCCAGGAACTTTCTGATCCCATACTGCCAAAGCCCGGTCCAGCACCCAGCATGTCCAACGAATGTCATTCTCCAACAAAACTCCTCCAAGATGCTGAGAAAATCGGGATAAGGGGAACTTTGTATCCAAGTACAGACAGCAGAATAGAAGCATTGCATTGGACATGAGCAGAAAACAATGCAAGAAGGCAAACTTTTCGAGGACCACTGTCCCAAGAGTCCAGTTTATGGGCACCAAATGGCTTCATGGTGGGATTTCAGTGGTAGGAAATGCAAGACCCATGGTTACCCACTGGGAAAATGAAGACTGGGCGAGGTCTCTGAGGAAAAGTGTTTACTGTGAGCTAATTAAAATGCCACAGATACATTCTAGAAGACAGGATAATGAGAAAATAAACTGAAAAACTAAATTAGATAAAAGAAGAAAAAGTCTGTGACAGATTTGAAAGTCGTCATGCTTTAATAGCATGTTGTTAATTAAGCAATTTATTGTATCCGTTTTACATTTTATTAGTTATTGAATTTTTAAAACCATCAAGTTGTGCCGAAGACTGTTTAAACTTTTATTTTTTAAGCTTTCAAAAGCAAAGCAATAAACTGAGACTCATAAAATATACTTGCATTCTAGAAAAATATAGGTAACAACAGAATTTTAAATTAACTTTCTGGGGGGGTTAGGTAAATATATATGTGTGTGTGTGTGTGTGTGTGTGTATATTTGCAATGATTAGGACTAACAGGATAAGGTAACTAAAAAAAAGATGAGATGGAGATTAAACATTGTGGATGAAACACATTCTATGGTAAAAATTAGCTGCTCAAAATTAATATTCATTAAAATCAGAATTAAACATAGCTATTCTCATGAGTAGATAGTTGAAGATATTCAGATTTTAAAAATGGTTTTGAACAGTTTGAGGATTAAGAGCAGTATGCAGGAAATCCAGAATTTAAACAAAAATAAGATAATATAAACAGGGCATGAGGGCCAACCAGTGGTGTGGTAGTTAAGGTGGCCGGATTCCACATGGCCAACTGCACAGTGCAAGTCCTGAACCCAGTGACTTGAAAAAAAGCATGCTGGCACATGTGTGTGTGTGTCCCAAATCCCAAGGAGAAAAGAGGAGAAGAGACTGAAGCATGGCCATGCCCCCAGGGAGTTGCTTTTTCACTCCCCCCACCCCCTGTCTCTGTCTCTCTCCAGTGAGTGTATACATCCTATAGCCAATTAAAAAAGAAAGAGGCAATAAAATACAAAAGGGGGACATGAAATGAATTCTAAGAAAATACCTTCTTGTGCTATGCCTTATGCTCTGTGAAGAGCTGCAGACCCGCAGACCTTGCAAGTATACCTTGGGAAATTAGCAAGGCTTCCCCTGCCTGTTCCTGTCAGCATCACTCACATCTCAGCTCAGATGTCGCCTCCTCTGGAAAGTCTTCCACAACCTTACTCTCCGTTCTCCCTGGTCCGTGCTGCAGGCTCATCTGCCTGTGTCTGTTTCAGATGAACGCTCTGTGAGAGCAGATGCCCCTCTCTCGAGATGCTAATTGTGTTCTCAGCACCCTACTTGCTAGTGACTGGCACATAATCAGCTGTCAATAAATACTGGAAACTTGGTGTAAGAAGGGAGGAAGGACAGGAAGGAGGGCCAGCACGTAGGCTCCATGGGAAGCTTTTCCTACCATAAGCGTAACATGTGACATACACTTCAAGACTCTAGCATTACTCTTACCTGCCAGAAAGAAATATGGCTGTCAGTGTTTGAGTAGGTAGCAAGATATCGCCCATCAGGAGCAAAGGCCACTGCAGTGATTGGTCCCTTGTGCCCATGGATTGTCTAAAATAAAATTCAGACATAATTAATGTATGCATTCCACAGAACTATTACAAATATACGCCAACACACTCCCTGTTGAACAAGTTATGTCATGAAATTAGACAGTGTTATGCTCTTTGTTTATAAAAAAAAGAAAAAAAAAAACCAAAACAATGTACTCTCATTGATCTATCCAAGGGCTTCAAATTGTCCTGAGGAGTCAACCTGTCTCATAGCTGGGAGGATAGCATGAGACCAAAAGAAAAAAAGAAACCTATTCATTGGCAAACTTCTGTGTTAATTCATTTATGTCCATTACAGGAAGAATTTTATAATTAATTAGAAAGGTAAGAAACCAATAACCAAAACTATCTAGGAACTTTGCTCACCTGAGATAAAAAACAAAACCATATTATAATATCCCTATACTAGAAGGAGTTAAAAGACTAATTTCAACTCCTTAATAAGTATGCACTTTTCATGTTTTATGCTTCATTTTCCACCAATAACACTGTGAACAAATTAATACAGCTGCACTAGTAAACACTTATACACGCACATGGTGGAGGTTTGGGTACACATATAAATCAAATGCTATTAAAAACAAGTTAACGGGGATAGTTTTGAACCTTTGCCAAATAGCTATCATTGATTTAACCATGAATAATAAAAAGCCAGCCTCTATTTTAGACGAGGTCTTTGATAAAAGAGCCTCACTAATAAAAACATACATTCATGTCTGATACATTAATAATTACCGAAAACACTGGGTACTATGTAAATGAGTATAATATTGTATTGATCTTGCTACTCTTAATTTTTTAAAGAAATATTTTATTTAACTTTATTTATTTATTTATTTATTTATTTATTTATTTTAATTTGACCAGAGAGGGGGAGAGGGGGAGAGAGAGAGAGAGAGAGAAAGAAAGCTGCCAGATCCAGGATTCAAACTGTGGTTTGCCATGTGGGAGTCCAGTGCCCTTAACCACCACGCCACCTGCTGGCCCTGCTACACTTAATTTTTAAAAATCATATCTCTGCTACATTAATCAATATTTGGTCTGGCTTACAAGCTATAGAGTGGTCTCTTTTTGTCTAGAAAGGAATGGGGGGCATGTACGCCCTTAAACTGAGACAATCTCAGGTGGGTTTGTTTCCATCTGTAATTTTCTGTGAAGAATTGTGAACCTCGAGTCTCAGTGGAAGCACTAATCTTGAGACATGATTCAGTCTCTACATATTGTAAACTTAAGTAACATTTTCCACAATTCATGATTAAAATTGGGATGACCAGGGAGGAGAGAGGGATGGGGACACAAGCACATCCCTTGATACCCTTTGCATTTCATTCTTTCCTGTCATTGGACTTTCAAACTGCTATGAGAGCCACAATCATATGCACAGAAAAAATGTGACACTGGTAATAAGTGCTGGACTTTGAGCCCACAGAGTGCACTGATCTGAGACCATCGGAGTTTGCTTTTGGGCTCCACTACTAACTGTAGAGCCTAGAGCCAGGTGATTTAAGGTACCTGGCTTCAGAGTACCGATGTCCTACCAAGTGAGGATGACGGCAATGATGATGGTCTCCATCTCAAAGAGCTTTATGAAGACTGAGACGGTACCTGCATGGTACTCTGCACGAAGCATGACTTGTGGTCAGAATTCAGTAAATACTATTTTGCTATTCCTGCTTGCTTGGAAATGACCAGATAAATGCAAACAATCATATAACTCGATCACTTGAGTACACCATTTAATGAGCCCCTCTCCTCCAAATGCCCTAACTACATACCCTAGAATCAGCATCACCTCACACACTAGGTTGCCTTAGAAACAGACTTCAGAGCACGGTATTTTATTAAAAGGCTGTTGTAACTATCCATGGTGCTAGACCGCAAGTTTACTAAAGTAAGCAACAGGGCGTGACTGCTGAACAATTACTACAAACAACCAGCTTAATGCGAGCTATGCTAGAATAAAAATTATTCTAGGGAGGGGAGAAACCCCTCAACCAATTAAATGGGGAAAAACTGGCCAGTCCCACTTAGTAGGGCAGCTGAATGAGCTCACAGGGGAAACCATTTTAAATTATCTTTTGAAATCAAGATTCAGTTCTGCTAAAAATCTGTAATTCTATTAGGCCAATCAGAGACTGTTTGATGGCTATGGAAGTTGATTAGGGCCCAGTTGCAGTGGTACGCTCTGGGTGCTGCTCTCGTGGAGTCTAAGGCCATGTGAAAGGCCAGCATTCAATTAATTCCTGGCCCACCCTAAAAAGTTGGGAGTGGTGGTATGTGCCTGTGGTTGCAGTTACTCAGGAGGCTGAGGTAGGAGTATCACAACACAGAGAGATCCTGTCTAAGCAACCACCACTACCACCACCACCCCTGCACCTTCCCACTGCCCCACATATGTATAAACAATAAGTCCCTGACTTAAAACACAGGTTGCAAACTGAAGACCTTTAAGCTGAAACCAGATTGCAGATACATTTAATTTGGCCTGAAAAAAAGAGATGTTAGTAAGATTTTTCCATTAGATTATTGTGTAAAATTAAGATTTCTAGTCTCTTTGTGTTTTTATTTCTGGGTTATTTTTTTTTTAGAGAGATTTTTGACTATAGGGAGCGTGCACTCGCTGGAGAGACGGAGAGAGACAGAGACACACAAAATGAGAAATCACTCTCCGGGGGGATGGCCATGCCGCAATCCGTTCTCCATTCTCCTCTCGGGATCTTAGGCATGCATGCACACGCTTCTGGCGTGAGTTTACGCTGCTGCGTGCAGGACTGGAACCATGCTCAACTACACGGGAGTCCAGCAACATAACCATTATGCATCTGCTGATCCCTCTAGTCTCGTTGGAAAAACTGCACATAGCCACTTCAGCCTGGGCATTTGCTCTTGAGTTCAGCATGACACTGAAGAAAACTTGGGGACCAGACAGTCTGACTCACTTATTTCCTCCCTGGTCCCTCATGGTACTTAATGCAACTTTTTTATTACAAATATTTGATTCAAAATAGTTTATCCCATGCTCCAGGGTCCTAGGATCCATGTAAAACTGAACAGATTCGAAGTTCTTCTAAGAAAAACTGGCTCTTGCTGAAAGTGCCCCAATGCCCAACTCTGTATAGAGGTAGAATGAACCTCCTTCTAGAGATTGGGTTTCTAAATTTCCAAATAGAATGCCAAACCTACCTCCTTCAGATTAGTACCCTCCGTTAATTAGCAAGCAGAACAGACTGCAGAAAATTGGAGAATCCAACAGTCAGCTGATGATGAATCAGCAGGACCAAAGGATATTATAACCCGAGGGAGATGTTAACAGGCCTTTCTTCAAAGTCAGCTAGCTTAGCCTTGTAGTAAAATAAGATACACCAGAATTCAGCTGCTCCTCCAGTCTTTGCTGAATATTTCAGATTATAACTTCCTTCTTATAGAGGGCTGGTATTGAAAACATCCACTTGAAGACACGTCTATGTCAGTTGAAGACATCACTCCTTACATTGTCTACAGCCCTTAATAGAAGACCCTGTGAAGTAAGTTCACCCTGGCATTTTTTTTGGGGGGGAGGCCAGGAAAATATTTCTCTTTCTTGATTGAGTCTGTAGCTTTCTTTAATCAGGTAACAATAATTAAAATTTAATACTTGCTTGCCTTACTGCTAGGAAATGCTGAACTAAATTTATGCTTTTTTGATGTGTTTAGTAAGAAACATTTCCACTTAATCATTGTTCCATTTTTATTTGTGGTCTCGTTGTTGAGACCTGTTAGGTAATGAATGGAATTCTGTAGTTAATCTTGAAAGTGTTTCTGGACAAAAGGGGACTACACTTCAGATCAGGCCATCAACACACACATCCAGAGTGCGGTGCTGCTGGGTGCCCCACAGTGCTGTCCTTCAAAGGAGCCTAAAGAAAAATCACGGAGCACTGACTGCAGCTGATAGACAGACAGACCTGTTGTCTTACAAGAAAGCAAGCCCCACTCCCGGCCGACCAGGGAAGCTGGCTAGTTTGAATGGTTTGGTACATCTGGTGAGTTCATTACAGTCTCAGCCTGAGAGGTGCTTCAGCCCTCACTGTAATGGAAATGTTGCCATTGTCTTTGTTCAGACTCTCTGAACTTGTAAGATCTGTGCAGGCACCACCTGAATTGACTTTAACCTCTACTCTGGCATTAGGGATGCAGCTGCGCGGGGATCACAGGAACTCGTAAGTGCTTTGTGACAGGGCAAGCCCAGGGGTGTAGGCCTCAAATGCTAGACTCTGAAGAACGTTTTTCTAAAACAACAGATTTTAAAATAAAAAGAGGCTTGCTTGACTTTTTATATGCGAATGAGAATCATGTCTTGGTATATTTTTAGTCAAAGAAATTGCTGCCTTGAAAAGATAGAAATGAAATATAAAAAAAAAAAAAAACTTACTCAGGAAATGCTATGAACAACAAAAGAAATCAAGCAATTATCCTTAGCGGGAGACAGAGTGTTGCATTGTGAACCCTCCCCCTGCTTCTTATGAAAGAAAGGGAAGTAAGAGGGAGGATTAATAATGAGGAATACTTGCACTTCATCAACAGTTTTTAACAGACACTTCCAATGCGCTCTGCAAAGAAATATGATTAACCTTGTACAGAAAAGGAAACAGAGACGAGAGTTTCTAAAATGATTTGGTCAGTGTTAACAAAAGCCAAGACTTTATAGAAGAATATTCTCTTTAGAATTCTCTTCACATGGCCTCTGTCTCTTCCTGGATTTCTTTTCCTTTCTTTCTTTTTCTTTTAAAGAATTATTTGTATTTATTTATTTATTTAAATTTGACGAGAGAGGGACAGAGTGAGAGAGCACAAGAGAGTTGGAAAGTGAGAAAGCAAGCCACCAGGTCCAGGACTTGAACTATGGTTGGCCATGTGGGGAGTCCAGCGCCCTTTACCACCACACCACCTGCCGGCCCCCAAAATTTCTTTAAATGAGAGGCCAAGGGAACCTAACCAAAAAACTGGATTTCTTGATATTTGGTTTCCAAATGACAAGTCTGAGACTTGAAACCAAGAAGTGGGACTCTACTGTACCCACTTCAAAGATTGAAAGAGTGAAGAGAACACTACTTATTTATTTGCAGGTCTCATAATTTTTTAAAAGAATGATTTATTTAATTTAATTTTGAATTTTTTTATTTTTTTGAGAGAGAGATTTTTGTTATAGGGCACGTGTACTTGCTGGTGAGACAAAGACAAGAGAGACAGAAAATGAGAAATCACCTCCCCAGGGGGATGGCCATGCTGCAGTCCTTGCCCCTCCATTCTCCTCCTGGGGCTTTGGGCACGCATGCATGCACATGCACTGTGCCCCCTGTAAGTTTAAGCCGCCAGGTCTGGGACTCAACTGCAGTCAACAATGTGGGAGTTTAGTGACATAATCATTATATCATCTGCTGGTCCAATTTTTTATTTTTAAAATTTGACCAAAGAAACACACAGAAAGAGAGGGGAAGTGAGAAAGCAAACCTCCAGGTTTGGGACAGAAACTGCGGTTAGCCATGTGGGAGTCCAGCACCTTAACCACCAAACCACCTGCCGACCCCCAGAATTTCTTAAATGAGAGGCCAAGGGGACCTAACCAAACAAAACTCTTTTTTTTTTCCCCTTTTTTCACATAAGTTGTGAAACAGAAACAATTTCCAGAAGTAGGTAAAATTTTGCTACCATAAGTACCATTACAAGGGAAGACATAGAGTACTGACCAATACATTTGGTACATTTGCTAAAATAAATAGAGAAAACAAAAGAATGCAGACTGAACCTTGACAGTGCCAGGGTCATCTGGACTGAACAGTAGGAGGAGGCTGGGCCTTCTCAAGGAGCACCATGGCTGGCTTTAGATTAAGTTAGGCAGTTGCAACTTGAGGGGCACTTGGAAGGTCTACTGAGTCTCCAGTTGGCTGCATATGGTCTCTGAAATCACTAAAAACGCTATTATGCCTTTAGCTGAGGCATTTTCCCTAGAAGGTGCTCTGGCAGAGAGTAAGTAAGGCAAGAATGGCAGATGCCTGAGTTTAGGGCAAGCTTGAATAAAGTGTCCTGAAGTACAATCTACAAGGTAGGAAATGAGTGGGAGAGGGGCCAGGTATTCAAGGAAGTGAGTGCTTCCTGGAAGAAAGTGAGGAGGGAGCCCTAAAAAGAAAAAGAGAGGCAATACCAAAGACTTAGGAAGACAGACATTTCCCAAAGGCTGGTCCCATTTCCCCGTAACCGACACCAATGAGCTTCATAGGTACTTCTGAACTTGAAACACTGGTCAGACATGTGGTATCTCTTCCGTATCAACAGCAGCCAAAGCCAGCAGAGGGTGGACAAGGAGAGTGGGCCAGGGTCTGACTTGTGTGCCTTTCTGACACCCAGTGTAGCAGGCCACACGTTTCCTGACTGGCTGGCAGGGAGGAAACTGCTCAAGGCAGAGGGAAGACAAAGACATCGCTCTGACTGACAGCTTCGGCTGTCAGGCAAGGGCAAGGCTCATCAGAAAGTAGCTATTTCAAGGGTTCTAAAGTTGAGAATTAATTATGTTCAAGCAAAAAAGTCCCCCTTTCTTTTCTCCTAAGCTGCCAAGTTTTGAAAATTTCATTAGATATTTAAGATTCGTCTGTTTAAGGAAACAAATGATAGGCTCCACAAATAATTTGGCAGATAACAACATCATTAAAAAATACATAATCTCATCTGTGATAGCCAGTTAGAAGGTTCAAGAAATATTGAATTATTACTGAGAAGTAAGCCTTCTCAAGCCTTTTTGTGCATAAGCTGTTAAGGCCACATGATGTTGCCAAGAATACTGACAGGGCACCCATTCTTTTCTGCAGGTGGACAGGGCTGCTTTAATGCAGGTCAGATATGAACAGCTATTCTGTTTCCAAAGATCTCTAGAGAAGATCCTGAAACCTCCTCTGAGGACCCTTTTGCAGAGTTGCCAATGTGGCTGTCAGGAAATTTCCCTTAAAATCTAAACCCAAAATGCTGCAATTCAGGTTTCTTCCCTCTTTCCTCTTCCCTACCCTCAGCAGAGATGCAGAGTAGCAGGTCACCAATCCAGGGCTATAGTCCTTAATACATGTAAAGACTGCTGGGACAACTTCCCCCTTTTTACTTACTTATTTTTTATTTTCACGATGAAAAAAAAATCCCAGTGACTATAACTTTCCTTTGCTTCCAGGTCTCATTTTCCAAGTTATTTTTTTTTTTTAAATAGAAAGAGTTTATTTGCTGTAAGGATTGTGTGCTTGCTGGAGAGACAGAGAGACAGAAAACAAGAAATCATCCTCCAGAGGGGTTGGCCATGTCACAACCCCTTTCCCTCCATTCTCCTCTCAGGATTCTGGGCATGCCTGCACACATGCCTGGCATGAGTTTTAAGCTGTCAGGTCCGGGATTCAAACTGCAGTTGACTATCTGGGAGTCCAATGACATAAACATTATGCCATCTGCTGATCCCTTCCTGGCCTTTTTTTTTTAAAAAGAATTATTTTAAATTTTATTTATTTATTATTATTACTACTTTTCAACTTGTTATAAGGCACATGCACTCACCAGAAAGAGAGAAAGAGAAAGTGAGAAAGCAAGCTGCCAGGTCTGGGACTCAAACCACAGTTGGCCATGTGGGAGTTTAGGATCCCAACCACCATGACACCTGCTAACACCTCATTTTCCAACTTTTTTTTTTGTTTTAGAAGTTTTTGCCCTAGGGCACATATGCTTGTGTATGTGTGTGTGTGTGTGTGTGTGTGTGAGAGAGAGAGAGACAGAGACCTAGAGAGACAGAGAGTGGGAAAGTGAGAAATCAACCCCCTCAGGGGGATGGCCAGGCCAAAATTCTTTTTTCATTCTCCTCCTGGGAACTTGGGCACGCATACACACACATATCTGATGTAAGTTTCAAGCCACTAAGTCTGGGACTTGAACCACGGTCAGTCATGTGAGTCCAGCGACATAACCACTATTCCATCTGCTGGCCCCATTTTCCAACTTTTTAATAATGTAGGTAGATTTTCCTTAAATTCTCTCCAAGCTTTCCAATCAAGACACCTCAGCATTGGATGGTATCTTAAAGGTCACCATATTCAACTACATCTCAAAATGTGGAATTTCAAACTGTATTAGCACTGGGACAGGAAACTGGATGTCATTATACTAGTAGTTTCTTATAGCAGTACCCAGGCAGACAGCACCCTGCTTATTTTATTAGAAAATAGCAGTGTGGCTGACGATTACAATTTGAAAATCATTTACCAGAATCACTTAAAAAGGATATGCTGGTAGAATTGTGGGCATGCAAATGGTTGACATTTGGGGTGTTGCAGACTGAGATCCGGATGCCTGAGCACAATGGGCGGTGTCTTAACTTTGCAGAAATGCCTTGAGAGACACCCACTGACAGAAACACAGGTCACTAGCCCCTGTCCTAAAGTATCTTCTACCTCACTGCCCACAAGACATGAGCCTCGTTTTGCATTCTGCTTATTTTTTTTTTTTTTGGAGAGGTTTTTGCTATAAGGAGCGTGTGCTCGCCAGACAGAGAGAGACAGAGAGATAGAAAGCAAGAGATCACCCCCAGAGGGGATGGCCACACCGCAATCCCTTCTCCTCCATTCTCCTCTCGGGATCTTGGGCACGCACGCACATGCGCCCGGCATGAGTTTTAAGCCACCGGGTCCGGGACGCAAACCGCGGTCGACTACGTGGGAGTCCAGCGACATAGCCATTACGCTAACCATTGGTTCCCCCAACATTCTGCTTATTTTCATTAAATATGAACTCCCATTTACCACTGCTCATTGATCTTCTGTTTCTGTTTACTTCTCCAGTTTACCAGGTCTCAATACTTAATCATATTGCCTGAGTGTGTAAGAACAGTTTCTGCATTACTGTCGTCACTGATAAAAATGCATCCTATAAAATACTACTTTAGGGACCAGCAGTTGACATAGTGGCTATGTCACTGGACTCCCACATAGCCAACTGCGGTTCAAGTCCTGGACCCTGTGGCTTCAACTCACGCCAGGCACATGTGCGTGCGTGCCCAAGATTCTAAGAGGAGAATGGAGGAGAAGGGATTGCGGTGTGGCCATTCCCCCTGGGGATGATTTCTCACTGCCTCTCTGTCTTTATGGCGAGCGCATGCACCCTATAGCAAACACCTCTCAAAAAAAAAACAAAAAAAAAAAAAAACTACTACTTTAAAACAACAACAAAAAAATGTGGATTTAGCAAAGGTCAATAATATAGTTACTTTTGTTATTCTTCAAGTACATTTGAAAACCGACGCAAGGGTATATATATATATGTGTGCTAGGCCCTCTAGGGAATCCAGAAAGCATAATCAGAAGCCAAACTTCCATAGTACATTATGGCCCAAGCACTGTTTCAAGCACTTTTTAAAAAAATAATTTTTCACCATAGGACACATGCGCTTGCTGGAGAGAGACAGAGGGAGACGGTGAGAGGGAAAGTGAGAAATCACCCTTGGGGGGATGGCCATGCTGCAATTCCTTCTCTTCCATTCTCCTCTCAGGATTCTGGGCATTCACATACGTGCGCCAGGCATGTTTCTCAGAATGCTAGGTCCAGGACTCTAACCATATGGGATCCAGCACCTTAACTATCACGCCACCTGCTGGCCTTGTTTTAAGCATTTTACATAAGCTTCTAAATCTTTACACATGTGATTAAGATGATGAAACTACCCCTCCTTTATACATGAGGAAACTGAGATACAGGAAGGTGGAATAACTTGTTTCGATTAGAGTCCAGGCAGACTGATTCCAGAGTCTGAATATCGAGTCAAAGAAAACTATAAATAGCCAGTCTTCAATTTTTATACCTGTATTATAGCACTTATATGCATGATGCAGTAACACTCTTAAGGAACTGTCCCGTGCTAAATGAAGATTTTAAGTGATTCCGGAGCGCTCAGAGACTGGGTATGGTCAGTCCAGAGAGCTACAGTGATGCTTCTTAAATAGCAAAAGCTTGTGGAGGAGCTGGGCCTTGCTAAAGGAGGTGTCTGTCCCCTAGTCCTGTAGCTCCTATTCAACAACAGGGGGCTTCACAGAACCCCTGGACTCCCAGCCCCAGGTGGCATGGAGGTGGAGGTGGCTTCAGGAAAAGGCACCTGGATCACCACCCCTCCCCCCTTCCTAGTCTGGCACAGAGGAAGCCCTATCTCCCAAGAGGGTTCATGCACCCCAAAATTCCTATACTTCCGTAGGACAAGGCGGGGTTCCCTGTCTACTGCAGTAGTGGTAGATGAAGAGAAGTTCTTTTCCTTGACCCTGCTCCTAAGTTTAAACCTCTTAAGACAGAGCTGCCCTGACCTTCTTCACCTGCTGGGGAGGAGGAAGATGACTATGTTGGTTCCCCCAAGACACCTAGACCAAAGGGTATGGTGGCCCCATCTTTGTCATCAGCAGCTTCCCTACCCGGCCCTTAGCACCTGCAGGTTTTTAATCCTCTTATTAGCTTCTATGTGTCCCAAAGAGGCAATACATACCTACAAGCACCATAATTACACACTCAATAAGGAACGAATAATCACAAAATTAGGAGCCTGGCTCTTCTTACTTGGGACACAAAACACAAAAATATCGACTAGAATAAAAGGATGTGGTAAATGTAATCCTAAAACTCTCTAATATGAAAGAAAGGCCAGCTTTTTTTATTGGCTGCCTGTCTCCTAGAGTCTAAGCACATAAGTCTAGATGCTGCCCTTTGGCAGTTCTACAATGATTTTGAACAGAGATTTGAGGGTTGAAAATAGGTTGTTTATCTCTATAATTTCTTTTCTTGATGGAAGATGATTTTTTTTATTCACATTATGCCAACTCTATGTTATAGAGTCAACTTGTTAAGGCATTTTCCAATCCAAGGTACTGGAACTATTCAATGAATTGAATTATTTTCTATAACCATCTAATTGAAAATAATATACATTCAAGGTAAAAAGTAGATTTGGTATCATTTTAACATCTTAATGGAAAATAGATTTAAGGATAAATATAATAAAGTGAGCTATCTTAAGTTTTATAAGATATAATGCCTCAAGAAAATAGACTCTCTCTAATCCTTAAACATAGCTGCAGCATTATCACCTGTTTTTAGTTATTAAAAGTTACTTATATGTCATTTGGGGATAAAATGACATAGATGATTTAAGGGAGCTTTTCAATATCTACATATTGATAATCCTTATGACTCAAGCAATTGTTTTTGAAATTGATTCTGTGTGTGGGGGGGGTTACATACCAAGATGCATGTGCACATACATATATACACAACACTCTTATCTAGGAATAGTGAGAATCGACATAAATAGTCAACACTACTTTATTATTATAATTTATTGTTGGGTCATTGAAAAAGTCAAGATGTATTTTTGCATAGAAAAATACAGGAAAATATATCATGACTTTTCAAACAACCCAGTAATAATTTCAGGTTTTTACAACATTGAGACTCCCATTTTCACAAAAATAGATTATACGTTGTCAAAATTAATTTTTAAAAGGAAAGCCTATGAATGAACAAATAAACATTTAAATCAATAGTTGTTTGCCAAACCTTAAAATGTAGTCATTATAACAGCAACCTGTGTAAAAAATATGTGTTGGTTTTAGGAGCTTTTCCTCTTCACTCAACAGAAAAATTCTTTCAGATTCAAAGAAAAAAATTTTCTATAAACTAGACATGAATTCACCTGCTAATATGTAAGCTCTTCTTCCTCCCTTTTTTGTTGGAGATTATTAGGAGCTGAACACACACGCGCGCGCACACACACACACTCTTCTCCAAAGGATTCCTAAGAAAACGGACTAGCATCAGATGGCTAGCTAAGCAGTACTCCGAAGGAACACTGGATACCAAAACGAAGCACTGTATCTTCCACTCAGTTCCTTAGCGGCTGAATAATCTTACCTCTGTTCCCTCCTCTCAAATCACTGCAGGCCCTCACAAGGCAAGCCATCAGCAGAAGCATGTCCACCTTAACTAATGGGATAGCAATCGCATTCGTAAGTCACCGTCCAACATGCCGGGACTCAGCATGTCTCTGGGTTCGGATTTGGGTCAATGTGAACAGAAGAGGGTTTGGCTAGAGTCCCACGACAGGGCCTCTCTCCTTGCTTCCTCCTTTTTGCTTAGTGTATAGTGCCTAGTGACACAAAACTGTCTTGCGTGGAGTGTACTAAAGCTGTAGGATTTGTATTTTTCAAAAATATCTTTCAGAAGGGTTTAACATTTTCACCATTCCAAAAAGGGAAATGACTTGAAAATGTTAAGGAGAATCAAGGCATCACAGAAAATTCATACATATATTAAACAATGTTACCATATGTTTGGCTCATGTCTATTTGAGAGAAAGAGCATATCCACTAATACACAATGCAGATTTAGAAATTTCACACTTTTATTTGTGATTTATTAGCCTCTCAACTAATTAAACCAGAAACTTAGTCTGGAACAGAACTAATTATAACCTTATTCTGTATTACAAGGTCCTTTCTTTTGTTGAGAAATTCCAAGTTATAAAAATATTGAATTACTCTCCAACCTTTGATATAGTCAAAAGTTTTCTTCATAATAAAATAGTAATACTCATAAGCAATGCTGTACACACAGACACACACACACACATTCTTTTTTAAAATTTTTTTTCTTTATTTAACTGTTATTATTATTTATTATTATTTTTAAATTTGGCCAAAGAGATAGACAGAGAGAATGAGAGAAGGGGAAAGTGAGACAGCAAGCCACCCGGTCCAGGACTCAAACTGTGATCGACCATGTAGGAGTCCAGCACCTTAACCACCATGCCACCTGCCAGCCCCAACACACACACATTCTTTTTTTCTATATAGCAATGCGTTTGCAAATATTTCAGAGCAATTATTGTGGCATAATACCACTGACACTATTTGTCATCCCTGACTTATTCTCAGACTATCCCACATGCACAAAGTGGACTGAAATGTGTCTTTTCTGGCTTTATGAATGGGCAAAAATTTTTGATTTGCTTACTTGTAAAATAATAGCTGCCCTGACTTCCTTATGGGATTAAATATTTTTAGGATAAATGCAGTTAAAAATGTTGACTGAGAGCTTGTGCTATGAGCCCTGTACCTAGGGTACAAAGGTGACATGACCCTTGCTATGGCGTCTAGATGGGAAGCAGGCTGACGGCAACTACAGGGCAACAAACAGCACAGCAGACATAGTGTGAGGTGTCACAGAAACACAGGGGACAGTCTGCAATTTCTGTGCAGGGGTAGGGGATGTCAGAACAAGGTAGAGAGAGAAGGTGGTATCTGAGCGGAGCTTTAGAGAAGGAACACATATTGGCCGAAAAGGTCACAAAGTGGAGGCCATTCTGGCAGAGCTGAGTCTAAGCAGACGGGTGCAGAATGCAGATGTGAGAGCAGTCCAAGAACACAGCAGCGTTCCTGTGTCACTCTGCCTGTGGTAGAACACGGGGCAGGGGGAGGTGGAGAGAGCCAGGTTTGGAAACGAGGCAAAAAGGCACCTGCGGTCAGGCTACAAATTGCTTTTGTGGTGCTAAGAAATGTGGACTTAGTTCGTAGTCAACAGGGACGTTTTCAAGAGTTTTAAAATAGTAGAATGCTCACATAGGAGTAGTTTTAACAACATCCTGGCAGATGGTGGAGGAGTGAGAAGTTAGATAACAGAAGGACTGGCTGAGAAGCAATTGCCGTAGCTAAACAAGGAGTTGAGTGAATGAGAACCTGGGCGTGTGCAGGATGGGGAGGACGCACTGGGCAGGTAAGGATGCTGTTACCTGGGCAGGGAAGGCATACAAGAGGGGAGACCCTGGAGAGGGGGCAGCACAGGGGTCCATGGGAAACGGTCAGGAGACGTAACGGTCTCCGTGTGGGGCATGGAGCTACGAAAGGGGAGGCGACAAGCAGGCAGTAGAAACACATGAGAGAGTCAGAACGATGACTCTGGAGCTCAGGCACAGGGTACCGGAAGAGAGACTTGGGAATTAGGAGCACATAGCCAGATGTGAAGAAATCGGTCCTGCTGCCGGTACACAGTAGTCTCTGCGGAATATTTGTTAAAATTGAGGGCAAGTGGTTGAGAGACTCCACGAAAAAAAGACCAACAGGGCCACCCTTAGTCTAAAGCGTAGGTAGAAAAGGGAGAGCTGGGCCTATTTCATAGACCACGGTTTTGACATCTCAGTTTTCAGGGAGTGTTTTTACTTTTAAATAAAAGATTTCAAAGTAGTCCCCATGTACAAATCACTTTTTTAAATAGAGAATTTTGTGGTGAATCACTATAGTTAACAAAATTGGTTTGAAGTTTAGCTTTTCTCTCTCTTTCTTCCTTCCCTTTCCCTTTCCCTTTCCCTTTCCCTTTCCCTTTCCCTTCCCTTCCCTTCCCTTCCCTTCCCTTCCCTTCCCTTCCCTTCCCTTCCCTTCCCTTCCCTTCCCTTTCCTTTCCTTTCCTTTCCTTTCCTTTCCTCTCTCCTCTCTTATTTTCTTTCTTTTCTTTTTTCTTCTTTCCTTTCCTTTCCCTCCCTCTCTCCCTCCCTCCCTCCCTTCCTCCCTTCCTCCCTTTCTCTTTCTTTGCTCCTCTCCTCTCCTCTCCTCTCTTTTCCTTCCTTCCTTCCTCTCTCTCTCTCACTTTTAATTTGCTATAAGGTGTGTGTGCTTGCTAGGTAGGAAGAGAGAGAGAGCAAGAATGAGAACAAGAAAGCACCACCCCCACATTGCAATCCCCTTTCTTCTATCCTTCTCTTTAGATTTTGGGCATGCATCTACAAATGCTCAGCACATCTTTCAAGCTGCCAAATCCAGGACCTGAACAGTGCAGTCAACCATGGGAGATCCAGCTGTCTTGATCACCACACCATTGGCTGACCCAGATATTTTAGCTTTTAAGTATTAAGACTTTATCAGTAATTATTTGACTCAGACATCAGGAAATAAGTTATTTTTTTTAAAAAAAGGCCAATCTCTAGGACCAAAACTAGGCATCTGAATTAGAATAAAATTTGTAATTCCAAAGTACTAATACTAGTCAACTGGCAAAATTGACAGTCTTGAATTTTAACTAACAGTTTCTAATTTTGACTTCACTTAAATTTTATTAATTATCCACAAATTACAATGTTGTGGAAAGGCTACTATATAATACAGTATAGATATTTTCAAGTGTAATTAGGAAAATAGAAAAGACGTACTGTTAAGTTAGGAGACACAAAAAGGAATTAAAATGGAACTTCTATGTAGTTATTTATGAGCATGCCTGTGTACATATTCCTATGTATCCAGTTGCTCATTTCGATATACAGATTCTTGTCTAAACTAAAGGGAAAATATTTTAACTAAATTAATGATTTATAAAAGTCCATATTAATGATCTCAATCATCAATTTTCTTCCGATACAAATTTCAGTGGTTCACTGGACTGAATAGACTACAATCAATAGAAGATACAATATACTAGGTACTTTGTCAATTATAACCATGCAATTCATATTTAAATAAGTATTCCTGATGGTTCGGTCAAAGAAAATTCACTTGCATGCAAAGAAAAGTGAATTAAATATCCTATCACTAAGACTCAACTTTAAAGGAATATCTATTTAATGTTCTTAAAATAGGAGAAATGTCGGCTTTTTATATCTTCATTGAAAACATATTGCTTAATGATAAGTCAAACTCAAAGGCCATCTTCATTGTAAAATCAAATATTTGGACTACCAAACTCTTTGGCACTTAATAAGCAATTAATATTTGTCCCCGAAGAACATTTTGGTAACACAGGTGAAAATCAGCAATGCTGGCCCACTTCTTACCCCCATCACTGACGAGTTATCCGAATAACTAGTCCTTAAGGGAAACTGACCACAATGTTTAAATTTACATTCTTTCCAAACAGACAGAATCCTATGACATTTTTTGTCTGCTTATAGCTCAGCATGCACTTTGTTAGTAATCTGCTGATAACTGCGATCATAAAGGTAATCCACAGATGTGTGCCTTAAACTATTACGGATTATTACAGAGGCTATGAGAGGCATACTTTATTACTCTGCCTACCCATTTTATTCACTTTTGAGCTAAAACATATAAAACCTAATCACAGGCTTTCCATTTAACACACAATTTTCCTTTCAGGAGTAAGGGTATAAAAGAAGGCAGTTTGGACACATTTCTGAAGGCTTGATATATATTGGGTTGTTGGAAAAGTCGCGATCCATTGTTGCATAGAAAAACAGAAAAAATACGTCATGTCTTTTCCAACAACCCAATAAATATAAAGTTTGCATTAGTGAAAATAAATTTTAACAGAAGTTTAACCTTTATATTTTTTCTTTGACAAAAGCACAAAGAAAAACACAAAAAAGGTAATTAAAAGTTATTTGTAATCTGACCAACTTTTTTTGAAGTACTTACAATAAAACTCTAGACTTGATCATCCTTTAGAAGAAACACCATTAATAACTGGCACATAGCTTTTCAGATATCTTTTTTTATAGATTTTTTGCTATAGGGCATGTACGCTCATCACAGAGACAGAGACAGAGAGACAGAAAGCAAGAAATCATCCCCCGAGGTTTATTCATGCCACAATCCCTTCTCCTTCATTTTTCCTCTCAGGATTTTGGGCATGCACACACATGCGTCTGGCGTGAATTTGAAGCCATTTTGTCTGGACTTGAATCATGGTCAACTACATGGGATTCTAGGGATGTAACATTGCGCCATCTGCTGGTCCCATTTGCAGATATTCTTTAAAATAAAATTTTAAAAATGCCAGAGGGCATTTGTGCTCACCAGAGAGATAGAAAGAGATAGGGAAAAGCACTTCCCATTGAAGCATAGCCAACCCAGAATCCCTTTGCCTACATTTCTCCATCCTGTTGGGATTCTGGACATGTACACACACACACACACACACACACACGCACATCTGGCATGTCTTTCAAGCCGGTAGGCAGAGATTTGAACTGTGGTAGGCTATGTGGGATTTGGTTCCCTTTAACTATTTGGCTATAGGGCTAGCCCACATATCCTCTCAGATTTTCTTCCTATTTTTTTTTTTTTTAGGTTTTTACCATGGGACACATGCACTTGCTGGGGGCAGAGAGAGAATGAGAGAGAAAGAGAAAGAGAAAGAAAGAGAAAGAGAAAGAGAGAGAGAGAGAGAGGGAGAGAGAAATTACCATCCAGGGGGAATGGACATGTCACAGTCCTCCATTCTTCTTTTGGTAGTTTGGGCAAGCATAAACATGTAGCTGGCATGATTTTCAAGCTGCTGGGTCTAGGACTTGAACTGTGATTGGCTATGTGGAAACCCAGTGCCTTAACCACCATGTCAGACTTTCTATTAGTCTGTCTTTGAAATCATAAAACTGATCAGTTTTTTCCTGGTATGAACAATCATTAATATGCACTGTTTTATTTTTTATTTTATTATTTATTTATTTATTTTATTATTATTTTTTTTTGAGAGAGATTTTCGCTATAGGGCGCGTGCGCTCGCCAGACAGACAGAGAGAGACATAGAGACAGAAAGCGAGAAATCACCCCCCAGGGGGGATGGTCATGCCGCAATCCCTTCTTCTCCATTCTCCTCTTGGGATCTTGGGCACGCACGCACACGCGCCCGGCGTGAGTTTAAGCGACCGGGTCCGGGACGCAAACCGCGGTTGACTATGTGGGAGTCCAGCGACATAGCCATTACGCTAACTGCTGGTCCCTGCACTGTTTTATTTTTTCACAAAAATATTTTATATGTTCACAGATGAGAATTGTCAGATCATGTTATAATTAAAATTGTAATTTTACATAGTAAGTATAACATTACATGGAGGTGAGTGCATATTCTCCCAAAATGCATATCTGCCTAAAAAACAATATTTAATATGCATTATTTCCTTTGATAGCTTAGAAATGAGAGCAAGTAATCATTTACAAGGCAGGGGAGGGTTCTTTAAAAAAATAGAACAGCTGAATATTATACTTTTGTAATCTTATAGTAACAGTTTAACTTTTTAAAGAATTATTTAATTTTATTTATTATCATTATTTTTAAAAATTTGACCAAAGAGAGAGAGAAGGAAAGCGAGAAAGCAAGCCGTTGGGTCCAGGACTTGAAATGTGGTTGACTATGTGAGAGGCCAGTGCCTTAACCACCATGCCACCTGCTGGCCCAAAAGTTTTTACTTTGAATATAAAAAGCCCTCCTGGGGCTGGCAGGTGGTGTGGTGGTTAAGGTGCTGGACTTCCACAAGGGTTATTGCAGTTTGAGTCCTGGACCTGGTGGTTTGCTTTCTCATTTTCCCTTTCCCTCTTCTCTCTCTGTCTGGTCAAACTTAAAATAATAATAACAAATAAAATAAGTAATTACTTAAAAAAAATCTTCCTGTGTATAGTTCTGTGTGTTTCCTGTGTCACTCCATGCTATTCCATACATAATTTGGTAACTTCTTACGTTATCACTCCTAGTGGCATTTTTACATGCACTGCGTTGCAGTGTCTCCATTTAGGCAATTACCAAATAAGAGGTCCTAAAGTTTGTCTAGAAATCAGTTAACTGGAACTCTGAACACATTTATCCATAGAAAAAGAGCAACAAATACTTAGATTTCTGGGCCAGCTTCCAAAGCTTATAGAATTCTTAATGTTTCAGGATTTATAATACCAGTTCAATCTCCAAAGCACTATTTATAGCAGTTTCTATGAGGAAAAGCACTTCAAGGTCTAAGTGAGGTGAAAGGAATGTAATTATCTACTGTAGACACCAGAAACTCAAAACTCCTAACATTTTTCAATACACGGAGGACATACATGTGTGTTACTAGACCAGCAGGACTATGTATGGGATAACGCGTCCTGAACCCCTAGGCATTAGATTTACCCGAAGTTCTAAGTGGAAGTCAGGGAGACACTCATTTACCTCCCCTGCACACAGGCATACCTCAGGTAGAAAGTAAATTACGGGGCTGTTGTAAAGGTGTCAGGTAAGAAACCTCAGAAATTTTCTGGGTATGAATAATCATGTGGGGTGGGACTTGTGTGTGCGTGCTGGCGTGAAGTGGAGAGAAGCAGGGCTGAAAGCGTTCCATGCAGAGGATGAACTGTGATGGAAGGTCTGGAGTAGAGTGAGAATGGCTTGCTGCAAAAATGAAAAAGCCTGCAGAATGGATAGGATTTATGGTACAAAGGATGAAATGGAGAGAGAGAAGGGGAGACAACAAATTAAAGATAGTTCACGAAGGGCTTTGTGATTTTTGGAGGCTATCAACTGAGAACACATTTGTGAATACACACTCTCAAACCAGCAATGATATTAAAAAAAAAAAAAAAAACAATGTATAGTGAAAGACACTATGGGATCTAAACCATCAAACTTTAATATAAATTAACGCTTAAATAGTTATTTCATATTAGATTAATATCAGAACTGATTAATAGTCAAACATTTTGCTGCTTCTGGAGATTAAACTGAGTAACAACATGGCTTAGTTATTGTAAATCTAGATCAAGGTAGTTCAGTCTCAAACAAAACAAAACAAATAACTCAATCATTCTAATTGCAGAGTACTTAGTAAAGTGTTAACTAAGGTTTAAAACTTAATTAAAATATTTTCTTTGGATTCGGGCAGATCTAAAAGCAAAACATCTTTTTATATTTTAGTATAATTCTACTTCAAACATGTAGTAGAACTCTGAAAATGATTTTGTTTCGGAATGCTTCGATCACAAAAGTTCTTTATAAATTTTCCAACACTAAAGAACCACAAAGCACAGAAGAGCTAATTACTGAAGTTTGTCCAGGTTTTCAAGTTTGGCTTCTGCGAACCTTGTAATAAATCCACGGAAATGTGCCTCACCAATGTCTCATAAATGTATTATTTTCTTTGATTTCTCATCAACTTTCAACAACAGCAAGATAAAAATGACAGTAAAAATGTAAAGCTATTTAAATTACATAAATGCTGTATAAAATGAATGACTAGGTTTTTTTGGTAAGGCATATTTGCACGGATTATCAGAACTGTTTAGAATGTGCACCACATGCGTTTTGGTGGCTGCACATTCAAGGACACAGTGAATGACCTTGAACAGCAGTGTATAAAAATACATTTATCACTGAAATGGCATGCTGGCTGCCAGTCAATATATGCTTCTCATTTGTTAGGAGGCTCTCCTGCTGTGATTCCCTCATTACAATTTGCTTTTACTTCCTGGGCAAATGACAACTAGAAAATGAGGCAGCTTCTTTCTTGACCAAACTTAATCCAGAAAAAAACGAGATGACAGCTGCAGCCATTCAAGTGTTACTGAACATTTTACACACGTTGGGAAAAGGCACGATTATATATTCTAAATATTATATCACCAGTGTGACAGCCAACAAGTTATTTCACTTTCCTAGCCTGTTTCATTTGTCAGAAGAAACGTTTCAGAAACATAGAAGACTTTCTGCTTATAAAATGACTTCTTAAATCCTATTCAAACTAGTTTCCTAATTAAATACTTTGTGGTGTAGACAAAGATACTCAATTTTATTAAAAAAAATTATTTTATTTAACTATTTATTTATTTATTTAAATTTGACCAGAGAGGGACAGAGTGAGAGAGAGAGCAACTGAGTGTGAAAGCTGCCAGATCTGGGACTCGTGGTCAGCCATGTGGGAATCCAGTGTCCCTAACCGCCATGCCATCTGCTGGCCCCCAAAGATACTCAATTTAAAGATACTCTGTAGAAAATATTTTTGGATAGAAAGAATCTAGCTAACGTGATTATAAGAATAATTAACTCATGCCCTACTTTTTGGTGATAATTAATCACTTGCAATGCATAGTTTACATTTTTCCAGGATGCAAAATACAGTAAATTTCCTCAGATAATTTACATGTATTAAAGCTATGTTCATATCCACCAAAAATTATTCATATATAGATTTAAATTGTTGTTCATTAGTTTTGTTTCTTTTTTACAGTTTTTGTCATAGGGTGTGTGCACTCTCCAGAGACAGAGAGAGAGAGAAGGAAAGTGAGAAATCATCCCCCCGCAGGGAGATGGCCACACCACAGTCTCTTCTCCCTTCTCCTATTGGGATTTTGGACAAGCATGCACATGCTCCTGGTATGATTTTCATGCCACCATACCTGGGACTTGAACCATAGTCACCCAGGTAGTAGTCTAGCACCTTAACCACCACACCATCTGCTGGCCCATTAATTAGTTTTTTTTATATAAGAACTTTATAACCCAATGATTTCAAGTCCTGGTTTGAGATAATTTAGTACACAGTACATTAGTATAAGAGCTGTGAAATTAACACAAATTTCTGAAAACAAACAAACAATTTTTTCCTTTTTAGTTTAAAAATACAGATACAAGGAAGCACCTTAGGAGAAAAGAAAAAAAAGAATGAAAATCCCCAAAGTTAGGTAGAGAAATATACTCCAAAAATAGTGACTGTTCCAGTAATTGCTATTGTTGCTATTTCTTTATTTAATATACTAGACGATTTCTGTTCGAGTGTAGATGGGCCTGATTTTCCAGATAGGGTTCATATCTGGGATTCTGTACTCAGAAGTTTAGTATTAGTTATTAGTAATGAAACAGACTGTTAGGTGAGTAAACATAAATGTGATGTTACATAAAATAAGCTGGACACAAAAAATTTACATACTGTATGATTCCATTTCTAGAAAACTCTAAATAAGGCAAAACTATGGTGCCAGAGAGATCAGTGACTGCCAGAGAAAGGGGACTGTCTGCAAAAGGGCAGAAGGACGTTTTTTGGGGAATGGATAGATTCTTATCCTGTGGTAGCAGTGAAGACCTGACCGTATACTTGCTGCCACTCACCAAATGCACTGACGAGTGAATGCACTTTATGTTCTTACTCATTAAAGAGGTTACAAACACAAATGTATAGGAAAGCAGGTATATTAGGAAAGAGTGAGTTGTGAGGTGCTCTGGTTGCAGGTGCCTGGAAGCAGACAAAGGAACATACGAAAAGGCTATCTACTTAGAGCACCAGGCCATGGCTGCTCCCGGAATGCATTTTCAAATTTCCATCAGGTCTCAAAGGAGAGCACTTCCACTATTTCTCTTGGGGAACTTCAACCACAACCTACCATTTCTCAGTAAGGACACCTTTCCAGTAAATCAGGCAGAAGTGCTCTTCACCTTGAATTCTTGTGGGCCACTCTCTAGTAGATTTCTGTATGTCACAAGTGACATTTCTTCATTTTTAAATTATATTTTTAAATATAAACTATACATTTTTTTCTCAATTTATAATGTAGGCCATTGATGTGGAATTGTTTATCCAAACAATTTTTTTTTTTTTAATTTGCTAGAAGGCACATGTGCTTGCCAGACAGACGGAAGGAGGGAGAAAGAAGAGACGAGACAGAGAACCATGGGGACGGTCATGCCACAATCCCTTCTCTTCCACCTCTCCCTCCTTTCAGGATTTTGGACTCATACACATATGCACCTGCTGTGTTTTTCAAGACACTGACTCTGGGACTAGAATCACACAGTCGACCATGTGAAATCCAGCTGCCTTAACTACCATGCTACCAGCTATCCCCCCAGCTATCTTAACTTTTTCCTTTTTGAGCCCTAAACTTGTATTTACCTTTCTTATTGTTCACTAATATTTATATTTACTTCAAAAGCTAAAGGATTTAAGATGAGAACGGAAGTCTGGCTGCTTTTTCCTATGTCCAAAATCCCGTCCAGAGGGCCTACGGTGAGTCACGCCCACAAACATTAACAGACCATTCTGACTCATTCACAACAGGACTCTTCCTACATCCTGTTCTTGGAATAGTATCTTGTGATATATACAAGCCCCCTTATCTCTGTTAAAGTACCCACTTTGATGATCCCTTCCTGAAACACAGACTTTCCTTTCCAATCACCAACATAAGAATTGTAAAATTCATCTGTAGCCTACATGCCCCCGTGTTTCATTGGGCCAGACCAATGGAAAAATTCTTTTCACTAAATTTCAAACCTGGTCTCTCATTCTCAAAAACCAAATAAAAGGAACCTCTGTATCTGATCACCCCCAAAAGGCATAGTTTGCCTTTCTTTAAGGCCTGATCACACACATTCATGTTTAGAAATAAACTGCATTATTAATTTTGCAGAATTGGTTATTTCTGTCCACAAAGAGTAGTATTTTAAAATTTTAGATTCTGCAAATATAAACTCCTACACACTAAAGATTCAGTACCAATAATTTATTAATATCTATATTTAATAAGTAGCACAGTGCTGGAACTGAAAATCTAGCTTTTGCATGAAGAAAACTTTCAAAAATTCCCAGAATAATCAAACTAAAATAAAGTAAAAATCACACACTTCACATGTGTGTCACTGTATAGTTCTTTAAAAAAAAAAAAAAAAAGATTTTTGCCATTAGGGAGCATAAACTTGCCAGAGAGGAGCCAGAGAGAAACAGAGAGAGGGGAAGTGAGAAAGCACCCTCTGGGGGATGTCCATGCCACAGTCTGATATTCTCCATATTCCTCTCGAGATCCTAGGCATGCATGCACATGTGCCTGGCATGATTTTTAAACTTGAACTGCAATTGACTATGTGGGAATTCAGCTGCCTTAACCACCATGACACTTGCTGGTCTCTACCATATCTTTATAGTTCTAAAAGGGTTTTCCTCTCCACTGCAGGCCTGTAAGCGGAGAGTTGCATAGCTGCTGGTTGAACTTACTAATTTTCAACAAGCTATCCTCTTGCAAATACAAAACTACTAAAACAAAATAATTAGGGCCCATTGGAAAAAACAAACCTGCCCATAGAACATTATATATATAGTTAAAGCAACACCACAAAGGAGCATGGAAAACAAAAATAATATTCAAAGAAGAGGGAAAAAAGCAATGTTTTTGTATCATCAATTGGTACCTTCTTTATTTAAAAAATTAGGAAATTAAATAATACAAGATCAGTGAAAATCAGATATGAAAAATAGCAAGGGTAGTGTTTATTAAGCCTTCTCCTCTCCTTGGCCACTTAATTAATTCTGGCTTATAATAAGTTTTTAAAAATATGAATGTAATTCTAGTTAATTAAATAAAAATACCGATAAATCTCTTTAAAAGTACTCACAAAAGAAAGGATTATACTGCCAGGATTCTTCCTAAATGTTTCCCAATGCATGTACCTATAAATATTTTGATACTCTTAATTCCTTCGTCTTTGGACTGCTCCCAGATACTGGAAATCATGGTCTTCCAGGCAGCTGCAACATTGTTCCAAGTTCAGAATATAGGAATTTGCAACAGGGAATTCTGTCCCAAACACAACTGTAGCAGAGAGAATTTTCCCATGGGAGAGAGAAAAAGTTCACAATGGCCAGAAGATTGAGCCCTTCTGTGTTGAGAAGGTGTTTGCAAGGCCATGGGGTGGTCCACTCTCTTGGAAGTGTTTCTAGAAGTCCCACTTCTTCCCCAGTTATTTGGCCACCTATAGTTTTCTATTTTTGTTGCCATCCTTCCGTCTGTCCCTCTGGGATTGTTGAATTTATTGTAAAATATGGTAGTGCAAGAGCATTAAATTCTCCTTGTTACTCTTGGTTATATTTCCTTGTTTTCTCTATGATAATGTATCTCTATCTCTTCTTGGCTATCAACACAAAGAAAACCTTTCCTTGATAAGTCTCCCCAACCCCAGGTGTACATAATTTTTCTTAATCTTTTTTTCTAGATGTTTTTCAATGACTTAGATGGTGTAGACTAATATAGGGGCTGATTCCATGGAGAAAGGTTAAAACGAATTTTACTTTCCTTTCTCATTATTTTAGTCACCTCAGAGTAACTGCTTTAAAAGAGCTCTGTGTGTTTTTCTTTGTCCCCAACTAAAGTTTAATATATAATCCATGAGCACCATTTCATATATATTATTTCCTAATACTTATTGATTCCTAAAATATTTCTCTCTGATGTTTCCGCCTAATCCAACAAATTTAACTTTTCTGTATTTGTATGTTCAAAAACATTTCCTCTATCCCTAAATTCTTCACTAGGCTTCTACTACAAATAACACAAATAAAACAGATGGATTTTGTAGGATACAGAAAGACTTAGAACTCTGCTATTATTTGCCATGAGGGCTCATATCAAACTAAAGGATTATACTTCCAGGATTTTATTCCATTGACATTCTCTATAAACCTCTTCATACTGTATTTTCTAATATAAGACTCAATAAATATTCTCACAACTCTGACTTCATGCAGAAGAAATTCCTGATAATGGGAATGGGAATCATGAGATAAACTATCTTTTATATGACAAATTATTCATATGGGTAGTTGGGAAATTGTTGCTAAAGCTTACTTTCCTCAGTTACCAAGTGCTGTAAAGAACTATTAAGAGCTTGGAACAATGAAAAATAAGACCTGCAATTTCTCAAATATTCAATGTTTCTAAATCTTCAAAAGTTATTTTCTTGGGACATCCCAATAGCACAGCAGTGAAGCACTGTGCATTGGGAGCTGGATTCCACATGGCTAACCATGGTTCAAATCCTGGTTCTAATAGCTTGAAGAACACTCAAGTAACAAGTAATATGTGTGTGCCCCAAATCCTAATAAGATGGAGAAATAGAGGAAAAAGTATTGCAGTGTGACCATGTCCCTTCAGGGAGTACTTTCTCTTTCAGGTGAGCACATGTGCCTTTGGCAATTAAGAATAGATATTTTTTTTCACTTTATACGTTTCTCTTATTTCTTTTATGTAAATGGTCATTTAAATCACATTTAAAGCCACAAAAAATACTATTGTTTGGGTAATAATGATGACTTTCTATATATACAACTTAGTAAATTTTATTTTTTAATGACTAGCATTTGTATAATGACATTTTACAAACGATTTTCACCTTTATTGAATCACTTTATGATTAATGCATTAAAATGAATCTTCTAGCTTCAACTCATTTTTTAAATAGAAATCTATGTGGGAGGCACTGTAAAAGCAAACAACACAGGTAAGAAGTTTGGAAGTTAAACCATTAACTCAAAGCCGCTAAGAAGACAGGTTTTAAAATGATGATAAAATGCAATTCACCCTATAGACCATTCTGTCCGACAAAGTATGCCCCAAGTTCATGTTTTAGAAGGGTCTACTCTGACCCAATTTTATTAAACAGAACCCACAAAAACCCACATTTCGCCAACAATTGCGGTTTCAAATATGTGTGGAGAGATGGGAGCAGTTGACCTTTGTCACCCTGATGCTGGTAGAGAGTCCTGGGAAACAAGCACTGCTCCTAAGAGAACTGCAGTTTAAATCCAGTATCTCACTGCTCCAGGACAGGAAGGAACACTTAAATCTCCACTGCTTAAACTTGGGGCTTTTTGATATCAAACTGCCTTGAGGAAATAATTGTGGCATTCTATTCCAGGTTTTATAATATTGGGATGCCGAAATCGACACCTGATTAGTCTTCAAGCCTTGTTTCTGTTTTCCACAGAATGTAAAGAAAGTGATGCAATGATAAGAAGTGTGTCTTTCTTCCTTGCTCTTCATCCTTTCTGTAAAATTATCAGGGAAAAAATGGCTTCTCTAAGATTAGAAACAGGAGGAAGGTGAGTTTACTCATGTATTTGTTATTTAATTAGAGATCACATGATTGAATTAAAAAAACAACTGAAAATGAGGATGGTTAATGACCTCGAATTCTTAGTTTTTATTAGGGACATTAAACATGCTAGTGTGGTCACCAGCTATTTGCTCATCTGCTTAAAAGTAATTTATTCATCTTTCTTCTGAAAAAGCTGAAAACTAGAGATCAGTCCAAGTGCCAAAAATATTGCAAGATGAATTAAGAAATCTTTTTTTAAGGAGTTAGAATGATTTTTAAAAGCTTGTATATTAGCCCTTATTGTGCCACTAACCAGAAATACACAAGACTGGGTGATTTAAACAGAACAGAGTTTTATTTGGTCCACCATTTTGGTGGCTGGCAAGTCCAAAGTGTGCAGAGCTAGCATGTGGCCAACCTCTGGTGCTGTCACAACATGGCTGATGAAAGCAGGAAGGCGGGGTGGGCATAAGCATAAGGTAGGAAACAGAATTCCTACTTCCTCTGTTTGTCCCTCCCGTTCCCCCTAGCCAACTGGATGGTGCCTTTTCATTAGGCCGTAGCTCTTGAAGGTCTCATCACCTCTCAAAGCCATTATAACGGAGACAAAGCTTCTAAAACACAAATCTTTGGGGACAAAACATTATCTAAATCATAGCAGCTTGACTGCTTGCTTGTTTTTTTATAGAAGCCCCCCAAAAGTAACCTCCCCCTACATATCTTTGGTTGCCTAGGTCTGTGTTATCTGTCCACACAGAAATGAAATACCCATGGACAATTCAGCAAAACTCCGTATTTCCTTTTGCCAGAAAACAACACACAGATATTCATAATAAAAATGTGTTGTTACTTTACCTCCTAGATTTAGTCATTAATACGCAGTCTTACCGGTTCAATTGTAAATGCCCCCCGGATATGACCCATGGGGAAATTCAAAAATAGATGTTGTCTTTTCAGCAAACACTTCAGCTTTGCCTCAGATGTTTACAAGTGTGATAAACATTTATTCTTTTTCTATATCTGCCACTACTGTGAGGTTATTGATCAAATCATACTAGAAAACACTGCCAGAGAGCATGGAGAAGGATATATGTTGTTTCTGAAAAGTAATTGCTTCCTTTCCTCTGAACAATTCATTGTTTATCCAGGTTTATTTTAAATTTTATTTTTTAAGGTCCTACTGCAAGTCACAATTTCATAGAAAATGCTCAAGAAATTAAGCATTTAAGTTCTATAACTTTCACTAACAAACTCTGACACTATTTCTAGTTAAGAAATGTTATTCATGGTTATTTATTTATTTTTGAATTACGTTTTTTAAAAATCCAGTTTTTTAAAATAATTATTTTAATTAACTTTATTTATTCATTCATTTAATTTTAATTTGACCAGAGAGTGGCAGAGAGAGAGAGAGAGAGAGAGAGAAAGTAAGAAAGCAAGCCGCCAGGTCCAAGACTTCAATTGCGGTGAGCCAATTTTGAGTCCAGCACCCTTAACCACCATGCCACCTGCTGGTCCCAAAATCCAGTTTATTTTCTATCAGTGTATTTGCAGAAAATTTTATAGAACATTACATGTTCTTTTCTACTTTTCAAGTAAAATAGTGGAAACCTTTAAAAATAAGTTTAAATGCTTATATGTATTTAGACCATTGCAGGCTAAAAGAATAATGAATATTTATAGATAAACATTCTGCTGCTTGTTGAAAGTCTGATTTTAAGCTACATTTTATGCCAGTTATAAAGCAGAAGAAAACATTGAAGCAATCTCCCATGCCCTTTTCCTAATATTTCTAGGCATTTCTAACTCCCTTGGGAGTTCTCCACCCTACTGGACCAACTGCCTCACAGTTGAAGGGAAATAACATTTTTATCACACCATCATCTAATTCTACATGATCTCCTAATCTACCATACAGCCTGATTTTGTGTCCTAGCTTATGTTTCCTTGGTTGCATCTATTAGGTAGTTGGAAAAGTCATGATGCATTTTTGCATAGAAAAACAGAAAAGAATACATAACTTTTCTGACAACTCTGTCAAAACTACTATAAGGTATATATTTCTAAATTAAGAAATTTAATACTATTATGGTAAACTTGATCATAATAGTATTTAATGTTTTTTTTTTGGGGGCGGGGAGGGGGGAGACATTTTTTGCTATAGGGCACGTGAGCTCGCCAGACAGAGAGAGACAGAGAGATAGAAAGCGAGAAATCACCCCCCAGTGAGGATGGCCATGCCATAATCCCTTCTCCTCCATTCTTCTCTTGGGATCTTGGGCGCGCACGCACACATGCCCGGCGTGAGTTTAAGCCACCAGGTCCAGGACTCGAACTGCAGTCGACTACATGGGAGTCCAGTGACATAGCCATTACGCTAACTGCTGGCCAACTTTTTTTAAAAAAATTTAGTTTTTAAATGTTTTTAGCAATTTGTTAACTATAAAAGGAAAAAAAAAAAGAAAAAAAAAAAAAAAAAAAAAAAAAAAAAAACACCTGATTTTCAAAATCCCGAAATCTAAGAGAAGAGGCCCTTATTTCTTTTCAGGATAATTATATGCATAAAAGATTATGGTTGGGACCAGCAGTTGGTGTAATGGCTATGTCGCTGGACTCCCACGTAGTCGATGGGAGTAGTTGCGGTTTGAGTCCCAGATCTGGTGGCTTAAACTCACGCTAGGTGCATGTGCATTCGTGCCCAAGATCCCGAAAGGAGAATGGAAGAGAAGGGATTGTGGCCTGGCCATCCTCCCTGGGGGGTGATCTCTCACTTTCTGTCTCTCTCTCCCTGTTTTTCTGTCTTCCTGGCGAGTCCATGTGCCCTATAGCAAAAACCTCTCAAAAAAAAAAAGATTATAGCTTACATAGAATTGAAACTTTTATTTAGGGCTACCGAAAAAAAACAAAACAAAACAAAACAAAACAAAAACAAAACAAAACACACACACACACACACACACACACACACAAACCCAAACAAACAAAAGCAGTGACAACCCTCATTCAGACAGTAAATGTTTGGTGTTTTGGTTTGGATAATGGCTTGTCCCCCAAAGTTTCATGCTTTGGAATGTGATGTCAGGAGATGAAAAGGCCTGCCTGGAGGTGGTAGGTTGGAAAATGGTGACTGAATCATGAAGGTAACACTCTTGTGAATAGGTTAATGGTGTCTCCTGAGACCCAGTAAATCCACACTCACATGAGAAGGGATTAGTTCTTCAGAGAGGTGGTTTCCATAAAAGGGGGGAAGCTGCCCTTGGCTCGTTTTCTCTCTGCACGTCCTGCCATCCTCTGTACTCCCATCGGCCATGTTGTAGGCCACCTAGCCGGCCTTTCCACTCACCAGAATTGTGAGTTATTAAACCTTTATTTCTCTATAAGTCATCCAGTCTCAGATATTTCTTTTAGCAACTCAGTAATAGACTAAGAACTTATCATGAGCTGTAACAGATTCTTGTCCAATATGTATTATAGGAAATACTTAATGCATGGATGAATGGATGAGGGTGGTAGGGAATCACAATACTTCTGGGTACACTTTAAAAAGTAGGACATGCCTCCGTTCCCATTCTTTTGTTCCAGTCCTCTCAGATTATTGCTCTATTCTTTGATTACCATTAAGTCTCAAAAGCAGTCAAGGGGCCAGCTACCAAACGTCTGTGGATCCCAACTACTGCTCTGGGGAGCCACCTATATGGATGGACGGAGCATCCTGTACACTGCGGGCTCAGTTTTACCTTCATGACAACGCCTTGAGAAAGGAATCCACAGACATAGACTACAGTCAGCTCAGAGCACTGAACCTGTAGACTGCATCTGGGGGCTTAGTGAAAACAGTAAGTAGAGGCGGAGAGGATGTCGGAAACTGGGAGCGTCGAAGCGGGTTCTCGTCGATATCATGCACCCTCAACTGAAAAGAACTTTGTAATACTTTCTGATGTAAAATATCACATTTTAGAAATTTGGGAAGAATGATTGCAGGCATAGGACAAAAGAAGAGCAAATGGATGGGTTCAGGAAAAATCAGACATGGTTCAAAATCATGCAGTTGTAGACATGACTTGGAAGACAGATGTGAGTTCACATAAACCTGGTGGTGTTTACTGAAGCCAGGAGGAATTATCCTTGTTAGATACTTTTCAGTGTAAGGCAGATATAGATCCAGGAGGATGCAGTTCCGGCTACCAGGAGATAATACTCTACCCCAAAACAGATGCTATACATTCTGTAATCATTCATACTATGCTTAAACTAAACTGCAAATTTTTTGGCCTTAAAATTTTTTTTTTTCCATGGAGTATCAGGCAATAACCACTCTGAAGAGGAGCTTGTCATCTGAATTAAGGTAAAAAGTATGTTTTAGAGGAAGCAGTCAGGATTTTAACAAAAACACCTCTGTCAAGGTCCTCCTCTGTCTTCACTCATCCTGGAACTACAGGCAGATATTGAGCACACCAATCCTCACTTTCAGAATTCAATATTCTTAGCTTTCCACCAATCTTAGAAAATAAACAAATCTTGACTTCAAAAGGAGAAAATATACAAATCTTGACTTCAAAAGGAGTTCTTTTTGTCTCTCACATTCTAGGTTAATTAAATTAAATCAACACAACAAATATTTAAGGAGCAGTTAAAACAACTACAGAGTTTTAGCAACTTAAATTCTGAACTTGAGAATTTAGTTCATCTGAGAAATGCACCATTGCTTCCTGAAATATTTGTTAAATGAATTAACAGATTACTAGCTAGCCCCTAGAAATGTAACATGATGATGAGCTTGATAAAATCTCCTCTTAGAGCCAGCCCCAGTCACTGAGCTGCTGCCAAGGTGTGGCAGCCTTCCACCCCAGCTCCCTAGCTTCCCCACCAGCCTTTTCCACAGAGCTGCCCTCCGCAGAGGAATCCTGTATTTCACTATCCAGAACTTTCACTCTTTTGACCCTTTGGCTGATGCAAGTAAGGGTGATGACCTGCTTCCTGCTGGCACTGAGAATTATTTCCATATTAGAATTTGACTGAGAAATGGCAAGAAGACCCTTACTACTGTCCAAAGGATTGCGGGTGATTATGATAAAAAAACTAGTGAAGGCGTTAAGAAGAAACCCGCCTGCAATGGTCCTGTAATTGAACATCCATAACGTGCAGCAGTAACTCAGATACAGGGTGACCAGCGCAAGCACACGTGCCAGTTTCTTGCAGAGCCTGAACTAGTGGAGGGCGATGAGCTGAAGGCTCATGGGTTTTAAGTGCTTGTGGCTCACTGAAGCTTAAGTGAGGATTTTCTTGCAATGAGTAGAATTTCCCTCTTGTCCCTTGCCACAAGTTTGAAAACCTCACAGACTGTACAATGTAACCATTTGGGGTCTGTTTTTATGTTTTTTAAGATTTATTTATTTAATTTTAAAATTATTATTATTATGTTTAAATTTTTTGCTAAGGGGTACATGAGCTCACGGGGGAGGCGAGGGAGCAAGCGAGAAAGCCAGTCCAGTACTGGAACTGTGGTTGCCATGTGGGGATCCAGTGCCTTAGTCACCACATCACCTGTTGGCCCCTTGGGATCTGCTTTTAACCTGAACTAGTGTAACTCCTTCATGTAATAAACTGAGCCAAAACAAACAAACAAACAAACAAACAAACGAAAAACAAAACTCCTCTAACAATCCTGATGCCTAGAACTTAATGGATGCTAGAACAAAGAGAGGCTATTATGAGATTTGAAAGATTTCATGTGTGCTAGAGTAGCATGCAAATGAATCTCCCCTCTCCCCATAATGGTCACTATATGGTATGGCCATGGGTATAGCTAGTCTATCAACACAGGATGCTGAAAACCTTGCTACTCTTGCATTAATAGCACAGAGCCTATGAACTTAAGCTCCTTCTAAAGTCAACATAGCTAGCCAAGGTCATCAGAGTTGAGAATAAAATTATTCAGAGTAAAA
This sequence comes from Tupaia tana, assembly GCA_026018925.1. Taxonomy (NCBI): domain Eukaryota; kingdom Metazoa; phylum Chordata; class Mammalia; order Scandentia; family Tupaiidae; genus Tupaia; species Tupaia tana. The sequence continues at coordinate 21,261,466 of JAKSZU010000007.1, forward strand.
TTTAGGAGGAAAAACACAAAAAGGAAAAACTCCCGGGACTTAAGTAAACAAATTGCTATTCTTTCTTTCTTTCACTTTTTTTTTTTTTAAAGAAGTTTTTGCCTTAGGGTGCATGATGCTTGGCAGAGAGAGACAGAGACAGAGATGGTGAGAGGGAAAGTGAGAAATCACTCCCCAGGAGGTATGGCCATGCAATCCCTTCTCCTTCATTCTCCTCCCAGGATCCTGAGCATGCACGCATAGGAGACCAGCATGATTTTCAAGCCAACAGGACTCGAAACGCGGTCAGCTATGTGAGAGTCCAGAGATGTAACCATTACACCATCTGCTGGCTCCAACAAATTCCTATTCTTAAGATGAAGAGAAGTCACATTTAATAGGCAAAAATGAACAGAATAGTTGAAAAAGAAGGAACTCAGAAATGCTGCATGCATAGAAAATGCATGAGTTTTCAAACATATCCATTTACTTTAACAGAACATGCACAACGTATTCAGGGTACACTACAAAGGCCCCTTTAAATAGTAATGGGTGTGCGGCTGTACTTGTTCCATTTTAATCAACGACAATGCAAAATAAGTGATTTACTACAAGGAAGAGTCTGTCTTCCCGAGCACTTGCTGTACAGTTGACTGACAACAATTTATCTGCCCTATTCCTGCCAAATATGTATCCAGTAATCTGAAGATTATCCTGGGAGATGACTGATCACTTTACAGGAAAATACCATCTCTGTGAAAGGGTTTCCTATAAACTAGGGTGAGCAGGAAAAACACACAGCCCCCCACATCCCACTGTCTTCCCTAGACAAAAGCTCCTTTCGACAGTCTGAACAAAAGTGCTTCGCTAACGCGCTTCAAATGGAGCATTTACAGAGTTAAAAGCTGAAAAGACCTATCGAGGGAGACAGAGGGAAATTAGATACATTTCTGCATTCCTTTTGATACAAATTCAATTTTTTAAGAGCCTTTACTCTAGACATGACGTCACACTTTTTACGATAATAAAAATTTTAAATCACAGGACTGGATGATGTGGCTTCAGAGAGTGGTCAGCAACTTTACTATTTTTCCAGGCAGCCTCATCTCATTACAGCAAATGGCATCATTCCAAAAGAAAATAAATAAAAAAAAATAAATTGATTACTGTGTCAACCTTGGCATCTATATGCCAAAATGTTTTTTTGATAAGAGTTAAGTATTAGGTAGAAGCTTGAGGAAAACTGTTCTTTTTTCTGAATTCTAAAGTCTTGCTATTAGATATAATTTCTTAAGCTGAGCGATATCTATTTAAACAACTTGAATATTTTCAAAATAACTCCAGAGGCTCTTCTACTTTCCTTCTTAGGAGGTCAATTTATTAGTCTACTAGGTAACCCCCCCCAATTATTCTATTTCATACAATCTATTTGTCACATATATAAAAATAGATATATAGTCAACTACCAGCAAAGATACTGTAATATAGCTTTGGGCTTGGGAAGTACATAATTTCAGGAAATGTTAGGCCACTACAGTAGTGAGTCAGCTTGCAGTTTGAATCAGTATGAGAACATAAGGATGGTAATGATCAGAACACCAACTGCAGTTAACTATTGAATTGTCGGATAAGTCATGATGCAATTTTACGTAGAAAAATACATTATGACTTTTCTGATGACCCAATACTTCTCTCACTCTAGCCCCAAATGAATGACAACCATCCAGACTTGGGCCATGTCTCTCCATGAAAATCTTACCAAATACCTGCTGTAGGTTCTCTTCATCACCTTATCACTACATTTCTGGCTGAACAGAGTATTTGGGAACTTGCTGAACTGGCTTAGAGGAATCACAGTACAGATTAGAAAAGATACCAGAGAAGTAAAAGTCTGGTCCACCATAACTTTATTTGACTATATTTGCTTTAAATTATTTTCAGAATAATTACTATTACTTAGAATCATCTTCCATTGCTATCATATATTCCATATGGCCCTAGCCTTAAATTTCTAATTCAGGTTCTTTTCAGAGTTAACTATCAATATGTTCAATATTGTTAGAAATGTGTTACGTCCTTTTTTTGGCAAAATTCAAGCCTTAATTTTCATTTTAAAATTTGCATAAGAAAATTCACTCCCGTGGGAATAATCTCTGTGTGTAAAAGCCCCACACAATCCCCAATACTGGATACTGGATCTATTGGTATTGAGATAACCCTAGCTTAAGAAATATTTCACAGAGACATTTTTGTCTCTATTTTTTTTAAAGAATCACTTATTTAATTCTATTATTATTATTATTATTATTATTAAATGTGCTATAGGGCACATGCGTTCCCCAGAGAGAGAGAGAGAGAAAGAGAGAAAACAAGTGCCAGGACCAGCAGTTAGCGTAATGGCTATGTCACTGGACTCCCATGTAGTCAACCGTGGTTCGTGTCCTGGACCTGGTGGCTTAAACTCACGTTGGACACATGTGCGTGCATGCCCAAGATCCCGAGAGGAGAATGGAGGAGAAGGGATTGCGGCGTGGCCATCCCCCCTGGGAGGTGATTTCTGGCTTTCTGTCTCTCTGTCTCTCTCTGTCTTTCTGGTGAGTGCATGCACCCTATGGCAAAAACCTCCCCCCCCCCCAAAAAAAAAAAAGAGAAAACAAGTGCAAGGTCTGGGACTTGAACTGCGGTCGACCACGCTGGAGTCCAGCATCTTAATCACCATAACCCCTACTGGCCCAACACCTTCATCTATCTAAAATGATCCTATAACTTTTTTCCATAGACTGACTTTAATTCACAAAACGCTGAGTTGCTGTGTACTGTTGTTAACCTCATGAGAAAGGCAGGCACCTTCGCCTTGCCAGCTTTAAAGCAGTGCATTTTGCCACTGACATGTCTAGCTTGGACTGGATTCTGAGGCTGAAGGAATGATTACAGAAGACCAGCTGTCTTAATCAAGATAGTTAAGGAAGAAGGAAGTTGTTATTTGATTACCTGAAATATTCTTTTTCATTATGAGCACTTTATAAAATTAAACAGCATGGGCTTGAGTTTAGTTTATGCAGAGCAGGTCTCATGTTTTCCATTTAATTAGTATGATTAATTAGAAGAAGAAATAAAGAATGTTAAAAATCAGGCAAAATATACATGTAATAAAAATAATATATTTCAAAAGGCACAAATAGTCTGACCATTTCATTGAATTCCACATGAACTAATAATGGAAAACTGAACTGAAAAACATGGGCTATGTCCAATGGTTTGTCCCTCTTAGAAATCTCTGGGATCATATTCCAAAGCAAGACATTGGTATTCACATTTTAAATAATATTTTGGGCTGTTGTCAATAAGCATTATTTCCATAAAAGGTGTAAGATACCGAGGGTTCAACAAAATAGATTCTTCCCTCTCACCCCGTAATTACTCATGCTTCTATCTTCTACAGACTTTCCATAGCCCCAGTAAGGGCTATAAACCTGTTTTGTTTTGTCCACCTGATAGCTTCAATTTTTAGGGCCCCCCTCCCGCTTAAAAGTAGAGTAGGCGCCATCCAGTTTACCATGGTCCCTCTTATCTCCCCCAAGATTAATCCTAACCATAGTTGACTAGTTTCTTCCCCACTGTTATAAAATTAGTAAGTAAGAGGTGACACAATCCTGCATGCTGTGTCCAAAGTTCAGAAAGGCCTGTACCTCGATTTTAATTGCAGCACACAGGGGAGCAGCCAGACCTAAAAGGGAACTGAATGAGAATCACAGTGTTCACAACTACAGCGTGGTGTACTAGTGAGGGAGTGATGGTTGGCTTTAGGAACAAATGAAGAGAATAGTTAATTTAAGCAACTGGAGAAACTGGTAAAAAAAACTAATAAAAATAAAAAAACACAAAAATCTGTCTAGTCTAGTTGGGCACTCTGAGCACAGAAATTTTAGGGAAACTGCTGAGAGTTTTTCCTCTGGACTAACAGGTAGGAGGCAAAGGCAGAATAACCATGGTATAAATAAATCTTAAGTATTTTATTAGTATTATAATAATTACACTAACTCCATATTTATATGACATTTACATTTAATAATTATTATGCAACTTTCAAAGTGTCCAGCGGTAGATATAATGAGTACCTTTCACTCGGCTTTAATGACTATGAAGTCATAGTTAACTTGACTTCATGAACTCTCATCCCCGCCCCCATACCATTTTGATGAAAATCTTAAAAATAATATGATTTCATTTTATAGGAGTATTGTTTGTTCTTATTTTGCCAGAGGGTGTGCGTGTTCAGTAAAGAAATAGAAAGTGAGAAAGCATGACCATGGCGAATGGTCATGCTATAATCTCTTCTCTTCCATTTTTCCTTCTTTTGAGATTTTGGGCATGCATGCATGTGCTCCCTGGGTGTTTTGTGGGTCACCAGGTCCAGTACTCAACCGCGCAGTAGGCCATGTGGGATCCTGCCACTTTAACCGCCAGGCATGGGTTGGCCTGAATATTTGCTTTTAAGGCAACTTCTTACTAGTACAAACACACACACACACACACAAACTTGTTTAAAATTAAATGCAAAGGTGATGAAGGGTGGTGGCTCTCACAAGGGATCTAGAGAAGCACAAGGATCTCTAGATGAGCTTCGGGTCCACAGATCAGCACTGATTCTCTCATGGCTACAGACAAAAGGAGGAAAGGTTCCTTCCTGCTACGTGACACTGCAGCAGCTTCTCCTGACCTGTTGATTAAGAATTATTAATATTTATAAAACAAATGCACTGTTCCAATTCTTACTGGAACAACAGTAGATAAAAAAAATAAATAAAAAATAAAATGGGCTAATTACTTAGAAAATATTCTTTTTATTTATTAGAGAGATGTTTGCCATAGGGCGCATGTGCTCCCCAGAGACACAGAAAGCGAGAAACCACCCTCCAGGGGGGATGGCCACGCCATAGTCCTTTCTCCTCCATTCTCCTCTTGGAATGTTGGGCACGCACGCACACATGTCTGGTGTGTTTTAAGCTGCCAGATCCAAGATTTGAACTGTGGTCAACTGTGTGGGAGTAGTCCAGCAATGGAACCATTATATAATCTGCTGGTCCCAGAAAATATTCTTTTAAGTCATAAAGTCATTCATTTCTCTGTAATTTTATAAGAGAAGCTTGAGAAAAATGAACTTTCAAGATTTTTTTTTTACAACTATGCCATCCGATATCAGTCATTAGCCATAAGTAGCTATTTAAATTTAAATCATAGAATTAAATAGCTAATCACACAGTCTCACTGGTCACATATGGCTAGTGGCCACCATATTAGCACATATACAGAATATTTTCATTATCACAGAAAATTCTAGTGAACAGTGTTGCTTCAGAAGACAAAGTAAACCTAAATTTATGCTGAAAACATTAAAAAATGAGCCACTATTTCTTTTCATTACTTTTAAAAAACACTAATACACCCTGAAGCCTATCATTGAAGACACACTCTTTTTCCCCTTTAATAACCAAGCCAAAATTACTATAGATAATCCAATTCTTTCTTTTAAATACCAAGTTAGAGCTGGTATATAAGAGTACGAATTATTATTGCTTAAAATATTATCAATTCATAAGAAATCCAAAACCAAAAAAATGCTACAAAACTAACATCCAACTCCCACTCCTGAGTCTGAAATGTGAGAGTAGTAAGTGAGAAAAGAGTCTCCTCAGCTAGCTGGTGCCGTGGTGGTTCAGGCGGCTGGACCCCACATGGCTAACTGTGCAGTGTGAGTCCCGAACCTGTGACTTGTGCATGTGTGTCCAAATATCCCAAGAGGAAAACGGAGAAGGGATTGCAGTGTGGCCATCACTCCTGGGGGGTGATTTCTCACTATCTTTGGTGAGTGATTCACCCTGTACCACATGGAAAAAGAAACAAGAAAGAATCCCCCAAACCAAATATCCAATTAATATCTCTTACAGAACTTCCAACTACTGAATGCTGTAGAACTTCATTTGCAAGAAAATACATGCATACTTCTTCTGAATTTATATGAATGCCTAATCTTTTACCATTTATTTAAATGGGTTCCATTAACTGCTGCAAAATTATGACAGCCAGGGAACCAGCAGTTAGCATAATGGCTATGTCGCTGGATTCCCACGTAGTCGACCGTGGTTCGTGTCCTGGACCCGGTGGCTTAAAACTCACGCCGGGCGCGTGTGCGTGCGTGCCCAAGATCCCAAGAGGAGAATGGAGGAGAAGGGATTGCGGCGTGACCATACCCCCTGGGGGGTGATTTCTTGCTTTCTGTCTCTATGTCTCTCTCTGTCTGTCTGGCGAGCGCATGCGCCCTATAGCGAAAATCTCTCTCAAAAAAAAATTATGACAGTCAAAAATGTATTTGCCTTCCATGAGGCCTTTCTTATGAGGAAACCTGACCTTAAAAAAAAGCAAGTTTATTTTTTTTATTATTACCTTTTTCAAAGGTGTGCTTGCAACTTCAACTAATACCCCTTAAACAATAAAATAAAAAGCTTATAGGTTCAAACTTTGGATTGTAAGTCTAGGACCTGAACCAATAATTTTGTAAAATGGTTTGGATTGGGTGAGAAGGTGGGCAAGCAAATGTCAATTTTACCTCCGCTCGAGTGGTGTGTGCACGCAGCAATGATATCAATGAGCGGCAACGTGGTATGTTTATCATGAGATAATCACACCCCTGGAGGTTTAGAAGCACTCAGCTGAACCTTGTGCCTCACAACACACTTGGGGTGTCATTATCTCATGATAACCATACTCCCTGTCAAGTCTTATTGCTTAATTAGGGGTTACGAAGGTGATAAAACTCGAAGAAATCGGAGGAACAGTACCTAAGATAAATGATACCTTAATCAACTTAAACCTGGTGGCTGAAGGAAGCCTGACAAACAAATACATACAGTGAGTTACATGCTATTTTTAGAGAAATTTGTTAATAATAAATGAGAAGTCCAATCTGCATTCCCAGATTATCTGAACTGCATTTGCCAGGAGACATGATGTTTATGATCAATAATTTAAATCGTGCTTTCATACAGTATGTAAAATGTTGAAGAAATGAATGATAACATGAAATTTAACTTTGACCTAAAATATACAGCTTGTGTATGGCTGTGATTCATCATAATCCAAACACAGGATTTAGGCATTAAGTCTGCAAGGGGGCTGATCAATAACACCCATGCCATGTAAGATTTTTAACAAAGTAACCTGAAACCAAAGATGAAAAATAATGGGATATACTGTTTCCTGTCTTATCCCCCCACTAGACCTTAAAATAATCAAACAAGAAAAAACAAACAAACAAACAAAACATAGCACCAAAATGTAAAAAGCCATGCCCGAATCTTTAACTTTAGTTCTTTTGTTCTATTTTTATAAACAACTGCCATATTTGTGAACAGAATATAGCTCCAGATACCGTGCACTTGAAGCTGCTTTCCAATTCACTGTGAAACATCAATTATCTTTATCAAATAACAGTATCTCATCTCAGTCCATTATCAAGATGGAGTCTTATTTTAGCTGGACTGAAGCCTTATCTGTATATCAGGACTGGCCGCAGTGGCAGAGCGTGAGTGAAAGGCTGTGAAATAATCAATAATAATCATCAAATTGTGGTCGAAAGGTTGTGAGGATGGAAGTTTTTGATGAAACCTCACCTTTTTTTTTTTTTTTCCCCGGTGCAGATGATAAGGCTTAACCTTTGCAATACCTGGTAACTATGACTCGGTTAGAGGAAACCTTGTGGACACTTTAAAGTGCTTCTGAATGTCCAAAGACACACTGAAATACTTAGGCTTAAGTGGAACACCAACCTCACGCTATCAAAACCATCAAGTGGGAGGGCTCAAAACAATTGTGAATGTGGTTATAGTAAACTTGATACTTGTCTAAGACACGGAGAATCCAAACCCTGACTTCCTGAGTTAAATCCATGTAAGTAAAGGTCAGCTCTTGCAAGAACAAGGTTTGCAAAACATACAGTTATTTTTCCCCTAAGAACATTGAATTGTTGCCCAAGTCTGTGTACTTTAACTTAGATTTGAACGAGGCCTCTGTTTGAGAGTTATGGCATCTACTGATTTCACATGTTCTAAAATTTCATGGAATGTGCCATGAAGAATGATGGGAGACTTAATTTTTTTCTTTCATTTAAAAGAACACCACTAATTTGGAAAGATAAGAAGGGAAATGCCATTCCTCTGTTATTTTGTTTGTTTGTTTTTCTTTTTTCTTTTTTTTTTTTCTGCCATTGGGTTCTATTTACATCAAGTAAATAAACAAAAATAAATTAGTTGAGAAACAACTAGATTCAAATTAGAGACAACTTCATTGCTTGGGGTCCTGAGCAAATCTGTCATTAACAGCTCACTGAGGCTGTGCTACATAGCACCCTACCCCTAAAAGCTTTAATTTAAAAGTTCTTATTTTACAATGGTCTGTATTTTAAAAAACATAGTTAGAAAATGACGTATTTCTGAGACATAAAAGCTACCACTAAAAATTGATAAAACAAGGAAGCTAAATACCTAAACTCATATAAAATGATTATTTCAAATTGTTAAAAAGAAATTACAGGTAGTTTGAGAAACTGACAGTTTGAAAGGGAAGATCCTTTTTTTCTTTTTCTTTTCAATGGTAAAATCTAATAATATAAACTGTAAGACTAAACATTTTCAAGTGGTGAGCTACTAATCATTTGAATATATAGTTATCTGTGTTATATAGACACGTTAGAAACAGACCCTCGTTCAGAGAATTCTTGAAGTAAATACTACTATTAATAAAAAAAAAAAAGACTTCTCTTATAATTCCCAAGGTCTGAATTTATCAATAATACATATGTTAAAGAAATACTTGCTTGTTCTAATGAAAACACTCTAAACAACTCCGGTAAAACATACCAATAATATTACCCTAACGTGTGACTCTTGCTTTGACCTATCTTTTCCATGAAAATGTCTGATGTAATAGAGTAATTACTCTTTTTTGAGCTATCCTAATTACCTTTGATACAATGATTATAGTTACAGTGCATTTAAACAAAGTATCATTAAGAAATACCTACAATTTATTCTTTCTGTACCAACAGAATAAATAAACCCTGTTTGTCATGATTTCTGAGTTCCTTTTGAATTGCTACACCTCTGATCAACACTTAGGATACAAAGGGATTATGAATGCTAACTGTTGGTTGGACTAATGAAAAATAACCAAATATAAATACATTATATAAAACCTCCCATTTAAAACAAAAAGAAACAGATTTTTAAAAATCTTTCAAGGTAACTAAGAGGAAAGATTTTACTGGATTTCAAGAACCTGATACACTATCAGAACTCAAAATACCTCTTAGAGGAAATTTTCAAATAGTAAATTACAAACATGCTAATCAAATATAATCAGAAAGTTAAAAAAAAAAACCTCATTATTCATTGTAACAAATATACAGCATCGTAAATCAAAGCATAATCCTTGGGACATATTTTAAAATCTAGTCCTGAAAATAAATGTTACAGGAACAAGCCAAGCCTAATGTTAATACAAATCTGTTTTTTTCATTAGCCTTGTATTATAAAATTAATTTTATAAGAATCACACAAAATTTCATGTTGATAATACATGAAAATCTAGCATTGGCTTTTTAAAGACAATAAAAATGTAATTGTGTATGTGGAATCTTGCTGGAGAGGTAGCTATTAAAACTACACAAGACAGAATTCTAAAATTGCTACAACACTTTACCCCACATACAATAAATGTTCTCCAGAAACAATCCGGTGTTCTAAGGCTGAATCAGTTGGCTCCCAGAGCTGAGTAGCAATAAGATAGTATGTTTTATTATGAGTGTCATGGAGACGGTGTGAAAAATCAAGAGCCACAGGCAGTCAGCGGCAATGGGTCAATAATGCTCCCAGAGACATTGTGTAGATAATCAACAACAAGGCCCGGGGTTCTCTCAGCACTGCACACAGCTGAAGGGCAAATCAATACAGCCAGGGGAAGGACACTGCCCTGCTCCACTTTCCACAATGCACTGTGGCTTCTCTAGGAAAAACAGGCCCCCAAATGAAAATAAAGCAAACTTGCTGTGCACTAACAATCAACTAACCTTTTAATGCAATCACAAATTCATCCTTTAAATAGCCTTCCAAAAATCCAAACAGAATTCAATATAAAGTTTGCCTAAAAATGAAACCCACAGAAAGGATGAAAAGCGCTATATAATTAGGGATAGGAACAGAATTACTTACATACGAAAAGGGCAAACAACATCTTATTAGATATTTCAGTTTATAATCCTAAAAGAAAAGGTTAACCAAAATATTCTCAGTAAAAGACTTTATTTTGGGAGATGTTATTTTAACTTGGGTCTAATATTAATAATGTTCAATTAGATCACATGTATGCTTATCATTACAAGGATAAATAAAAAGTAAAATCATATTAACTTTCAGTAATTGTAACTGTATTTGAACTTCTTTGTTTCCGAAAAAGAAACTTAACATTCTAATGGATTTTTACAGTTTCGGAGGGCAACATTTTGCTGGCAGTCTTTGTATCTGACACCTTGTTAAATATAGAATGCTAATATTTCACACTTTTCAGTAAAAATTTATGGGTAGAAATATGTTGATTTATTGTTTCTCAAGAAAAAGGTGATTCATCACATCTTTCATTCTGTTCATCATTAGGTGTTATTTCTAAGTTACTATGTAAAGCCATCTTTCTTGAAATGTGAAAAAAAAGTGTGCTGGAAGGAAACAAATAGTAGAAAATGTTTTAAGGTTTGTTTTATATTCTTCACAATTAAAATCTCCTTTTTTAAGAAACAGGTAAAATAACATCTTTATCCATTAAAATGTGTCCTAGCTTACTGTAACCGCTTCTCCAACATGTTATAGGAAGGACTGCAATAGTTCCTATTGTTATAATATCCAAGGATCATTTAAAAAGAAAAAAAAACTGCAGATGTGTAAAATAGTGTTGGAGTGAATATATTAAGTAAAATGCTGATCCCTTATAGGATTTTAATTGCATTTTAAAAGAATGGTATCTATTGGTCATGATGCATTTTTGCATAGAAAAATAGAAAAATACGTCATGACTTTTCTGACATCCTAATATTTATCAGCTTAGTGATAAAAGACTATCTTGTTTCTTTTTCTTTTATTCACTGACAATTATTTATAGGTATTGAAGAAAAATGGTACTATATTGTTTAGAAAGATAATACATAAGAATATTCTAGAATTATAATTATTCTGGGGACATATGTTTTTCAATTAGAAAGAACATGAGTTAAGAAGTAATTCCTTTATTAATGTTTACTATATCTTACTGTTAGACTGACGGGAGCTTATTCTGTGTGTGTGTGTGTGTGTGTGTGTGTGTGTGCTGGTGTGTGCAGGATGTGGGTTTAATTATTAATATCTGATGTCTACAAAGTAAACTTAAGACTTTAGCTAGGGAGGAACCTGAGTATAGACTGTCCACTTTGAACTCTACATTTATGATTTGTGGGTTGGTGCAATATAGTTAAAAGCAGGTTTCCATTTTTGAAAAGTTATAATATCTAGTCACCATGACAACAAAATTGAAGTATAATAGTGAGCCTTAGACAGAAAACTGCCTTTAAAAAAGCAAAAGGAAAGTTGTCTCTTAAGTAGTTTGAAGTATTTACTTCATTAAAACACATTTATAGAAATAATTTAAAAATTGGTAAAAAAAAAAAAAAAACAGAACTGTTACATTATCAAATAAGATGGTTCAGATTTAAATGCTGCTAATCATGGGAAGTCTGAAATGAAGAGCAATAATCTCAGCAGTCTTTAAAAGGCAGTTTTCCTATGGGATCCCTTGTTGTCCCTTCACATCTACCTATTATTTGAGAATCTGTGTTGACCTATTTAATTTTAGACCTTCCACCTCTTTGTCAAATCGAGTTGAGATCAGCTTGCCTAAATCCTGCTGCTGTCCTGTGTCTGTGGAGTGTGTGACACGACAGCTGGTTGATTTGCATATTTTTCTCTTATTGGCTGAAGAAACTGCCTAGGCAGTGAAATACTCCAAGACAGACATAGATTTTAGATGCATCCTCACTGTGAAAACTAGAAACATCTCTACGTGTTTAGTGATCATCTACAGAACGCCAGACACTGTGCATTTGGATGGTGCTTTTTTCTCACCTAACATGAGAGCAGAAGTTAAGGATAATGTAGAATGCACTTCTATGGACATAATGCTAACAGATTAAAAACCCCTCGATTCTAATTGTGTTTAGAGGCTTTGGTGTTTGGTGGGATTTTTTAAAGTCCCATAACCACATGATCAATCTAGGTGATTTAAAATCAATGCCAAAGCCAGACAAAGGCTGTTGTAAACAGCTCTCTATTTGCTTTATGGAAAAGGTGAAAAATCAGAGAAGCTCTTCTTTCAGCAAGATGCCTAAATCATATGAAAGTGGCTCAAACCCATGAGTCTACTTGCATTTCTTTGGTGGGAATCCAGAAATCCAAATGGAACTTTCATTTCTCTTGTCCACAAAAACATTTTTAAAAGCCTCTAAAAATTGTGTTCATCGATAATGATACTTTTTTGCTAATATGAAAAGAATGTCTTTGTCATGAAGCAAATAATATTCCATCTTTATAAAAACATACTCCTTAATCCTATAAGCATAAGATTATTGAGTAATTTCTTTTAAGATAACTCAGAAGCTAAGTGCTTTTGGGACCCACCCAATTTTAAAGAAATACAAACACATGTCTTTGAAACCCTGGACAAATAACTCTTGTAAAGTGAGAGATGGGCTCTTGATACAAACTCAAAGTATCTGCCCTGTCTCAATGATCCCTTCATTATGTTCATTACTATAAACCTTAATGCCAGGTGGATTCCTTCATTTGGCATTAAACTGATATTACAATGGTTCAGAATAATATGAACATATATCAGTATACAGACAACATGTACGAGGAATTTTTTTTCATGGCACATGCAAAACAATATCTTTGATCTCTGTTTTAAACCCTTCTCTACTGTTGACAGTTTTACCTTAGTAAATCATGAGCTAGGGGTTCTCTTGCAACAGGTAAATATCCAATAGCAAATTAAAAAATACACACCTTCAAAATCAAAACTCTCCTCTCTCCCCCTCCTATGTTCTCTCTCTTATTTGTCCAGCCACTCTTCCTGACCGTGGGCCATGAAGCCTGCCTCCCATTTGCTCCGCTGCTGCCAGCCTTCCACCCCATTATTGCACTGAAATAGCTTTCATCAAGACATCAATGAGTTTTGGGTGCCAAATCCGATGGGTTTTTCTTCATATTTTTCTTTCTCGACCTTCCAACAACATTTCTTCCATGAGACACTCCTCTTTTGGCATCTAAGACACCACAGTCTTTTCATTTTTCTTCCTGCCCTCAAACTATTCAGTCTCACAACAGATGCATCTTGTCCATCTCATCTCTAAATGCCGCCTTTATGGCTCTGTCCCAGCTTTCTCTCCTTCTCAGTCTATATTCATCCACCTTTGTGGCTCTCAGCACATCATCCTGCCAATGGGGCCTGAATCTCCATGTCTAGTGCAGACATGATGTTTGTGCTCCAGAATCTCATATACATATTACATATCTATTCCACACGCATGCTAATTAAGTATGTCAAAGCCAAAAATCAACAACTGAACCAATTTTCTTCTCTTTCCACTTATTCCACACATTTGCTCTTCCAGTGTTTCCCATCTTCAGTTGCTCGTAGCAATATCTAAGAATCATGTCCAATATCTCACTCTCTCATTACTGAACCAAATCAGTGACAAGTTCAGTCAAATGTATTTCAAATTAGTTCTCCTCTCCCTATCTTCACTATCTTCATGATCCATGTTGTAACCTCTCTGGCCTGAAATCCTCTGGAATTGCCTTGCAACTAGTCTCTCCATCTCTACTTTTTTTTTTTTTTTTTTTTTTTTTGAGAGAGAGAGAGAGAGAGAGAGAGAGATTTTCCTACAGGGCGTGTGCTTGCTGGAGAAACAGAGACAAAAAATGAGAAATCACTCCCTGGGGGTATGGCCACACCACAATTCCCCCTCCTCCACTCTCCTCTCTGGATTTTGGACACTTACGCACACCGCCTGGTGTGAGTCTCATTCCACTGGGTCTGAGACTCAAACCGTGGTCAGGTACTTGGGAGTTTAGTGCCTCAACCACTGAGCCACCCGCTGCTCCCCATCTCTACTTTTCCTTCTCTAATTCTTTCCCATGCAGCAGCCATGGTGATTCTTTAGAAAAGGTAAATCAGATCATGTTACTTGCTTAGAACCTGTAACGATTTTTCACTGCATTTAGGATAATAATGGAGTTCCTCGTCGTGACTTGCAAAGGTCTCTGTGACCTAGCTCTGGTCTCTCTCTTGACAGGCCCCCTGACCTTCCACTAACTCTATTTGGCTCTTCAAATGCCCTGTCATCTTTCTTAACCTCAGGGTCTTTGCACATGCTCTTCTTGCCTATCCACCGATGTTTCATAACCTCTCGATCATTATAGCTTTAGAGAGATTACATGAGACTGAAATGGTGGAATAGAAGTCTATGACTTGTCTAAATCATTACTGATTTTCTTCTATTCTTTGTCTTCTAGATTTAAGGATTATGGCTTTCTTTTTGATAGGTTCAGCAAATTGTTAAAAAAAATTTAAATGAAACATAAAATTTTCTCCCTTCCTGACCCCTCTGCAATTAAAAAATATTTGTGAGCATTCTTATTTTGTGGCACAGAATGGTTATTTATATAAATTCAATAATATAATAATATCTGTAGCTTTGCATCAGAAGTTGAATTCTTATGGGGTTTTGTGCAAATAACAGACCAAATTGAGATTATCCTAAATTTGTTTTGCAAATAAGTCAGTTTATACCTCTCTATAGTAAAAGTGGGAATGGAGAGATTATAAAAAATTTTCAGAAGAAAATTACAGTGCACTTGTCACTAGATTCTAGCTTTGTCCATATTTTTAGTTTAAGATCTTTTGTGAATCAATAAAATGTGAAAAAAAAGTTTAGTATGGAAGGGAGGGAGGGGAAAGGGGAAGGATAAAACTAGTAAAAGCATGCTTAACTGACAAAAAAATGAGACGCTATCTGCTGATGATAAGGTATATAGTAATATCTTTGTCTTGACTGACATTCATGGTATTTGTGCTGGAAAAAGAAATGTTGTACACTATAAAGACATGTGATTAAATGTAAATACATTTAAAATAATAAATAAATAAATAAAATAGTTTTAAAAATAAAAAAATAAATAATTGCCACTTTCTCTGACATCATCCTCTTATGTCTCCTCATTTCATACTCTTTTACCACACTGTAGTTTTCCTCATAGTACTTATCACAAAACATAGTAGTATATTTTATTTGGGTAGTTATTTGCTTGACTCGCTCTTTAGCCTGTAGGCCCCATACAGGCAGTATGCGTTCGTAATTGTGCTCACCATTCTGCATCAGTTTGTGGCACAGAAGCTCGTGCACACACCTGATCAGTCACATCTGCCTTGTAAAATCACACTCCGTTATGTGCTGGGCTTCCACACAGGGCTCTGTACCACTGCTGGAGCTTCTAGTATGCTAGAGCAGTCTGGTAGCCATGGCTTGTGGATGGGGAACAACAGTTTCCCAGAAGACCTATTCTAAAATGCTCCTGAATATTAAAATCATGGCTGAAGGAAAGATGATAGCTTATAAATCCTGAATAGTCTAAGTCTCTGAAATGGAAGTACCTGGGAACAAAACTGAGAATTCCCTCCATGTCTAATCGTGTCCTCAAACCAGAAAAGAGCTCTCTGGTGGAGTCTTATCCAAATCCCTACATTTGCTCTGGAATATGTGTGATCAGCCTTGCAGGTGCAGGAGACTTAAGGAGACCTTCAAGTGCCCTGGTGTTCTGCCAGTAAAAATGCTCTGGCTGTGGGGCCAGCAGGTGGTGTGGTGGTTGAGGTGCTGGACTCCCACATGGCCAACCATAGTTCGAGTCCCAGACCTAGTGGCTTGCCTTCTCTCACTAGTCAAATTGAATAATAGTAGTAATAAATAAAATTAGATGAATAATTCTTTAAACATCTTTATTAAAAGGCTCTGGCAGCTGGGAAGGGAAATGTCTCCTCTTGCTCTACTGTAAAACATTCTTGGCACATAATTTCTTTTAGGGTATCATTAAATATCTACTAACAAACAAATGCTTAGCATTTTTCCAAAACTGGAAGTGGCCCCTATTCTTGAAATTTCACTTGATTAATAACTTAGAAAGCAAAGCAACTAAAATGTACTTCTAGTTACATCAACAGAAGAAGTATTAGTTTCTCGCAATAATTAAGTAAAAATAAATTCTTTCAATAGTGTGCAGTATGAGCACAGTAGCAGGTATGCAGTATATACTAAGTATTGCTAAACTAATAACTTAGTTGAATAGATGCTGCAGCAAGAGAAAATATCCCACCAAACTGTGTGAGATATCTAGAGATAGGAACATCCTGAATCGTGCTGTAGCTGAGCAGGTAGAGAAAGTTTCATTTAAGACAAAGCTAGAAGAATTTAGGCAGATACTGGTGGCTTCTGAAAGTACATTTTCTATCTGTAATTTTTATCTGACAGAGGCTCCCTCCTGCTGTAATTTGAAGAAATGAAAAGACATGAATAAAGGGGTCATCAAGAGAAAAAGAGGCTGTGTGTGTATTTGACAGTAGTGACTTAAAGCTCTGGCTGAGTGGGTTAGCATCACATAACCGGTTCTCAAGCGAAATATGGAAGATTAGGGATGCTAGCTGCACGTCAGCTCGGATGATGAGAAATTGCCAGATAGAAAGAAGTGACTAAAACCTTATTGATGAAAATTTTATGATTTTGGGTAATATTTCAAAGCAAATATAAGGGTATATAGGTGATTACTGCAAATATCTATAGTACTTACATATATAAAAAATAACGTGTAAACATAAAATCATGTAGAAGAGAGAGATTATGAGAGGCTTCATTCCTCTAAATCTCCTTTTATGTTGTTGCTACATTGCCTTTCCAATGATAATACAAAAATAAGTCAAATTCTATTCATCTTAGGGCTCCATTTCAGCCTATATGATTCAAGACTTAGGCAAGTTATTTTTATTTACTTTTAAATATTTAATTTTATACACTTAAGGGGACTTAAATATTAAATCACAATAAATCACACAATTTGTTCCACACATAGTCTATTACTTTATTCAGTAAACCTAGACTCTTTAAATTCTAGTCCACCTGAGAATTATTCAGTGGCAGATATAAAAACACAGATATGGGGTTCCCTGCCTGAAAGACTCTCGTTGAGAAGGTTTGAAGTAGAAGGGATTTATTTTGACATGTCCACATGATTGGGCTATGTCACTTGATTTGGAAAGAACAATGCTAGATGACAAGGCCCAGTGAATTTATATGAAAGGAACATTTAGAAAGATAGGAATACCCACGGAGAACTAAACACACATATATCATCATATAAAGGAGCTATTGGCTTTGTATTACAATTAATGATGGTTTCCCCTTGAATGGACTTGGCAATTTTCAAGTCTTTCACATACTTTTGTAAGGCATCTCACTTTTCTGGTCTCATTTTTACTTTTTTGCAAATAAGAAAATTAGATGAAATTATTTCTTTTAGCCTAAAAAAAACACATAATTTTGTGTCTGATATAGAGTAGGCACTCAGTAAACATCTGGTGAATGAGCGCATGCACGCATGCCTGGTTACCTTTCATGGTTACCCATGCAGGGTGTATGAAGTGGTATTAACAGGTTTAAAAAACAAGACTTAAACCTAATAAACTTAGGCTCAGAGAAGTTAAATAACAAAGTTAGTAAAGTCTAATACGAAATCTTCTGACTTTTCATTTGGTGCTCTTTCTTTAATGCCAGCATTTCAGATAAAATTTGTGGATTAGACTGAATGAGGTGAAGGACAGTCTAGTCTCCTGTATTTTGTATTCATACCACTACTGATGAATGACAAACTGCTGTATATGTATAATGGCATGTAAGTTGTTACCTTCTTCCGTAACCTCTGTCTACAGTAGAGGCAGTAATTCCAGAGGCTTGAAATACATGTCTACAAGTAATAAATCTGTGTGAGTTATAGCTGTGTCCTTGTAGATTTACAACTCTAAGTTTTAATTCATCCCTGACAACACATTTACATAAATTACTGCAACACAGTAACAATGCCATATGCTGGAACTTTCACCCAGAGAAATTCAAGAGGCTTATGGGAGCTGGCTTTCCTACTACTACAAAGGGAACTTCTTGGCATATATAGGAAAAAAGCATTTAATCTGGTGCAGTGGCCATTATATAGATATTTTCTTGATCTCCTCATTCCTCTGAAAGTAAACTATGGTTCCAATACCTTTCTGCGTATTAATGAATATCCTACATTAAGATGTTACTTTAAGGAGTGGAAGAATTGCTTAAACATTCAAAGGAATGAAGGCAAATTAATTCCAAGCACCCACTTTGTCTTCAAGTGTGGCTGCTTCATAGCTGACTCTAAATAAAGCAAGAAACACAGATCAGCGGAGCTAGGCGGGATAAAGGGCATGTAGGGTTTGCAGGGACAAGGCTTTCCTCTCAGAGCAATGAAGGGATGGGGATAGGCCCTTAGTGAGGCTTTGGAAGGGATTGGAACCAAATCTCTTGACACTTACCTGTCTACGGCACCCACCCTCTAATTTTAAATACATTGACTCCACTAATCTTCAAGAGTACTTAAAACAAATCCTATTTTACAGGCAAAGAAGCTGTTTTAATAAGGACTAGTAATTTGTTCTGTCTCAAAGATTGTAAGTGGAACTGTGGGTACCCAAACCCAGATCAATTTCAAAACCTTAATCATTAAGTCAATTTTCTGTTTATCCATCTTAGAACACACCAGGGGTGGTGTCACCACGTTTCACTGGGAAGGCAAATTTTGGTGCCTTCTTCATGCCAACCCCCAGTGCTTGGGAAAGGTGATACCTTCTCTGTTTCAAGAGTGAATTAGTCTACCACAATGAGCTCATTTTCCTTTCCAGCAACTTGTTCAAAATGGGTACTTATGTAAATTTGGCTAACAGGCAAGAATGGGCTTTTACAAAGTGTGTACTTGCTTTTAAGACTTTCCCTACCTGCCTCACGATAAACAGTTTTCTCTGCATAGGTTGCTCGTGTGGTGGCAGCCATCACGTTCAGCCTAAGAGGCCAAGATGCTAAATACAGTGCTGTGGAGTTCCAGAAAAACTGGAGTCTTGAGAGGCTCACTTCATTAGCCACCTCTAGAGGTTTTGTTGTGTATGATAAATTCTTTAAAGCACCTTTTCTAGCTTTTATTAATTTGTATAAGAACTATCTCAATTCTTAAATCTTTCCAAATATTCTACAATCCTTTTATTTCTTAAATTTCTTCATGTATTGGGTTGGCCCTGTAGCCTAATAGTGAAGGAAGCTAGATCCTACATGGTCAGTTGTGGTTTGAATCCTGGCCCTGGTGGATTGAAAATGTGCTGGGTGCATATGCCTGCATGCACACAGTCCCAGTAGGATGAAGAAATGGAGGAAAATAGATTGCAGGGTGACCGTGCCCCATGGAGGGTGGGGGTATGCCTTCTTTCTCCCTCTTCCTTTCTGTCTCCCATCTTGAGATAAATAAATAAATAAGTAAAATTCTTCCTATATCTTAACTACATCTTGCCTTTCACATGTCTGTCTTCCCCACAAGCTTATACTACATTCTTCTTCTTCTCCCCTTCCTCCTCTTTTTTCTTCTCCTTCTTCTTTTTTATTTTTTTTTAAGAGGTTTTTGCCTTAGGGACCATACTCACCAGAGATAGACAGAAACAATGAGCGAGAAAGTGAAAAATCACCCCCTGGGGGAGGGCTATGTTGTAATCCCTTCTCTTCCATTCTCCTTCTGGGATCTTGGGCACATGCACTCATGTGCCCATTGTCAGTTTCAAGAAACTGGGGAGGAACTCAAATCTCAGCCAGCCATGTGGGAGTCCAGTAACATAATTGCTTTGCCACCTGCTGGCCCCATAACCCATTCTTTTTTCAAAAGTTCTCAGAAAATGTTGCTTTTACTTCACTATGTACCAATTTATATTTTTACTTCATGTATATATTTTAAATACAGTATGCTAAGGTTCACATAATTTACTTGATATATGGCTTGGTTCTTACCCCTTTTCTTCACAGCCACCACTCATCCCAATCCACCCTGATCACCTATTGTCTGGATTGTTACCAAAGACCACGAGAGCAAACCTTGTTTAATTCATCCTCAATGGTGGTGTTGGCAGTGACCATACAAAATGGAATTATCTTGTTGCTCCTCTGCTTAAAACTATTCCAATGGTTTCTCTGAATGTGATACCATACATTCTGCACAGTAGTAATATATACACTCTAAAAACTTCTTGAAATAGTCACTAACACTTAAAAACTGAAAATTTTCTGAATAAAAATATTCAACATACCTTGAAAAAAATCAGGAGATCAGGCAACTCTCAATCCACAATTCCACATGACACCAACTGAAAGGATCTGCCACTTGGCTGATCCCTCAGCACAGTGCACTTACTTTCCAGATCTCACTATCTCAATCCCTCCTAACCCTATCTCTAACATTGAAGTAGGATATCAGTTCACACTCAACTAACACCTTTAAGTATTATTTTATAGATGGTATAATTAAAAAGAGAAATATTTCTTAGACTGTACTGTCAAAAATGGGAAAATGAGAAAGAGGGCTTATCTTTTATTAATTTATGCGACCTACTTGGTCTCTTCAGGCATTTGATTCTGTCACTGTTGAGCTATGAGATTCTAAATTATGAAGTAATCTGTCCAGGGAAGGTTTATTATGACCTCATCCCTCCTAACTATCAAGCTTCATCCCTCTCCACTATCACACTTTAACACTCCTTTGCAACCTTTGCTACAAGGCATAACAAAGTCTTACAGTTCCTGGAATTTACCATCAGTTAAATAATCTCTGCACTTTTGTCAATGCTTCAGCATGTCCTTGAAAAGTTTTCTTCCTCCGTATATGCCTACCAAACACCTACTCAGGTTCAAATATCACTTCTTTTTTTAAAAGAAAATTTTTATAAGACTTACAAAAGAGTTAGTACATGAGAGGTAGAGAGGAGAAAAAGAGAGAAAAAAAAGTATTATTCATAGAGCTCTGTCACACTGTAATTCCCTTCCTGTAGCCTATCAAGATTCTAAGAATGCACACATGAACTTGGCATGTTTTCAGGCTGACCAGATCAAGGGCTCAAACAGCAGTGAAAATGTGGCTTCCCGCAGTTGGGCATGCCACTGACTGTATCACAGAAGTGGGCTGTCAAATATCACCTTCTCAATGAAACTTTTCCTGTTCTTGTCTCTTGCCTCCAAAAGATTTACCCTTTCTTCCTGTGTGACCATCACTTTCTAGTGTGAAACACTTTATTACATTTATTGTATCATCTCTACCAGACTGCCCAGCCAAGTAATTATTCCCATGTGCATTTCATAATGCCATGTAAATACTTCTAGGTATTACATGCTGAAGGTATTATAATAGAATCACTCTTAAACTACTTCCGCTTCATTGACTCTGGGTTAAACAAGGCTTTCTTTTCTTCTTTGAAATGTCCTAACTGGTACCAATGCCACAAGAAATGCCAGTGGTTTACAGTCCAGTCTCTGGTAAGCCTGCTAGCTACAGCTCTCACTACTTGAGCTCTGTGATCTAGATCTAATAAAAGCTATTGTTAGTTGTATTTACCAATGTAAACATGTAGGTGGATTATATATCAAATTGTACAATAAATATGGAAAGAGGAATTTAAAGTCATATGTACATACATGAAATTAGGTGTAAAAGAGACACTTATTAAAGACTGGGAATGTTGGGACCAGCAGTTAGAGTAATGGCTATGTCGCTGGACTCTCGTGTAGTCGACCAAGGTTCGAGTCCTGGACCCAGTGGCTTAAACTCAGGCTGGGCGCGTGTGCATGTGTGCCCAAGATCCCGAGAAGGAGAATGGAATAGAAGGGATTGCGGCATGGCCATCCCCCCTGGGGGATGATTTCTCACTTTCTGTCTCTCTGTCTCTCTCTGTCTGGCGAGCGACGCGCACTGTAGCAAAAAAAAAAAAAAAAAAAAAAAAAAAAAAAGACTCGGAATGCATAAAAATTTAGGATTATATTCTGAGGTTACTTTTTAGGTACACTTTATCAATCAACCTAAAGAAATAGAAACTGGTGTAACTTAGCAAGAAAAATGTCCTAGAACTAAAATGATCAGACCAACGCGCAGGAAATCATGACAATGTTGGAAACAGATCTCATATTATTTAATTATATAGTAATTATAACCAAATTCAAAGAGATGAAAGAGAACACAGTCAAACAGTTTCAGGATATGACAAAAATAATGCATGACATGGAAGAGAGATTCAAAAATAGATAGACATCTCAAAAAAGAATCAAACAGAAACCCTGGAGATAAAGAATGTAATAAAGAAAAAACTCTGTAGAGTGCATCAACAACAAGTGAGTACATACAGAGGCAAGACTCTCTAAAGTTGAAGATACAACTATGGAAATAGCCCAAACTGATGGAAAGAAAGAAAAATAACCATTAAATATGAAAAGAATATACAGAACATGTGGGACACATTTAGCAATAGAAAATCCATTTAGTGGGTATCCCAGAAGGCAAAGAGATGAGAAAAAGCATAGAAAATCTATGTGAAGTAATAACTATAACTTTTCAAACCTACAGAGAGAAAGACATCCAGTCAAGGAAATTCAAAGGATGGAAGAAAAGATTCCACAAAGAAGATCTTCTCAAAGGCACATTGTGCTCAAAATGTCAGGGTGAGAAGGTGGTGCACTGGTTAAGGTGCTGACTGCAGTTTCGAGTCCTGGACCCAGCACTTGAAACTCACACCAGATGCATGTATGTGCATGTCCAAAATCCCAAGAGGAGAATGGAGGAGAAGGGATTGTGGCATGGCCATCCCCCCTGGGGGAGTGATTTCTCACTCTTTCTCTCTGTCTCCCTCTGTGTCTCTGGTGAGCACATGTAACCTATAGCAAAAAATCTAACAAAAAAAATTAAAAGTCAAGAGTCAAAGATAAAGGGAAAATATGAAAAATTACTAAATATAAATGTCAAGTAAATTATAAAGGATATCTCATTAGACTAACTTCAGACCTCTTAGTAGACTAGGTCATGTGGGAATGGAATGAAATATTCAAAGTTCTGAAAAAGAAACAGTTTAAATAAAGGATAGTATACTTAGCAAAACTCTCCAAAGTCATTCCCAAACAAAAACTGAAGGAGTTCACTAATACTAGACTGGCTCTTCAAGAGTATGTAAGAGAGTACTGCATATGGAAATAAAAGGAAGGTAAATATCACCATAAAATCATGTGAAGGTATAAAACTCACCAGTAGAACAACTACACAAAGAAGAAAAGGTTCAATCCCTACCACTATAGAAGACTACCAAATACCAAAGATAATAAAACTTCTTCTTTTAGTAAAACTAAAAGAAGAAAACAGAAATCAATCAAGAACTAACAAAATGGCAGGTGTAAATCTATATATATCACTAAAATGACTGAATGTAAATGGATGAAATTCCCCAATGAAAAGGTACATATTAGCTGAGTAAATAAAATATAGGAGCCCACTCTCTATATGCTGCTGGCAAGAAACTTATCTCACTGGTAAAGATCTATACAGATGAAAAGAGAAAGGTTGGAAAAAACATATTAAGCAAATGAAAAGTAAAAAAAAAAAACAAAAAACCAAACAAAAAAAACAACTATTAATTTCTTACCAAATTGATACATAATACACTGTAAGCTAAAATCTCTAAAAACAGAGAATGAAGTTCATTATATATTATTAAAGAGAAAAACCTATCAAGAAGATATGACAATTACAAATATTTACAAACCAAACATTGGAGCACCAAATACGTAAAGACTGCTAGACCCAGGGTGAGATGGATTTCAACACACTAACTGTTGGGGATGTCAATACCCCACTCTCACAACTATGTAGATCATCTAGATAAAAAAATAAACAGAGATACTTCAGTTAAATGTAAGCCAAATAAACCAAATGTATCCTATAGACATTTACAGAATATTATGTTCAACAAACACAGAATACATATTTTTTCCAGTTTCATATGGAGAATTTCTAAGGCTGACAATAGTGCAAAAACAAGCCGTTATAGACTTAAAAGAATAGAATCATATACAGTATCTTCTATGACAAAAATAGAATTAAATTTTAAATCAACAACTAAAAACTTTCAAATATATATGAAAGCAAAGAAACTAAACAATATGCTCTTGGACAATTTTGAATCTACTGAAGAAATTAAGAATTAAATTTAAAAATTTCTTTAAACAAATGATAATGAAAATACTACACTTTGGAACCTGTGGGATATAGTGAAGGCAGTACTAAGATGAAATGTTATAAGCAATTAGTGTTCACAATAAGAAAAATAGAAAAATGGCAAATAAATAACCTAGTGATGCATCTCAGGGAAATAGAAAAAGCAGAAACAAACTAAACCTAAAATATAAGGGAAAAATGGTATAGAAGACCAGAAATAAGTGAAATACTGAATTAGAGAGTAATACAAAACAAAAGGCTAGTTATTTGAGAAGATAAACAAAACTAGCATTTTATTCGCTAGACTAAGAAATAAAAGGCCCAGATAAATAAAATAAGAAATGGAAAAAGTGACATTACACCAGATGTAACAGAAATAGAAAATATAATTAGGGGGTCCTATGAGTGGCTATGCTAACAAGCCAGAAAACCCAGAGGAGACGGACACATTTCCTGACACATATAATATACCTATATTGAATCAGGAAGACACAAAAAAGCCTGAATAGATCAACAAGTAACAAAAATCTTCCTACCAAAAAACCCCCCATGTCCAGATAACTTATTATAGAATTCTATAAATTTGTTAAAAAAATAATCTCTTTAAACTATTCCAAATATTCTAAATGTGGGGGACCTCCTAAACTCATTCTATGAAGTCACTATCACCTTGATACAAAAAGCAAAGGCACAGCAAAAAAGAAAAGACCAGTATCTTTGCTGAATATAAATGCAAGAATCCTCAAAAAATACTACCAAACTGAACTCAACAAAACATTATAAAGATTATACACCATGAACAGGTAGGATTTATCCCAGGGATGCAAGAATGGTTCACCATATGCAAAACGATAAAAGTAATTTATTGCATTTACAGAAAAATGACAAAAATTGTATAAGCCTTTCAACTGACAGAGAAACAGCATTTGAGAAAGTACAACATCCCTTCATGATTAAACTATAGAATGAGTGTAGAAGGGACATTTATTAGTACAATAAAGCCCATATATGATAAATTCATACTCAACAAGGAAAAGCAGAAAAGCAGGCCTTTCTTCTCAAAACTGGAGCAAAGCAAGGAAGTCCATTTCTTTACTCCTATTCAACATACTACTGGAAGTTCTAGCCAATGCAATCAGATAAGAAAAAGTAATAAAGACATCCAAACTGAAAATTAAGAAGTTAAGTTGTCCCTACATGTTGACAACATGAATATACACACAGAAAAATCTAAAGAGTCCACCAGAATAAAATTGTTTTTAAGAGAGATTTTTGCTATAGGGTGCATGCGCTTGCCAGAGAGAAAGAGAAAGACAGAAGCAAGAAATCACCCCCCAGGAGTGATGGCCATGCCACAATCCCCTCTCCTCCATTCTCTTCTCAGGATCTTGGGCACTCATGCAAATGCAATAAAGTAAGTTTTCTTTTTTTTTTTAAACCATTGGGTCCAGAACTCAAACCATACTACATGGGAGTCCAGTGATGTAACCATTACACTATCTGCTGTTCTCTCACCAAAAAATTTTTATAGATGATAAACAAATTCAACAAAATCAAAGGATACAAAATTAACATGCAAAAATATATAGCATTCTGTATACTTGGACAGAAGTGAAGATAATTTCATTTACAATAGTCATACACACACACACACACACACACACACACACATACACACAAATAAAATAGGAATAAATCTAACCAAATAGGTGAAAGACATTTATTGTAAAAATAATAAATATGTAAACAAAAATTTGAAAAAGGTACAAGAAAATAAAAAGACATCCCTTGTTCAGGGATTAGAAAAATCAACACAGCTAAAATTGGAAGGATTGACATAGTTAAAATGTCAATTCTACACAAAGTAAGATACAAATTCAACACAATTCCTATAAAAATTCTAGTGACATTCTTCACAGAAATAGGAAAAACACAAAATCTGTCTGGCACTACAAAAGACCCCATATTACCAAAGCAATACTATGTAAAAAGAGTAAAGTTAAAGGCATCTTACTAACCAACTTCAAAATATCTCAAGGGACCAGCAGTTAGCGTAATGGTTATGTCGCTGGACTCCCACGTAGTCGACCGCGGTTCGCATCCCGGACCTGGTGGCTTAAAACTCACGCCGGGCACGTGTGCATGCGTGCCCAAGATCCCGAGAGGAGAATGGAGGAGAAGGAATTGTGGCATGGCCATCCCCCCCTGGGGGGTGATTTCTCGCTTTCTGTCTCTTTATCTCTCTCTGTCTGTCTGGCGAGCACACATGCCCTATAGCAAAAACCTCTTCAAAAAAAATAAATAAATAAATCTCACAAAGCCATAATAACCAAAACACCATGGAATTGGCAGAAAACAGGCACACAGAACAATGAAACAGACTAGAAAACGAGAAATAAATCCAACTAAATACAGCCAACTGATTTTTGACAAATACAAGACAATCCAATGGAAAAAAGACAGTCTTTTTAAACAAATGTGGGCTGGCCCTGTGGCCTGGTGGTTAAAAGAGCCAGATTCCACATAGCCAACTGCATGATTCAAACTGTAGCACCAGAAGCTTGAAAAACATGCTTGGTATGAGTGAGTGTGTACCCCAAATTCTAACAAGATGGAGAAATGGAGAAAAAGGGATTGCAGCATGACTATACCACACTGGGGAGTACTCTCTCTCTTTCTCTCTCTGTTTCTCTCTGGTGAACTTGTAGTTACTAAAAAAACCCACACACACATACACATGAATGGAACTGGGGAAACTGGATGTCTACATGCAGAAAAATGAAACCAGATAACCATCTCTCATCATTTACAAAAATTAAATTAAAATGGATTAATGACCTAAACATAAAACCCCAAAACTACTGGAGAAAATTGAGAGAAATACTTGAAGATACTGGAATAGGCAAAGATTTCTTGAGTAAGACTGCCAAAGCAGAGTCAGTAATACCAAAAATAGATAAACAGGATTACATCAAGGTTAAAAGCTTGTGCACAATGAAGGAAATAATAATTAAAGACAACTCACAGAATGGGAGACAGTATTTGCAAACCATATTTCAGATAAGAGATAGACAGTTAGAATATATAAGAAACTCAAACAGTTCACTTGCCAAAAAAACGATAATTCTGCCAAATTTGGCCATCAGTTTGAATAGACAACTTTCGAAGGGAGACATAAAATGGCTAAAAAGCATATGAAAAAATGTGCATCTCTTATCATAAGGGAATCACCTAACTCCATCAAAACAGTTATGATCAAACAAACAAAAACAAGGCAAGGTTGAGGAGAAAAAGAATCATTATGTGCTGCTGTAAATTAGTTTATATAATGCAAATTAGTACAGCCAATGTGAAAAACAGTATAGACTTTCCTCAAAAGTCTAAAAGTGTAACTACTGTAGGACCTGGTAATCCTACTAGTAGGTATACACCCAAAAGGTAAGAAGTCACTCAGTTAAAGATACGTTTGCCTATCCATGTTACTGCAGCTATTCACAATAGCTATGTAATGGAACCAACAATTGATGGATGGATTGGAAAAATGTAGCATGTATACATAAAAGAATACTACTCAGCCACAAAGAACAAAATCTTCCTGTCATTTTGAAACACAGTGGACTAACCTGGAAGATAAAATGCTAAGTAAAATAAGCCAGACTATGAAAGACAAAAACTCTATGTCCCCACTAGACATATATTGAAGGTCCCACTCCATGGCAAAAAATAAAGATTTTAAAAGCACAAAAATAGAATAATGATAGATATCAGAAACTGTGGGGGGAGTTGGGGGAAAATGATTATAGTGTACATAAGAATGCATATAAATAAGAAGAAAAGGTTATGAAATGGTGTACTAGAGCAAAATAAACTATATGGACAATACATTAAAAAAACAAAAACAAGGACAGGGCCAGCCAGGCAGTGTGGTTGTTAAGGTAACTGGATCCTACATGGCCAACTATATGTTTCGAGACCCAAACACGGTAACTTGAAAAACACAACAGGTATGTGTGTGTGCATCCCACTTTCCCTCTCTCTTTCTCTATGTCTCTTTCTGGTGAGTACACATGCCCAAAAGGAAATTAAAAACACAAAACAAGTAAAATTATTATTGAATATGCACAACATAATGTAATATTCAATGCTGAAGATAAACATGTATATATCCTTGACTTAATTAGCACAGTGTATGCAAGCTTTGAAAAACCATACTGTATCCCAGAAAGAGTGTATGAAATATATGTAAACCAGAAATCACAAAAAAAAGAAAGAAAAGAAATTATTGTGGTTTTGTAAGAAAAATATTCTTGAACTAAAATCAATGGACCAACATAGAAAAAAATGATTTTGTTCCCACCTCAAAAGAGATGAGCCATAAATTATCTTTATAGGATGTAAATTAAAATGAAAAGTTTAAGAAACATATATAACTTTCTTTGTTTTTGCCAGAGGGTGTATGTGTTCACCGGAGAAAGAGAAAAACATCCCTCAATGGGGCATGGTCACACTACAGTCCCTTCTCTTCTATCTCCATTTCTCTATCTTCTGAGGATTTGGGGCATGTGCGCACACATGCCCTGTGTGTTTTTCCAGCCACTGGTGCTGTGATTCAAACTTATGATCAGTCATGTGAGATCTGGCTCCTTTAACCCTAGGCTACATGGCCAGCCCAAGATACACATTATTTTATGATTCCACATTGAGCAATATTTTTGATTAACTGAGCAACTTCTGGCACTGACTGTACTGGATTCAAGGCTTTATGGTTCCTGTGAATGCGCCTCTTTCCCAATAGACTTGAGGTCCACCAGGAACTCCACTGAGACAGAGGGTACCAAATCCTGACAACATGATGTTTTTTTCTGCTTCTGGGAGGGCGCCTTTCCTGCAGTCGCCTGGGACCAGGCCACCCTTGAGCTCCCAGCTAGTACAGGACCAAAAGCAAAAATAAAATCATCACGAATGTAAAATTTTAAAATATGAAGGCCTTTAAAAAAGTTTAAAAGTGGAAAAAAAAATCAATGCCAATTTGCCAATTTCTCTTCCCAATCTATCATCAACTATAGACCCAGATTTTCATTTTCTTGAATGATTATTATTGCCAGGTTTTGTTCTAAGTACCATACTTATTGGGAATAGCCATAAAGAATACAAGGCAATGAACCTGAAATGAATTACATGTACTGAGACTTTCCTACCCATTTCCTACCCAATATATCCTAATTTTATGGACCACGTAGGACACACGCACACACACACACACACACACACACTTTTATTTTTAGTGTGCTGAAGGGGAAAATAGGATGGTTCAGTAAGAAACTAACTGAATGACATTGAGAAATGAAGATGGAACTGTCAATTTTGAGAATCAGAATAAATTTTGGCCTATCAAATGCTTTTGTGAGGATGTTGAAATGTTTGTAGTAATTGCTAGGTTAGTAAAAAGAATTCTCAGGAACCAGCAGTTAGCGTAATGGCTACGTCACTGGACTCCCACGTAGTCGACCGCGGTTCGCGTCCCGGACCTGGTGGCTTAAAACTCACGCCGGGCGTGCATGTGTGCGTGCCCAAGACCCCGAGGGGAGAATGGAGGAGAAGGGATTGCAGCGTGACCATCCCCCCTGGGGGGTGATTTCTCGCTTTCTGTCTCTATGTCTCTGTCTGTCTGTCTGGCGAGCGCACACACCCTATAGCGAAAACCTCTCCAAAACAAACAAACAAACAAACAAAAAAAAAGAATTCTCTGCCTTAGGTATTTCTAATTAAAGATATTACTAAGGATGTAAATTCCTTCCTCAGTGCAAAATTCTTGAACAGTGTCATTCAAAATAACACAGATATTACAAGCACTCAATGAGCAAATGGGTAAGTAAACAAAAGAAAGATACTCCTCTAAAAAGTTAAAATTATTCCTTAAACATTTTTAAGCTTTCAGAATAAGTGATGGTCTTAATTTCAAGTATTGTTCCAGATATCTGTTTCCCTTACTAGAGGATCTTCTTTAAATAGCATTTCACTTTTAAAACGGGGAGCTTGTTAGGTAATTCTTCAACACAATGTCAAGAAGCCATTGTCTTCTCTAGCCATTCATCTTGTTATCACCCTGATGCCATATTTCTGGTTGTTGCTCCAGAATGTCATAGGAAGCACCTGCCATATAAACCAGCTGCTGAAAAGCGCAGGAAGAAAATACCTAAAATGTCACTGTCTGACTAAGTACTGTAGTCAATTCTCGCTGCAATTTCTGCAATCACCACATAAGTGCCCTTGATGTATAAGCGTTATAGACTTCTGGTCTGTGAAAACTGTGCCTGAAGCTTAAAACTCTGCCTTAAAGAAATATCCATCTTACTGTCCCCAAGATCCCTAAGGTCCATTGCTCCTCCTAACTGGAAGTAATATCTTTGTTATTTTTAGAGAGAAGAACACATTGTCTTCCAAGCTTCTATTAAAATAGGTGTGTCTGCTGGCATTTCTGTGTAGTCTTTAATAATATTAACCTTATTAATATTAGCTAATATTAGCTTTCCTTTGACATCTAGGACCATCAAGTGCACATTAGAATGAAATGCATTATAGAAAATTACACTGGTTTATTTTCATAAAATGTTCAAAATCCTATGCTGCAAACATTTTCATGACTTGCCAAGCTCCTTTTTCCTAAAAGTACTATCTTACTGGACAGAAATTTTTAGCATTTGTTATTTCTTTAATGCTTTGCTAATACTATATAACTTTAGTTAGAAAATCTATTTTCAGATTTGTCAATTAGTAAGTCATGGATGAGGAATGTCTCTACTTACCTATTAGAATAACTGTTTCTCACAAAGATTTGTGCAATTCCCAGTACAATAAAAGTAGCTGTAACAAACTGTTCACATATATCAGGGAAAATATTTCTGAAGTTTTTAAAAAGCACACTTTCCCAATGCTTTCTTGGTCCTCTGGGCTCTGTAGTGTTACTATCTGCCTGGAATAATGTCCCTTGTCCTTCACCTTTTTTGCCTAACTTGTTAATGGCTCAGGTTAGCCGACCTCTTCTTTGGGAAGACTCTCTTTAACCAATTCTCATGAAATTCCTAAATAATTCTGGGCTAGAGTTTCTCCTGTGCTCTTCTATAGCATGCTAGGCTGAACTCCTTGAAATGTTGAGTATTCAATTATGGGTGTATGTCTATCTTTCATGTCAGACTATGTTCCTTGATGGTAGGAACAGTTCATATTTATTTTTTTATCTCTTGCATACAATATGATGTCTGATACTGAGAAGATCCATCTTAAGGGTTTTTTTGTTGTTGTTCTTTTTTCATTTGCTAGAAGGTATGTGCGCTCGCCAGAGAGACACAGAAAGAAAGGAGTAAAGTGAGAGAGTACTTCCCCATGGGGGATGGTCATGCTGCAACCCCTTCTCTTCCATTCTTCTCTCAGTATTTCGGGAACGCATGCACACGCACCCATCATGTTTTTCAAGCCACTGGGGCTGGGTCTTGAACCAAATGATCAGCTATGTGAGATCTAGTCACCTTAACTATCAAACCACTGTCTGGTCCAACATTCTGCTATCTAAGATGACAAATTGAGGTGGCAAAACAGGTCAACCATAGGGTTTCATTTTTTATGAGAATAACTGTGGTTCAAATGTTAACTGCTATTCTCAGAAATATTCAGGAGGGTGTGGAGAAAGTAATGCTCACAAACTATTTGTGGGAAAACTATTTGAGAGCATTCTAGTAAGCAAATACATAAATCTTTTGACCTAATAGGTATATCCAGGAATTCACCCTAAAAATAATCAAATATGCACTAACAGTTACATAAATAAGGATTTTTATGGCAGTGAAACACTTTATGATACAAGGACAGTAAATGTATAGTTATTTATTTGTACAAACCCATAGAATGTACAAAACCAAGAATGAACCCTAATGTAAACCTGTTATGGGTGATGATGGGTCTATGCAGGTTCATCAAATCAAACATATGTACTACTCAGGTAGTGGATCCTAATATTATGAGAGATTGTACACATGCGAGGATAGGAGTATATGGAATATCTCTGTACCTTCCACCGAATTTTGCTGTGAGCCTAAAACTGTTCTAAAAAAAAAATAAATTATTGGGACAGCCAGTAGCATGGTGGTTACAGCAAATGGATTCCATATGGCTGACTGCAAAGTTCAAGTCCTGGACCCAGAGTCTTGAAAATCAGGTTGGTTGTAAGTACATGCATGCCCAAAGTCCTTACAGGAAGAAGAAATGGACAAAAAGATTGTGGAGTGACTGTCTCCCATCAGGAGGTGCTTTTTCACTTTCCTTCTCTCTCTGTCAAGTGCACATGCCCTCTGGCAAATTAAAAAAAAATTAAATTATAAAATTTTAACAATATTCATAAATATTACAGTACTATAAAATGTATTTATCAAATGCAGTGTTTAAAAAAATCACTGAAGAACAAAGTATCAGTAGGATGACAGATTAATGTAATTGAAAAAAATCAGAATAGATAGAGAGACAATAATTAAACATAGATAAGTATAGACTAGGAAATATAGCCTTAAAATTTGCTCATTATTTCATTGATACTTGCTTATTCTACATACAAGATTAATTCAAATAGTCTTGGGGGGGAACAGAAAAAAATAATAAGAAATTATAACATATATAGCTGTATGAAATACAGGTTGAGTATCCCCTATCCAAAATCTTTGGGAACAGAAGAGTTTTGGATTTTCTTTTTTCTAGAACTTGGAATATTTGCATATGTATAATGAGATATCTTTGGGATAGGACCTGAGTCTGAACACAAAATTCATTTATGTTTTACACATACACACATACTTTATACACATAGCCTGAAGGTGATTTTTTACAGTCTTTTATATACTAATACTTTTGTGTGTGAAACCTTTTCTGGGAGTATTTACATAGGGAAGACTAGGCATGGGTGGAAAATGTACATCTCAGTTAAATGAGGCTGGGAGGATCCTTGTTCCCTTGGGTACACTGAATAAAATGTGTGGTGCTCCTGTGCTTCGACTACAACCCGTCACATCAGATCATGTGTGGAATTTTCTATGTATGGTGTCATGTTTGTACTAAAGAGTTTCAGCTTTGGGAGCATTACGGATTACAGATTTTCAGATTAGTGATCTTTAGTATACACTGCAGCAAGAAGGGATAAGTTGGGGTTGAATGATTTGGCCTTATTTAAACCACTGTTTAAATAATAATGATGGCTAACATTTTTGAGCATTTACTATAAATTATTATACAAATACATACCTTTGCTTTACTTTATTTATTCTTCTAATCTTTATGACACAATGCTACGAGTGTTATGCCAATTTTATACATGAAGAAACTCCAGAACAGAGAGTTTAAATGCTTTGCTCAAAGCTACAAAGTAAATAAGATGCTGAGCAAAAATCTGAATCTAGGCAATCTTACTTAAGAATCTTGTCTATTAAATGCCCCTCTACTCTGCCTTCTCGAATAAGTAAGAGGAAATAAATAGCTATCTAATTGAATTTAGAGACAATATTAAATTTGGCATATTATAAACACCAATAAAGAAATAATTATAATTGTTCCGAGTAAGAAATATGGTTACAAATAAACGAGGAATTTGAGAGGGCTGTTTAATGGGTATAAGAAATTCAAAGGATAATAAAAAACAAATTTCAATAAACACTAACTCAAATTAAGCCAACATATATCACTTTAATGAGGATTGTCTTTGGCATATTTGTTAACCAGAATTATACCCAAATTAACATATTTTTAAAGTTTATTTATTCCTTCTATGAGAGAAAGAGACAGAAAGATACTCTGAAGAGGATTTTCAGGCAACAATCCACCCTAAGTCTCAGCCAGCCCGGATCACAGGCGTGTGTGTGCCCAGCATGCTCATCACACTCAGGGAGGTCTCAAGACAAAAATCCAGGACCTTTTCCATGTAGGTCTTGTGGCATTAGCACTGTGCTACTACCTAGCCCCAATATTTTTGATATATTTAAGATATACTATATTTTCTTATTACTGTTTAATTTACTCTATGAATATTTTCTTATGGGGCTAGCATTTGGTGTGGTGGTTACAGTGCTGGATTCCTACATGACTGATTGCAGTTCGAGTCCCGGATCCGGTACCTTGAATATTACGTCAGGTGTGTGGTGCTTGGTGCCCAAAATCCCAAGAGGACAATGTAGGAGAAGGGTCTGTGGCATGGCCATCTATCTAGGGGGTGATTTCTCACTTTCCCTTTGTTTCTCTGGTGAGCTGGTGCACGCACACAGCCTATGGGAGGGATATTTCCTTAAGGAACTTAAAACTTTTCACAAGGAAGTTCTTTCAATAATTTCAGAAATAGAGAAGGCTTCAGAGACAGTTTCTTTGTCTCATACATTGCTGCTTATTTTTAGCCCCTGACAAAAGTAGGTTAAGAAGGAAGTATCCAGATTTACCAAAATGGATCAGACACCTCCACGTGCCATAAACTTTACAAGGAAAACTAGCTTTCCTGAACCTGCCAGAATTTTGCATAAAGCCAGCAGCTATTACAAAGAATACATTAAAAAAGGATGGGTAATCAGGGAGATAAGATATGCCAAACCAAAGGCAAATATGGCTGGAGGGAAGATTTTCCTTGCCAATTTAACCAAACACAGAGCTATGTCTCTAAAATGTCACAGCTCCTAATCTGCCTGCTTAGTAAGAGCCTTGCCTATCAACCACAAGTAAGCACTTCATAGAAAGTTAGACACATTTTTTTTAAAGCAAAATTCTACTGGAGTATATTCTTAAACTCCTAGTAGTTGCTAAATAAAAACAAGTCAGCAGCATGGCAAGATTTTAACTACTGAATTGTACCAGATTCCAACCACCATAATCAAAAAAGGCTCAGCCCAACCTCAGGGGCCAGAGCTGCCTTCAGGAAAGGAATCACTCAGTGCCTGAGGCAGTGCTGTTCACCTCCTCTACCAAACACTCCCCACCCTGGTGTCTACAGACATCCCATGTCTCTCCATTTTTTTCTATAAAGTTATCTAAAACTAATACAATTTAACTGTAATATGGTGTTTTCCAAGTTTG
Source organism: Tupaia tana (assembly GCA_026018925.1). NCBI lineage: Eukaryota > Metazoa > Chordata > Mammalia > Scandentia > Tupaiidae > Tupaia > Tupaia tana. The sequence continues at coordinate 21,297,024 of JAKSZU010000007.1, forward strand.
TTTTAATATATTAATAGTCAACATTTACTGAATACTAATCACTTGGCAGGTACTGTGCATAATCTTCTAGTTTAGGAAGAATAGGTCTGAAGAAAATGTATTAAAAATAAAAAAAGAAGCTGGGACCAGCAGTAGCGTAATGGCTATGTCGCTGGACTCCCATGTAGTAGACCGCGGTTTGTGTCCCAATCCCAGTAGCTTAAAACTCAGGGCGGGCACATGCGCATGTGAGTGCGTGCCCAAGATCCCAAGAGGAGAATGGAGGAGAAGGAATTGCAGCGTGGCTATCCCCCCTGGGGGGTGATTTTTCGCTTTCTGTCTCTTTGTCTCTCTCGGTCTTGTGAGCGCACACGCCCTATAGCAAAAACCTCTCCAAAATAAAGAAAGAAAGAAAGAAGCCAACACCAAAAGAAAAGGGAAAGGCTCTTAATTCGTCTTCTCTATTCTTTATCAACTAGTCTAGTAAAACCAAAGGAAATACAAGACCCTCTCTTCAGCCCGTCAGTCATGGGTTCTCTGACTCCACTGGGCCTTATGGATCTCCTTGGAGTACTCTTAGCCTGTGGAATCCTCTCACCCTTCAAGACAAGTGTGCCCTCTCATGAGGTAGTTATGCTTATCTTTCCACCCAATTGAGACCCAACCCCTGCAGTCACCTACATTTTAAGATTAGCCCTTCTATGTTTTTAATGTCACAACTCTGTGCCTTTGTTCATGTTGGAAAAAAATAATCACACTCTCTCTGTTAACTGACCCCAACAAATTCTTCAAGAAATTCTTTACTGACTGCCTCATTCAAAACGATCCTTTGATTCACCGCAAAACAAGATTTCTAACATGCTTCCTATACTAACATCTGTTTCACTGTCTACTCACTTATTTCAAATAGTACAATACTAATAAAACATGAGAATTAAGAGAAACCCCTACCTCCCTTTTTTCTTTTTCTTTTCAAGAGAGATTTTTGCTATAGGGCATGTGTGCTCACTGGAGAGACAGAGAGACAGAAAGCTAGAAATCCCCCCCCAAGGGGGATGGCCATGCCACTATCCCTTCTCCTCCAGTCTCCTCTTGGGATTTTGGGCACACATGTACATGTGCCCAGTGTGAGGTTTAAGCTGCCGGGTCTAAGACTTGAACCACAGTTGACTATATAGGAATCCAGCAATGTAGCCATTATGCCATCTGCTGGTCCCAAAAGAACCTCTTAAGAGTTGTCACTAGATATAACTGATTATTGATAAAAGTAGTTAAAATTGATTTTAAAGGTTTTGTGCTGTTTTCATGTGCTGAATGATGAGATGAAATGGAATCTTTCTTTATACAAAACTGAAAGGTAAAGATTATTCAACCATGTATCACTAATGATAAATCTGAGTACCAAATCAAGAAGATGAGGTAGAAAAATGTCACGAAGACATCAAAATGTCTAAATGTACTAAAATGATGTATAGAGAATAACATGGATGTCAATGATACTATAAATTCCTATTAAGAAAGAATTTCTTTGATAAGATTATCTCAAGTATTTAAATTGAAAAGAATAAGGTATTGAAAATACTAATATTTTCTTTGGATGTTACAAGATCATCATTGAGACTACTTAGTAGGAAGGAAAATGGAAAGAAATGTGCATACTCACATATAATTTGGTACTTTCTTGCCAATTAAAAATTGCTGTTCTTCTCTTACACAAATCTGAGTTATTACACTATTCCCCAACTGCCTCAGTATCCTCTGCTAATGGCAAATGTGTCTTTTTTATTTTTTAAAAAAAAAAAAAAAAAAGTTTTTTTGAGAGGTTTTTGCTAGAAAGACAGAGAGACAGAAAGCAAGAAATCACTCCTCAGGGGGTATGGCCATGCCACAATCCCTTCTCCTCCATTCTCCTCTTGGGATCTTGAGCACACATGCACACGTGACCGGCATGAGTTTAAGCCACTAGGTCCAGGACTCAAACTGCGTTTGACTACACGGAAGTCCAGCGACATAGCCATTACACCAACTGCTGGTCCCGGTAAATGTGTTTTATCCAATAAAGAAGAGTCCTCTCTAGGATCTCCTCACTTCATTTTTAAAGAAGCTTGACAAGATTCCTTTGTTCCATTTTTTAAAAAATCTTTACTTTGTACCTCTTCCTGGTCTATTTCTCCAAAGCCCACTAGTATGCTAGCCATAATATCAGTAATATACCCCAGTTGGTTTTGCCTTTTTTTTTTTTTTTTTAAGGTTTTTACCATAGGGCACATGTACTCACCAGAGAGACAGAGAGAGAGAGAAACAGAGAAACTGAGAAATCTCCCCTTGGGGAGATGGCCATGCTCAATCCCTTCTCCTCCATACTCCTCTCAGGATTTAGGTCACGTATGCACATGTGCCCAGTGTGGTTTTTCAAGCCAACAGGTCCAGGACTTGAACCGTAGTTGGCCAAGTGTGATGACAGCACCTCAACCACCAACCCACTTGCTGGCCCTCATTCCAATTTTTAACAACCATCCTAACAAAAGGGATTTTGAAAATGCTGTTTGAAGAATCTGCTGCTCTTATGAGAGAATTTTTTTTTTTTTGAGAGGTTTTTGCTATAGGGCATGTGTGCTCACCAGACAGACAGAGAGAGACAGAGACAGAAAGTGAGAAATCACCCCCCAGGGGGGATGGCCACACCGCCACCCCTTCTCCTCCATTCTCCTCTCAGAATCTTGGGCACGCACGCACACGTGCCTGGCCTGAGTTTTAAGCCACCGGGTCCGGGACGCAAACCGCGGTGGACTACATGGGAGTCCAGCGACATAGCCATTACGTTAACTGCTGGTCCCACAAAAGAATATTATAAACAACATGTAACTTAATTTTTTTAAACAATTATTTTATTTAACCTTATTTATTATTGTATTTTTTCCAACTTGACCAGAGAAAGAGACAGACAATGAGAGCGAGAGGAGGAAAAGTGAGAAAGCAATCTGCCAAGTCAGGGACTCGAACCACGGTCAGCCATGTGGGAGTCTTAGCACCTTTAATCACCATGCCACATGCTGGATCCCATGGAACTTAATTTTAAAACAAGAATTCAGAGTGGATTCATTGCTCTCAGTAAGAGTACACAGGAAAGGAATACGGTTATCATCAGGGAATGAATTAATTTTTTTTTTTAAATTCACTAGAGGGTGAATGTGTTTGCCAGAGAGAGAAAGAGAAAGTACCCCCCGCCCCTGGAGTATGAACATGTCACAATTCCTTCTCCATTTCTCTCTCCTTTTAGGATTTTGGGCATACACATGGTGCCCGGCATGTTTTTCAAGCTGCTAGGCCTGTGACTCAAACTGCACAGTCATCCATGTGGGATCCAGGCACTTTAACTACCATGCTATAGGCTGGCCGAAGAATCTGTCTTAGAACTAACAAATGAGATTATAAATTTAGCATGATCATGGTGGAGCCTACCGTTAACTAACAGTGTGACTCTGGGATAAAACACTTTAAAGCTCTGAGCTTCAGTTCTTTATATCTAAAGAGGGGCTAAACTTGCCCTATCTACTCAAATGGTGTATTTTTGACAATTGGGTGATCAGGACGAAAATCGAAATCAAGGAGAATATTTCATAAGCAGTAAAGTGTTATAAAACCATAATGTGTTATAAAAATATGAAAAGTAACAAATATTATTTCAAATAGAGCATCAATCTTCTTTTATAGAGTAATAACTAAATATCAATATTAATGTGAGTTCTTTTTGTAAACTCTGACTAGATTATTTTCTTACAATTCCTAAATATTTTACTTAGAAAATTAATTTTGATTCAACCATTACATCATAATAATGCAGCATCATAATTTTTTTCAAAAAACACATGACAAAAATAAGAAAATCAGGAAATGCTGTTAAAAAAGAAGATCTATTGCAAAGTAGCTTGTGAATAGTGCCACCGTACTCTGGGCTCTATTACCAATCTATCTGTGGCAGCCTTCAGTCCCAGTGAATAAAGACAGTAGGGCTCTATATTCTTTGAGTCCTTCATTAAACTATTGATCCCTTTAGCATTATCCATAATGTTCTAGCAGCTCAGCATGTCAACTGGTGAAGTGCGAGTCTCTCTCTCTCTCCTTTCAATAACTTCCACACTTTATGGAGAGGAAGTCACAATGATTTATTTACCTGACATTTTCCAGTCCGGATGTCGTACAGGGCCACTGAACCATGGCGAGCTCCAACTGCTATCCTGTGATTCCGCTCATAATAGCTGACCATGTAGAACCTGAATTGAACATTTAACAACAACGAAAACAGAAAACCAAGTGAGATGAACTGTACATGGAAGTGGACAGCAACATTTTCCAAAGATTAACGCCAGCTATGACAGATATTTCTAAATAAATATATCTCTAATGGACACATTAAGATTGTTTCAAAAATGTTTCATTTGCCAATTCTTTAAAATTAATGAAAGATGACATAGAATATCACTTAGGCACATTAATAATTATTTTCAATTTCATAATCACAAACATCCTTGTATTTCTGAAATATAAATAAGGACCAGGGCAGCTGGTGGTGTGGTGGTAAGGTGGTTGCATCCCACATGGCCGACTATAGGTCCTGGACCTGGCAGTTTGAAAAACACACTGGGCCCGTGTGCGTGGGTGTGCCCTAAATCCTGAGAGGTGAATGGAGGAAAACGGACTGCGGCATGGCCATCTACTCTAGGGGGTGATTTTTTTTCACCCCTTCCTAACTCTGTGTCTCTCTGGCACACGCATGCATCCTATAGCAAAACAAAACAAAACAAAACATTAAAAGAGATTAAATATAAAAACCTGGGTGTTATAGTGACTATTAATGCAAATATTTCTATTTGAACAGAGATGGAAAAGATGAGAAGGCTTATATATTCAATCTAATTATGTTCGCGTGGCTCATTATAGTATCAAAAAGTGAAATATACTTTTGAGCAGAACAATCATAAAAAGGCTAAGTAAATGTTATATTTAAGTTTGTATCAGTAATATAGAATGAAATGAGAAAGCTATCTACCAGAAAAAATGTTACTCTGCAAATTCCCTAGATAGCCTGTACTTACTAGTTTATACAAATGACAGCTGTGGCTACAGGCAGTATTAATAAGTGTATCTGGTACTTATTTTGCATTATATAAAACTAGGATTTAGAGAAGATGGTTTGAAGGTTAAAAGAGGCTTATTTTTTTTTGTATTTTTCTTTTTTTTTAGATGAATTTTTATAACTGGATTAAGTATTTGAATTCTTGATTTATCTTCCTCATACTGATTTCATGTCCATATGGCTAGGGCTTGTAAGAAGAAATAGAAAAAAAAATTTTAAGAGATTTTTGCCTTAAGGCATATGCGCTCCCTGAGAGAGGCAGAGATAATAAGAGGGAAAGTGAGAAATCAGCCCCCAGGGCAGATGGCCACGCCTCAACGCTGCCTCCTCCGTTCTCCTCCTGGGAACTTGGGCAGGCACACACAGGCACCTGACGTGATTTTTCAAGCCACCAGGTCTTGGGACTCGAACAGTAGTTGGTCATGTGGGAGTCCAGTGACATAACCACTATGCTATCTGCTGGCCCCAAGAATAGAAATGATTAAAAGTGTAAGCAAGGTATGATTTTATATCTACAAAGAGTTTTGAATATACCTGCCCACTATCTAGTCCTATGGTCTCAGAGTGAGTCGCCTAGATGAATAAGTGCCTTACCCTAAATATTTCTGAGAATTCGACATCAATTCTACTACATCTTGCTTGCCTTTTCCCCTTTGGCTACATACTACCAACCCAGGGCATGGGACGTTTCTGAAATTCTAATGAGAGAGGCTGAGAGAGACAAGATGTTTAAATACACAAACATTCTGAAACCAGAAGCATTCTGACAAAGCCATTTTGCCATTAACATTCATTATGATATTCATACATATGTTATAAATCTGGAAACAAACCGTTAAGTTTAAACGTTTTGTTACTTATTATGAATGAATGAATTGAACAATATTTATGAATCATCTCTAAGCTGTACTCAATGATCAATATTGTTTCCCATAGTGGAAGATTAATGCTTCATTTTTAAATTTATTTTCTTTCATGAGAAGGGAGCATCTTTGACAGGGTCCCATCATGTCACAATCCCTCACCCACCACCCTTCTAGGCAGGCAGGATCATGGGTGAGGGCTCGCATCTGGCATGATCTGAGATCTGAATCTCAGTCTTCCACAGGGTTTCTGGCATTGCAGTGGTGCCCTACACCCTGCGCCATTCTGGCAAGGCCTAATGTTTCATTTTTATTCAAGTGGAAGACACTATTTTAGAGTGCCATCCTGGGACTGGCTTCGCTCAGAAATGATACTGCCCTCTTGGTATACTCTGAGAGACAAAAGGATACAGATAGCTCCCGAAACATTTGAAACTTCTCCCAGAAACATTTGAAACTTCTCCCATTGCAAAGTAGCTAATAGAAAGTTAGTTTCTCAAAGCTTTTTTCATTCAAAGTATATTATTCTATTTCAATAGAGAGTAAGGATCACCATTCAAAATCTAACATTCTTACACTTGAAAATGGTTTTGAAGACTTTAGAAACATTTGCTGTCTTGTTATTCAGTAATTACAGTGGTCTAAGAACTGGGAATCAATGCACCTAAATCTATGTCTACATCTACAATACATCTAAATTTATGCAGATACACCCATGCATTTCTTGCATCTTATTAAAGTAATGGGAAACATAATATGTAACAAATGTTTTGTTTTGGTATTTTTTTGGGTAACAAATGTTTTACCAAAAATTTAGTCTGTGCAGTTTAATGCCCACAGGAATATGACATTCACAATGGTATTTTATATAACATTTGTACATATTTAACATTACATAGCCAAAATCCTTTCATGAGACTGATTATAATTACCCTAAAATAATCCTAAAAACAAAATATTGGCAAAATACATTTGAGTTGACAAACTTAGTTTAAGCTAGAATTTAAAGGGCTTCTGTTATATTGCCCATTTTCTATTCTCTGAATATCTATCTCATCCTTCTATATCATCTGCAAGCACCACTATTTATGGGGGAAAAAGATCAAATCTATTCTTGGTATCAAATCTTTACTCTGTCTGAAAGGGCCATATTTCACAGGTCTGTATCTTTTATTCTTTGCAGTTTATAGTAATAAAAGACCAGCACTTGTAAAGAATATCTTAAAGAATTCTGGTCAGTGATTGTCTTATGGCATATTTTTGTCCTAGGATTTCTTGTTAAGGTTTTATTCCTTCAACATGGCTCTCTTAACAGAGGAACTCAGTGGTACATATACCATCACGCCACAGATATGCACTGTGAGAACTGGCTGCAGTGAGCCTGGTGCTGCTGCACCTTCCAGAGCTCTCTATCCTCCTAGAGTACTTTTCTCCTGGAACCTCTTCTTACTTTGGTGTCAAGATTAAAGATGGTGAGATATGCATTACTCCACTCCAGATGGTATCAATGGATTAAAGAGGAGAGTCCATTACAGTTTTTAATTTTATTCTTGCCTTGACCTAATCCCCCATAAAAGTCTTGAATAATTCTAAAATTTTGGAGTCTCAAGGGTTCATGTTTTCAGGAGTGGTATCTCAGTGTCCAGCTGACTGTACTGACAATACTCACTTGGGCAGTTATTTTTGGCAATAACATGGCAAGAATCCTTTCATTATATTCAAGTTAGAACAATGATGCTTGATGTTAAGTCAGAGAAAACATTATTCAAGTGAAGCAAGAGTAAAATGGAATTGAGTAAATATTTTTTGTTGGGGTGGAGACGTTCATCTTCTAAAAAGTTTAATTGCTGATCTCTGTGCTTTTGTTCTTGCTCATGTGCAGCCAGAATGATTGTTTTTAATTTTTTTCTAATTATGTTATTTTAACTTTATTTATTTATTTATTTATTTATTTATTTATTTATTATGACTGGAGAGGGACATATGAGAGAGCGAGTGAGAAAGCAAGCCACCAGGTCCGGGACTCGAACCACAGTTGGCCACGTGGGAGTCCAGTGCCCTTAACCACTACACCACCTACCAGCCTCCAGAATGATTTTTTTTTTAATTATAAATCAAATCATCTGTCGTCTGTTCACAAGTATCCTTTAAGACCCAGGCACCTCTGAGAACTCAACTCCTCTCTCCCTTGTTCCTGCTCTAGTCAAACTGATCTCCTTACCTTTAGCTGAGTATGCAAAAAGGGTTCCCACCTTTGGGGCTTTGACACTCCGTGCTCCTTCTGCTCCACAATCTTACCTGCCCAGTTCCTCCACTGCTCATGTCCTTATTTATTGTAGGTCCCTGTTCCTAAGTTATCTTGATAAAGGAGGCCTGGATGGGCCACCCTGGCTCATATAGTTGCCCTTCTCTCATTACTTTTTAGCCCAGTATCCTATTTTTTCTTTATTATACTTATCACCTGAGAGGTATTAAACAATAATTTTTTTGTTTTGTTTTCTACTTGCTTTCCTCCATCAAGAACTTTGTCTTGTTGGGGTGTGCATACACAAATACAGTCCAGGCAAGCAGGATGCAACAGTAAGAAGTTTAATGCAATAAGAAGTTCAAAAAACTATGCTTAAGCCTCAGGGACACATGTATAAACTACGCTAAACATGGATTTTTCAGACCAACGGATATTTTATAGGATCTAAAAAAACTGGGAACCAGCAGTTAGCATAATGGCTATGTCGCTGGATTCCCACGTAGTCGACCGCGGTTCGTGTCCCGGACCCGGTGGCTTAAAACTCACGCCGGGCGCGTGTGCGTGCGTGCCCAAGATCCCGAGAGAATGGAGGAGAAGGGATTGCGGCGTGACCATCCCCCCTGGGGGGTGATTTCTCGCTTTCTGTCTCTATGTCTCTCTCTGTCTGTCTGGCGAGCGCACGCGCCCTATAGCGATAAACCTCTCCAAAAAAAAAAAAAAAAAAAGAAAAAAAAAGAAAAAAGAAAAAAAAAAAAAAACAAAAAAAAACTGAGGTGAACAGAAAAGGAAATAAACACTCCAAAAAAGTTAGGCAGGAATTGAGAAAGGGGAGAGCCGCTCTGTGACCCTTCTAAAAATACTATTTTTCAATTGCAGATTTGTGAGAGTTACCTATAAAGGCCCCTGATCTGGGCACATCAGCATGAGACTGAACATTATATAATAGAAAGTATTCATTATATCTGAGAGACCCAAAAAAGATTACATGGGATGATATTTAATAGGGTAAATATAAAGTCTATTGATATATAATAAAAATTTGTTTATTTAAATATTGTCCTGGGAGGGACCATCAGGTGGCATGGTGGTTAAGGACACTGGACTCCCACATGGCCGATCACAGTTTGAATCCTAGACCTGGTAGCTTGCTTTCTCACTTTCTCTCTCTCTCTGTCTCTTTCTGGTCAAACTCAAATAAATAAATAAATAAAGTTAAATAAAATAATTCTTTATAAAAATAAAGAAATAAAAATAAATATTTTCCTGGGAATAAAAATGATTCTGTGACGAGGCGAGCCGGTGACACAGGGCAACCCCTGTGTGGTGGGTTCCCACACGGCCCACCATGGTTCCAGTTCCGGACCTGGCGGTTTGAGAATCATGCTGGTTATGTATGTGTGAGTGCCCAAAGTCCCAGGAGGATAATGGAGGAGAGGGGACTGCAGCATGACCATACCCTCTGGGGGTGATTTCTCACTTTTCCTCTCACTGTCTCTTTCTGGTGAGTGACTGCACCGTATGGCAAAAAACAACAGAGAAAATTATTCTAAGAATTTGCCATGTATTGATAGGTATATCATTATATTCTTTTCAGTGAGCATGGTATTATCTCACAAACATAATTAAAAGAAGTTGATTATCAACCATTATAAAGTGCTAGGCCACGTCATTGAGGAGAAGTGATAGAATGCATTCCTCTAAAACCAGAGCAATTCACAACAGGATGCAGCTGCCCCACGAAATAGCGGTTCATGATTTGAAACACAATGTGGACCAAGTCCGCTCCAGCATAGCACACCACTTCAGAGCAGGCCACTTCTTCCTTAGCCCTTTGCCAACCACCTGGTCGGAGTCTCTAACTTCTCTAACTTTATAGCTTTATAGTGCCACTCTTTATAGCTTCCCCTGAAATGATGAACATTTTAATCTTTACTACAAAATGGTTCTAACATAAGAGAAAACATGAAATTTAAAAGTCAATTCAGGAAAAAGTAGGAAGAGGAAAACGTGCAACTCTCAGCAGAAATACGATTTGAGAAGGAAGACAAATTTGTAAAATCACTTTAACTATGACTTTGGTAACCTGAAAATCTTTATATCATATCCTTAGGTATTCAGATCTGACAAGAAACGATCTTCAATTAATCAAAAATTAATCTCCAGCTTAACATGAAAACACTTTAAAGCTAAGGGTGTATAAAATAGAACATATAAAAATCTGACTATCTTTTTTCCTCTCAAAATAAAACACAATTCATTAACTATAACAACTACTTATTTTCAGCTAACATTTACTGAGTACTAAGAATTTATGTATTTTCATAACTTAATTCAGGCATTGTGAACAATTGTTATTAAATTGCTTTTTAAAATTCTTGATTTAGCTTTGTGCAGTGGCAGTATCGTAGCCAATGAGGTTTATCCGAGGCGCGATTATTGCTAATTAAAATTCTTGATTTACAAATGTTGATTTATAATATCTTACAAACTTTTGGTTCTTTCTCTTAAAACAATATTAAAGCAATATATACTTGCAAAAAAATCAAAAAAATCACACACACACAGTAAAAAGTAAGTCTCACCTCCAATTCTCCTCCCCCAGTTGTAGCTACTGTTAGCGATTAGGTGGCCCTTCAGAAAGTTTTTTCTAACTTTTAATATAAAAATGGTATCATATTAAACACAGTATTCTGCAACTTGGTTTCTTCTGGGTAGTTCATGGACATCCTCTCATGTCAGCACATATGGATCCCATGTTGCTTTTTCACATACCCACAATGAATTCCTTCCATGTGCAGTCCCATTTAACCTTTCTCCTTTCGTTGGGCATTCTGGGCATACATGTTATACATGGATCTTTCTATATCTAGGTGAATGTTCTGTAGAATAGATTTACCAAAACTGAATCAAAGAAAATGCACATTTTAAATTCTGATAGGCAATGCCCAATAGCCTTCAATTCTCACTGAAAAAGTGCCCCCACTTGGTGTTATCAAACTTCTTGTTTGTCAACATATACTACAGAAAGGATAAATAAGATATAATTTGTTATTTTCCTTAGACAAATAAGTGTCAGGTAATAACACACTAATACACAAGGGAAACAAATGCCCTGAGTATCATAAGTTTGTATGGTTTTAAATATTTGTGATTTATAAGTATAACCTAACAGTAATGGCAATTATAGTTTCAGTCTAAGTATCCTAATATAAATAATATGGATTTTAGTTTGAAACATTTCTTACAACATATCCAACAAATGAAAATAAACTATCTCTTATGTTACACAGTGATATGGAATACTGCTGGAAAGTCTAGAATTTCATTTTATTTTAATATGATGAACTTTAATGTTAAAAGAAAGCCATTAGTTGGGGAATTTTTAGGAGTAGGAAATTGAACTAGAAAGTGTTTAGAAAGAATTTTATTTGTGAGTTATAGAAGTAATATCTAAAATGATTTATTATAAAACATATATCACAAAATAGTAACTAACTTAAGAATTTTACTGGAAATTAGGACAGAAGTTATTTTATATCCCATTATTGTAATCACCAAATGGGGTAAGAAAAAACCACAAGTGAAAAGGAGTTTCTTAAAAAAAATGAGTTCATGCACTGTTCTGAAGTAGACAGTGCTCATTTCCTTACTGGATTTTAAGTGCCCATTTAGGGTAAACAGCGCTGATTCAGCGTTTCAGCTGAAAAGCAAAATCAATCAGTCTGTCTACATAATAACAAAGTTTAAATAAACGTAAAGTATCTCTGAAATACAGACTCTTAACTCTTCTGCCTAGATTACTTTTTTCTATTCAGTTCAAAAGTTTAAATACTCATTTTACCTTGAATTTTTTTAATTTTATCTGTTAAAAGTTTTAGTGGTTTCCCAATGATTACATTTTTAAAGAGGGTTTTGCACTCGCCAGAAAGACAGAGACAGACAGAGAGACGGAAAGTGAGAAATCATCCCCCCAGAGGGGATGGCCACGCCGAAATCCTTTCTCCTCCATTCTCCTCTCGGCATCTTGGGCATGCATGCACACACACCCAGCGTAAGTTTAAACCACCAGGTCTGGGACTCGAACCATGCTCAGCTACAGGGGAGTCCAGCGACATAGCCATTACGCCAAGTGCTGTTCCCCCAATGATTACTTTTTATTATTTCTTTATTTACATTATTCTAATATATCCATAATTTTAAAGGAATACACAGTAATTGAAAAAAAACACAGATGATTTAGAAAACCAGTTAAGAAGTGAAAGTTACCATTTACCACTAATTCCTTTCCACTGCTCCCAGATATCCACCAGAAACAGCTTGGGATTTTTGTTTTAAATTTTTTTTTCTAATTACATCTATACTCACAAATATACATTGTCACATATAGTTTTCGGTTGTAAAAAAGATTTTATTTTACATCCTCTTCTGTAATTTTACTAGTGTCTCTAAATTTTTCTTCTACTGATATCTTTTCATGTCAGTAGAAATGGATCCACCTCAGTCTTTTTCATGGCTGTATGGTATGCTACCATCTATTATGTATAATTTAATAGAAATTACTTTTGGTAAGCAATAATTTCATCTAGAGGACATAAGTAAATGAAAGTGTTTTTAATATAAAGCACATTTTTTTCTATGTGAAAAAATATTAAGATGGCTTCCAACAAAGGTTAATAGTAAGATAATCTGTCAAATCCAGCAAAACAAAACAGTTCACATTTCAATATTACTATTATTAAAACTCATGAGATTTATCCATTTAAAATTTTTTTTAAAAATTTATCTCTAGTCCTTTAAAGTCAGTTCCCTCCTTGCCACTACTTATGTCTTTAGAATTCACTGGGAAGCCAAAGTAGTTGAACTATTAAATATATTATTCAGTTCTACACAGAGTTCTTGAGCAGTGAAACATAAAACATACAAGAATGCACACTTAGGGCAGGCCAGTGGGGGGGGTAGGTAAGGAGGCTGGACTCCCACATGGCTGACTGTGATGTGAGTCCCTGACCGGGCAGCTTGCTTTCTCACTTTCCTTCTCTCTCTCTGTCTGTCTCTGGTCAACTTCAATAAAATTAAAATTAAATTAAATACATAATGACAATGAATAAAATTAAATAAAATAATTCTTTAAAAATGTACACTATAATTTTTGCAAAGTAATCATGGGATTCATTAGTCAGAGTCACAATTGCACAGTACACAGTATTTCATTCAGTAAGTGCCAAGTTTGTAAATGCAAATAAGTACAGATTTTGGGGGCAGAAGGATTTGCCTGCCTGCTAAGCATTTGCTCATCTTTTACTACAGTTAAAGCATCCTCTGTTCTCCTTTTCTCCTCCTATGCACAAGTATCAGCTCTCTACTTGCGGTCCCTTCTGTGATAGGACCTGGGATTCTTCTTTGTATCCTGGACACCATTTTAGCATAGCCTTTGTGACAGTTCACTGAATTACTTCTCTGTTTGTGCCCAGGCCAACTTCAAGGCCTTTGAGGGTGGGGACTGCCTGACCGACCAGATGTGGCTGCAATGCCTACATTGGCCCAGCACGTCACACAGAATAGTACACATTCACATCTGCTGAATAAGTGAATGAATCTTTAAATATTTCCAGAAGTTTTAAAGAAAACATTTTTTATGAAAAATTACACAAATGCTTAATAATTACTTTACTTTGTTGAATTACTTCAACTCTATTTTTAAATTTCTATTTTTTTAGTGACTTTTTTCTTTTAATTTGTGAATTGGGTACTGAAATTAGCCATTTATATACTAACAGCCAGTCAATTAAAATATTTTCTTTTCATATTAATTTTCAATTCTAAAGATAAAAACCATCTAGTGTTGTAGTTGAAATAATTAGATGATGTAATCCATAAGAGAATGAGTAGTTAATTAAAATTTCTTACCATTTAGTGATTGAAAAATGACATACCAATTCATCAAAAATAAAAACTAAATAATGATAAATATTAAATACCACTGAAGTTCATCTTGATTTTTTAAAATTTTTAATAAGTATACTGACTAGATGGTAGGCTTTTGTTTTTCAATATTTTATTTTTAAAAGAGTTCTTTTATTTAATTTGATCTATTACTATTATTTTTTTCCTAAATTTGATGAGAGAGAAGGAAGTGAGAAAACAAGCCACCAGGTCTGGGACTCAAAACCTGATCAGCCATGTGGGAGTACAACAGTCTTAGTTACCACACCAACTGCCGACCTGATACATTTTATTTTTAAGAGTAGTTTTAGGTTAAAAGCAAAATTGAGCAGAAGGTACACAAAGTTGCCATATTAACCCTAACTCTGTATATGCACAGCATCCCCCAGTGTCAATAACCTGCAGTAAAGTGGTATCGTTGTTACAACTGATGAATTTATATTGACACAGCATTACCAAAGTCCATAGTTTACATTAATTAGAGTCCACTCCTGGTGTGTGTTTTATGGGTTTGAATAATGTATGACAAGTATCTATCATTATAGTGTCATACAGAATAGTTTCACTGCCCTAAAAATCCTCCCTCTCCTCTCAACCCTGATTCTGATTGAATTATCAGTGGCATTCTTCAAAGAAACAGAAAATTATAAAATTTGTCTGAAATCATAGAAGATCCTGTATCACCAAGGCAATACTTTATAGAAAGAATAAAGTAGGAGGCATCTCATTGCCTGACTTCAAAACACATTACAAAACTGTGAGAATCAAACAGCATGGCACACACATTCCTCAAACCAGAAACACAGACCGATGGAACAGAAAAGAGAATCCAGAAATAAACCCCTAAACATACACCCAACTGATTTTTGACAAAGGGCATAAGATAATCCAGTGCAGAAAATAAAGTCTTTTTTTTTTCCTTCTTTTTTTGGAAAGGATTTTTGCTATAGGGTGCGTGCGCTCACCAGAAAGACAGAGACAGAGAGACAGAAAGCAAGTAATCACCCCCCAGGGGGGATGGCCACATTACAATCTCTTCTCCATTCTCCTCTCAGGATCTTGGGCACGCACCCACACATGCCCAGCGTGAGTTTAAGCCACCGGGTCCGGGACTCGAACTGCAGTCAACTACATGTGAGTCCAGCGACATAGCCATTATGCTAACTGCTGGTCCCAGAAAATAAAGTCTTTTCAGCAAATGGTGCTAGAAGAACTATATAGCCTCCTGCCGACTACACCTGCATTTCTCACCATTAACAAAAATAAATTCAAAATGAATCATAGATCTAAATGTAAAGCTCCTCATAAAACTACTTATGAAAAACACATGATTATATTGGATTAGTCAAAGACTTCTTAAATAAGACTCCTAAAGTACAGGAAATAATTCAAAAAATAGACAAGTAGGATTACATCAAACTAAAAAAGCAATTCAGGAAACAATAAATAGAGTGAAGAGACAATTCATGGAATGGGAGAAAATATTTGAAAATTACACTTCAGACAAAGGATTGATAACCAGAAAATTTAGTGAACTCAAGTAACTTGCCCACAAAAAAACCTCACAAATAGCCCAGTCAAAAAAATGGGCAAATGAACTGTACAGACAGCTTACAAAAGAAGACATATGAAAGGCCAAAAAGCATATGAAAAAATGGTGACTGTCTCTTATCACAAGAGACATGCAAATCAAAAAAACAATGAGATATCTCTTAATCTCTTAACCTTACTCAGAATGGCTATGATCAAAAAAAAAAAAAAAAAAAAAAAAAAAAAAAAAAAAAAAAAAAAAAAAAAAAGAATGACAAGTGCTAGAGACACTGTGGTAAAAAACAGAATCCTCTTGCTCTGTTTGTGGGACTGTACACTAGTACAGCCACTCTGGAAAACAATATAAAGGGTTCTCAAAAATTTACAAATAGAGGGGACCAGCAGTTACCGTAATGGTTATGTCGCTGGATTCCCACATAGTCAACCGCGGTTCACGTCCTGGACCCGGTGGCTTAAAACTCACGCCGGGCGCGTGTGCATGCGTGCCCAAGATCCCGAGAGGAGAACGGAGGAGAAGGGATTGCGGCATGGCCATCCCCCCTGGGGGGTGATTTCTCACTTTCTGTCTCTCTGTCTCTCTCTGTCTGGCGAGCGCATGCGCCCTATAGCAAAAAAAAAAAAAAAAAAAAAAAAAAGAATAGAAAGAAAAAAAAATTACAAATAGAGGGATCAGCAGATGGTATAATGGTTACATCACTGGAATCCCATGTTATTGACCATAGTTCAAGTCCTGGACCCAGAGACTTCAAACTCACATTGTGTGTGTGTGTGTGTGTGTGTGTGTGTGTACGCACCCAAACTCCTGAGCAGAGAATGGAGAAGAAGGGATTGTGTCATAGCCAGCCCCCTATAGGGCAATGTCTTGCTTTCTGTCTGCTGTCTGTCCCTCATGTAGAATGCATGCACCGTACAGCAAAAATCTCTCTTAAAAAAAAAAAAAATTACAAATAGAACCATCTATTTGTATGACCCAGTAATCCCACTCTTTGGTATTTTCCCAAAGGACAGGAAATCAATCAGAAAGATACTTGCATATCCACACTTACTACAGCATTATTCATTATAGTTTAAGAATGGAATCAACATAAGTGCCCAACAACTGATGACTGAACTAAAAAAGTGAGGCACATATACACTATAAATATTCTTCAGCCATAGAGACCAGTAAAACTCTGTCCTTCAATACAAATGGATGAATATAGAAGATGCAATTGAAATAATGCTAAGTGAAATAAGCTAGACTATAAAAGACAAACATTGCACATTCCCACTCAATATCTACTGAATGTCTGGACTCTATGATAGAAATGGAAAGATTCCAAGATATAATAGTAGAAAGAGCAAATGTAGGTATCAGAGACTATATGGGGGGGTGAGTAGTGGGAGGTGAGTGGAGGGGCTCAGGAAAAAACATTTAACAGACACAACAATGAAATGTTCTTTGTTGAAAATGACGTATATGGAAAGAAATAAATAAAAAGAAAATGACGTATATGGTTATATCCTTGATTTGATTATCATGCACTGAATGTATGCTTTGAAAAATCATATTGCATGCCATAAAGATGTACAACAATTGAGTGTAAATAAATTATAAATTAAAAATGTCATTAGGAAAAAAATAGTTGCTAATGACAAAATACAAACTTTCAAGTCAACATTAAAATTTAGGAAACTAGGAGACCAGTAGTTAGCGTAATGGCTATGTCGCTGAACTCCCATGTATTCGACCGCAATTCGAGTCCCAGACCCGGTGGCTTAAACTCACGCTGGGCGTGTGTGTGTGCGTGCCCAAGATCCCAAGAGGAGAATGGAGGAGAAGGGATTGCAGCGTGGCCATCCCCCCTGGGGGGTGATTTTTCGCTTTCTATCTCTCTGTCTCTCTCTTTCTGGTGAGCGTAGGTGCCTTACAGCAAAAACCTCTAAAAAATAAAATAAAATTTAGGAAACTACCTGGCTTTCCAATACTCAGTGACTTTTCTGACAGGATTAGCAGTGATATTAGAAATATGACATTTTGGGGCCAGAAGGTGGCATGGTGATTAAGGCTCTGAACTCCCACGTGGCCAACTGTGGTTAAAGTCCTGGACCTGGCAGGTTACTTTCTCTCTTTCTCTCTGTCTCTCTCTTGTGAGCACATGTGTCCTATAGCAAATTAAAAAATAATAATACATAAAATTAATTGAATAATTCTAAAAAAATGACATTTTTATATCATGTATTACAATGTGACAAAATATGAACCTCCCATAACTCTATGAGTCGGTATTTTCCAAAGACCAAAGCAGAATTTTATGAAATCACAGGTTCATAGAAAATGCGAGACACAGAAAGAAAACAAACAAACAAACAAAAAACAAGATATACGAACAGATTCCATACTGGAACTAACTTTAAATAAACACACACACACACACACACACACACACACACATATTGAGCTTTGGTATAGTACCAAAGAATATGCAAAATTACCTGAAAGCATTATTTAAAAATGTCTCCCTTTTTTAATTACATATTTTTGTGAAGCTAGATTTTTTTAGATTTTTCACCATACACTTCAGCCAAAACAACATACTGTAACAGATTAGAAACATAGAGATATGGAGGCCACAGGTGGTGTGGTGGTTAAAGGCACTGGACTCCAACCCTGTTTCAAGTCCTGACCCTAGTGGGTTGCTTTCTCACTCTCCTCTCTCTCTCTCTGTCTCTCTCTGATCAAATTAGAAACAAATAATAATGATGAGAATAAATGAAATAAAATTAAAAAATGGAGATATGAAACTTTGTCTTCTATTAAGTCAGGCATTAAAGAAATTTGCGAAATGTAAAATAATACTACATGTTTTACATTCCTTTATATTTGTTTGTTTTGGAAAGTATTTTTCATAAAGTGTGTTTTATAACAACATAAAAGGAATTTATTGCTATTATAAATAAATCAGCCAATAATTTTAAAATTTTTTGGTTTTAATTTCTAATACACTAAAAATCTATAGATACACTCTTTTTTATTATTATTATTTTTTTTTTGAAGAGGTTTTTGCTATAGGGTGCGTGTGCTCACCAGACAGACAGAGACAGAGAGACAGAAAGTGAGAAATCACCCCCCCAGGGGGGATGGCCATGCCACAATCCCTTCTCCTCCATTCTCCTCTTGGGATTTTGGGCAGGCACACACACACGTGCCCAGTGTGAGTTTTAAGCCACCGGGTCCAGGATGCAAACCACAGTCATCTACATGGGAGTCCAGCGACATAGCCATTATGCTAACTGCTGGTCCCTATAGATACACTCTTCATAAACAACTCTTTTAAGTCTTCCATTTTTATGAGGTTCTGGGACCAAAAAGTTTGAAATTCAGTAACCTAAATACTGAAAAGCACTTGAGAATCAAAAGATATTTGGAACCAGGGACAGTGGGATAGAGAGATATTCACAAAGTAGTGGGGACAAATGTCAGTAGATCAAGATGTTAAGACAGAGTATAGACTCTTCTTTTCTGGAGAAGAGGAGATGAGACTAGACAGAGGGATAAGAGATGCAGAAGGAAGGAAGAGTTTTTAAATGAGAGATGATAAAGCATGATTCCAGGTAAGACAGAGATGCCACAGGGAATGAGAAGGCACAGATAAAAGTGGTAGAACTGTCCAAATGCTAGGCCCAGAAAGGGGGTAAGGGAGGATGGTTATGAATTCTGGAGACAGGGTGGGAAGAGGATGGGAGAAGGGGAAGAGTGTAGGGAAAGGAATCAGGAGAATAATAGAGAGGCAAGGCATTCATGGGACACAGAAATGGATAATTATCTGTTGAAGATAACCTGTATAGTGTTTTCACCTGGACTGATATGAAGTGTACTCATGTTGGGTAAATTCACTTTACAAGCTGTAGTGATAAATAGTGAGTGAGTGTATAAAAGAAATTAAAATAATAATAATAAAAAGACTTTAAAAAAAAGAAAGGAGGTGAAAGGGGACAGAATGAAGGATGTGTGGGGGGGGGGGCGAGGCCTGGAACCCACCAATGGTCATCTCACCCTCTGATGAGATAGCACAAGTCCGTGTCTCCCTCCATGTGCGTGCATGTGCCATGGGCACACACTTCACCCTAGAGAACTTGTAGCAGGTGTGAGGTCTGTTCAGGAAAGCTGGGCTTCATTTCAGTCTCGCTGTTAGCACAAAAAAAGCTCTTCAGGTTGCCCATTTAAAAAATGAAGGACAGGCGTAGATAATTCACAATAGAAGGTCTTTTTCAGGTTCAAAATTGTAGAACTTGTATAAAAATAGTGCAGTAAGGTCACTGCTTAAGTAAAGTAATGGTGCCATTTATTATGATGAAATTAAGGACTGAGCACATGAAGCAGCATGGCTGGCATCATTACTCAACCACAGTTATTGAGTGCCTATATTGAATGTTCGTATTTTTTAAACTAAAAATTGGGACAGAGACCAACAACGATTTCTTTTGACTCCATGAATTTATTTACTTGGCATGTCTTTAAAAAGCCTAAAAATGAAATCACTCTCAGTTGTACATCAAATAAATTGCCTCAACTTAAAACAACAAAAGTTCATGAAATAAGGACCAACCTAGGAACTCTAGAGCATACGGTCTTCAGTCAGATGGAGCCCTCTATATTTGCTATAAAGCACTATAAAAGAAATGAAGGCAAAGCCCCTTTCCTCAAGCTACTTATAATGTGCATGATTCTGTGGTTGTAGTGACACATATTAGAGGCATACCTAATTTCATCTATGATAAAAATCCTGGGCCTGACAGATGGTGTGGTGGTTAAGGGTGCTGGACTCCCACATGTACAACCGTGGTTCAAGTCCTGCACCTGGTGGTTTGCTTTCTTATTTTCTCTCTCTCTCTCTCTCTCTCTCACTCTGTCCCTTTGTGGTCATATTAAAAATAAATAAATAAATAAAGTTAAATAAATTAATTCTTTAAAAAATCCTTAAATCTCTTAAGTCTCCAAATATAGTCATATTTTGCATCCACTTATAATTTCATTTTTAAAATCCTATATTTGGTGTAAATTTTGCTACTATCAGTCTTCAAGAATATAATAAAATAAGCTTAAACTTAAAAATCACATTATAAATAATTTGTAGAAGTGTTTTATCTTTATTTCTAATTTATCTTTTTAAAAATATTTAATTCTTTTTTAAATTTTTATTTTGTTTTATTTACTATTATTATTCAATTTGGCCAGAGAAACACAGAGAGGGAGAGTGAGAGTGAGAGAGCAAGCCACCAGGTCCAGGACTTGAACCATAGTTGACCATGTGAGAATTCAGCACTTCAACCACCATGCCACCTGCCGGTCCCCTAATTGATCTTTAATAGTAGCTTACAATAAATTTCTGTTCTGCTACTGTTAGAGAAATTTTGGCAAAATAGATAAGCAGTTTTCCTTTTGGAATGTGTATGTATCATATGTGGGTTCTAGAGTGCTTCTCTCAGGTCAGTGACATCTGTGCAGAATACACTGGAAATAGAGCTCTACACTTTTCATTTTATGCTACTGCATCAAACAGAGGAGAATAACATAAGTCACTGTTGATATGGTGACCAAAATAGGACAGATCAAATGGAGTCAAGTGTGGCATGCGCAGTGTTGACTAGTGTGCTGTGTGGGGGATGATCCAAGGGGACTAAAGTTAAAAAATACAGCAACTTATAACCAATGCCTAACAATGAATTCTGAAGAAACTTCAGTAGTATTTATCCTCCCAAGCCTTGAAAACTTAGTTCTACTTTCTTTAGTGTCTACAGCATTTTTCACTGAGGTTGTTGTATTATAGCAAGGCAATTACATGACCCCTCCTTGCTTCTGTCTCGCAAAATTTTTTTTAAAAAAATCATCTTTCTGAAGTGTATTGATCATCATTATTTTTATTTTTTTTAATTTGACCAGAGAGAAAAAGAGAAAAAGCAAGCCAGCAGGTTCAGGACTCGAACTACTGTTGGCCATGTGGGAGTCCAGTGACTTGACCACCAAGCACCTGCCAGCTCTGCCTCTCACAATCTTATCTAGAGTTCTGGGTGATAGTGCTGTGGAGATCACTTGGGAGACTGATAAAGGGAAACCAACAGCAAGTGAGATGAGAGAGATCTATAGGAATTCATTTCTTAAATGCTACCTATGGTTCTTACACTACTGATTCAAACACATATAACTAATGTGTAACTATTTTGTTGCTAATATATCTGTGTTCTAAACAGAATGCAGTTTAATTCCCATATAATAATATAGTCTAATATGTCATAGTGAAAAACTGATGGTAGAGCAACTTCGTATAGCTGTATTTTGAAGAATGTGTGTACTATATTCTCTCAAGGGCATTGAAATCTAAGTAATTATCTTATGTTATTAATGGATGCCACTGTATTATTAATAATATGTCTGGAACTGAAAAGTGAATTATTAGGAAATACTTAAATCTATGACTATAAAGTTCATATAGCAGTTAATATTATGTGATTTTTTATACCTTTTACAAGTTGTTCTATAGAAAGATATCTACAGTTACATAAAATACTGCAAGACGGTCTAGGGTATTTCAGATAATATAATACAGGCCTTCTTATTTTAGAAAAATAACCATAGCTGATGTTATATGTACTATCATTATTCTTGCTCTCATGACTTAGGAAATAAAGCTAAAATTGTATATATTTCATATACTTATACATACCATGTACATACACACAAACATACACACAGTACAGAAAAGACTTAGGGAAGCTTATAGAATATAGTATGGAGAAAAGAGAAAATAGGAAGACAGGGCTATGATGATGAGTTAAAGGAAGATGGGAGGGGGCCAGCAGGTGGTGTGGTGGTTAGGGGCACTGGATTCCCACATGGCTGACCGTGGTTCAAGTCCTACACCTGTCAATTTGCTTTCTCATTTTGTCTCTCTCTCTCTCTCTCTCTCTCTCTCTCTCTCTCTTGCTCTGTCCCTCTCTGGTCAAATTAAAATAAGTAAATAAACAAATAAAGCTAAGTAAAATATTTTTAAAAGGGGGGGGGTGGGAGAAAAAGCCCTAATTTACTAAAGGTAAGCAGGCATTAAGGTGACTGGTAGTTGAAAAAAATTTTCAAATTAATACTAGCTACGTGTTAAAAAAACTCATTCTTAGGTTCCTTAGGGACAAAACAAACAAAAATTACTATTATGCAGATTTAAAAGAGGTGTCTTGATTGAGTCTTTACAGAAGGGACACTTAACGATGCGCTGAGTGACAGCAACATGACAGCCCTGCTGTAATAAGTTTGCAGGCAGTTTCCTCTGTGTGCCCTTTGAAGGCTCCTCCATGCAAACCACAGGCGTCATACCAAAGGGAAGGTGGGGAGGGTGGCTCTGGAGGAACCAGACAGCCTGATGCTCATGCTCTGATGGTTTAACCTGGCCTAGAAAAATAAACTAGAGTATTCAGAGCAATAAATGGACCACATGGTTTTTCAACTAGCTTCTAAGTATTCTGTGTTTCTCAACTGAGCTTTAGGTAAAAGTTGATTAATTAACAGAAGCTAACATCCCTGGCAGGCATTCTGCATATTGTCTAAGGGCAAGTCTTCAAAAACTAATGAGGCATCACTGGAATACACATGCTGAATGAAATTCTGAGTTTATTCAATATATAAATGAAAAAGCATTCAAGGAGCCTAGGTTTCAGGCAAGGGAGTATGGCCAGAAAGAACAATGACTCGGGTTTTGTTCTCTTGACTTGGGGTTACTAGAGTACTTGCTTTCATACTTAAATGCAATTAAGAATATCCTGGGGGAGGGGAGGGACACTAGTAAGTGGCAAGGTGGTTAAGGCAGCTGGATTCCCACAAGACCCACTGTGGTTTGAGTCCTGGACCGAGAGGCTTAAAACTGAAGCAGGTGCATGTGTGCTTGCACACCCAAAATTCTGAGAGGAGAATAGAGGAGAAGGAATGGGCATCTTGCCTGGGTGGCAATTTCACACTTTCTCTTTCTCTGTATCTGTCTTTTTCTGCTCTATAGTAAAAACCTAACCAAAAAAAAAAAAAAAAAAGAATCACCAGGAGAAGCATCTGAATATGCAGCCTCCCAGATTTCATGATAGTATCTTGGTTCTCAGGTGGATCCTAGAAATTAGGTAATAATCCTGAAGGTGGCTCAGCAATACTTTGTAACTATTATTATACAGAGTGCTTAAGACAGAGCTAGTACTCATCATGGTTTAAATTTCCCCTTCCTAGCTATGCCTTTAGTTCCATCAGGTAACAGGCAATGAATGCATTTTGTTTACTATCTAGTTACATGATTTCCGTTTTAGTGGGAGTTTCCCTCCTAGTAACAGGATATCTAAAACTACTTGGTCTACAAACTACAAACAAGTTTTATGTGTTCCATATGAGAGGCTGCAATTTTATGTTGGTTTCAGTTCAAAAGTTTGTCTGAAGGAACTGTTCTTTGTGTAGCATATGAGCAGTGTGATTCAGTCTGTCCTTCTGCACAAGTGCCTCCGGCAAATCCAGGGGAATTCTAGCCTCACGCTGGCCTTGTCCTTTTTCCTACTTTTAACAACGTAGGTGGGTGTTGCATATGGGTGTGCACAGGTAGGTACATACATACAGGTTAAAAACTGGAGAGCAAAAGCAATAGACAAGGAAGACAATGGCTGAGGTTGTTAGCTCAGAGCTACAGCTTTACTAGTCAGCTGACTAATAAATATCACAACTTACTTATGCAGAAACTTGTAATTTACTTAATGCCATTTCCAGAGAATTTGTCTAATGGATTTGATAACAGTAACATGTAAAGTGTCATATAAATGAAAATGATGATTATTTTATTTATCATGTTTTGCTATAACCTCATACTTTAATATTGGCAAGTAAGGTTTGGTCAGTGATACAGAAAAAATGTCTACAAAGTTTCACTAACACGTGCTCCAACCTATTTCTGCTTGCAAGCAGAAAGATATTACAGGAAGTTTTAGCAATTGATAGAAAGTGAATGAAGTTTTATGAGGACCAGCGGTTGGACTAGTGGCTATGTCACTGGACTCCCATGTAGTCGACCACAGTCTGAGTCCCAGACCTGGTAGCTTAAACTCATGCCGGGTGCATGTGTGTGTGTGCAGAAGATCCTGAGAAGAGAATGGAGGACAAGGGATTGTGGCATGGCCATCCTTGCTGGGGGGGTGATTTCTCACTTTCTGTCTCTCTGTCTTTCTGGTGAGTGCACATGCATGAAAGCAAAAACCTCTCAAAAAAAAGTGAATGAAGTTTTTAAAAAAATCAAATTTTATCAATCCTTTCAATGAACTTATAATTTATAGCTTAAACTTTAACTATGTTTTTTTAAAGATTTAATTGTATTTATTTATTTACTCATTTATTTTTAATTTGATCAGAGAGAGACACACAGTAAAAGAGAGAGAGAGAAAGTGAGCAAGCAAGCCACCAGGTCCAGAACTCAAACTGTGATTGGCCATGTGGGAGGCCAGCACTTTAACCACCATACCATCTGCTGGCCCCTACTTTATGTTTTTAATAAATATACCAGCAAATAAGAAATTCAGTTAACAATATAATTTGGTGAATGAAGACACCATTTACTGTCATCATCTAATCATTAATAAACTAGACTTTCTTTTTTTTTGGAGAGGTTTTAGCTATAGGGCGCATGCTCTTGCCAGACAGAGAGAGACAGAGAGACAGAAAGCGAGAAATCACCCCCCAGAGGGGTTGGCCACGCCGCAATCCCTTCTCCTCCATTATCCTCTCAGGATCTTGGGCACACACGCACACACGCCCGGTGTGAGTTTAAGCCACCAGGTCCGGGACTCGAACTGTGGTTGACTACATAGTAGTCCAGCAACATAGCCATTACGCTAACTGCTGGTCCCACTAGACTTTCATAATAATAAAATTGACACTTTATTTTACTATTTAATTTGAGAAATAACTGTCAAAATTAAAAAAAAAAAAAAAAAACCTTAGAGAGATTACTGCATTAAAGTTTCAAAGTCCTGAATGTAAAACTGAAAACCCAGATGCACATCAGAAATTATGAGCCCATTGGTCAGGTGAAAAAACAAAACCAGTAACAAAATAAAACCAAGAAAACCAAACTGAGGATTATTTAGAATTCTATGACTACATTTCATTTTGGGACTCACAGAAAGAGTCAATCAGAATACATTATATTTTAAAATATCCAATGACTCCATGATACTACATTAGTGCTTAACTGAATAAATTGAGACATGAAGATCAAGTTCAAAAAACTGACTATAATGACATCTTGTACTTGATACATATAAAATACTTTGAAATATATTAGCTACCCTTTCATATGCATTCTGGGTTTTCATGGTAGAGACACCCCTAAGAAACTACCATTCTCTAAACACCTGAATCAAAGGCATTTTGCTGGGAGTTTCCACACGTATTATCTCATTTATAAAGAAAACTGGGACCAGTGTAGTGTTTACGTTGCTGGACTCCCACATGGCCAATCACAGTTCGAATACTGGACCTGGAGACTTGAAACTCACACCAGTTGTGGCTGTGTGCATGCCCACAATCCTGAGAGGAGAATGGAGGAGAAGGGATTGCGGTGTGGCCAACCCCTCTGGGGGGTGATTTCTCGCTTTCTCTCTGTCTGTCTCCAGTGAGCGCACATGTCCTATAGAAAAAAATCTCTTTAAAAAAGAAAAAGACTGGGAACCAGCAGTTAGCGTAATGGCTATGTCGCTGGACTCCCACGTAGTCAACCGCGGTTCGCGTCTCGAACCTGGTGGCTTACAACTCACACCGGGCGCGTGTGCGTGCGTGCCCAAGATCCCGAGAGGAGAATGGAGGAGAAGGGATTGCGGTGTGACCATCCCCCCTGGGGGGTGATTTCTCGCTTTCTGTCTCTATGTCTCTCTCTGTCTGTCTGGCGAGTGCACG
Organism: Tupaia tana; assembly: GCA_026018925.1. Lineage (NCBI taxonomy): Eukaryota > Metazoa > Chordata > Mammalia > Scandentia > Tupaiidae > Tupaia > Tupaia tana. Next base: position 21,323,690 of record JAKSZU010000007.1, read on the forward strand.
CGCCCTATAGCAAAAAACCTCTCCAAAAAAAAAAAAAAGACCTAATTAAGTTTTATATCATTTATGATCTATCAACCCTAGCAACTAAATTATCAGCATATAGCAACATTTTTAAGGTTAGCCTAAGCTAAAACACCATCTTTAAAAGAGCATAAAAGACAGAGAGAGAGAGAGAGAGAGAGAGAGAGAGAGAGAGAGAGAAATCCAAAACAAAATAAAGATTTTTAAAAACAAATATGATGGAGCCAGCAGATGGCATAGTGGTTACATTGCTGGACTCCCACATGGCTGACTGTGGTTCAAGTCCCAGACCTGGTAGCTTGAAAATCATGCCAGACATGTGTGCGTGTATGCCTAAGATCTCAGGAGGAGAATGGAGAAAGGATTATGGCTTGGCCATTCTTTCGGGGGAGGGGGTGATTTCTCACTTTCCCTCTCACTGTCTCTGTCTGTCTCTCTCCCCAGCGAGCGCACACACCCTAAGGTCAAAATATCTTTAAAAGAAAGGAAAACAAACATCACATGACTGAACCACATCTATTCCTGCAGTTGACTGTGACTGGAGTTTCATACTTGGTGAAACACATCGTAAGTAGAGGACTCATAAAACACTCTAAGGCACCTTGTACAAATGCACAAACATGGTGGATACTCAATAAAATATTCTCACTTTCTGCTAGTGTGTTATCTTTGTTGTTCATTTATTTAGTAAAAATCTGCCAATAGTGGCATTGACCTGCAAAATTTCTGAGGTCCTGCCCAGGCTTTCTGAAGTCCATATTTATCATCTGTTCCAACTAACAAGCTATAAGCTTTTACTATGTATTATACTTTTCTGCTATGGGCTGACTCTCAAATACATGAGCTTGTATGGCTGGTATTTTCAGTCCTAACAATATCTAACATAAATTTAATAACTTTCTAATAAATCTGATGTTTCATAAGATCAAGCCTTATCAACTAATGTTCTGGCTAAACAATTACATGGTTTTGCTTAAACCATCCTGCCTTGCCATGCTCTGTCAAATAATGGTCAACCTTCTTCAAGTGAAATTCAAAGTCCCGTAGCCTGGTACTCTCCCAGACTTCCAATCTCAGCCTCCATTCTAGCAGCCGACTGTGCAGCATTTACCATACGTACATACCACACACATACATGCATACTTCTGTGCCTGCAAACACCTGCAGGTCTGATGCCCCTTGCAATTTGAGATGACATACATCTGTTTATTCTCAAAACCCACCATCAATTCTTCTGTGAAATTTCCCAGATTCCAACACCACCCCTACCACTGTCACCCCAACTCCCTCAGAGGACGAACCCCTGTCTCTATTTAGCAACCACTTTTATTAAAGCATTTTTCACAGATATAATTATTAGTCTGCCTTTTCCTTTGTGAACTTCCTGAGACTTTGGGTTGAATACTCCATTTATTGTCCCACTCAGTCCCTGCTATGTAGCTCTCCAGCACATAACACAGAATTGAGGATCGTTTGTCTGTATAATTACCTATCCTATTAGACCTCATGTTCCTTGAAGATACTGTCTTATGCATCATTGTTTCCCTAGGGCCTGGCAAGTACTTGATACACAGTAGGTGTTCAATAAAGGTTACTAAATTATAAAACAAAATACAATTGCTCTCTGACAAATCAGAAACAAAGCATTCAGTTAAGACACGTCTCCTTAGCATTTAAGCAGAAGCTCTACCCTCAGTGATGGCACATGAGCAAATGAAAGCAGATAGGCAGCAGACTGTGAAGACTTAGGGAACTGAGTATGCTGCCACGGGGCAGGCAGGCTTTCAGCAAAGGGATAACACAGGCCCTTTAAATACTGAGCAAGGTACTCCCATTAACTTTCAGAAGTTTATTTACACGGCAGTGGCTGCTACTGTAACATTCAGTAAGAAGTGCCTAATAAAGCTGCTTCCTCATGGCCGCTAAGTGACGGACCAATGTCACTTAAACATTTTCTTAGACAACAATTAACTAAGAGAATAATGTCTACATATAATTTTTATTTTAAAAAAATTTTAAAGAATTATTTAATTTTATTTATCATTATTATTTTAATTTGCTATAGGACACATGTGCTCCCCAGAAAGAGACAAAGAGAGAGAGAGAGAAAGTGAGAAAGCAAGCTGTCAGGTCTAGGACTTGAACTGCAGTTGGCAATGTGGTTGTCCAGCACATTAACCACCAAACCACCTACTGGCCCCTATATGTATTCTTAAAATCAATTAATTATATGAAAGATTTAATAAATATAATTTTTAACAAGACGATAAACCAGAATTAATGTGGTATAATGTTAAAAAAAGGCAGCATTCTAATTTGCCTTATGTATACCACAAGAAAATATGCTTCTGTACATGTATGCTATAGCATATATTTTTCAAAAAAAATTTGTGTTCATGTTTTAACTTCTAAGTACATAAGTCAGAAACCACAGAATGAAGAGAGTAGAATATAAATGCCTTGTAATAAGCACAGAAAAAGATATGGGAAAGTTCACGGAAAACAATCAATTTAGCAAATACTTGTGAAATGTCAGACATTACAATTGTAATGTCACTGTTCTCAGGAAACTTACAATCTAAAATAAAGCTTGACACTACCATATACGTAGAAATGAGCAAATGTAAATAAAGATACCACTGAACTTGAACTTGCCTTAAATAGAAAAATGTTATGTAACTATGAGTAACTGTTCCATGTTCTACGAAACTATGAAACAATGATCTTCAAGAAATGTAAATACTATTTCTTGACTATATGAAGGTAAGAATTTTTCTTTTTTTAGTTTTTGCTATGGGATGTATGTGTCTTCACCAGAGAGAAACAGACAGAGCGAGAGGGAAAGTGAGAAATCATCCCCTGGGAGGATGGCCACACCACAATCCCAGAAGGATTTTGGGCATGCATACACGCCCCACATGATTCTCAAGCTACCAGGTCCAGGACTCGAAACTCGCAGCTGGCCTTGTGGATCTAGCGCCTTACCTTCTACACCACCTGCTGGTCTGGTAAGCAATGTTTTAATAAAATGTGCTTCAAGCTATAAACTTTTGAGAGGCAAACTTAAAACTACCTTAAGAAAAATAAAATGCTACTATATTTTGACACTAAAAAAACCCCAAAACTTCATTGCATGACCATTTTATACTATACGAAACATATATTCTTTTTTTTTTCTGAGAGGTCCTCGCTACAGGGTGTGTGCGCTCGCCAGACAGAGAGAGACATAGAGACAGAAAGCGAGAAATCACCCCCCAGAGGGGATGGTCACGTCGCAATCCCTTCTCCTCCATTCTCCTCTCGGGATCTTGGGCATGCACACACACGCGCCTAGTGTGAGTTTTAAGCCACCGGGTCCGGGACGTGAACCGCTGTTGACTACGTGGGAGTCCAGCGACATAGCCATTACGCTAACTGCTGGTTCCCGAAACATATATTCTTAAGGTTATACTTAATATATGTGACATTATTTATAAAAGTTTTAACTTTTCGTGTTTTCTTTTTCTGTTTTCTCATAGGAAAAACAACTATACTTCACAAAACATAGTAAAATATAGTCCTTTACATTAAAAATAAAATTTGCCAATGAAAATGTGGCATAAAGATTTCCATTGGTGTAAAAGTAAGTCGTCTTCCTTAAGTCAGAAACTTCCTAACTCCTTTGTAATGTGAATAGCAACATCAATAATGGATATAAGAATACAAATGTATTCAATGGATGCTATCTCTTATTTATTCTTAAAGTTTTGAGCAAAATGACTTCATGACTCAGTTTCAGATAGCTGGTTTTATTATATTTGTGTTTTTGCCTACAAGGTACCTACATCATTTTACAAAGTAAATAGGTATTAATTAATTAATAATTGACTTTCAAAATGAACAAGACTACTAACTAATCAGGCCAAACCATTTTTGAAACTTATTTGTTACTCGAGATTTTTTCTGCATGCTAGTGAAGACTTCTTTACCTGCAGATGGCTGGGAAACATTCTTGAAGACCTTTCTTCTTAACTAAAGATCCTTCAAGGCAGTACATAATGATGTCCATAACCTTTGACAGAAAAGATGCAGATCTAAAATTAATTTCAAATACTTAATTTTCCCAAATTTAAGTGATCAACTTAGACCTTAATTGCTTATAAAAATTCTAGATAGTTTGATTTTAGTATTTAGTTTAAAATGAAACAAAAGCAAGTTTAAACACATGTATTCTACTAGCTATCCTTCCCTATATCTGTGAGAAAAGTTTAAAGGACAGTGTAGTAAAATAAAGAGGACAGACTTGTTTACCTTAAAGTCAATTCATATTTATATATAGCATAGATAGCTTTTAATCAATACCATATATTTTGCTTTATTTATAATGAAAGATGTCGAGGAGAACGTAATCTTCAAAAATTACTAACATAGATCAATTCCATGTGAATGGTGAACCATTTTGATTTCTGAGTAAGTTTAAATAAGGACACGAGATGCGGCACAGAAGTTAATTCATTTTAGTTATCTCTCTCTCCCTCACACACACATATACTCTCAATCTCCTTCTCTCTCTACCCGCTTCATCTTTTAGAGATGCTGGAAATAAAAATACTAATTTATATTGATAGTACTGCAGTGACATATTTAATTCTGAGTACTGATGCATCATTTACATTTAAAAAAAATTATTTATCTTAACACCAGCAGACGGCTGAGTGAGGTTCAAGTCCCAGACCTGGTGGCTTGAAAATCACATTGGGCGCATATGTGTGTATGCCGAAAATCCCAGGAGAAGAAGGGATTGTGATGTGGGCATGCCCCCAGGGGGGGTGATTTCTTACTTTCCTTCTTTCTGTCTCTCTCCTGTGAGCACACATGCCCTATAACAAAAACTTTAAAATCAGCTATAAATATATATTTACTTCATCTACAAGTGAGAGAGAGACAGGGACAGATACAATCCACTCCCAAACCCAGTCAAACCCTGATCATGGACACACCTATACCTTGAGTACTTGAGGAGGTCTCCAGATGAGACTCTGGAACCTTCTCGTGTGGCTGTCTTACAGGGGACAGTTTTATCACTGTGCTAATGTACAGCCCCCTTGGCACATCATTTAAAACAGGATACTCTTACCTCCACAAGAAGATCCACAACATCTGTGGGCATCTTTTCAATGAGAATTTCAATGACTCTAAGAATTTCTCCTTTAGCTCGTGCAAGAGTTGTAGTATGTATATTCTGCTGTGATTGGGTATTTGCCGCAAGAGCCGTATGCCTGTGCACCTATAAAGACATTTCCATGTAGATCCCATTCATATGTGACATTGTTTTACATTCCCAGCTACTAGTTTATTTTTCACTTACTAATATGATAAAAAAATAATAATAATAAAAAACTGACCAAGAAAATCTTCTCGAGTTGAGTAAGGAAATACTTATGGTTGCAAAAAAAGTATTTAATATGAGGGGAGGTCTTTAAAAAGTCCATGAAAAATGCATATTATGAAAAAACCTGCATACATTGATTTTAAAAAATGTTTTGCATCCAAATAAACTCATACTCTGATTCCTTTTTTTCCTACCATAAACTATCTGAAGTCTCCTCATATAATAAAAGCTCAAGTATTAGCTAATAAAATTCTAAGTATTAAGAGACTTTAACATAATATTATCATGACATTTTAGGAAAGAGCCAGAAGATTTGTGAATTTGGTATGTTTGGTAGAGAGGTGGTAGTAGTTAGGAGATGCCAAGGAAATAAAAGGTATAATCTTTGCTCTCAAGTCGTAAGAGTAAATGATAATTACAAAGCACATACTATGTGCCAGGCATTATTCTAAGTGCTTTATAATCAAGGTGGCAAATCCAAATAAACAGACCTCCAAAAACAATACGCATGGTAAGTAATACAAATTTGGGTGTGACTTTTCTCATACAAATTGTCAGTTTTACAGCTCTGAGGAGTCGAGTGCACATTAGCATGGTAGGGAACAGCAGTAACAGTGAGAAATATTTCATATTTTACTCTAACATGCTAAGAATTTAAAATGTGGTGAAAAATTTGTTTTTAAATGTTAATAATCACTGACTCTTACATTGAAATATTTTGAAATTACCTTTCCAATTAAATCTGGAATAGAATGAACCCAAGGCTAGGATATTCTAACAATTTGCTTAAAAATACTCATATGTACATGAAACAAATTAAACTTAAAAACACAATTACTATTAGGACCTGCTGAACTGATAGGTATGTGGTATATCTTCCTTATTACTGCCTGTTGGATACTACTCTGTGTGACAATGGCCCAGATGTGCTGGAAAACAACTTGAGTTGTTGCTTCAACTCAATACCCAATCACGGGGGCCTCAAAATCTCCTATACTCCATTTGTCAGAGAAGCAAGCCAAGTACCATGGAGTTAAGGTGCCCTGTGTCCTACAGAATAGCTTACATGCTATGCTTTGTGTTTCCAAGTAAATCTGTAACTTCCTTCTTAAAGATGTTCTTGATTGTGTAGAAAACCTGCTGTTTGTATGTTCATCCTTTCCTGTCCACCGTACATTTACAGAATTTTCCATTGTAAATATGTATGGTAAAGTTTGCTGAGAAAAGGTCACCTATTTACTTCAAAGTACTATATTGTTTGTAATATGATCTTTAACACAAAAAATACAGAGCACAAGAGAAAGTTATATCTAGTTCTCTGGAATCCCCAGTCCCACCTCTTTGCTAAATTTACTTTGACTACGAGTCTTTTAATAACGTGTACCACCCTGCATTTCTAAGTCCATGGCGACTGCCTGTGTACATTCTACCGATGGTAAAAACATGTCCAAAGTTAACAAACCTGCTTGTTCGTTTATATACACACACATAAACGCACATTATCTATAAAGTTGTAATATCCATGTAATACATAAACCAATATATACATCTGTATATTTGAAATATAGTGCTGTGCACTATTAGAAAAATATATCTTTAAGCTACAAATTTATTTTAGATATGAAATTCAAAGTAGTGCCTCATGTAGCCTACAAACTTCTATCAGGAACTTCCTTCCAGCTATGTCATATCACAAATATTTACAGCATACTTATTAAGGCTGGCCACTGGACAGAGGCCCAACAGGATATTCTAACAATTTGCTTAAAATTTTAAATACCTCAGAGGTATTATTATTTAGTACTTTAAAAAATCATCATCGCTACAGGAAAAACAACTCACACAGAGCCCTCACCCTACGGTCACTGAGTCTGCACACTATTCGTGCTGAAATGGAACAAATATTTAAAAAAAATTTAAGAGCTTGTCATCCTTTTTTTTTTCTCCCACTACTAAGACCTAAAGGAAAGACCCTATAATTGGTTCATTGTTCTTTACTAGTTTTTCAGTTAGATGTGGACAATTAGTTAGAACATTAGAATGTGGGAATCAATTGGCATTCAAGTCTTTAACTGTGACATGTAATAGGAAAAACAATTAGCAAGTTTATGACTTACATTTTTTGTTTACAGTTGGAGAGCCTATACTAAATAAGTTTAGTTTTGATTACAAGTAGGTACTTAGATGGAAAAATGTGAATATCTACCGTATATTTGAATTTGCATAAGCTTGCCATATTTCAGATAGGAAAGTTATTGTCAAATATCTACAAGTGAATTAGCTTTGAGAAAAGAATCGAATACCAAAAAAAAAGCAGAGTAATGAACACACAGCTGGGAAAGCACGGTGCATGCACAAAAGCACACGTGTTCGTTTCAGTATTAAATTATTAACTTGCATTGTTCTAAGGCAAACCAGAAGGATTATCTGTGAAGACAGACCCTCGCCTTGCAGTATTAAACAATTCCTGGGAAGGAGAAGATGGAGCGCACTGAGAAGTTCTGCTCACCTCTTTGGCTATGGTGGTGATGAAGGCGGGTGGTCTGGCAGTGGCAATGAGTGAGAGCGCATGCCTTGCAGAGCGGGCGGAGTCAGCTGCTGGGCTCAGAGGCAGCCCCATTGTGATGCTAAACAGGGATCAGAAAAAAAGGAAAAGAGAAAAGAAGCATTAGAAATATAGACTGAAAAGATTAGACACAGCTTATAATGTCAGTTCAAGGTCAACGGGAGCACTCAAACAGTTAGAATATAATGGACTTGCAACAATGAGCAGTGATTAGGAGTCAGGGTGTTCTGGCATCAAATACAAAATCGAATAATTAACCGTGAAGATTGAAAACAGTATGTGCATCTGTCCAAAGTGTTAAAAACGCCTTGTTAACAAATTATCAAGAACTAGTACTGAATACATATCACAAAGCTCAGAACAAGGCAAGAAAAGATATCGTGCAAGGTATTTCCAAATTTTTTCCTAAAAATAGTTTAAGGCTCTTTTTCTGAAAGGAAGTAAATTTATTTCTATCTATGAAATGAACAAAATAACTCAGAATGTTAAAATTATTTTCAGCTTATATAATATGTCTAGTTTGAAATGTCCTCGGTGGTGTCAGTTTCCTCCACGTTTAGTACTTTTAGAACTAATCTAATCACCATGCTTGTCAGTAGTTATTCAGTATTAATGCAAAAATTGTACTACCTGATACTAATTCTCTTTATATAAGGGAGAGATGGCATGACATTATTTGGGGTATTTATTTATAAGACTATGTATACAATAAACACATCTTCCCAAACTTCCTATCTTCTTTGTGAATACAAAGAAGGATAATGGAATGATATTCATTTCCCACCTCTTATCCAAGAGAAATGATATTCTTCTCCCTAACCTCCCTTTACATTACACATAAACTACTGTGAAAAGTACTAAGATTTCTGATTAAAATGTGACATGTGACCTGCACATTAATTGTATACCAGAAGTACTTTTGATACTCAATATGAGATCCAAATATAATTTCTTCAGTTAAATAATTTTTTATATCTAAGTATTCATGTGACAATACCTTAAGATTTATACTACTCCAAATAAATAAGCCTACATGTTCATGTATAAGCTGCAATAAGTTTACTAAAAGTCTCAAATTTATAAGTATGTCTATAATTGCTCTATGAATTATTATTTTATTTTATTTATTTATTTATTTTCAGTTTTTGTTATTCAGTAGTTGCACTTACTGGAGACAGAGAAAAAGGGAAAATGAGAAATCACTCCCAGGGAGGATGGCGACACTGCAATCCCCTCTCCTCCATACTCCTCAGGATTTGGGGCATGCACACACTCACATGCATGCACCTGACATGTTCCTCAAGCTGCCAGGTCCTGAACTCAAACAGCTCAGTTGGTCATGTGGGGTCTAGCACCTTAACCTCTGTACCACCGCTGGCCAAGGAATCATTATTTTAGATTTTGGTTGAAAATAACAATGTATTATATAGGCATTCTTATTCCTAAAGGAGGTAAACTGATTATACAAAATTCTGTTCATAATTTTTTGTGACTACTATACAGCTTCAATCTGTGACTGACAATATAACTGTCTCTCTTCTTTTTCTAAATCGAGTATAGACACAAAACAGGAACTCAGAGGAAAGGAATATGGAGAGTCTTTGATGTTTACCAATTAAAGAAAGATGTGAGCTGAGAGAACAAACATACATACTGGAAAAAAACAAACAAACAAACAGTACACTGGTGGGCATGGCACACCCCCATGGAAGAGCTGAAAACCACTGCTGCTCAGTAGGGGCTGGTGAGAGGGGTTCTGCAGGAAAGCAGGATGGGCAGTTGGCCAGTTTCTTATCTGGATTGAATTTTTTTATTGCAAATTCAGCAAGAGAAGTGTTTGCTCTGAGTAGTGTTTGAGTAAATTGCTTAGTAATTATTGTAAAACTTAGATATATATCCATGTTTTATGTGAAGTTTTGAAAAAATTCAAAAACGAATTGAAGTTTTGGATAACTATAATGGTTCCCTTTTTACATTAACACGTATAAATAGGGACCTGTGATACTTAAAGACTGAAACAAACAGAAATGGTATGTTAATTGAACTATTCTGTACAAACCTAAATCAAATTTATTAGATCAAAAAAGTCACAGAATGTTAAAGCTGAAAAAGATACTCTAGACAACATCCCTGATAAGTAGTTAGCCAGGGCAACCCCTCCACATCTGGAAGGCATGATACTGAGAAGGAGGAACTGGACATAGAACACTACAGTCTAGGTTGGAAGCCAGGCTTTCCTGCACTATTTCACATCTTCTCACGTCTGCCCCATAACATTCCCATGAGGAACGTAATACAGGCATCTTACAAATGAGAACTCAGTTTAAGTGAGGAGCCAACCTAGAGCCGCAACATCTTTTCAGGAGAGATATTTTGGAGAAAATAATGGAGGAAGAAACATGACAATACTATGGCTAATTAGATTAATGAATCTGCAACACGACTAACTCAATGGCTTTGAAAGAATGGCTAGATTGCATCCCTGAGGTTTTCAGTGATATGTGGTAATGCTTGGACTTCAGCTGTTTCATTCTATATCAATAGTGGTCTAAAAGAAGACACGAGATTGGTGTAAATAAGACAACCATATTAAGCCACAGAACTGGAAACCACAAAGTCCTCTAAAGATCAAATTCAGCTAAGTAAGAAGTCTCAGTTGTGGGTACAAAAATGGTCAACTTTACAGGTATGGGGTAGATGATAAACTTCTGAACCATGCTTGTGAACTATTGAAGGTTATGTCTGAGACGTAAATATGTATGTTAGTGACATGGCTATCAAAAGAGCTGAGTTATAGCAAAAGAAATAAAATGATAAGGAAAGTGTTATCCTGCTATACGTCATGGCTCTGGGTGCCTGTTCTCCCTCCCCAAGGTATGAAAGAGTTGGCTTTGGCAAGATAAGTGTTAGCATCCTTCTGAAGCCCATGAAAGTCAAGTCTAACCCCAGCTGTGGACTGCTGGGACACTGCAGTTAGAAACCAGCTTATGCACATAAACAGGACCCCAGCAATCTCACCAACCACCTCTAAGTACTTCTCACCCTTCTCCGTTCTTTGCAATGGAGAAGAAATGTTTTGTGGAAGGCTGACAAAGAAAATGAGCTTCAATGAAAGCGAATGTGTGTGCAGATCTGAGGGTGGGGCCACTCAGCTGGCATACATTCAAGGCTCATACACAGTGATGAATGGATACTTTGGCCTTTACCGTTCTGCTGTGTCCCGGGGCTACCTGAGACTGAGTAAGGACATCCAGCGAGCAAGAGTGGGAAGGATGTGAGTGTGAGAGCAAAAAGGTGGCCAAGCCATAGGAGCAAAAAAGAAACCTCATGTCTCTCCTTTAGCGTGTTCAATACTCACCAGCAGAGTAGTCTTTCAAAAGCACTTTCTCTCATGGTTACCCTGCTAAAAGGCTCCAGTGGCTCTCTACCACTTCTAAGAAAATCCTAAACTCCTTGGTTTGAGGTTATAGGCCTACATCATCTAGTCTCATTGATTTTCAACTCAGTCTTTTCAACAACAATGCTCCTGAGGCCAGGCTAATCTCACAGTGGGCTCCTACAGTTCCGTTCATTATTTTGCTAATGCTTCCCCTCTACCCCTCTGCTTACCAATACACTCTCCTCCTTCGCCTCTGCTCAACTCTCATATTTCCCATATGGTATTCCGCAATTGCAACAGCACTCAATTTTTCTTTTATTGAAGCAAAAACAACCAAAAAAAACATTTATTCTGAGTCTTTAGCACTAAACCACATCCTATCACGCCTTGTGAGCTAGTTTTGTATTGTAAACTCTGCCGATTTGGGAAATGACTTTTAATTTGTGCATCTCCCCTGAAGTACCTAGTACAGCCCTTGGACATAATAGTAGCTCAATAGTTATTCACTAAATAAAGTTAGCTCGCAAATTCAGCAGGAAAAAAAAAATCGCTCAAGCAAGTTATTGGACTGCATTGACCAGGCAATGAAGTCAAAGTAATTGATCTGGTAGTCCCAATAGACGAAGTCTAATTCTACATGTAGTTATCTTTAAAGTCAAAAGTGCATTGTGTGTGTGATATATTTTAATGTGGGATTCTCTCTGAATGAAGAAGGATCATACTATCAGAGGTTTGAAATTAAAGGGGTATCTGCCTTATTCTGGAACCTGTAAGTAAACACAGAACTCATTCTTTTCATCTGATCCTGCTTAGCTGGCTGTTATGCAGATCATTTGTAATACAGGCTTATAGGATGGGTCTGTAGTTTCAGTCTTTATTCTAAAAAAAAAAAAATAGGACATGACAGACTCTATTTTACTCAGCATTTCTGAATACACACCCAATAAGAAATACCAGAGATGATGGATATTATAAATAAAATATATGAATAGAAAAATAGTCCACTCAAGCTGAGTTCACTCCTTACATGACTACTCATTTATCCTGTTCTAAAGCTAAGTCCATCATGGTGTAAGCAGTTTAAAAGTTACATGTAAGAAGACTTTTGTTAAATCTCACATCTAAAACTGTCAGACTTCATTATCTGTCAAATTAAGAAATACCATAACAGAATAACACTTTCATCAAATAACCTGCAAATCTTTGTCAGCAGTATCAGGACACTAAAAAGAGTCTCCATCAAAAACAAAGACTAAGGGACCAGCAGTTGGAGTAATGGCTATCTTGCTGGACTCCCATGTAGTTCGAGTCCAGGACTCGGTGGCTTAAACCCATACCGGGTACATGTGTGCACGTGCCCAAGATCCAGAGAGGAGAATATGGATTGCGGCGTGGCCATCCCCCCCTGGGGGATGATTTCTCACTTTCCGTTTCTCTGTCTCTCTCTCTGGCTTTCTGGCGAGAGTACATGCTCTATAGAAAAACCTCTCCAAAAAAAAAAAAAAAAAAGAGTTAAATAAAAAGAAAGAAAGAGACTAAAACAAAGACTAAAATTACATAAAAAATATATATTTAAATGGACCGGTGGTGGTGGTGGGTGGTTGAGACACTGGGATCCCATAAGCATGACTGTTAAGTTTGAGTCTCAGACCCAGCGCCTGGGAAAACATGCTGGGGTCTGTGTATATGCCCAGAATCCCAAGGGTTGAGAGAAATGGAGGAGAAGGGATTATGGTGTAACTATCCCCCATGGGGATGCTTTCTCACTTTCCCACTGTCTTTCTCTATTTCTCTCTGGAAAGCACATGTGCCTTCTGTAGGGTGCCTTCTGGAAAAAAAAAATTTAAAAAAAAACAACAGCATACTTAATTATAGAACATCTGGAATTTCCATCTTATCTCTTCCTGGTCAAAAAGGTATGTTAATAACTGTCCTCAATTCAGTCAGAAACCTTCAAATCCTCTGTCAGGTTGGACCTTAATTTCCTAACTCACAGGAGGCATTAATTTCCTAAGCTCAAAGACGGCAATTCCTTCTCTATTGAACTGCATATCTTTTAGACCTATTTCTTACATGCTGTATATATGTATGATGAATAAAAGCTATGGTAGCAGGATTTACTTACATGGCTTCCTCAGAATAAAAATTTTTAAAAAATTGTAAGTATTAAAATTTGTTTTAGGACCCATGCATTTGCCAGAGAGAGACAGTGAGAAAGAGAGAGAGAGAAAGGAAAAGGGAAAGTGACAAAGTCCCGCCCCACCCCCAGGGGAGGGGGATAGCCACACCACAATTCTCTTTCCTTCATTCTCTACTTGGGATTTTGGGAATGCATACATGTGCCCAGAGTGTTTCCTAAGCTGCTGGGTCTGAGATTTGAACCGCTCGGTCAGCCATGTGGGAACCAGCCACTGACTGACCCAATCACTTTTTCATCCTTTTAATAGGCTGTTTTAGTTCTGTTAATGCTAAAATTTTGAATGCAAAATAGCATACTGCTAGGGGCTTTGGCTTTTAGAGTTAGCTGGGTTTTAATTCTATTCCTTTCACTGACCACAGTGTTACTATAGACAAGCAACAGCACAGAAAAGAGACGGCATCTCTCTCTTACATTCATTTTTCTCATCTGCAAAATGGGGATGTTAATGCCTATTTCTTGAGCTTTTCTATAACTAGATGAGAATATTAGTAACATACACGGCACAGACACTCATAGATAGCAATCATTCAGTAAGAGGACTACAGCCCAGACCTCTGCATCCCTGCACACTGCTAGGTACGGAGGGAAAGTAAAGAAAAAATTCATTGTTGCAATCTTTTCACATAGTAACAAGTGAAAGCAAACATTTCCTGACCCTAATTTTATTCCCTGGAGCTAATTGGGAAGGAAATTATATTAGAGTTTTAGATAAGAACATCCCACTTTAAGTCATACCAAGAATTAATAAATAAAATTACTTAAAAATAGTATTTACTTTCACTCATATATATATATGTGTGTGTGTGTGTGTGTGTGTGTGTGTTCTTTTGCATGTTGCCAACATATATATATATATACACACACACACACACACAGATATATATACACACACACACACACATATATATATATATATATACACACACACACACACACACACACACATATATTTGTTATAGGGTTCATGTGCTTGTCAGAGACAGCGAGAGAGAGAGACAGAGAGAGAAAGCAAGAAAGTAAGTAAGGAATCATTTCCAAGGGAGATATCATACCACAATCTCTTCTCCATTCTTCTCTTGGGATTTTGGGCACACACACACTTGCACCCCATGTGTTTTCCAAGTTGCCAGGTCCAGGACTCAAACTATGCAGTTGGCCACAAGGGATCCAGCAACCTTAACCACGCCACCTGCTGGTCCATATTCACCATATATTGTAAGGTATTATTCACCATCTTTTGGGTATGCCTGTGCTTTCCTACATATGTTCTTTGGTACATCCCCTACTCCCCTCATAATCATGCAAATTACACATTCAAATGAAATGCTTCCTTGCATATCATCTCCTTACCCAGCTATGACTCATCTTGCCACGCCCTGAATGTCCATACCTTTCAGTCTCCTTGCTTTGTATCATGATTGTCTTATCTTCCCTGTACATCTATGAGTTTTACAGACAAGACCTTTGTTTGGCTCAACTTCCTACCTATAGAATACATAACATTGTCTCTTTTACATATTAGTTACTCAAGAAATGCTTGCTTAATTTAAAAAAATTAAGTGTATTTATTTATTTATTCCATGAGCAAGGGAGACAGACTGAGAGAAGCTGGAAAGACAGTACTTCCAACAGGTAATGATGCTGGGATCCACTCCCAGCTTCAGCCAGCCCTGGACCATGGGCATACATGTGGCTTATATGCTCAGGGAGGTTTCTGAATACAAGCTGAGAACCTTCCCATGTGGGTCAGCCCCAAAGTGTGTCATGTTTTACTGCTGCGCCACAGTCCATCCCTCAGTGTTTGCTTAATTTAAAAAAATAGTTTAAAATTTGGAAGATTATCTAAAATATTAGAAATCAAAAATGGTGATAATTTTACTTCAAAAATATAATACTGCATGTCACTTTTCTAAATAAAGGTGTAGTCAATTCTTACTGATATATGAATCTTGAGGCATTCGCAGTTTTTTAGGAGACTCAGGGGTTAGCACCGGCAGGGCCTGTCGTGACATGGAGGAACAGGAAGGAGCTCTACCGTGATACACATTCCCAGAACACAGAGCAGGCCTGAGCTAGCTGCCCCTGCCAGAAGGCTCGCCTTCATAAACTCACAAGAATGGGAACAAAGAAGGAAACACCAGTTATTTTTTTTCTTTCTCAATAAACGTGAACTGAAATTTTAAAAAGCACAAGCTTGACATAAAAGCCGCTTCATAAAGCAAGTTTAACACCACACACAGAAGCAAGGCCGCTGAACACGGCTATTGTGTACACAGTAAATCAGACACAAAAAGGGGCAGCCGGGCAGGGCACTGTGAGGGTGAGATGCACACTTAACCCCCTGCACACATCACTGCTCGCTTCTCCCCACCGCAGTCCTCTGCAGCCTGAGCCACGTATGTCATGGACGTAACAGGCCATTTTCAATCTAAATCTTGTTACAGATTAATAAGCAAACATTTTCTTGCTTATTATGCAATTTATCATGATGAAAATTACACTGGACTCCTCACGGCTACATGCTGATACATTCATTTATTCAGAGTTGTGTATGGAAAGTCATACCAATCTTAAAGACAGAAAAGGATGGAGTAGCAAGATTTAAATGACCTACTGGAAACTATAGCATTTGTGTCTGTGGACATACATATAGATAAAACATGAGTGCCTCTGTGTATGTATGCTGATATAGGCTGAATGTAAATTTATTCTAAAACAAAGTATTAACTACTAAACCTAAAATAAAACTCTGGCAGCAAAAGAGTGCATGTCAATAAAATAGAGCAGATGTGAAATGAGTTACAAAATTAGATAAATGTAAAATTAAGTTACAAGCAAAAAATTTGGATAATCAAAAATGCTAAAGGCTTCTCCAGATAAGCAGGAAAGCTGTGGTAACAGAAGCTAGCAGAGCTGATACCTGGAGGGGGCCCACGGCAGCTGCAGCCAAGGGGAGGGCAAAGCTGCAGCGTCCATGCTCGGGCTTTGCACCACGGCAGCTGCCTCATGCTATCGGCACAACTCAGGGCCTCGCATTCCCTCCTAATCTTAAAGTCCGTCGAGAACCTTCAAGCCACCTATCTCCAGAAACACTCCTGGCTACCACTACAGCAAACTGATCATTTGAGAAAGGGACAGCTCTCGATGTGTTGAACACTAGGACCATAACAACAGCATCACCACCCACACTGCCCCCATACACTCAACCTTCACTTGATCTCTCAGTATGTGCTAAGTACTCTTCTAAGCACTTTGCAAATACAAACTCATTTAGCATTAACCTTATGAGACAAGAACTTTACTTAGCCCCAACCTGTAATTTACTGTACAGAGGTGAAGTAAATTGTTGAACTGCAGACAGGTAAGAGACTCAAGTGAAGCTCAGGAAGCAGGGTGGTATGACAGGAAGTAATGGGGGATGGCGGTTGCCTGGGTTCCAAATCGACACTCTTTTCCTACCAGCTAATGTAGGAAATGGACTTTGGGTTAGAATGCCTGATCTGTAGACCAACCACAGCATTCTATCTGAGCCTTCAGCTGTTTCTCTGGTCTCCGCTTTCTGAGCAAAGAGCAGTAAGCAGACTAGACAGAATATGCCAGAACCTAAGGAAACTGGAGGATATGGACAAGATAACCATGAACAAAAGGGCAAAGAAATGGAGTTTTTAAAAAGGTTAATAATGACAAAAAAAAAAAAAAAAAAAAAAAACCACCCAAGAGAAAATCAAAGAAGTAGTTAAAGAATTGCTACCGGGACCAGCAGGTGGCATGGTGGTTAAAGGCACTTGGACTCCCACATGGCCAACTGCGGTTGAAGTCCTGGACCTGGCAGCTTGCTTTCTTACTTTCCTTGTCTTTCTCACTCTGTCCCTTTCTGGTCAGATTAAAATAAATAAATAAGTAAATAAATAAATAAAGTTAAATAAAATAATTTGTTTTAAAAAAATAGAATTTCTACCACTTCACACTCACTGGAATGACTACACTAAAAAGCAAACAACAACAAACTAGAAAAAACAAGTGTTGGTGAAGATACAGAGCACACAGAAGTCTGTACATTGCTGGTGTGAATGTAAAATGGTGCAGCCACTGTGAAAAGCAGCTTAGTGCTTCCTCAACGAGTTAAACACGAATTACCACATAACCTGGTAACTCTACTCTTAGTTGTCTACTCAAAGAGACAAACACAAGTGCACAAACACATATACAAGAATGTTCATAGCAGCTCTACTCATGATAACTAAAAGGTGGAAACAACCCAAATGTCCATCAACTAATAAATAGACAAGCAATACGTGGTATAACCAGAGAAGGAATGTTATTCAGCGGTAAGAAGGAACAAGCATTGATACATGCTATAATATAAATGAAAATCATGAACATCATGCTAGTAAAAGAAGCCCACCACAAAAATCCAGACTGTATGACTCCACTTACATGAAATGTCCAGAATGGAGACAGAAGGATTAGTGGTTGCTAGGGCTGGTGATAGGGGGAGTGGGGAGGAACTGCTTCAGAGGTATGGGCCTATCCCTTGAGGTGACCACTACTGGGAGCAAGAGAGTTATTTCTTATTATTGCTTTCCTGGGTCACTGCAACCTTTTTGAGCTGGCCTTACACCATGTGCAAATGAAACGTTGAAAAAATTGGTTTAAAAACATGAGTGCAGAGGAGTAGTTGTACAGCTTAAACACTATGTTTATGCTACTTGCCAGCAATATCTCAAGATATAATAAATGTAATTTGAAAATTATGCTACAGAACATTCATTGGCCCTGTGCTAAATCTCCATTGTGATAAAATTATAAAAATATGCTTTTCTTTTATTGTCCGTATCCAAAATTTCATATGTTGAGATGTTTGTCAATGTTTTGTCTATTAAACACACATAATTTATAATGGGCAATTGATGGCCTCCACCAAAAACAAAAAAATAAGCCCAGGAACATGAACCAAACAAGAATAAATTAAATAAACTAGAATTGAGCACGTACTTGGCAAGCTGTTTCTCGGCATCGGCACAAAGTTCAAGAAGCCCCATCAGGACGGCAGACACATCCATGTAAGGCTCCCAAACTGTGAAACCTCGTCCAATCAGATCAATGGCTGTTCTTCGGATAGTGCTGTGTGGAGGAAGTTTGGGGCTCGGCGGCTGTAGCAGAAGAAATGTCAGTGCCTTACCTAAAATCACAAAATAAAATGCAGAGTAGTGAGGTGATTTTGTTTTCATTGAAACATACTTCAAAATATAAACTGCTTTGGATTTTTTTTTAACTGAAAAAGGTTTTGAACATAGACAAGATCTCAATTTCGTAGTTTGTTTAGTCATATAATTTGAAGGGGAAACTTAAACTAAAATATCTTAAGTCATATTCTAAAGTTTTGAAATTAGGTAATATTTATATATAAAAAAGTATATATAATTTCAAAGTATATCAGTGACTCTAAATTCCAAACAATGATTCGCCCTACTTGGGGTTTGCTAAATGAATATAGTTACAAACAATGCAATATGGTATTTCTTCTTCCTTTCTTTTGCATCTAACACAGTTCATTGATACTTCTATCAGCAATATCTCTCATCATAGGCCATGTTGGGAGGAGGGTTGGAAAAGCTAGACAGTATCCTCACTAAGAATCCATGTTCCTCCATGTTCTCATATATGTACGGACACAGTACAATAATGTTAATACGTGGTTAGTTCTTCATATGACTTTGTTAAGCAAAGTAAAAAAAAAAAAAGTGCACTATTACTTCTAAATCTAATAAAAAGATCCCTGTTTTAATTTGCATGTATTCTTTTATATTGAAAATGATGCTGGCCGTTTGTATATTTAAACCTAATGGCTACTAAGGCACAGAAGCCCATTTTCCTGGGCTAGCTGGTAGTGGTGAGGTGAAGGTGCTAGAGCCTACATGGCTGACTGCGTGGTTTGAGTCTTGGACCCAGTGGCTTGGGAAACATGCCACACATGTGCCTGTGTGTCCAAAATCCCAAACAAAAGGAAGAAATAGAGAAATAGGGATTAGGGTGTGACATCCCCATGGTGGATGCTTTCTCACTTTCCCACCCTCTTTCTTTCTGTCTCTTTCCAGTAAGTGCCTATATTCACTGGCAAGTTTAAAACAAACAAACAAAATATATATATACATATATATATACACACACACGTATATATATCCCATTAACTTCAAAAGGCATTTTGTAGGCCAGCCCCATAGTGTAGTGGTTAAGTGCTGTGCACTGAGAGATGGGTCCCTCATGGATGAGCACAGTTTGAATCCTAGCCCTGGTTGGCTTGAAAAACACACCAGGTACAGGTACATGCATACCCCAAATCCTGACAGGAGGAAGAAAGGAAACAGGACTGCAACACAGCCACACCCACTGAGGGGAGGATGCTATCTCTTTCTCTCTCTGGTGAGTACATGAACCTTCTGGTAATTAAAAAAAAAATGCCATTTTGACATTTACAAAGAAAAATAGCAGGGATTATGTAAAGCAAATTGGAATTCAGAGGAAGTTTTTTGTTTTTTGAAGGGGAAGAGACAAAACAGTTCATAAATCATAGAACAGTTCGGTATACTGATGAAGGCAAGCACAGGCCTGAGATGGAAGACAGGAAATTAACTAGATTCATAACTTATTGAGGACTTCGGAAGGAACTCAATGAGCCCCAGTTTCCTTGTCTGTAAAATGGTGACAATAAAGCTGTCTCTCATGAAGAATCTGAGTGCTAAATGGATTTATGCTACGAAGAGTACTGCCAAATACCAAAAAATTCCAGCACCAGGAATACTCAATAATGGCAGGCGGGGCTCAGCATGAATGACATGTCAAACTTGTCTGTTTTCCAAATTAAGAAGAGAGCATATCGACTTTAACATATTTAGCAAATAAATGCATTTAATCAGGTTTATGTTACAATCACTCGTTATATAAAAATGGATAAAAATGGAAGTGAAGTAAAGGGTATTGTAAAACCAAGGTAAGAATATGTGAATGCATTCTCTAAATTAGTGGCTTGGATCTTCTCCTTAGCCCTTTAAGAATCTGTTGTATAGGACCAGCTGGTGGGGCGGCAGTTAAGCAGCCAGAACCCACATAACCCACTGCACAGTTTATTTCCTGGATCCAGTGGCTTGAAAAAACACACCAGGCACAGATGCATGTGTGCCCCAAAGAAGAAATGGAAGAAAAGGGATTGTGGAGTGACCATCCCCTACTAGGGGTGGGAGGGGTGTGGTGCTTTCTCATTCCCCACCCCCACACTCTTCTCTCTCTGGAGACCTCACGTGCCCTCTGAGAAATTTTTAAAAAATAAAAAAATCTGTTGTAAGATATTGGTCCTATGCCCAGATATACAAATCCACCAAATTCTACATAAAAGTTTCAAGGAGGTCTTGGACCTTGGGTTAACAATTCCTGCAGCAAGTTTAAATGATATATATAAAGCCTTTCTGAGAAAACACACCAAACTCATATGTCATTGTATATTTATAAATTTTATTCTCATCTTTAACTGTGTAAATGTAATATGTAAAGATCTGTGTTTTGCTTTTGGATCCAAAAAAAAAAAAGAGAGAAAAAAAATAAAGAAACAGTAAATCCTTAAAAAAAATAGTGACCCTACCATATCCTATTTTCTGCTAGTAATTATGTGTCCTTTATCACAGAATATTTTAAAATATGACCATTTCTGCGCATTTTTCCTTTTTTCCAGCAAGTTTATCAACTCTTTGAGGGTAGGAACTGTGCTTCTTATAACTGCATCTTTTACACTACCAAACAATGGATCTGCCTTTATTGCATATCCATTTCCAGTATAGCTCTCTACTCCATTCTGTCAGGATATTTCAAAATGTCAAGAAATTAACCACTTTCCTGTTTGTTTTTTTTTGTTTGTTTTTTTTCTTTTTACTTCCAGGAAGTTGTAAGAACTGCAGAGAAACTCCAACTGTTGTTCTCTGCAGACATCCTGGAACACCAGCAGCAATGGCTTCCAATCTAAGCAAGGATCCCCGGAGGTGTACCTTTGGTAAGTAATATTGCAAAGGAAAAAGAGAGTTTCCAAATTACAAGGCTTTATAGCATTTCAATCATCATTTTCCTTAACTGCAATCGCCATTTCTGCACTCATTCTATGTAGGAATGTGCTGGCAATACAAAGGACTTGCTGGTTTCTAAGGGTCTCTGTGATAGGAAGTCTAGACACAGCTTCCTCACCATTGAGGGTTTGTTTGTTTGTTTGTTTTCCTGAAAACAAAAATAAACACTACGTGGTTGACTTCTTGATATTCTCCCATCATGCTTCTGAGAAAGTGGGAAGGACAACATAGGAGATGTGATCATTTGCTTTTCAATGAGATTCTAGGAAAGGGAACTTTTATAACGGTTCTCCAGAAGATGGCTGGCTCTGCCAGAGCGCACCAGGTACCTGCTTTTTGGCTGCCAGGTGAGATCCACGCCCCACAGGTAGGTGCAGCTCAGCGGGAAATGCAGGCTCCCCAGAGCATCGCCACCCTTTTCCAAAATCATTTCCAATTTCCCTCAATGATCTCACGAGTGAAATTCTGCTATGGCACCCCTCTTTCTTTAGTTTAAATCATATCAAAATCCAGGTAACATAAAGCAAAGCTCCCTAGAGCTCTGGCAAGGCAGTTTGTACAGCTCTGGCAGGCTACGTGTAGGACCTCAAAAGGAGAAGAGGGAAAAATGGCCTAGTTCACACACGAATGTTAAATCTACTAGAAGGATCATTTTGTTTTCAATGAGCTATTTTGGAATTATAAAGATATACAAATGTTTAAATTCCACATCTTTCTCTGACAATTTATTTCACACAAAACATGTATGTAAGAGAAATTAGAAATAATTTCTTCAGTTAAGCCTTACCCAATAAAAGTTGAATATTTTAATCTGTGTAAGATAGAATTTAATTTTGTATAAAATACATGTGTACTTATTTTATGTAAATGGACCACTATTGCTTAGTAGCTTGCAGAGCAAGCAGGGTGAAGAATGATGCTACAATCAACCATCATGACTGATCGCACTGCAGAAGAGTCTATGGCTACTATATTGGTAAATTCAACTAGTTGGCCTGACATTCACTCGAGGTTTCCAGAATCCATCCAATAATTCATGTAATAACTATTTATTATTTCTGCACTATCCTAAGTGCTAGAGAAACAATAGAATAAAAGACTCAGTTCCTTCTCTTAAGGAAATTCATTCTAACTCAGGAGACAGATGAGCTAACAATTATTTGAACATGTTAGAAATAGTGTTATAATATTTATAAATACACGCTATCAATTTAGAACTTAACAGAGAACTTAATCCCCTCTTAGGGTACAAGAAGGCTTCCAGAAGAAGGTGATCTTTATGTTAAACCTGAAGAATGAGTAGTGTTAAGCTTTATTGGCTTGAAAGGGTCTTCACATGGGACCAACAGTTGGCGTAATGACTATGTCACTGGACTCCCATGTAATCGACTGCAGTTCGAGTCCTGGACCTGGTGGCTTAAACTCATGCTGGGCACGGGTGCGTGCGTGCCCAAGATCCTGAGAGTATGGAGGAGAAGGGACTGCAGTGTGGCCATCCCCCCGAGGGGGTGGTTTCTCGCTTTCTGTCTCTCTGTCACTCTCTGTCTTTCTGGCGAGCACATGCACCCTATAGCAAAAACCTCTCCAAAAAAAAAAAAAAAAGAAAGGGCCTCCACACTCCTGCTTGAGTTCCATAAGCAAACACTTGCAAGACTGCTTCTTGGTAAGGGTCTTGGTAGTTTAACCACATCAGTATAGCCTATTTTACTCTTTAGAAACCTTTGAAGATTAAGAAACAAAAGACAGAAGGAGTCAGTCAGGACTGTAGGGTAGATGTCTAATAACTGTTCAGCAAAACTTTTGCAAATATGGCTTTTTTGATGAGAAGTATGAGCCAGAGTATTTTTCTTGTGCTGGCTCCTGACAAAGTATTTAAGATTTTATAGTGAATTGGGACTACCAGCACTAAATTAATAGTAAGTCTTTTTCATAAAGCAAAATTTATGCAACTTAAAGTTTTTTCTATAAGAGTTTCAGCTAATTTCCTCAAAACACTCTCATAATAAGCAGATATGATCATTTTTTGGCTCCCTAGAAAGTCAAAATGCCTTGAGCATTCCAAACAACTTTTGTCCCTGATGAGTCCACTTTTGTTCTGACTGGTCGTTTCCACCTCTTGGTAGCTATTACTTTGTGTTGTCCTGAAACATATGGTAAAGCCATATGTCACCTTCCATTATAATTCTTCAAAGAAACGCTTGAGGATGACTCCACTTACTTAAAATTTCTACTGAAAGGTCTGCTCGTGTTTATAGCTAATCTGGGCACAACAACTCTGGTACTCGTCAAGCAGGAAGTTTGCTCAGCTTTACTTTTTCCGTCAGCATTGTGTACGCTGAGCCAACTGAGAGCCTATGGTGTTGATGTTGACTACTGTTTCTGTTATTTACCAACAGTCCTCTCCAATTAGGACAAAAACGAGATGACTCTTTTCTTCACAAATTGATGTGAAGGTCTGTTGCTGGAGGCATCATCTTCAACATCATCTTGTTCCTTCTTCAAAGGACTTATCCACCTGTAAACTGCTCGTTTCTCTGGGGGCATCCCAATAAACTTTTCCTGAAGCAACAATGATGTCATCCTTCTTCCACCCAAGCTTCACCATAAACATCACTTGATGTTTCCCTTGCTTCAATTTCAGAAAAATTCATGCTGGTCTGATAGGGGCTCTTTTAAAACTGACATCTTACCCTTCTTAGTGCTTCCACCTATTAATAGATACTGTTCAGGCACGTTATAACCAGTTAGTACAAATGTATTTCACTGCAAAAACACCTCAAAGTTCAGGCTTAGCTTTTTCATAACATACATTTTTCATGGACTTTTTGAAATCCCCCCTTATTATATTTTGGCATTTATTCTATTATGTAAAGCTAATTTTATTTATTTATTTACTGCCTTTTTCACACCTGCTAAACAGGCAAGTTTACAAAACCATGTGAAATTTTTAAAAAAACTACTTATATTTTTGACATAAGTTTGCAGTGATTTATATTCAGTAAGTACTTAATATTTAATTGTTTCTTTGATGGTACCCACAAGTCAGCAATGTTATGCACAGATTAGAAATTTCAAAGAGTCTGCTATAAACCTGTGCTGGCCCCTGACAAAGTTTTCAAGATTTTATAGCAAATTGGGAATACCAGCACTAAATTAACAGTAAGTTTTTTTCATAAAGCAAAATTTATTCAACTTAAAGGGAAGCTTATTCTGGCCCAGCCATGGTCGCACAGATGGTGGGTGCCTCTGTGCAATATTGGAGCAGTAGCAGAAGCTCAGGGTTCAGGTCCTGGGTCGACATGAACATACGTGGCTCACCCAGGAGAAGCACCGGTGATCCCGGCTGACTGCATGGCTGGGTAAAGTAGGTAGCCAGTGGTGAGACTCTGTCAAGGGTCATGTCTCTTTTTCTCATTCTCTCACATGTGTAAAATAAATTAATTACTAACCAACCAAACAAAAGAGTCTAAAGAACTGTTTTTTCTGAGATTATGTCTTCCTACTTTTTTTTTTTTTTTTTTTTTTTTTTTTTTGCTATAGGGCGCTTATGCTCGACAGAAAGACAGAGAGAGACAGAAAGTGAGAAATCAACACCCCCCCCCCCCCCGGGGGGATGGTCACGCTGCAATCCCTTCTCCTCCATTCTCCTCTCGGGATCTTGGGCATGCACGCACATGCACTTGGTGTGAGTTTAAGCCACCGGGTCTGGGACTTGAGCTGTGGTCAGCTACAAGGGAGTCCAGTGACATAGCCATTACGCCAACTGCTGGCCCCCTTACTACATTTTGGTGAGTAAATTCCCTTTATATGTAAAGAGTGGTAGTTTCTAACGTATGTATTAAGCAAAATTTAAAAAAAAAATGGAAACATTGCTAAATACCCTTTTATTTTCTGGAAATTTTACTGGTCCACAGGCTCTAAAAGGTTGGAAACCATCACCATGTGTAATAAGCGTGTAGTCCTGGGGAACCAAAAGAGTGCCTCCTTTGACTCTAAGTATCACAACTATTAAATCTTATTACTGGCTAAGGGCTCTTCACTGAGAAAGCCAACAGGTCCCCACCTCCATCTGTTACAGGGTGGAATTCGGCACTATTCAAGTCAATCTGAGACCATATTCAAGGGTAAATTATCAAGTTACAGGTCTTTCTCACCTACACTATAGGTGAGCAGTCCGGATCCTGTGGCAGCTTTTTAGTGAGAATCTGCATCTAGGACCTCACCAACTTGTACCTGTAGCCAGACGTACAAATGAACTCCTACCCAAATGAAGACAGGCTCCAAACATTGGAAAACAAATCAAAACAAAACCCTTAAAAAGGCAGAAAATCCAGCACTGGATAAATCACAATTAACTTCCACCCTCTGGCTGTTGAGAAACTAATTCTGTTGTCACACAGTCAGGAGCAATAACAAGAGCTCATATTTTAGTGTCATTTTATCTCAAACTTTTCATCTTTTAAAAGAAAAAAAAATGTAAAGGGTCTGAACTTTAATGTTTTTAAAAGTGCTATAAAGGAACAAAGCTACAAGAAAATATTTACACTTTGCTGTAACAGCAAAATGCTAAAAATGAGAAAAAGATGGGGACAAAGATAACAACGCAGAGACTGTGTAAGCTGTGATTAAAAAGCTGACAGTCATATTCTGGCTAACTTGTTGCTTTGGCAAGATACATATTGTCCAATATTTATCTGACCAATAAAAAATGCCAATGTTCAAAATGTTTGCAGTATCTGTCGGATCTAGCCCCCCTTAAAATATTAACATACATGCACGCATGTGTACACGTGTTCAAGCTATCCACTGAGTTCGCTTTCTGGAGCACTTATTTATCCTTATCATAAGGCACAGACTCAATGTCTTAATGTACCCTACCTTTATGGAACACCTATTATGTGAAAACACTTTAAGTATAAATAACTACGGTAACATATTTCCTGAAGGATCACCTATCCTTCTGCATCATTTGTTTGACAAATGAATGATGCTTTTGCAGTGCTATTCCACTTCTAGCCCCTCTCACATTTCTAGCGCAAAGGTAGGAACCCAATCTGAGGTGTTGTCTGTTTTCCGTAACATGTCAGACACACAACGATAGACACAGAACATGAACATTTTACTTACATAAAACAGGACTTAATCTTTTAGTCACTTCACACACAAGCATACACACATAAGCAGAGTTCACTGTCAGTAATATATACTAATAGAACATCAGAATTACCTCATATCTTGATTCTTATAAGCACAGATCCTACTAAGATGTAAACATGAATTATGTATCTCTTTACCCAGTTTCTACTTTGCAAAACAGTATTACACAAGAAAGTATTATTTAAAAAGGATTGTTGTAAAAAAAAATCTGGGACATTTATTCTAGCGTTCCATTTATAATTTTTTTTAATTGCCTGAGGGTGTGTGTACTTATCAGAGAGAGAGGGAGGGAGATAGTACTCTGCCCTGCAGGGCATGGTCACACTGCAATTTCTCCATTTCTCCATCCTGTTGGAATCTCGGGCACGCACACACACATGCCTGGCATGTCTCTCAAGTCATGAGTGCTGGGATTTGAACTCCACTGTGTGGGATATGACTCCCTTAACCACGAAGGTCTGAGGCCACTCCACCACTTGTGATTTCTATATTCTTTCTGTTTTCTTACCTAAGTTTTCTCTCTCATACTTCCCTGAAAGTCTGAAAACCCCATAGGAATCCAGTGGTTATCCTACACACATTTTCTAGAACTAACTGTCACAAGTCCTGTAGCAATCAGTATACTCCAACAGACTAAGGTGACAGGAACTGGGTGACTGAAGAAGCCAAGGAGGGAAACACGGAATGACTGCACACGAGAAGAGGAAGAGGGCTTTGATTATGGAGTACATTCCAGCTAGAGGATTTTATAGCAACCAATGTGGATAAAAACCAGCAGCTAAAGTGAGGAGTTTTAAGAATTAAAAGCTAGGAACTAGCAGATGGCATAATGGTTATGTTGCTGGACTCACGTGTAGCTAACCACAGTTCGAGTCCCGGACCTGGCAACTTTAAAACTCATGCTGGGCACGCGTGATGCGTGGGGGGTGATTTCTTGCTTTCTGTCTCTCTGTCTCTCTCTCCAGCAAGTGTGCATGCTATATAGCAAAAATTTTTCAAAAAAAAAAATATATGTATGTGTATATATTAGAAACTAAAACAGAAACCAGAGTAAAAACCATACTTATCAAGGGGAAATAAAATTTTCTTACTGAAATTATTACACAATATAGCATTCCTCAGAGAATTTTTCAAATAGCCCTGAGAGGTCATTCATGACGATTACTACTATACTGGTAGAAAAAGGATACAGCCATTTTCGTGGACTTTGGTCACTCCTAGCTCAATCAGCCTAGGCAAGACAAGCTCATTCCTTAACCTTACAGGAAAATATGAATAAAGAAACTGCCACTACCCTTTCCTGGCTTTGAATAGTAGAGAAGGGAAAAAAGGTCATATTTAAAAAATACTTTAATTAAAAGCTCAATTACAAGGAAATTCCTGTGGGAGAACATATTCTATGCACTTTAAACCAAATGAATTTATGATGATTTATGCCATTACAATGAGTGCAAAATGAATTAATAATGATTGGCCACTTATTTCAGAGTGTAACCAAGTGAATGAAGCCTTTTCCCACTTGCTAATGTCCATCAAAGAACAAGGATGGCAGACTGCCATCAAGAATTCTATCCCTCTGCTTTACACAGGTACTTGATTTTATTAAAATAATTCTAATGTAGAATGCATTATTCATGGATATGGAATAATTAAGAAACATTTTTATAACTAGATGCTTTGCATTAGTGCAGTTATTAAAACTGCTTTTAAACTTTTTACATTTGTACTGCCTAAAAAATAAATCATCATTTCTTTTAATAAAAAGCATAACTTTGTTAAATCAGGAAATTAATTTAACAAATATATTTCAAAACTCATTAATTTAAAATCAGTTTGATCAAAACAGTCCTAATTCAATGTAATTAGCTGTTTCCTGTTTTATAATCAGAAGAGTAAAACATCCAAATTCTCCTCGATTCTAGTACATTTTTTTTCTGTTCTATTGAACTTCAAATTAAGTTGTATCATACAGTAAAATTTAATCTCATTTTGCTTTTGGTATAATGCATTTTGAACAGCAGACTAAAATAGGAGGTAGTCTTAGCTTCCTATAACAAACAAAGGATATTACTTAATACATACAGCCTTTTTCTGCTTGGGAAAGATAAAAAGTGCTGATTGACAGTCTGTGGGTCAGCAATAAAGAAGTAAAAATACAGAAGATATTTATGAGACCAAAGAAGTATTAAAAAATCCATTAATCTACTGAATTTTTAATCGACTAGTCCAAATGCATTTATATCCTCTTTTCTTTTTTTTTTTTAGAGGTTTTTGCTTTAGGGTGCGTGCACTCACCAGACAGACAGAGACAGACAGAGACAGAAAGCGAGAAAGCATCCCCCAGGGGGGATGGCCACACCGCAATCCCTTCTCCTCCAGTCTCCTCTCGGGATCTTGGGCACACACGCACACGTGCCCGGCATGAGTTTTAAGCCACCGGGTCTGGGACGTGAACTGCGGTCGACTACGTGGGAGTCCAGCGACATAGCCATTATGCTAACTGCTGGTCCCGATATCCTCTTCTCAAAAGGGAGAAGAGGATTGTTAAATGGCTTGACCAAAAGGGAAGGAACAAGAAGGAAGCTAGACAAGAGAACACCAAGGTTTAAGTCCTAGCTCTGGCACCAATGAGCTGAATGACCCTTTGAATCATTCAGTTCTTACTGAGGGCCTGCTATGTACCAGGCATGGTTTTAAGCAAAGGTCAGACAAGTTGGTGCTTTTATGGGTTGTCCTTATTCTAGGCGGAGAATAAGCAACAAATGAACAAACAGATATGGCAAGAAGAATTTGGCCCAGCTTGGTGGTGGAATTGGTAGCAAACTGAACTGCAGTTCTGGAAGCCACATGGCTGACCTCAGGCTCAGAGCCCCAGTGGCCTGAAAGCACACTGGCATGTGTGCATGTGCCCAGGATCCTGACGAGCTAGGGGACTGTAGGAAGGGGATCCTGGCATGATGGGACCCATTTGAGGGTGCTTCTCTTTCACTCTTTTCCTCTCTCTCTCCTTCTCTCTCATATGCAAGTTCTCAATTATGAATAAATTAAGTAAACTTAAAAATACTAAGCACTATGAAGGAAAATAAAGCAAAGTAGGTGCCTAGAAAGTGATAGAGAGAGAAGGACTAGATGGAAAGCGACATTTGAACAGAAACCTGAGTGAAACAAAAGAGGGCAAAAGGATGTCTGTAGGAGAAGCATGAAAGGCCCTAAAGCAGGAGCCTGCTTGGAGTACCTAAGGGACAGCAAAGCATCCAGTGGGACTTGAAAGGAGAGAACAAGGAGGGGAATGGTAGGATGTTAAGTCCTAGAAGTGGCTATGAGATAGATCATGTAGGGCCTTTTATTTTATTTACATTTATTATTTTTTAATTGCCAGAGGGCACTTAAAAAAGTGAGAGAGACAGGGAGACAGAAAGAGAGGAACAAAGGATTTGCACAGTTGGGTATAATTACACTCCAATCCCTTCTCCTCTGTTTCTTCTTTCTGTCAGGATTCTGGGCACACACATGCACATACCTGGTATGCTTTTCAAGCTGCCCGGCCTAGATTCCAACCATAGTCAGTCATGTGGGATCTGGCTCCCTTAACCACTAGGCCACAGGGTTGGCCCCATGCAGGGCCTTTCAAAGGTGGTGTACAAGTAGCCAGTGAAGTGTGCAAAAAGCAGGAGAGAAAAATGCCACAGAAACCAGGTGAAGAAAGTTTCAAGTTTCAATGTAGTTGAAATTTTCTTATGCTACCAAGAGATTAAGACAGGGCTGACATTTGATTACTGGACTCGGCAATGTATTGGGTCATCAGTGCCCTTATTGAGGGTTTCAGTAGGATGAACAACATAAAAGCCTCACTGAAGCAGATTCAGCAAAGAATGGTAGCTAAGAGAGTGAGAAAGGTAAATATAGTCTGAGTATTTATATAGAATGTATATAATTATACAGATTAAATTATTTATTTTGGGTGTCAGTGATTTCTTGAACATACTTTGGTGTCCATGGTACCTTCTTTAGGTAGAGAATGATGAAACAAAATAGATCTGGGCACTCTGGTTTATGTGACATGTATTTCTCCCTGAAAATCAGTGGCATTTTATGTTCTATACACGTCACTTCTATCAGTCTTCTCTGGGTCTGATCACCTCCAGGAACCAACCCATCAGAGAAAGTCTTTTGTTTTTGAAGCAGCTGCTGGCCTTTCCGGATAAGAAACTACCCACCAACACAACTTCCCCACGTCTGATTTCTAATAGAAGGCATCCTAACTCTTTTTGGTCATCTGTTCCTCTCCAGTCATCCTATAGAGGAAATTTGCCACATGGAATTCAGGGTGTCCTGAAGATGCTGATGTCCTTTCCCAAAGTAATCCAGTCAAAGGCTCATACACAGTTCTTTATTTATTTGGACTACCCTAGAGCATTAAAAACTTAATTATGACTTGAAAGTACATGTAACCAAAATAGTGACTTTCTCCAAGAAATACCATTAATGTTAACCAAAAGCATGGCCAAAAAAAAAAGAAATGAAATATTTCATTATAACTTCATAATTGACTCTGCTTTTAAATAATTCACATAACGTAATTAAGTAAGTAAGCTATCACTACAAGATAAATCTCAAAGTAATTTTATGGACAGTCTAGTGGAGATTAAAATCATGAAAAATTACTTGATCTCTTTTCTAATAACCTCAATAAAGTATTCAATTGAGAAAAGGAACTAGTGGATGTTAACCCCTTATAGACAGATATACAGCTAAAGACCAGAAATAGTAAGCCCTTAGTAGACAATAAATACTAAGCTGTGATAGGGAGACTGGAGTGAATACAGCAGAAATAAGTTCATGATCGTTGACACGCTGGTAAATGAACAAATACCACTGTTCTCAATACAAGCACTTTAAATGTTTCCTTTCTACACATTTATTTCATTGAAGTTGAGTAAGGGGAAAAAAAGATGAGCAAACAAAAGTCACTCTGCTGCCCGTTTCTCAGTCTGGACATCTTTGTTTAAGCTTTGACTTGGCTTAAATGAACGAATTAATATTGACAAAAACATCAACTAAGCTAATGAGTTGTTAGTTAAGGCAATAAACATGTCACATTAGAGTCAGCGCAGTAAAGAGGTAATTAGCCCTAGAAAAGCCCTGCTGATTGGAGCTGTTGAGATCCTCTGCTCTTAACCTTTGAGTCCATTATCTAACCCAGGAGTGGTGGCTATGCTAATGGAACTCGCCAGTAAACAGCAGCCTTCCTGCAGCAGTGCAGTCCACATTCAGAATTCTGGGACCAAAGAGGTGCTGGTATGTTTAGCAGACAGACATCAATAAAGCTCCATGAAAACCTGAAAATGGGGCTCTTTCAGGAATAGATGTTAATGTCAAACAGAGAGCAAATATATTTCCAGTGAGATATTTGCAGGTATATGCATTTTTTAAAATTATAACTTCTAACTTACACACTGTATTTTTTAACAAAAGGATACATAGCAATATATTAAGTAACACAAAGTGTGACAAAGGGAAAGGTATTTCAATCACAAAATACTTTCTCTTCTACAGATGGATGCTTTGATCCTTTCAAGATAAAGCACAGATATTAATAAGGAATTCCTGACTACTTGAACTATAGAAGCAAAATCATAGACAGTTAAAAATCTTATGTAAAAACATATCCATTTAAGAAAATAAAAAAACACAAAAATAAAAAAAGTGTACACAAACTGCTGTGCTTCTGAAATGTGTATTTTACATGAGATTACCCTACAAAGCAGCTTGCTCTACGAAACCAGTTACTTCTGGAACCTCTTACTAATTTTACTGATTGGACTGTAGGC
Source organism: Tupaia tana (assembly GCA_026018925.1). Taxonomy (NCBI): domain Eukaryota; kingdom Metazoa; phylum Chordata; class Mammalia; order Scandentia; family Tupaiidae; genus Tupaia; species Tupaia tana. Next base: position 21,356,326 of record JAKSZU010000007.1, read on the forward strand.
AAGTTAAAACTAGCATTTCAAAGTCTATGATGGGGAAAAAAACATCAGATGCTTGTAGAAAAATCACAAGTAAAAAAGTCACAAAGAGCAGGACAAAAATCATATAAATAAAATTCTCACTCTTGAGATAAGAGGGTCATTCCTAAAATAAAGCAAGACATCATACTGGAGAAAAGAATTTTAGTTTACATAATCCTAAGGTTTATGTTTATTTATTTATTTATTTTTTATTTTGAGAGGTTTTTGCCATAGGGCGTGTGCGCTCACCAGACAGACAGAGAGAGATAGAAAGACAGAAAGCGAGAAATCACCCCCCAGGGGGGATGGTCACACCATAATCCCTTCTCCTCCATTCTCCTCTCGGGATCTTGGGCATGCACACACACACACACGCACCTGGCATGAGTTTTAAGCCACCAGGTCCAGGACGTGAACCGCAGTCGACTACATGGGAGTCCAGAGACATAGCCATTACGCTAACTGCTGGTCCCAGGTTTATGTTTAAAATAATTATGACACATGCTAAGTTTTGACATTGGTTCTAATATCATACGTGCCTATCTTTCAAACATACTAATTGCATATGCATTATACATGAATTGATGCTACATTATCAGGAAATACTTATTTTTCCCTTGGAAATTAATTTTTCTGTTGAGTTTAAAAATAAGCAACAGGGCCAGCAGGTGGCATGGTGGTTAAGGTGCTGGAATTCCCACATGGCTGGCCATGGTTTGGGTCCTGGACCTGGCAGCTCGCTTTCTCACTCTCCCTCTCTCTCTGTCTTTCTCTGGCAAAACTCGTGTGAAAAATAATATTAACAATAATAATAATAAATAAATAATTCTTTTTTTAAAAAAAAGTAAGCAACAAACTGTCATGTATTCAAGGTAACACTACCCTGCCATATAATTTGGACATTTAAGGACTGTATGCCATCTCCTTTTATGAAATAAGATATTCTACCCTAACTTATTACGTAAGTTTGATCAAAGAAATGGTTAGATATGCAATTCTCCATGACTACTGCCATGTACATATGTGTGTTATGGATGAATGTGAGCCTGTGAGAGAGAGAGAGAGAGAGAGAGAGAGAGTATGTGTGTGTGTGTGTGTGTGTGTGCATGCTAGAGGAAGGGAGACAATGGGACATCTACTTTCCAGTAAATCAATATGTGCTATCTTTTTTCACACTGAGTAATTTTGAAAGAGACAGGAAGTAATTAGCTGCCTCATACCTTATTGGCTAGTGTAAGGTTTAATTTTTTTTTTTAATTTTCCTGCAAGTATAGCTACATTTCATTAAATTTGCAAAAGGACCATGTATGGCTTGCCATTAGTTATTTCTTTTATTTAATCAAATTTTGATGATTATGCTATTTATGTTTTCATTTTCTATAAAAGATCAAAGGAGTACTGTAGACAAACAAAAAATATATTTTTCGGCTACTCGTTGAAATAATATGTAAAGGTCTTCAAAAAGGTCATGGAAAATGCTTATGATGAAAAAACTATGCATAGATTTTAATTTTTTTGCAATAAAATAAACTTGCACTTTAATCCTATTTTTCCATCAACATTTTGAAATCCCCTCATAGTAGTGTTTACTTTTTATATATGGAACATATAAAGCATTCAAATGCTTCTAAATTGTTTAGGAACTAAAAAGAAAAATAAACAAGGTTGTCAAAATAGTCTAAGATTTTTATATCAATGTATGGGTTTAATTTGGTACAAATATATATACATATGTATAATATATATATATATAAAATACATATGTATAGTATATTTTTATTTATATATATATAATAATTTCAACTCTAGGCAGTAAGTCATAGAACAATAGGGATCAATCTTGTATTCTATCCCAACATACTTGAAGAATATGACCTATTACAACAGCAGGATAAGGCTATCAAAATCGGAGGGCAGCATAGTGAAAGTCCTACAGAGTATTCGGATATGTTCCACTACTCTATATCTTGCCCCTGCCCCCTTTCCTTTAGGAGGCAAAAGATAACCTTTTCTCTCCAGTGACAAAAAGTTTATGGATAGTAGTGAAGAGCAATGGACTCAGATCTGGATTCTACTGATAACTCCTAACCTGTAACTTGGTAACAGTTTGATCTTGGTTAAGGACCTGGGTATCAGTTTTCCTATCTAATGAGAATAAATGAGATGGAGATACAACCTATTTCTTGAGTTCACAGGTGTATGAAATAAGACATTAAGTACCATGCTTGATAGACTCTCTCTCCATCTCCCTATAAATATTGGGTCATCGGAAAAGTCATAGAAAAACAGAAAAATGTGTCAGGACTTTTCCAATGACCCAATAATTACACAGAAAGTGTTCCTTAATTAGTTTCTTTAATCAGAGATACTTATTTGTACATCAGACTTGAAAAACGAACTCCTTTGAAAAAGGAAAACTTTGGGCCAGCCAGTGGTATGGTGGTTAAGGCAGCTGGATTCTTCTACCTAGCTGGCTACATGGTTTGAGTCCTAGACCTGGCAGCTTGAAAGACACAGTAGGTGTGTGTGCGTGTGTGCTCCAAATTCTAAGAGAATAGAAGAGAGGGGACCACAATGTGGTCATTCTCCACTGTGGAATACTTTCTATTTTCCTCTCTTTCTCTGTCCTTCCCTAGTGAGTGCACATGTCTTAAAGCAATATATGTATTTTTAAATGGAAAACTTCTTGGACTGGAATCCTTTAAAAATACTGTAACACATTTTACCAAACAGCAAGTGGGGGGAATAGTAAAATGAATGAATGAATGAAGAGAAAAGAAAGAAGAATTATATTTGCCGACCTCCTTGTAGGTGGCATGTACCATACTAGATAATTACATGTGGTATTTCACCTAATTCTGAATATATCCCTGTGTGGAATAAATTACAGTAGTCTCTCTCTATGGTTTTACTTTCAGCAGTTTCAGTAACCCATAGTCAAATGCCATTAGAAAATATTAAATGGAAAATTCCAGAAATAAGCAATTCATAAGTTTTAAATTGCTGTTCAGAGTAGCATGATAAAATCTTAGCCATCCACTCTACTCTGCCACGGATGAGAATCATTCCCCTCTCCAAGGTACTCACACTGTGTCTTCTACCTGCCTGTTAGTCACACAGTAACTGTCTCTGGTATCAGATGAAAAGGCACAGTATACATGGGTCTGGTACTGCCCATGGTTTCATGCATCCATTGAGGGACTAGAAATGAATCCCCTGTAGATAAGGGGGGATTACCAAAGTTTCAATTTTGAGATGAAGAAAATAGCTTTCAGAAACCTTAAATAAATTATTCTAGATCATACCATGAGTACTGCCAGTATGAAGTTTATTCAGCTTGAAATCCTCTGCTCTATTATATTGTGCGCATTTATTTAAAAGTAATAGTCCAACAGTAAGATGGACTAACTGCAAAGAAATTTTGTGTTTAATATGGCAAGACAAACAACTTTGTGTTTAATATGACGTATGGAAAATATATCACGTTGCTTTCTCCTGAAAATCCCAGCAGCTATAAACTGGATTTGACATCAGGAAGTGTTAAATCATTTTTTAAAAGAATTATTTAATTTTATTTATCATTATTATTATTTTTTCAATTTGCTACAGGATACACACACTCATGAGAGAGAGACAAAGAGAGTATGAGAAAGGTACCAGGTTCGGGACCCGAACAGCAGTCTACACTGTGGGAGTCCAGCATTTCAACCACCAAGCTGTATGCTAAATCATTTTAACACATATGAAAAGTGGAAAGTCTAACTGGCAGAGTTCTTCATGGATTGCCAAGATAATTAACAGTGATCTATGTATACTATTAACTCATTAAAAATAAAGAGAAAAGCAAACAATATTCTAACAGCTGGCTTCCCAGTCTTTCCCCTGTTAACTCTGGCCTAGTTAAACTCTCGAGGTAGCAATGCTATTTTTCTTCTCAAAATTTGTAGAAGGTGAATCAAATGTGAAAGCAAGATCAATTCTGTTCAACATCAGTAATGAGCTTAAGACCAAATCTGTTTCGGCTTATGGAGAGAATCTAACTATATAAGCTTAAGTGTATGTTTATAGAACTATATTATGGAGGCAGAAAAAAAAGATAACACACCACCCCCAACCATCATTGATAAGCAAATTTCATGATTACTGATATGCCAAAAAAAAAAATTGGTCCAACATACCACGCCATCCACTTAAACAACTGCTATGGTCTGAAGGTCTGTTCTCCCATCCCCACTCCCCAAATTCACACATTGACACCTAACACCTAAGGTGTTGGTGTTAAGAAGTGGGGCTCAGGATCAGTGAATGGCATAATGGTTATGTCACTGGACTCCCCCATAGTTGACCATGGTTCAAGTCCTGGACCTGGTGGCTTAAAACTTACACCAGGCATGTGTGCATGTATGCCCAAGATCTCAAGAGGAGGATGGAAGAGAAGGGACTGCAGTGTGGCCACCCCCCCCCCCCGGGGGGTGATTTCTCTCTTTCTGTCTCTCTGTCTCTACAGTGAGTTCGTGCACCCTATGGCAAACTCTCTTAAAAAAAAAAAAAAAAAAAAAAAAAAAAGAGGTGGGGCTCGGGGGCCAGCAGGTGGCGTGGGGGTTGAGGATCTGGATTCCTATGTAGCCAGATCATGGCTCAAGACCAGGACCTGGCAGCTTGCTTTCTGGTTTTCCTTTTTTTCCCCTCTCTCTCGGGTTAGCATGTATGTCCTACAGCAAATTAAAAAAATGATAATGAGGATAACTAAAATGAAATAATATTCATTCCTTTTTTTCTTTTTTTGGAGAGGTTTTTGCCATAGGGTGCGTGCGCTTGCCAGAAAGACAGAGAGAGACAGAGAGACAGAAAGTGAGAAATCACCCCCCAGAGGGGATGTCCACGCTGCAATCCCTTCTCCTCCATTCTCTTGGGATCTTGGGCACACACGCACATGCGTGTGGCATGAGTTTAAGTCACCTGGTCTAGGACTCAAACTGTGGTCGACTATATGACAGGCCAGCGACATGGCCATTACACTAACTGCTGGTCCCTGAAATAGTATTAATTCTAAAAAATAAAAAAAAAGAGGTGGGGCTTTGGGGTGGTGATTACGTTATGGGCACTAATGAGATTAGTGCTCTTATGAAAGAGGCAAAGGGAGATCTTGTGCACTCCCTCCACCACATGAAGAAGCAGCAAGAGGGTGCCATCTTGGACTTCCTAGCCTCCAAAACCATAAGCAATATGTTCCCACTGTTTATAAATTACCCAGTCTAAGGTATGCTATTTTATTACATTAGTGCAAAATGGATTAAGGCAATAACTACATATAGGACAAATATCTTCATGCATATTTTTAACTAAGTCAAGAGCTAAAATAGTTTAATCTTCTCGTTATACAGAAAAATGAGGCTCAGTGAGGTTTTTTATGTCTTACTCTAAAGAGCAGTGTCATGACAGGTCCAGAAGCCAAAGCTTCTGTCTCAAAAACCAAACAGCAGGTGGTGAGGTTGTTAGGGCACTAGACTCCCACAGGGCTGATCAAGGTTCTAGTACCGGACCTGGTGGCTTGCTTTCTCACTTTCCCTCTCTCTCTGATGAGTGCACATGCCCTATAGCAAAATTAAAAAAAAATATATTTATCTTTTTTTTTAAAGAAAAAAATAAAGAAAAATACTCCAGGAGGGACTGCGGCGTGGTCATCCCATCTACGGGGTGATTTCTCACTTTCCCTCACTCTATTTCCCTCTGGTGAAAGTGCACACACCCTATGGCAAAAATCTAAAAAGCAAATAAATTAATATTAAAAAAACAACAACAAACGAGCACTCCCTTTGTAACAGCAAAATGGAGCCTTCTTAATAAATGAAGTACAAAATTATTATCATGGTAACTGTTTTGATCACTACCTTACCCCAGTACTTAAGTGCAGCTTCTGGCCCCAAGGAAACATTAACAATTATTTGTGGAATGAATGAATGGATTTGATTTATATGGCATTGTCCATATTTTAACTGTTTTTCAAGATCTCAGTTAAGCTTGATTTTATTTACTAAGGTTTTGCTTGCTGGCTAAGTATTTTGTGTTGACATTTTTGGAGCACATCTTGAAGGTTCAGAACTAGGAGAGCTCTTAGAGATGATCTCAGGTGTCTAATTCTGCTTGATATTTAGAATCACCTGATGAGCCATTAATGAAAACATAAACTTTTGGCCCAACTGCAGACCTACAGATTCAGAAGCCAGTTCAGTTGCTTGGAGTTCACTCTCTGTGGAACATTCAGTCCCAGTTTTAGATATCTTCATTTATTATGTAAAATTTCAAACACAACACAAAACTATAGCAAACCTTGCTGTACCATCGTCTTTAACAATTTTGAGCTCCTAGCCAATCTTGTTTCATTTATATCTCCAGTCAATTTCTCAAACATTTTGAATTACTTGCAGAAAACCCCATTTAAAAATATTTCAATACACATTTCTGAAAGACTGAAAATTTTAAAAACATACCCACAATAGCATTATCACACTAAACAAAATGATCAGTTCCTTAAAAATCGTCAAATAGCGGGAACCAGCAGTTAGCGTAATGGCTATGTCGCTGGACTCCCACGTAGTCGACTGCGGTTCGCGTCTCGGACCCGGTGGCTTACAACTCACGCTGGGCGCGTGTGCGTGCGTGCCCAAGATCCCGAGAGGAGAATGGAGGAGAAGGGATTGCGGCGTGACCATCCCCCCTGGGGGGTGATTTCTCGCTTTCTGTCTCTATGTCTCTCTCTCTGTCTGTCTGGCGAGCGCACGCGCCCTATAGCGAAAAACCTCTCCAAAAAAAAAAAAAAAAAAATCGTCAAATAGCCAGTCGATGCTAAGATTTTTTTTCCCATTCCCTTCTGTCCCTCTCTTGCCTCTTTTACTCTTTCTTCCCTCACTTACTTCCGTTTGTCTCTTCCAATCGTTATCCAAACACATCTCTTAATTCTCTTAATCTACTGTTTGCCTCTTCCATCCTCCTTTCCCAAAGGAACCAGCTCTTTTATCTCAAAGTTTACTAAAATCTGGATCCTGATTATATTCTTATGACAATAAAGCATTTTTCTTATTTCTGTAGTTCCTTTTAATTGGTTGAACACATTCAGGTTTGGATTTCTGTGTTTGAAATGCAGTTACGTACGCAATTTCTGGCTGTCTCTCTTAAGAAATACTGCCCAAGTTCACTCATTCATTAGGGTGGAAAATGATGCTACTCTGTCATCCCCTCTTCATTTATTAGCTAGAATGCTGTTACAAAGAAAAATTTCCTTTCATCAACTATTTGATTATTTTGAAGGTATAAAAAATGCAGAAGTGCTTACTTCTTATTTACCAGCTTTCAAAATAAGTTAATTCCCTCTCATTATTCAAAAGTGACTTTGAGATTTGTGTGATTTCCCTCCCAGTATAATTTAGAACTCTTGTTCAAACCAAATTGAACGTGTTTCTGTTTCAATCCACTACAGTTTACTTTGCCTACAATATTTTGTTTGAATATATGAACTGCTACTGGATTATAAGTCATTTTGAGTGAAGGTGTTTCCACATCATAATATACTTCTTTTAGTGCTTGTATGATTTTATATATTCATAACAAATATTTCATAAGGAGTATAAATAAAATTTCAACTAGTTATCATTAAAAGTAAACATAAAACAGATTGTATTTCTTGAATTCTAAGTTCTCAGAGCATTACCATTTCTATTTATAAATTTATCAAAACAAAAGTCATCAAAAACTAAATAGAAATCTTTAACAATACTCTAAAATTTGTCTATAATCAAAAAGGGAAGTAATACAATGTTTTGGATATATATTCCCTAGATTTTAATTTTAGGTTTTTCAGTCTACTCTTCACCAAAGTTTTCCATGATTTATCTTTCAGTCTGTGAGACTACATTTATGCTTATTTATTATATTCATTAATAGCTTCATGTCAATTTTTGGCATTCAGATCGTTTGTCCTAATATTTACTTCAACCTGCTTCACTCCTTCCAGTCCTTTCACTGTTCTAAAAAACAACTTAAATGTCTAAGTGTTCCATAGTTCATCAGTTCGCCTGCATGGATTTTCTGGCTTTTTTTTTTTTTTTTTTTTTTTTTTTGGTCATAGGGTGTGTATGCTCGCCTGAAAGGAGAGACAGAGAAATTCAAAGAGTGGGAAAGTGAGAAATCATCCTCCAGGGGGATGGAAGATGATTCCTCACTGCAATCCCTTCTCCTCCGTTCTCGTCTCTGGATTTTGGGCATGGGAACATTCATGCCCAATGTGATTTTTCAATCCATTGGATCTGAGACTTAAACTGTGGTAGGCCATGTGGGAGGCCAGCATATTAACCACTATGCCACCTGTTGGCCCCAAGTTTCTGGCATTTTGAGAGAAAAAGACTATTGAAAGTGAAATTTCTGGAACAAGAAGTTAATAGCTGAGATTATGATAAACACACAGCATTAGTAGTTTGAGTATTTTCATATTCAGGATAAAAGAGGCCCAGCTGTGGTGATGCGTGCTGCCAAGACAGTGTGTTGCACAAGCTGAGACTACACAGGAGGCCTAAGTTTATTTCCAGATCCGACATAAAGGTTAGAAACTGTGGCTTGCACCCATAAGACCAGTGACTTGGGAGGCTGAAGCGAGTACATCATGAGCTCAAGGCCCGCCTGGGGACACAGTGGGATGATGTTTATAGAAGAGATAGGCACAACTGCACATGCTTGTAGTTCCAGCCGGGAGGCTGAGGAAGAAGGATCATGACAAGGAATACAAGGGAAAAGAAAGTAAAAGAAAAAGGGAAAAAATAAAATGAAAGGAAGAGGGAGACAAAGGGAAGGCAGGAAGGAAGGAAGGAAGAAAGGAAGGGAGGAAGGAAGGAAGGAAGGAAAAGGGAAGAAGGGTAAAAAAAGAAGGGAAGAAAAGGGAAAAAAAAGGGAAGGGAAATGAGGAAAGAAAAGAAAAAGAACTGATTTTCCAATTTATCAGCCATCAGCTCCATAAAGTGCAGCAGCACTAACTGCACTTCAAATGTAAAGCTGTGAATCAGTGACTAAGGAATGCTCTTAATGGCACATTGTAATTTAGATATATTATGAGCCATGGTAGAGTCAGACTAGGTCACAACCGAAATTTTAAAAAGCCTTATTTCTAGATAACAGAACAAAATGTTAAAGTATCTGCTGTATATAGTACTTTTATTGTTGATAGAGCAATGTTGATAGATGTTGATCGAACAATCCAAAATCCAACTTGCATTACAAATGGAAAACCAAGTATGTCAATTGGCCACTATTCTATTAATGGATATTCACTATCCATAACTCGACTCTCAAAACAACTGTATTTCTTACCACAAGAATAATGACTATTAAAAGTAATATCAAATTTTTATAATTTCAATCATAAAACTGAAAGACCTTAGCAAAATCCTATCTTTAAAAAGTATCTAAATGGAAAGAAAAGGTGCATGATTTCAGTGATAGATCAAGTACCTTCTAATATCTTTATGGTCAAGTTTGTCATTAACTTTAAAACAAAAAAAAGTACCACTAACATAATACCGAGGGACAAGCATCTTGATATTTAAAAGTCAGAAAAACAGCAGAGTTCAGAAGCAAAAATCTGTTATGTAGTGTGTCAGGAAGACAACCACCACATAAGAAAATTTAAGAAAAGTAATCTGGAAGGACTTCTGTAGTCCTAGACATTAAACATATTATTCAGGCAGTCTGAAATCTGTTGACTAAAATATCCTCTGTCAATCCAGTGATGACGATCACACATCTCTGATGCCACTATAATAAAGGATTAAGTAATAGATCATTTATTACCTTTTACTTTCCGTAATATCATTTGTCTATCTCCTGGCCAGTTGTGACTAATTTGGGCTCTGGCTTATATAATTTGCTTTTATGAGCTGGTGCACTCCCAAAATCCTAATACAGTTGAAAATTTACTATTAGGTTGAACTATGTAAAATTGCCAATATTTGACCATCTCTGACTTTCAAGAATGGCAATTTTATATGCTACAAGCTAATATTTGATACTTCCAGTCCTTATTACCACTCCCCCCACAAGACATGCATTTAAAGAGAAAAACTGGGAGCCGGATGACAGGGCAGGATTGACATGGTGTGAGGTTGACTCACAAGGGAGGTTCTAGGTCCTTGTCTATAGACCTCCCCGAGGACACAAGGCACAGGTGTGCCCATAATCCGGGGCTGGCTGAGGCTGGGAATGGACACAGCATAGGGACCCTGTTGGGAATGCTGTCAGTCCGTCTTTCTTTCTGTCTTTCACTCATGAAAGAAATAGAATAAATAAACTTTTTTAAAAAAAGGTAGTAAAAATAAATAAATAAATAAATAAATAAATAAATAAATAAATAGAATAATCTTATGGGGCTTCCATCTGTGTGCACCTGGATGACGAAATATACCTGGTTTAAGGGAAGTCCCAAATAAGACAGACAATAACATTTCGATGTTAAAAAACTGTTTAGCATCTTAAAGTTATTTCATCTTTTGAATAAGCGTATTATATAATTATACATGCATATCCTATAAAAATGTCTTTAAAGGCAAGCTCTACTTTGTAGTTTCCAAAATTAACTTAACTGACAATCTCCAGGTTCAGCATTATGGTTTCTGGGCAATGAAAACAGCGTGAATGACATACTGCATGTAACTACAGAGCAATGCTGTCCTTCAAGAGCGGCCACATCAATATCTTACTTAGGACTTGTGTGACTGCCCAGCACTCTTCTCTTCCCAGAAGCAGAATGGCTTGCTCTACTCAAAGTCAACTACTGTACGAAGCTGAGGAAGGTCACGGAACTGGCAATGGAGATGCTCGGAGCACATTGCTCGTAACGGCATGATCAGTCAAAGGAGAATTTTAGATGAGCTTGAGCTTAATACATTACCTTGTCTTGGCTCAAAACTCTTCTAGTGCTTAAAAGTCTGAAGAATTCTCCACCTGCCAATAGTATTCCTGCTTTAAACCATTCAACACTAAAGCACTAGTAAATCCTCTGCTTGCCATTTTTATTCTTTCTTAACTCCCAGGATGCTGTCCCTGTGAACTGACAACTGCAGCTGAAATGGATGGCACCGCAACATTTTACAACGTATAATGGAACTGGACTGCTTTTTCTATTTTGGAGAAAATACACAATAACGTCCACTGGGACTGAGGATAAGAGATTATAGGAACCAGTTCTCTAGTCTGATAAAGTACCTGGTAACAGCCTCAGAAATCCATAGCAATTAAAAGGCAAATAAAAGTTAAATATAGAATTTGTATATCTATTGTATATTATAATCAAGGATCTGATCTTGTTAACAAATCATTAATTAGTCCTTATCACTAACATCCCTGTGAAGTAGTAGGTAAGTGATGGGACATTACTAGGCCATTGAAATGCAAATTTTAGACAACAGTTGCCAATCATTTATTTATCTGTAAATGCAAAATGGGGTTTGTTGTGCTTACCACACAGGCAAGCTGCATTCTTCTTTTTTTTTGAGGCTGAGTTTATTCTGTTTTAAATCTAGCCTTTCAGTAGCTACATGGTTATACTGACTAGAGATCTATACAACTATAATAACGGTACTTCTCAAAACAAAACAAAAGAATAGAGAACAATTTCTTGGCTGCTCTCTCAAAACTTAGACAGTAACATTCTGATAATGATTCAAAAATATTTAGGAAGAATATAATTAGCATTGTAAAGATCAAAGCAGAGAATTTTAGTGATCTGAAGTTTGACTTAGAAGACTATATCTTAGAATTTAAACCACAAGTTACTCCCTATGGTTAAGTACACAATTTATACTATTGGGCTGTTGGAAAAGTCATGACTCATTTTTGCATAGAAAAAATATGTCATGACTTTGCTGATAACCGACTATTTCAGCTCTCAATGCTCTTTTCCCCTGCTTTGCAATACTGAATGGAGCCAGACTCTGTAAACATCCCCTTTGGCAGCTGGCAGGATGATGACTTTTGTTAACAAAGGTCAGTAGAGTGTTGGGCTGAAGGAAAGACACTTCCTTACCAGCAGCTCTGGATGGTACAACCCTAGGAAAATGGCAGACTGCTTCTACAGGTCAGCGTAGGCCAGCCCACTCCTCCTGCAACAGTGGGCTGCTTCCAGGGCTCTATCCCTTGCCTGTTCAGGCACTTCCAGACCAGCACCAAGCTGCCCACACTCTCAGGCAACCATGTGCCACCTTTTTTTTTTTTTTTTTTTTTTTCCTTAAGAGAGATTTTTTGTTATAGGGCCTGTATACTACTCAGAGAGATGGAAAGTGAGAATCACTGCCCCTGGGATGGCCACGCTGCAATCCCTTCTCCCTCATTCTCCTCTGAACATTTTGGGCATACACGCACATGAACCCAGCATGAGTTTTAAGCCACTGGGTCCAGAACTTGAACCGTGATCAACTACGTGGGAGTCCAGTGATATATCTATTATGTCACCTGCTGGTCCCAACTACTACATAGCTTTATAGTCTTCCAGAAGAAGATAATATTGATTGAAGACTAATATAGACATATATTTAAAGACATACAGATTAAAGATCAATCTTCCAGAAGATTCTACTTCCTGCATATAGCATATACTGAATTTTCAGGAATTAGTTCTCAAATTACTTCAATGTGTAATCAATATGTCAGCACTATTTCAATGGAAATGAAAAATTAATTTATTCTTAATGTTTACATGACCAGAAGTTGTTAACAGAAAAAGCATTCATTTCTTACAAATATCTAGTGTAAAACCTAAACAACAAATAATTCTTCAAAAATGGTTCTTCCAGGGCCGGCAGGTGGGTGGTGGTTAAGGGTGCTGGACTCTCATCTGGCTGACTGTGGTTTGAGTTCTGGACCTGGCAGCTTGCTTTCTCACTTTCTCTCTCTCTCTCTCTCACTCTCTCACTCTCTTGTCAAATTAAATTATAAAGTTAAATAAGATAACTCTTTAAAAAAATGGTTATTCCTAAGTGGTGAAATAAAGATATATTTATATTTTGTATAAGATCATTTCAAGCCTATACAATCTAGAATAATGTCTTTTTAAACAATAAAATATAAAAAAGGAAGTTAAACAAGAAACATTATACTCGGACCTATTTTCTATGGGTAGCTTTCCTTTGTGTAGAATCGAGGAACACAACAATTAATTGTGCTGTGAGAAGAAAAAACTTCGAAAAAATTTCAGAAGTTTAGGGCATTATCTTAGAAAAACATTATTTATCTGAATATTAAGTCATTAGGAAAGTCATGATGTATTTTTCTATGCAAAAAATGTGTCATGACTTTCTTGACAATCCAATATAAAAATTAAAATTTTTTTTCTTGAAGATAGCATGAAAGACTTTCTTATTTTCTTATGACCTGCAATAAAAATATTCAGAGTATAGAAACTTTTTTTGATATTTTGTTTTGACTTTATTTTATTTATACTCCTGGGTAAAACACATCTATTTGAAACACTGAATTATAGGAAAAAAAGCATTGTGGCTTAACGAACATGTAATAAAGTTGAATGTGAAAATCTACTCTTTATCCTCAAATCTACCTAATAATGCAATAATAAGTGCTAAGAAACTCTACGTATCCTTCCACTGTTTTTAAATCTACAAATAAAATGGCACTACACCTTCTGTCCATGGGTTGTGTAATGCACTTGGAAATTGGGGACAAAGGGATATGGAGGAAGGAAGCCATAGAAAAATTAAATTGCTAATTTCTAATTCTAAACATCCTCAGCTACTTTAATTAAAGTATTATGTATATTACTACAAAATATAATTCTCTTTATATTCCCACCTAATAAGAACAGCTTTTAAAGAACATTTAAGAGCAAGAGCAGCAGTTAGCGTAATGGCTATGTGGCTGGACTCCCACTACCATGGCTGCTGTGTTAAAAACATACTAGAAGGAGGACGAGGGTACAGCAAGAGGACTGAGCAGAATCCAGGTAAGAAATGAAGGTGGTGGCTCAGCTGGTGGTGTGGTGGTTGAGGCAGCTGGATCCACAAGGCCAACTGCTCAGTCCAAATCTCAGACCCAGCAGCTTGAAAAAAACATGTCAGGAACATATACATGCATGCCCAAAATCCTGAGAGGAGAATCGAGGAGGAGAAGGGACTGTAGTGTGGCCATTCCCCCTCCCCCCCCAGGATGGGGGATGATTTCTCACTTTCTCTCTCAAGCACATGTGCTAGATGGCAAACTTAAATTTAAAAAAGAAATGAAGAGCACCAAGCATAGCAATGAGAGAAGTGGTAGTAAGACATAGCTGAATTTTGGACATCTTAGTATTCTCAAGACAGAGCCAAGTAAAATTTCTTGGTATATGAGACATGATATGTCATAGAAAGAATAGAAGTAGAGATGAATCTAAGAAATTAGAAAGGATGAATGATTATCAACTAAAGATGGAACATCACAAGTAGAGCAGGTTTAGATGGGAATATTAAAAACTGTGATTACGGAAAAAATTATGGTTATGATTGGAATTTTTGAAGGATGTATAATTTCAAGGATGTATAATTTTTACAGTAAATTTTGAAGGGTGTATAATTTTTTTTTTTTTTTTTGGAGAGGTTTTTGCTATAGGGCGCATGTTCTTGCCAGAAAGAGAGACAAGAGATAGAAAGCGAGAAATCATGCCCTAGGGGGATGGCCACGCTGCAATCCCTTCTCCTCCATTCTCCTCTCAGGATCTTGGGCATGCACCACACATGCCTGGCATGAGTTTAAGCAACCAGGTCCAGGACTCAAACTGCAGTCAGGTACATGGGAGTTCAGCGACATAGCCATTATGCTAACTGCTGGTCCCAAAGGATGTATAATTTTTACAGTTTTTTGTAAAAAGAATCTAGCACCCTTTTGGGAGATTTCTCTTTGCAGATACAATGTGATGCTGAATTCCAACTTCTAAAACAAACATAGAAATCAGTTCTGCTGCGCCTGAAGTAGCATTTATTAAGGGCTCCAGCAGCCATGAGCCATCTTTATGGAGCCTTAAGTCTGGGAAACCAAAGGTATGAAGAAAGAACGCTACATTTGTGAATTTCATACAGGCATTTGAGCCCTCCAGTAGACTCAATTTCTGGCAGTACCCAGATGAATTGGGTGACACTAAGAAGTATACCAGCCTTTATTGTTAGATCATGCAGGTCAAAGAATAAAGAAACAGGATAGACTTGGGGTCCATACTATTCAACAAAGTCTTGGAAATTGTGTGTTCCAAGGACACGTTAGGGAACCTACAAAGAAGTTCACAAAATATTTCTGTTCATTTCTTATTAAAAGGCTTTCTAACAGAACCAGCAAAAGTTGTACAGTTCTTGAAGGGGTAGAACTAAATGTTTTCCACTGCCCTTTCCTGATATAACACTGTTTGAACTTACAGAAACCTAAGTACCTTAATTACAGAGACCCTAGAGCAAATATATATTAGAACAGACATACAAATTTAAGGAACCTCTTTCACTTTTAGCTTTTATTTTTTTCCCATAGGGCACATGTGCTCAACAGAGAGATCCAGAGAGAGACAATGAGAGGAAAAGTGAGAAATCAACCCTTGGGGATGATAGTCACACTGCAATCCCTTCTCCAATCTTCTCCTGGGATTTTTGGGTACTCATAAATCATGCCTGGTGTAAGTTTCAAGCTGCCAGGTCTATCCATTTTCTATCCATTCATCTGTTTGTGGGCATTTGGGTTGTTTCCAACTCAAACCACAGTCAGCCATATAGGAGTCCAGCACTGTAACCACCATACCACCTGCTGGCCCAAGGAATCATTCTATAGCGTTCTCAGAAAACTTTAGACCAAGGTTGTTTAAAATCAGAAATAAGAATGCCATATGCAGAGAAAAAAAGTAGTCACTAGCTATACAGTGCTAAAACCTGTCATTAAATCTGCTACTCAGGGGCCAGCAGATGGTGAAATGGTAACCTGGCTGAACTCCCATATGGCTGACTGTGGTTTCGGTCTTGGATCTGGCAGCTTCAAACCCATGCCAGAGGGTACATGTGAATATGTGTCCAAAATCCTGAGAGAAGGTTGGAGGAGAAAGGATTATGGCATGGCCATTTCCTTGGGGGTGTTGGGGGAGTGATTTCTCACTTTGTATCTCTCTGTCTCTCTCTGGCAAGTATAAAAATATCTCTTAAAAATTTGCCACACAGTCAGCCCAGTGACAAAGAATCAAGGAAATTGTAAACTGAATGAGAGCAAGAAATATATACATTAGATGGCTGGCAGAAAGAATCTTTTATTGTTGCATCAAATTAAAGGCCAAAAATTTGTTATAAAGTCTTCCTGCTACTTACATGTCATTAAGGATATAGTTCTCAAACTACCACAGAAGTTATATTTAACTACAGAAAGTATTTTTTATCACAGTCATCTCAAGGTCCTTTTTAGAATTTTTTGGTTTTAATTTTATTTCATTTTCTTTTATACATTCAATCACATTATTTGGCTTAAAAAATGGATATTTCAACAGGTGAACCTTTCTCCCTAGTAGAGTTGATAAAACTATAAATTATCTTCAACAGATAATACCACATTTCTTTGTCCCATTAATGCTTTGCCTCTCTATTTTTCTTCTAAATGTCCTTCCTCAGACCCTTCTCATTCACACACACTATATCTGGTGTTTACATCTATATACTGTGTTTCTATATCTTTTAGTCAATTGGTTTCAGTCATAGAGTGCGGGCAATCAGTATATATTAAGTAGGGACATACAATGCCTCTCCTTCATAGCCTGGCTTGCTTCACTCAGCAGTAAATCTTCCATATTCATCCACTTCCTGTCAAAAGCCAGGGTTTTGTTGTTTTTTATGGCGGAATAATATTCCATAAAGTACATGTGCCACAGTTTTTCTATCCATTCATCTGTTTGTGGGCATTTGGGTTGTTTCCATGACTTAGCAATTGTGAATAGTGCCGCAATAAACATCGATGTGCAAGCACTTTCCCTATTAAGTATTATTCTGTCCTTTGTGTAGATACCAAGGAGTGGGATTGCTAGATCATATGGTAGTTCTACTTGTAGATTTTTTTTTCTTTTTTTTTTTTTGGAGAGGTTTTTTCTTATTGGGTGCGTGCACTTGCCAGAAAGACAGAGATACGAGAGACAGAAAGTGAGAAATCACCCCCCAGAGGGGATGGCCATGCCGCAATCCCTTCTCTTCCATTCTCCTCTCGGGATATTGGGCACGCATGCACACATGCCCAGCATGAGTTTAAGCCATGGGGTCCGGGACTTGAACCGCGGTCTACTACATGGGAGTCCAGCAACATAGCCATTACGTTAACTGCTAGTCCCTATTTGTAGATTTTTGAGGAATCTCCAAATTGTTCTCCACAGTGGCTGGACCAATTTACATTCCCACCAGCAGTGTAAGAGAGTTCCCCTTTTACCACATCCCCCGCCAGCACTTATCATTTTTTTTTTTTTTTAATCTTAGTCATTCTGACTGGGGTTAGGTGGTATCTCATTGTTGTTTTGATCTGCATTTCCCTTAAAATGAGGGATGTTGAGTAGTTTTTTCATATGCCTTTTAGTTATTTGTATGTCATCTTTAGGGAGTGGTTTTTTCAACTAATTCTAATAGGATTGATCATTTTTTTAGGAACAGCTGCTTGAGTTCCTTGTGAATTCTGGTTATCAATCCCTATCTGACACATAGTTTACAAAAATATTTTCCCATTCTGAAGGCTGTCGATTCACACTAATTACTGTGTCTTTTGACATGAGAAACTTCTTAGTCTGATGTAATCCCACTTGTCTATTTTGGGGATTATCGACTGTGCTTTGGGGGTCTTATTTAAGAAGCCTTTCCCTACTCCAATGTCTCCCAGAGTTTCCCCAGTGTTTTCCAGGAGCAGTTTTACAGTTTGAGGTCTTAGATTTAGATCTTTGATCCACCTTGACTTGATTTTCATCAGAGGTGAGAGGTAGGGGTTCAGATTCATCTTTCAACAAGTGGAAATCCAGTTTTTCCAGCACCATTTGCTGAAGAAGTTTTCCTTTTCCCACTGGATTGACTGGTACCCCTTTTCAAAAATCAGTTGACTGTATGTTTGGGAATTTATTTCTGGGAACTCTATTCTGTTCCATTGGTCCATGTGTCTGTTTCTGTGCCAGTATTATGCTGTTTTGATTACCACAGCTTTGTAGTATATTTTTGGGTCAGGGAGTGAGATGCCACCCACTCCACTCTTTTTGTGCAGAATTGCTTTGGCAATGCAGGGTCTTTTATGATTCCAGGCAAACTTTATGATGATTGTCTTTCCTAGATCTGTGAAGAATGTCTCTGGTACTTTGATTGGCATTGCATTAAATATGTAGATTAATTTGGGTAGAATTACCATTTTGATTATATTAATTCTTCCAATCCAGGAACATGGGATATCCTTCCACTTTTTTGTGTCATTTTCAATGTCTTTTTTTATCTTCTTGTAGTTTTCCTTGTGGAGGTCTTTAACTTCTCGGTTAGTTTTATCCTTAAGTATCTTATACTTTTTGTGGCTATGGTAAATGGAATAACTTTTTTCAGATCTATCTCAGTCTGCCTGTTTGTATATAGAAATGCTATAGATTTCTGGATATTAATTTTGTATCCTGCAACTTTACTGTATTCATGTATTACTTCCAGAAATTCTACAAAACTTTCAAAGAAGAGTTAACCCCCATTCTCAAGGTCCTTTTTTAAAAAAAATATTTAATTTTATTTATTATTATTATTATTATCATTTTCTCAATTCACCAGAGAAAGAGAGAGAGAGGGAAAGTGAGAACACAAGCTGCCAAGTCCAGGATTCAAACCTCTGTCGGCCATGTGGGAGTCCAGTACCTTAACCACTATACCACCTGCTGGCCCCTTAAGGTCCTTTTGTACAATAATGAAAAGAAAGGACTGCTAAAAAAAAACTTCTCACATCATGTTCTTTTTGTTTTCTATAAAAATCCAGATAGCAAATATTTTTGGCTTTACTGGTGAAATAATATCTCTATACCTTCTTAACTCTGTCTTTGTAGCATAAAACAGTAATGGACAATATATTAAAAAGTGGGTGTGGCTGTGTTCCAATGAAACTTTATTTGCAAAAATAGGTATGGGGATAGTTCCGATCTACAGCTATAGTTTGCTGATCTGAAGCCTCTGGAACAATTATATT